>JALIGW010000001.1:206028688-206666188 GCA_023053685.1 Diadophis punctatus similis
AAGGCTGTCACCTGCGTTTTCCTTAGAAAACCTCTAAAAATCTATCCCCAACATCAGTTTTTGGCCCTGACTCCAAAGAGACCTAACTGAAACCTTAATCCTAACCCTAACCCTAGTTTAATTTTTATGAGATTTTCCATGTATTTTTACTATATTCAATAGTACAGTTTTTGACTTGTCTCCAAAGACACCTAACCCTAATCTTAGAATGCAGTATTGCAGGCTAACTCACTGCTCACTCCAGGAGTTCAATTATCACCACTCAAGGTTGACTTAGCCTTCAATCCTTTCAAGGTTGGTAAAATGAAGACCCAAATTGTTGGTGGCAATATGCTGGCTCTGTAAACCGCTTAGCACTGTAAAGCACTGTGAAGCGGTATACAAGTCTTAAGTGCTATTACTATTAAACCTAACCCTATCCCTAGTTTAATTTTCATGGGTAATGGGATTTTACCATGTTCTGTATTTTTTGGAGTGATGATGTTCGTCTATCGTGTTCGAAGAGGACCTTGACATCTATGAGAATCAGGGGGGATGTCAAGACTTGTGCGTGAATTGGATTAAAGTGAGGGAGAGGTGCGCATAGTCAGCCTCACTCTCTCTTCCCAGATTCCATCTTGCTCCAAATAGCAGGACAAGAGTCAAGACAGTTGGAGATGGGCTGGGCGCAGTGGTTGACCAAGCCGTCTTTCATGTCTTGCCGTGCTCTTAGTGTACCACATCTCTTGCAGAGACTGCCTTCATGACCGTTGTCCTATTCAAGTAGATTTCATCCGCTCAGTCCGCCAGAATCTGTCTTCACATGCTCGGGATAGACAAGTCCCTATCTCACTGAAGGTCGATGACCCAATGGCTACTCTCAACCTGGTTTGGCCAGCCTGTCGAAGCTGTTGCCCGGGATGTGGCCACTGCGCATGCTTCAGCTGCTAGGAGCCACAGGTGGGAGCTGAGTGACAGGTGGGAACCAAAGGTGAACGAGCTGCCCTAACAGCTGCCCTAGAATGAGCTGCCATAAAAGGACCCTCATGGGAGGGCCGTGCGCGGCCCTTGTGAGCTCTGTTTTCAGTTGCGATTGCTCCCAGAGCTCCATTTTTGCACACAGTCCTCCCGAACTCCATTTTTGCTGGCAGAGGCACCACAGGCTGCTTCTTTGCTGTTTCCAGAGTGGCCCTGTGGCCAGATCTAAGCACTCTGTGGGCTGAATCTGGCCCCCGGGATTTGACATTGCATTTGCATTTGACACTCCTGGTCAATATAATAGACCAGGATGTCTATTACATGTTTTCAGGATGTTTTGGAGTTATAGTCCAAATCTCTACCACTCTTTTTCAATCTGATGCCTGCCAGCTGTATTGGACTTCAAAACTCCTCAAATTTAGAGGAAGTTGAAGAAGAATCTTCAAAAAGAATCAGAACACAAAATACATGACCTTGTAGACGACCCTCACTCTGTTAAGGACCTTGGAGTACTCATATCTAATGACCTAAGTGCCAGAGCCCATTGTAACAACATTGCCAAAAAGGCACTAAGAGTTGTTAACCTAATTTTGCGTAGCTTCTTCTCTGGCAATATTACACTGCTAACCAGAGCATACAAAACATTTGCCAGACCAATCCTCGAATACAGCTCGCCTGTCTGGAACCCGCACTGCATATCGGGCATTAATACAATTGAGAGAGTCCAGAAATATTTAACAAGAAGAGTCCTCCACTCCTCTGCTCGCAATAAAATACCTTATTCCACCAGATTTGAAATTTTGGGCTTAGATAACTTAGAGCTACATCGCCTTCGATCTAATCTAAATGTAGTTCATGAAATCATCTGCCACAATGTCCTACCTGTCAATGATTACTTCAGCTTCAACCGCAACAACACACGCACACACAATAGATTCAGAATCAATGTAAACCGCTCCAAACTCAACTGCAGAAAATACAACTTCAGCAACAGAGTGATCAGTGCCTGGAATGCACTACCTGACTCTGTGGTTTCTTCCCCAAACCCCAAAAACTTTAACCTTAGACTGTCTACAGTCGACCTCACCCCATTCCTAAGAGGTCTGTAAGGGGCGTGCATAAGCGCACCATTGGGCCTACCGTCCCTGTCCTACTGTCCTATTGTCCAAATTTACCTATACCTACTTTGCTTTTGTTTTATGTTTATACCATACCTGTTATCTTGTACATGTTTTGACAAATAACATAAATAAATAAATAAATAAATAAATAAAATATAAAGAACAGAGAACAGACATGGAGAAACTACTGAATTCAGTACCTTTTCTTGAAATTCTCTACCTCCTTAGTGACTACAGACAATATATTATCCACACAGGATCTTGCTTTCTTTCCCTACTATGTCCTTTGGTATCTTAGGCAAGACCGGAAGTAAGATGTGGATGTGTAAAACACATTGTTTAAAGCAGCTTTCAGAAGCAAATTGTGAAAGATTATCCAGAAGGATATTGCCTAACATTTTTTCAGCTCCCCTGTGCCCATTATATAGTGTGGAATGTATAAAACCTTGATTTAGTTTCCTCCAAGATTGCACAAATGCTGTTTTTGCTTTGGAAGCGCTTCTTAAATTTCCAGCGCCGCTTGTGGACCTCTTGTGGGTGATGTGTTCATTAAGCATTAAGAGCCCTGAAAGTGTCTGAAGAGGCTACCGGCCACCCTCACAAGCACCATCTATTGCTCTGAAGGTATCTCAGGATGAGCTAAACTCCAGGCAAACAATGAAGGCCCCTGTTACTTTACCCAGGGAGTTGCTTTTCGGTTTGAACTTAAAACAGTGAAGTGCATCTTCAGATAATGACAGTAAAATAACACACGGCCTGGTTTTCTTTTTTTCACCTGCTCATTTCAGCTTGAAACAAAAATTCCAAGAGGCATCATCCCCCCACCCACCCACCTCCATTTCCTGCTCTTTAGTTCAGTAAGATGCCTTCCCTGAGCTGTGCCCTCCGGCTTCTGATAGAAAGAATTCATTAATTGAATACTGTTTATGGAAGAATTATCCCTTAAAGTAATTTCTTTGTGCTCCTGGAGCTTTAAGGGTGATAGTAGATGGGAGAGCAATTTTTTTCTGAATCTGTTCCAGCACTATCTGGTGTGTGTATGTGAGAGAGAGTGGAGGAGGGAGGGAGGGGGGAGGGAGGGAGGGAGGGAGGGAGGGAGAGAGAGAGAGAGAGAGAGAGAGAGAGAGAGAGAGAGAGAGAGAGAGAGAGAGAGAGAGAGAGAGAGAGAGAGAGAGAGAGAGAGAGAGAGCCTGTTCCCTTTTCTATGAATCAACAGAGCAAGGACGTTACATGTAAAGAGGGTTCAGGGTTTGATCACTCGTGCCATTTTAATTTTTAGGACATCTCTTCTTTCCATGGGCTGTTCTGTTCCTCTCTTTCCTGTGGCCATTTTTCATTACCCAAAGTCCCTGGTTCTCCACTTAGTTAACACTCTTCATTCTCACCTCCCTTTGGCACTGACTAGACTTTGGTCTAATCCAGGGGTAGGCAAAGTTGGCTCTTCTATGACTCATGGACTTCAACTCCCAGAATTTCTGAGCCAATCATGCTAGCTCAGGAATTCTGGGAGTTGAAGTCCACGAGTCATAGAAGAGCCAACTTTGCCTACCCCTGGTCTAATCCATCTCAGGATGTACTGGACTCACATCACCTCTCACTCGACCTTTGCAAGGGTCATCATGCAGGCCAGGGAATTACAGGCACCAAAATCCAATAGTATTTTCAAGGCTTGTGGTGTATTTGGGAAGGACCTTGGGAGGGAGGGGAAGGAGGAACCATAGCCAGGAGAATGGTCAGATAAGAGGAAGCTTAGCCACAGAAAAAATGTGGACGTGTCAAACATCTCCAAAGGGAGCATAGCTAAATGTCTATGGAGATTCTCAGTTATCCAGGTCATGGTTTCCCAAAGGTGCTCTTTCAAGAGACAACTGGACTTTCTTGTTTTTCTTTGAAGATGTTTCGCTTCTCATCCAAGAAGCTTCTTCAAACTCTCTCTAGTTTCCTAGGCTGTAAAGGGGGCGTGGGAGAAATGTATTTTCATTGAAAAATTCTGTCAATGTAACCATACAATATAGTAGAATTAATTTTATTTGGGTGTGCTTCCTATCTGGGCTACCTCACAAAGCTGATGGGGCCCCAGTAAACTACAGTCCTTTACTCAGAGGTGAGATGCTACCAGTTCAAACTGGTTCGCCTGAACCGGTAGTAAAAATGTTACCGGTTTGGGTGAACCGGTATATCCGACGATCAGCTGTGCCACACGATCTAGATTAGATAGAAAGCAGGATTCCCCCCTCCCGCTGTTCTACTTACCTTTGCAGACTCTGATGGCTTCAAAATGCTCCTTTTCAGCACTGCACAGTAGTGCCTGGGGCGTACATGTGTGTGGAGTGCGCATGAGTGTGCAAAGCGCGCGCGAAGAAAACCACTAGCAAACTTCAGAGGATTTCACCCCTGACTTTACGGCCTAGACAGTTACAGGTAGTCCTCAACTTATGACAACAATGGAGTCCAAAATTTCCATTGCTAAGCAAGACAGTTAAGTGAGTTGTGCCCCATCTTATGACCTTTTTCTTATGACCTATGAAAGCCCATGGTACACATCAGAAGGAAGAGAAGGCATTTTGGCCACAGTTGGCAATCACTGCAGTTGTTAAATGAATCATGCGGTGGTTAAGCAAATCTTGCTTCCCTCATTGACTCCACTTGTCAGAAGCCAGCTGGGAAGGTTACAAATGATAATCACATGACCCTGGGACAGTGCAACTGGCATAAATACATGCCAGTTTCCAAGTGTTCAAATTTTGATCTCATGACCACGGGGATGCTGCAATGGTCGTGGGTGTGAAAACTGGTCATAGTTTAGTTTTTTCAGTACTGTTGTAACTTTGAACAATCACTAAATGAATGATTATAAGTCAAGGACTACCTGTAATTGCTTTCTTGCAATCTGGTTAGCACCGTTTGTCTGTACCTGACCATAGCATCCCTCCTTTTCTTTGCTTCGATTTTATCTTGTTTTTCTCCTCAGAACTGGCCTGGTGCCTTTTTATCCGCTCCTGTTGCCAATGCCACAGTTTGCTTTGCCAACTCTAGCAAGCAGAACGAAGTGCCTCACCTGCTTTCTAGCTTTCCTCTTGTTCTACCTGCAGAACCTGGCAGAGATAAACGCCAGCTTGGTCCCAAAGGTGGGGGGGGATGAGATTCTCAGAACTGCTGCAGTGGTAATAATGTGGCCAAATGCAAGGCTGGAGCTGAGAGGGGAGTACAGGGGAGTACAGCCCATGGTACACATCAAAAGGGAGAGAAGGCATTGTGAAAAACAGGCAAGAATAGACCTTGCAGGTATGAGCAGAGATAGAGGCCAAAGATGAACATGGCCATTTTTCGAAATCCCAAATTGGAAAAGCATTGCGGCTATTGCTTGATCAACATGGAACACATTTTCTCTCCACTTCTCAGAATTTTGAAGCTCTTCCTGAACTATCTGTCTGTCTGTCTATCCATCTATCCATCCATCCATCCATCTATCCATTCATTCCCTGCCCTTACTATTTTTACAAATAACTCAAGGCAGTAAACACACCTTCCTCCTCCCATTTTCCCCACAATGACAACTCTGTGAGGTGGGCTGAGCCGAGAGAGACTGGCCCAAGGGCACCCATCTGGCTTTCATGCCTAAGGTGGAACTTGAACTCATAGTCCCTTGTTTTCTAGCCTGCTGCCTTAACCACTGCAACCTACAGCTGCAGAGGTCTGCAACCTACGGCTCCGGAGCTGCATGCGGCTCTTTGGGCCCTCTGCTGTGGCTCCCTGTCGGGTGATCCCATCACTGACTGGCCCTGGCCCTCGGCCTCCCCTCCCAGTCACTCCTTGCCTAGCCTGAGAAGGTAAGGGCAATGGTGGGGGATGAGAGGGAGAGAGTGGGAGAGAGATATACACACAGAAAGATACAGAGAGGGGGGAGAGAGGTGGGGAGAGAGACAGAGAGATACACAGAGAGATACACAGAGAGAGGGGGGAGAGGGAGAGGGGGAAAGAAAGAGAGAGAAAGGGAGGGAGGGAGGGAGAGAGAGGGGGTATCAAAGGGTTTTGTGGCTCCCGGTGTTTTTTAACAACCAGTTGTCTGCCCTAATGACCGGCTGGGTAGGTGTGGCTAGGGAGGGTCATGGGACTGAGTGGGAGTGAGTGACATTGAGTTGGCCACGCCCACCCAGGTTTTGTGGCTCTCGGTGTTTTCTTTTCTGTGGGAAACAGGTCCAAATGACTCTTTGAATGTTTAAGGTTGCAGACCCCTGCACTAGACCAAACTGACCGTTTCCTATCCAGGATATCTGCTCTATTATTTTCCCTTGGCATCCTTACCCTTCCTTGCCTGTTCTTGATTTTGTGTTGTTGTTTTTTTAAAGAAAAGGGTTTGCTAATAAAATGCAATCACAATGCATCTACCTAGCTTTGCATCCCATTTTTTAAAAGTGATAATGCTGCCCAGGTTTCTGGCCAGGAACTATATTTCTATCTATATGCAGATCCACCTATAGAAGGCACTGGAGCATATGACACAATGATTAACCAACTCATCAGTCTAGCTGCGGTGCTTGAATGAAGTTGAAACAAGGGGGGGGGGAAACCTCTTCGCATTCTCTTGATGACTCAGTCTGCCTTTGTTGCTGGCAGGAAATGAAAAAAGGACAGACCACTTTGTGTGAATGGAGACTTTCTTCCTTCACCATACTAGGATGGGAGTATTTTTTTTCCTCACATGAATAAGAGTTCTCTATGGGTTATTGCTAATGTTCGCCGTTAATATGTCATGCAAGTTTCTACGCTCAACTCTTACAGGGCATGTGCATTTAGCAAGTCCAAAGTCATTATCAATCATCATTATCATATAATCAATATAATTTATTAAATAATGTTTGGGCTAATGAAAGACTAGGCAATTAAATAATCACTTGGAATTCAATAGTTTGCAAGCAAACTCAGAGTTGGCCATGGAAAGGGGAAATCTGAATTTAGTCAACCTGTCTCCTAAGGCAGGGTCCATTTACTAGTCACCTAGACCAGGGGTCTCCAACCTTGGCAACTTTAAGACTTGTGGACTTCAACTCCCAGAGTTCCTCAGCCTGAGTAACTCTGGGAGTTGAAGTCCACAAATCTTAAAGTAGCCATGGTTGGAGACCAGTGGTGGGTTGCTACCGGTTCGCCCCGATTCGGGCGAACTGGTAGCAGCGGAGGCAGGAGGTACGTCATCACAGATGATCTGTTCATGCGCAGAAGCGCCCCGCACACATGAGCAAGGTGCACACATGTGTGCACATTCACAGTTCCAAACTGGTAGCGAAGTTAAGTGAAACCCACTACTGTTGGAGACCCCTGACCTAGACCTTCCAACCAGCCTTCTAATGGTACCAGTTTCATTTTGGCGAGCGGGCAGGAGGTTCTTCTTGCTTTCCAACAATGTTTTGGCCTTATTTTTCCCACCAGACTTAAGCAAACTGAGAAAGAAGAGCAAAAAACACATCTATCCATCTATCTGTTATCCAAACAGATGAGTGATACCATCTCATACCAAGATCTCGTAGGCTGCTGCCCAGGCTAGAAGTGTTATAATTTGATTTCTACTGAAGGCAGTTAAATGAGAGGGAAATTCCATAATGGTCCTATTCTGATCCTGAACTTCATCACCAGCAAGTGGGGGTTGCTGTCACTTGCTTTCTCCTGGTGTGTTTTTTAAATAGTAACGGAATGGGGTAAGTGTCAAGGATGAGAATCAGGTAAACAGCAGTGAAAGTTGATATGATAACTGCCAAACTAAACCCAACAGCGATAGATCTAATTATTTCAACCAGGGTCTGGGTTATTACATAGGAGTGAAGGTCTTCTTCAGAGGAGATTTGATGTAAGCAATCCCACTCCCCACTTTCTTCTATCCAGCATTTGCCCACTTTCCTAGCTCCATCCCATCCCAACCAGGAGCGGGTTCCTAATTTTTTTACTGCCACTCTGTGGGCGTGGCTTATTTTGTGGGTGTGGTTTGCCAGCCATGTGACCAGGTGGGCGTGGGCCTCAGGAGCTTGGCAGCAGCCGGAGAAGCAGGGGGCATTGCCCACCCGCAACGCAGCCCTCCGCAGCGGGAGCAGCAAGACCGCGGCAGCGGTTCTTCTAGGAGGCTCCGTCCGGCCTGAACGCTTCTCCTCTCAGCAGCTCGCCTCGAATGTGCGAAAATGCCTGGGATCATCACTGTGCTTCTCCCCATTCGATGATCCTAGGCTCCTGCCGCCCGTTCCCCCTCCCCTCAGCAGCTCGCTAAGGAAATGATGGAAATAAAAGAAAAGCAAATGCAGCCACATGATTCTTTTGCTGACAGACTTCCATTATGCCTCAGATTGTCTTGACAATAAACAGAGTCTCATCCCGTCTTGTACCTTATACAGACTTGGCTTGTCCAGACATTAAATCTTTACACGATCCAAGCTATATGTCACCCCCTTCTCCAAAATCTATTATTATTACTGTTCGTGGCTTCTCAGACTGCTGAAGGGAGGGGAATTGAGATAGGTCCTGCCGCCCATTCTTTCAGCGTCTCACACGCTCCCTCAGCCATCCTCCCCTGCTTGGACTCACTGTGGGGTAGGAAGGCAGCTCGGCTTCTGGGCATGCACAGAAGAAATTTTTTTAAAAAAATTAATTTTTTTTAAATGTCGGCGCCCAGGCACCGGCAACCAACCGCACCGGTACTGTGACGTCACCAGCGGGCCACTACCGGTGCTATAGAGTGGACCGCACCAATAGGAACCCATCACTGATCCCAACCCATCTCCTTTTCCTGCCAACTCACCTTTATATTACAGTGAAACCCAGTTAAAATCATTCAAGAACAGTGTCCAAAAACAGAAGAACCATGAACAGTTGATGTCTTTCACACATTATCAACGCTCAACTATTTTTCCATTATTTCTTCTCCCCCAGCTCCACAGGCCACGGTTGTGCTATTTTGCTTCCTCTTTTTCCTTTTAGTCTAGGCCCCTTGCAGGGCAACGCTTCAGTCTGGCTGGCTGGTTCTGTTCTTCAGAGGCTACTTAGGGAAAGGAAGAAAAAGAGGCGGTGATGACAGGAGAGAACTTTGGCAGATGTCCTTTTTCAAAAGGAAAAAGAAAAAAAGCATAGAGTTGAGCATAGATTGTCTTACAAAATTATGATCTACCAAATTTATGGCCAGAGCATTCCTCTGAATTGCTCCAGGGGAAGGAAAAATTATTCTATAATTTCTCAAGAATAAGATTCCCTTTCAGTAGTAACAGTAGCAAGGTGAAAATGTGGGGAAGAGAGAGACAGACAGACCGAAAGAGATTAATTTTATTTATTAATTTTATTTATTTATTTTATTTGTCAAAATGTATACAAGATAACAGGTGATGGAGAAGAAAATTGGGAAGGGGAAAAAAACCTGAGAGATAGTAATGACAAACAGAGGTGACAACATATTATCAGTACCTTCCCCAATCTGGCAGCTCCCCTGGTTATGATCTATAATGTTAGAACTGCTACCTAGGATTGAGGATGGGAGATGTCTCGTTTCCTATCTTTATTACCCATTTTTCTTGAACTGCATTGTTTTATTAATTTATTTTAATAAAATATGAAGAGCCCTGGTGGCATAGTGGTTAGAATGCAGTATTGCAGGCTAATGACTGCCAGCAGTTCGATCCTCACCAGCTCGAGGTTGACTCAGCCTTCCAACCTTCCAAGGTCAGTAAAATGAGGACCCAGATTGTTGGGGGCAATATGCTGACTCTGTAAACTGAAGTAGGAATGACACCACAATTTCCAGATTGCTCTCCAAAAAACATGGTCATGGATGTGTCATGATTAGGAGTTACAGAAGATTCTGAAGCATTCTAAAGGCATCCTGGTGCACAATATACAATTGTTTTAAACAAAGTAAACTAAGATGTATGTAAAAGGGTTCTAACTCCTACGTTAAAGAGGTCAGTTGGAGAAAAATGTAGGAGCTTATTAGTTCCCCGTTTCTTCTGCTTCGTGGCCTCTGTGGATGGCATTCAGAGCCAATGATTGCCAGATTTCTACTTATAAGGTTGAGTCTATGCTCTGCTTAGCTGTTAAATCCTCAGATATTGCCTGTATATATTTCACAGGCATTCCTTCTGGCTCCAAGTGGACTGTTTGTTGTTTAGCTGACTCCTTGTTGAAGCACAGAGGAAAAAATAACACTTCAGAGACATGTCTATGATGACAAAACTCTTGTTTGACCAATACTGAAACCTCACCATTTACAGGTATCTAAAAGAAGTTCCATGCACACATTTTTTCTTTTTTTATTCGATATCTAACTAAAATACTACCATGCATGAATTTTTAAAATCAATATCCACCTTAAGGGAAAAAATACTAATGAAAAAAAATAATCCATTTCTCTTTTCAAATTACCACCAGGCATGCTAATCCTTTGCCAGACATTCAAAGCAGTAAATATTGTTGACATACTTTTCTCTGACTTAAAAAATGCAGGAGAATAAAGCCAGGACGGAGATTATTGCCTTGAAATACACCCAGGTAGGAGAGTGAGAGCAGAAAATAAAACAAGCGAGTCTCAAACTTCCCTGCTGAACATCTAGATCTGTGAAAGAAGAAATGATTGAAATTGCAGTAAATCATTTTAAAGCCGGGAAGAATTTGTCACCTCCCGGATGGGGTTGGATGCAGAACAGAAGGGCATGAAAGGAAAGGTTGTTTCTCCTGTGACTAAGACATGTATAAATACTGATTACATGCCACAAAAATGCCTGACTATAAAACTATTTCAAAATTAGACCTCTCCATTAATGTGTCAAGTAATTAGAAGGCAGCCCGGCCACATCTCAGCCCCAGAAAATGGAACGTAATTGCTGCTTTAAGAGTCATTGAAGGTGGTCTCTTATGCAACCTTGGTCAACTTTGTCTATGGAGATTCTCAATCACAGGTCACAGTTGTCCGAAAGATGCTTTCCCAAAAGACAGCTGGAGTTTTTGGTTTTAGCTGGAGTTAAAAATAAAGAAGCTTCTTGGATGAGAAGTGAAATGTTTTCAAGGAAAGAAACCAAGAAAAGTCTAGTTGCCTTTTGGAAAAGCACCTTGGCCAACCATAGTAAAAGAGAAAGCAAGACCAAGTGTTGTCCCTTGATATTGCCCTAAATCTCTCTGTCCGCCTTTCTAATTATTCCTGCACTATTCCCATAATTCATTTCTTCCCCCCCCCCCAAAGCTTGGGAGATGGCCAGCTGATACATTTCTTTAGCTAATCTTTTGCTATTCTTTCATTACTTTTTTAGCTGATTTCTCTGATATAATTAGAAGTCCAGGCAGTAAGATGGGGAGACTTTTAGCCTATCAAACCTTTGCTGTTTTCTTCAGTCAGTATGATTTTTTAAAAAATAATATTTCTTGTATGTTCATCTCTCCTTATTGTTCTTTTTGGATATCTGTTCTTGTGTGGCAAGGTAGAATATAAAATGTTCTACATTATATTCATGTTTTTTGTGCAAAATGGGCAGTTGTGTGTGCCCCTCAATCAAGGAGCTCCATTAAATGTATGCTCCGTGAGATTAATTGGTTGCCAGTGTGCTTCTGGGTTCAATTTAAGGTGCTGATAATGACTTATAACGCCTTCTACGGCACAGAAATGGCTTATTTAAGGGACCACTTCTCCCCTGTTCTCTCTATCTGTTCCATCAAGACCCACAGAAAAGACATGTAATGGATCCTGTCCAGGGGCGGGTTCCTAATTTTTTTACTACCACTCTGTGGGTGTGGCTTATTTTGTGGGTGTGGCTTGCCAGCCATGTGACCGGGTGGGCTTGGGCCTCGGGAGCTTGGCAGCGGCTGGAGAAGCAGGGGGCATTGCCCACGCGCAACACAGCCCCCCGCAGCGGGAGCAGCAAGACCGCAGCAGCGGTTCTTTTTTTTTTAATTGAAAAGTTTTACAAGTAAAAAAGTACATACAGTTTTTATCTTTTCTACCCCCCCCCATCCACCCTCCACCCTTCTCCCCCCCCCTCACCCTCCCCCCCTCACCCCTCCCGGACTTCCCAGAGAAAAACACAAGGTATAAGTTCAAGACAAAAAATATGAAATTACCTAATACTAAAACAAAACGTTAGTTCAAAAAATATCTTATCCTTTCTTAACTCTTTGTTATCCATAAGCTTGAAAGTATAATCTATTATTTCTTCAAACATCAAACAAAATATACCATTTAAGTTATATTAATCTGAAACTTTTTCTGAATATATTCCGTCCACTTACTCCATTCTAACACATATTTTTCATTTGAATAATCCTTAAGGTAAGATGAAACCTTAGCCATTTCGGCCAGATGTGTCACTTTCAATGTCCATTCTTCAATTGTAGGTATATCTTCCTTCTTCCAATATTGTGCCACCAGCAATCTGGCAGCCATTATAAAATTCAGAATCAGCTTAGTCTCTATAGGTGTACAATCCATTATTATTCCCAGTAGAAAAAACTGTGGTGTAAATTTAATTTTTTTCTTTAAAATATTTTGTATAATCCACCAGATTTTTATCCAGAAAGCCTTAATTTTTTTACAAGTCCACCATACATGAAAATATGTAGCGTCATCACATTCATATCTTCAACATTTAGGCTGTAAGTTGGGATACATACACGCCAATTTTTTTGGGTCTAAGTGCCATCTGTAAAACATTTTATAAAAATTTTCCCTCAAATTTTGAGCCTGCGTAAATTTAACATTTGTAACCCATATCTTTTCCCATGTGTCCATCATTATAGGTTCTCCAAAGTTTTGAGCCCATTTTATCATACAATCTTTAACCAATTCTGATTCTGAATCCAATTCCAATAAAATATTATACAATCTTTTTATATGCATTGGACCATTATCTTTAATTTGTACAATCAGATTGTCTTCATTTTGCACAATACCAATTTTTCTATCATCTCTCCAACTGGCCTGTATTTGTCTATATTGAAACCAGGTCCTGACTATTCCTTCCTCTTTTAATTTCTCAAATGACTTTAGTTGAGATAGTGTTCCGTCTTCAAGAAGAAGTTATTTACATGTAATCTTATCTATGTTTTGTTCCAAGTTTATATTTTCTATCGCGTGTCTGGGTACCGTCCACCAAGGTATTTTGTCATTTAACTTACATCGGTACTTTTTCCAGACACGCAATAAAGCATTTCTCAATATATGACTCTTAAAAGCTTTGTCTATCTTTTTATCATATATTAAATAGGCATGCCACCCATAGAGCAAACCATATCCCTCAACATTTAGTACACTTTCTTCCATTAAATTAATCCAATCTGTAATTGCTGAGAGAGCTGCTGCTTCGTAATACAGTTTTAAGTTTGGCATTCTCAAGCCCCCTCTTTCACGTGTATCCTGCATTATCTTCTGATTTACTCGCGGCTTCTTCTCTGCCCAAATAAATTTATTTATACCCTTTTGCCACTCCTTTAAAATTCCGTTTTTTTTAAGTATTGGTATCATTTGAAAAAGGAATAGAAACCTTGGTAGAACATTAATTTTAACAGCAGCTATCCTTCCCAGCAGTGACAATTGCAGTTTTTCCCAATTTTCCATATCTTTCTGTATTTTTAACCATAATGGTTCATAATTATGTTGGTATAGTTTTGTATTTGTGGACATAATATAAACCCCTAAATATTTGATCTTTTGAACTGCTTCAAAACCTGTTGCCTTTTCTATTTCTTCTTTTTGGCTTCTTGTCACATTTTTAACTATTATTTTTGTTTTGGCTATATTTATCTTAAAACCAGATACTTGTCCATATAAATTGATTGTATCCATCAAAATTCTGATAGATTGTAGTGGTTGAGTCAGAGTAACAACCAGGTCATCCGCAAAAGCTCGTAACTTATATTCTTCCTGTCTAATCTTAATCCCCTTTATTGTATCAAGTTCTCTTATTTTGCTAAGTAGTATTTCCAAACTCAGGATAAACAACAAGGGGGACAAAGGACATCCTTGCCTTGTTCCTTTTTCTATATTGAAATTATCTGTTAGCCCACCATTAATTATTATTTGCGCTGTTTGTTTTTGGTATATTGCCTGAATAGATTGTACAAAGTAATCTCCAAGTTGTAATTTTTCTATTAACTTTAATAAAAATCGCCAATTCAATCTATCAAAGGCTTTCTCAGCATCCAAAAATATCAATGTTGCAGGGACCTGGTTGTTCTTTCCCAAATACTCTAATAAATTAACAACTTGTCTAACATTAGTTTTCATTTGTCTACCTGTTAAAAACCCAGTTTGATCATGATGTATTGTCTGTTGTAAGACTATCATTAGTCTATTTGCTAAAATTTTTGCAAAAATTTTGTAATCTAAATTTAGAAGTGAAATCGGCCTGTAATTTTTTGGGTCTGTGAGATCTTGACCCTCTTTTGGGATCAGAGAGATAAAAGCAGTTTTCCAAGATGGAGGTACAATGCCTCCCTTTTGGATATTATTAAACAGATCTTTAAGTGGATCCACCATTTCCTCCTGCAATTTTTTATAATAAACAGCGGTTAATCCATCTGTCCCCGGGGCCTTGCCCACTTTTAGTTGTTTTATTGCCAATGCGATCTCTTCTGAAGTTATCAATTGATTTAAGGTATCCCTCTGAATCTCAGTAACTGTATGAATATTTTGTTGCTGTAAATACCTATCTATCTCTTCTTCCCTAACTTTATCCCCACTATATAATCCTGAATAAAAATCTAAAAATGATTTTTTAATAAATTCTTGTTCATAAGTTTCTTTACCCTTATATCTAATTTTTTCAATAGTTCTTGATTTTTGCTTCTTTCTTAACATATATGCCAGCCACCTCCCCGGTTTGTTTGCGTTACTAAAAATATTAAATTTTGCATACTGTAAATTGGTTGCCACTTGGTCTGCCATTAACATATTGAACTGACCCCTTAATAGATTAATTACCTCTTTAATTTTCCTATCCATTGGATTAGAAATTAAAGCCCTTTCCTGTCTTTTAATCTCTTCTTCCAGTTCTTTCCTCTTTTCATCTTTTTTCTTCTAAATTTATTATTCAAATAAATCAAAATACCTCTCATGTAAGCTTTACTGGCATCCCAAACCATTTCCAAAGATGTGCCCTTCTGCATATTATTAACAAAAAATTCTTTCATTAGTTTTTTACATTCCCTCACATTATCCTCATATCTAAATAAATTGTCATTTAACCTCCATGACCTTCTGGGTCCATTGTTGTCTTGCAGTTCCAGCCACACTGGACTATGATCCGTTAATACTCTTGAACATATCTTCGTCTTCTTTACCCTAGAAAAAAGATTATTAGTAATCAAAATAAAATCAATCCTTGAAAAAGATTGATGTCTATCGGAGAAGAAGATAAAGTCCTTTTCTTCCATATTTCTTTCACGCCAGACGTCCCTCAACTCCCAATCTTCCATCATTTTAAAAAAAGACTTTGGCAATTTGGCTCTTGAAAAAGTATTTTGGCTTGGACCCTTCTTGTCCTTTTTAACATCTGGTACACCATTCCAATCTCCCAGAAGGATACAGGTATTATAATCCCATTGTATTAACTTTGTATGTAAAAAATCATAAAATTTATCTTGTTGTTGGTTCGGGGCATATACACCAATCACCAGTGTTCTTTCTCCTTTAATTAAAAGTTCTATAGCTAAAAATCTTCCTTGATTGTCTGCTTCAATCAATTTGGCAATCAGATTTTTTTTAACGTATATTACAATACCATTTCTTTTTTCTGATGCTGATGATACGAATTGTAGTCCTAGTTTTGAATTTAACAAATATTTTTGGTCTTGTTTTCTAATGTGTGTTTCTTGAAGGCAGACCACATCATTATTAAATTGTTTAAGGTAATGAAATATTTTCCTTCTTTTCTGTGGTGAGTTTAATCCATTAACGTTCCAAGTTAAAAATCTACTTCCCATCTGCGGGCTTCTGAAGCTTCTGGAACATTGACTGATGATCTAAGAACTGCCGTTCCTTTCGTCTTGCTCCTCCCACTACTTCAGATTTAGTAGTTTCTTTAACCACTAATTGAGATTGTTGTTGTGCCATTTCCTGCATATCTTTAGTTGCCGCTCTGGTCTGTCTCTGTTCTTTTATCTGTTGTTCTCCAAATAAATCCAAACTTTGGTCCCGAGTTGTAACAGTATCACCTTGACCAGATGGGGCCTCTATTTGCTGGACTTCCTGTTGTCTTGCTCTGTCATTCTCTTTTCTCCTTCCCTCTGGTGAGCTCGGTGTCCCAGCCTTTAAAATATATGTAAAGAAATCTCTTGCTTTTTGGACCGTGTTAAGTCGATGTCTTTCTCCAGCATAGATCAAGGAGATACCATTTGGAACTTCCCATCTAAATGATAATTGTTGTCTTTTAAGCTCCTCAACCAAGAAGGAAAAATCTCTTCTGGCCCTCAGCATTCTTGGGGGAATCTCTTTCAGTATGATCAATTCCTGTCCTCCCACCTGTAGTTTATTTAGGTACGTTGCTTGAAGAATTTCATTACGCAATGCTCTGTTATTAAAATATATTACAATATCTCTTGGAAGGTTCCTTACTCTGGCAGCTTGAGAATTGACCCTGTAAACCTTGTCAATCTGGCCCATCAGCTCTTCCTTATTGATATCCAACACTTGGGCAAGGGCATCTCCCAACAACACTCTTAGATCCTCACTTTTCTCTTCTCGCAATCCACGAATTCTAATCGCAAATTCCATGTTTCGGTAATGGATCAATGTAATTTCATCTGTAGTTTTTTCTTCAACTTCATCTATCCTCTCTCTTAGGGATGCAGTAATATCTCTGATTAATTGAACTTGCTCATCCAGATATTCCACATTATTTGCCAATCCTTTAAATGCCTCCAAAATGTCAGCTCTAATTTCATTGTTGCAAATTTCCATTTTATTGGACACAACTTGTATCTGGTCATTTATCAACTCCTTAATTGTCTCATTAGATTCATCAATTTTTTTGTTAAAATTGGTAGATATTTGAATCTGCATAGCTTTAAGGCTTTCTTGCAGCATTGCAAGAGTTAATGGCTGAGGCTGGGGTTGAGATTGTGTTACAAGCGTTTGCAGCTTCGTAGTGGGAGTAGGGGAACTCTTCGCACTTTTAGAAGAAACCGTCTTTACAGATTTAGAAGCCATCAGGATTAACGTAAATCTTTAGTCAGATATTCCCAGTTATTTTAATCTGGTGCCAAAAAGAGGAAAAGTCTCAAATGTAAGTACAAATTCAAATCAAATCCAGCAGCTCTCTTGCCATTGCCTGTCAGCAAAAATAAAACTTTTCTCTTTGTTCTCACTTCCTTCCCCTTTCAAGCTTTCAACGCCATTTTAAAAAGCCAACTTGTTTCTTTGTAATTCAAATGAGAGTCATTAAGAGTTAATTATAGGTCACTTGCCAATTTCATTTTACCTCCTGGTTTTCTCCGCTGCTGAAGATAATCTTCAATCAGAATCTGTTGTTTACAGCAGTGTTGGTAACAGCCTTCTTGCTCCGCAAAAGCAGAGATATCCAAGGTCCGGAGCAGCAGCTGGTTGCCAGGGAGCCTTCTCCTTACACCCCCCTTGGATCTTTCCCTGGGGGGGTTGGGAGGGCTCTACCTGTGCCTGCGCGCTCTTTGCCCTTCCCTTTGCCCGGGAAGAGGCTTTTCTGCCGCCAGTCAGCTATTTTTAAGCTTTCTGGCAGCTTTAACGGTGCCGAGGATCGACACCCCAGAAAAAGGAGTGCCCACGAAGACTGGAACCAAAACAGGAAGTCTGCAACAGAAATGGCTTATTTAAGGGACCACTTCTCCCCTGTTCTCTCTATCTGTTCCATCAAGACCCACAGAAAAGACATGTAATGGATCCTGTCCAGGGGCGGGTTCCTAATTTTTTTACTACCACTCTGTGGGTGTGGCTTATTTTGTGGGTGTGGCTTGCCAGCCATGTGACCGGGTGGGCTTGGGCCTCGGGAGCTTGGCAGCAGCTAGAGAAGCAGGGGGCATTGCCCATGCGCAACGCAGCCCCCCGCAGCGGGAGCAGCAAGACCGCAGCAGCGGTTCTTCTAGGAGGCTCCATCCGGCCTGAATGCTTCTCCCCATTCAATGATTCTAGGCTCCTGCCACCCGTTCCCCCTCCCCTCAGCAGCTCAAGAAGCCTCGAACGTGCAAAAATGCCTGGGATCATTACCGCACGTTTGTGGCTTCTCAGACTGCTGAAGGGAGGGGAACTGAAATAGGTCCTGCCGCCCATTCCCTCTCCCCTCAGCAGCTCGAGACACCTCAAACGTGCAAAAATGCCTAGGATCATCACCGCACGTTCGTGGCTTCTCGGACTGCTGAAGGGAGGGAAATGGAGATAGCTCCTGCTGCCCATTCTTTCAGCATCTCACGCACTCCCTCAGCCATCCTCCCCTGCTTGGACTCACTGTGGGGTAGGAAAGCAGCGCATGTGCAGTGCCAGAAGCTCGGCTTCTGGGCATCCGCAGAAGAATTTTTTTAAAAAAATGTAAACATTTTTTTAAAAAAATGGCGGTGCCCAGGCACCGGCAACTGACCGCACCAGTACTGTGACGTCATCAGCGGGCCGCTACCGGTGCTATAGAATAGACCGCACCGGTAGGAACCCACCACTGATCCTGTCTACCAAGGAAAGTCATTTTTTGGGACCCAGAAAGAGAGCCTTTTCTGCCATGGCATCCACTATAACAAAGTGTACATTTTTGGAGATCTGAAGCTTTGCAAGATCTCAGTGCTCTGGTCTAGTCAATAGCTGAGGTAATCAGAATATAGAAGCTCTTTAGCAGGGGTGTCAAACTCATGTCGTCATGGCGGCATCATGTCATGTATCGGGACTTTTTTTCCCCTTCACTAAACCGGGCGTGGGCATGGCCAGCGCGCGATGCATCTGGCCCACAGGCTGGGAGTTTGACAGCCCTGCTCTATAGAAAGTCCCTTTGTTTCTCCAAAATGAATGACTAAGAGGGGATAACTGGAAGTTTTTGATGTGATTGTCCTGTGGTTCTTCAGCTGTCTCATTCCCTCCCTCACTTCTTCTGGAAACTTCTCATATTCAGGGACAGGTGACCTGGGTGTGCTATCTCTATCACTTAGGTCTCTCTAGGACACCTGCCCCTGAATATAACAAGCCATGACAACTAGCTTAAGTCCCTTTCTTTGCAGCCTCTCTGTATGACTGTAGATCTGAACCTTCTGTGCGGAGAGAAACTATATTTTCTCTGTGAATAGAAGGCTTGGAAAAAGTCTTTTATGGTAGTTTTTTTTCTTTCCAGAGGTTGCTAAGCCTGCTGTTCTGGTTTTCTGGCATTATGGTTCTCTATTTCATTGGGGGGCCTCTTCCACACTGATTTATCTGGCTGATTTATTAACCTTAGCTACTGAAGCAAATGCCTACCAATACAAATAATTGGAGTAGTGGACATTCAGTATTTTCAACAGTTATCCCATAGCTGTGAAATTTCTAAGGAATGAGATATGGTCCATTCAATAGGGGATTTCAAATGAGAGTTAAAACTCATTTGTTCTTCAAAACCTCACTGTAATCATATTATTATTCTAACATTTGAAACCATATGCTTTCTTCTTATACTATGTTTTCTAATAACAATCAAGCAAAATAGGAATTGATCTCCACTCATTGTGTAATATACATAGATGTAACATTGTTGATGTACATAAGATTGGTACTGATAAGAGGGAACATTAGGACAGGGACGGTTGGCATGCTGGTGCACTTATGCACGCCCCTTACTGACCTCTTAGGAATCGGGTAAGGTCAACAGTGGAGGGTAAAGTTTTGGGGGTTTGGTGACGAAACCACAGAGTCAGGTAGTGAGTTCCAGGCATTTACCACTCTGTTGCTAAAGTCGTATTTTCTACAGTCAAGTTTGGAGCGGTTCACTTTGAGTTTGTATCTGTTATGTGCTCGTGTATTGTTGTGGTTGAAGCTGAAGTAGTCATTGACAGGAAGGACATTGTAGTCCAACCCCCTCCTATACCATTTCAGATAAGTGACTGTCCAGTCTCTTCTTAAAAACCTCCAGTGATGAAGCACCCACAACTTCTGCAGGCAAGCGGTTAATTGTTCTCACTGTTAGGAAGTTTCTCCTTAATTCCTGGTTGCTTCTCTCCTTGATTGGTTTCCATCCTTTGTTTCTCATCCTGCCCTCTGGACCCTTTTTGGCTATTCCATTGACAGTGTATATAAAGGTAAACTCAGCAATGTAAGCAATACAAAGGTTTTAAAGAACAATTTGCAGGAGGCTAATGATACTGAGATTTAAAATATGAAGTCAAATCATAGCACATATCATTTACAATTCTTTCCTTTCCTTTCCTTTCTTATCCTTTCCTTTCCTTCTTTCCGTTGTTTATGAATCAGGAGGCCGACTTGCCATGTTCATTTCCAATCAATTTGAGCATCTCTTCATGGCAGATTTCAAGGTCAGGCAGAAGATCTACTTCATGTTCACCGTCCAAAAATGCTGCTTTAGGCTTTATTCCACATTCATCTTCCTACTGATTGCTTTGAGCGATAATACATTCTTAAAACCTTTGCTCATAGTCTCAGCTTGGTGATTGTGGCATCAGTAGCAAGGAATTAAGGGCTGCTTCTGTGATTATAGATGGGAAATCAAACAACTAAAAGAGGAAGAGAATCTGTTGGTTTCCATTATATCAAAGAGGGAATTTTGCCCGTTGCCACTTCTTACATCAGGCTGAAAAAGGGTGCACTTCTTGCAGCTCTTACTCTGCTGTGGTGATGGGACTCTCCAGATGATGCTAAGTGTTACTACCAGCAGTCCAGTGGTGGGTTCCTGCTGGAGCTGTCCAGTGCGTAGCTCCGGTAGGGAACGGCCAATTGCGCAATTTGCACACAACTGCTCCAGAGCCATCTTCGCTGGTCCATCGCACGTGTCACCATCTTTTTCTGAGAATTTTTGGGTGATTTTCGGAAGCAAAATCTCGCCAAAATCTCACAAGGGGACGCGTGCGCGTGCAAGATTTCGGTGAGATTTTGCTTTTGCGCATGCATGGAAGCAAAATCGCACCAAAATCTTGCACGCACATGTGTACCCTCATGAGATTTTGGTGCGATTTTGCTTCTGCACATGCGCAGGAGCAAAATTGCGCGAGGGGGCATGCACGCGTAGCGAGCGTGTGCGCACTCAAAACGTGGAGATGCACACGCAGCGCACCGGCACCGGTAAGCGAACAACCCGCCCCTACAGCAGTCCCAATAATGAAATTACTGGAACAGTAGCTTACAACATCTGAAAGCTCCACCAGTTGCCACCTAAGTATTAAAGGTGCAAAAATATTCACTGCAGAATCATTCCATTGTCCAGGCTAGAGTTTCAGACTACTTTGGGCTAAATACAAATTCATCTGCCAAAGGACTTATGCTAAATTACTAGTTCAGGAGGGATTTCAGTGGTTATATGCCATAAAAGATTGATAAATAAAATTCCCTCTCAAGTATTACTAATGAATCCAGATTCCTACTTTATAAATGTCCCAAATTTCAACATGATCTGTCATCTCTAGTTAACCCTTCTCTGCCCATCACCACATAGTGGTAAAGCAAAATCATTACGTTGCATAGACAGCAAAGTCCACCAACGTCTCAAGTAATGCCTAAATTACCCCTTGTTTCATATTTTAGTTTATTTATCTATTAAATTTATTTGCTGCCCATCTCATATCAAAACATCTCCAGACGGCATATGTTAGAACCATGGGCGGGTTCCTAATTTTTTTACTACCACTCTGTGGGCGTGGCTTAATTTTGTGGGCGTTGCTTAGCTTTGTGGGCGTTGCTTAGCTTTGTGGGCATGGTTTGACGGTCATGTGACTGGGTGGGAGTGGCTTGATGGTCATGTGACTGGGCAGGTGTGGCTAAGTGGTCACGATCCTAGTTCCCCCTACAAGGATTCCTGCATCCAGACCTTTTACAATCCCCCAAAGGATTAAAAGAAACCAGATTCCATACAGCTCTGAACCCTTAAGGCAAACCAAATACAAGTGGTCCTCGCTTAATGGCCGGTTGCTTAGCAAATGTTCAAATTTATGACTGACCTCCTCAGAGCTACTTGACCTGTTTTTTGAGTTTTGACAGCCTTATGCATGCACACATGTATGCACGCGTGCACACATACAAATTTATGACCAGTTACAACATCTGTACATCACCAGCCGGTCGCTAACGGTGCTATAGAGTGGACCGCACTAGTAGGAACCCATCACTGGTTAGAATCCAGGCCTTCAAACATCTGCAGACATGAAATAAATTGCATTTTTTATAGTAATGATTTAACCGCAGAATGTAGATCCTTCATGTCTCTTCAGGGTGTTTTGTAAACCTTGATTTATTTGTTATTGCTATGTTCAATGCATGTGTCTGTGTTGTTTTCCTTGCCAAACTGTTTCCAGCATCACCATCCAAATGAATAACACAGCAAATCAAACCAGATTTGCCCTTGCGGATTGCTGTGCATGGAGCCGAGA
Organism: Diadophis punctatus similis; assembly: GCA_023053685.1. Lineage (NCBI taxonomy): Eukaryota > Metazoa > Chordata > Lepidosauria > Squamata > Dipsadidae > Diadophis > Diadophis punctatus. The sequence continues at coordinate 206,051,293 of JALIGW010000001.1, forward strand.
AGGTAACCACAGATTAAAATATTAATGCTTGTTTATCTCAGGCTTCACTTATTAGAGTGAATATAGGAATCAATTCAGCCAGTACTTGCAGTCATTAATCACAGGTGATTTTCTGCCGTCTTGAATCTTCCAGAATAATTTACCCTGAGGTGAAGAAGAAGAAAAAAGTGATTTTAAGAACTGTTGAAACATCCTTGTACTTGAAGTGGATTAGTGGTATGTTCATCTAAATCAGGAATTGGAGACTATTTATTTATTTATTTATTTTGTGAGATTTATATATCGCCTCACAGTGCATGCACTCTCTAAGCGGTTTACACCAGTAAGCAATGTATATTTATATTGCCCCCAACAATCTGGGTCCTCATTTTACCTACCTCAGAAGAATGGAAGGCTGAGTCAACCTTGAGCCGGTGAGATTTGAACCGCTGACCTGCGGATCAGTGTCAGCTAAAGTGGCCTGCAGTACCTGCCTCTAACCGCTGCGCCACCTCGGCTCTATGGGCCTTTTATGATCTGTGGACTTGTTCAAGAATTCTGGGAGTTGGAAGTCCACAGGTCATAAAGAGGCCATAGTTCCCCACTCCTGATTCTAAATGAATTTCAGAAAAGTCTTGCTTTTCTAGAGAGTTGCATGGAAAACCATCTCTCAGCAATTGACCATTCTCGGGGATGAAATGCTTCCGATTCAGGCGTGCCTGCCGGTGATTGGAGAGCTGGTAGCGATGGCAGTGCGAGGCTTCGCCCACCCACCCGGCCACAGTCATTTGGGTTCTTTTACCCTATGTGCATGCACAGAGGGTAAAAGAACCCAAATGGCGGCATCTGGGCAGTTGGGCGAAGCCTCGCACTGCCGTCGCTACCATCTCGCCGACCAACAGCAGGCCCGCCTGAACCGGGAGCATTTCACCCCTGGCCATTCTGGTCAAATAACTGGTTGGAGAGAAATGGGGTACATATAGGAAGTGAGTAGGTTGGAGCACCATGGTAGCAAGAGGGACTAGCTACATACAGGGATGAGATAATACAAAGAGAAACAGAGTTATTCTTGAACAGAGGAAAGAATATTAACAGATGTAGCTTGTCATTGAGATATGACCATCTGCAGCAGTTAGACTTTTAGAACAGAATATTTGTAGCTCAGGGTAGAATTGTGGGGTCCTTGGTGCTCGCTGAGCTTGGTTGTTTGCTTGAAGACATTTCATTGCCCAACAAGGTAATATCATCAGTGCTGCAGATGTTGCCTGGTTCTGTAATGAAACATTTGCAAGAAAACAATCAAACTCGGATACACCAAGGACTCCACAGTCAGACCCTTTTCTTCCCAGTGGCACTAGTTTACTTTATCCATGGGTAACATTTCTTGGTATCAAGGAACCCTTTTCGAAGACATAATTTTCTGGAAAAGTTCTGGTAATTTGAAGACTCCATCCTTATACCAAAGTAAAGACTTTTTGTCACCCAATTGTAATTAGCGGTTACAGTAAGAATTCTTCAGTGTTTGGAAATAATGTATGTGTGTGGGTGTGGCCTGCGCGTGATGCATCCTGCCAGCGGGCGCCACTTTGACACCCCTGAGAGACACCAGTGGGAGATGGCGGGTTTCTCTTTCCATATGGAGACAACTACAAATGAGGCACAATCTTTAACTGTGCCTGATCCAGTGTGAGATGCATCAACCCAAAATGCAACCTGTTTGCCTTCCTTCAAAAGCAAAAAAAAAAAAAAAGGATGTTCACGTTTCTTGTGCTTGGGACAATATTATCCTGCAAGGAGATTGTTAAGATAAGAATTACTCCGTAGGTCGATGGATCGTGGCTTCTTTGAAAACATACTTACTTACTTAGAAAATAAAACCCGAGATTCAAATCTAATTAACAAAATATTTATTTCAGTAGAAAAATAATAAAGAATTCTTATTAGGACTACATTGTATCGGCTAAGGAAATAAATCAGTTCTACCTTCGGTAGAGATGGCGATGAGAAAGGGGAGGAGGAAACCTTTGGAATGCAGATATGTGTAATAGAATATATCATACGTCTGCTTGACCATAAATACAAGAAGCAGTAAAACATAGAGATGCACAAACTGACAATAATTCACATCGTGACAGAGATTGAGTCTTTTATTGAACATCCTCACATGGTTATTGTTGAACTCCATCTTGTAGTATCCATCTTGACTCTCCTTGCTGAGACTACACAGAATACTGATCCAACCACACCTAGAAACCACACCTGTTTCTGAGTTAGGTTTTAAAAAAACAACCCAAGAAGGTTCTTGTTTTTGACTGTAGGAAGTTAGCACCCACCCCTCTCCTAGGAAAATGAAATATTCTAGGAAATATTAAAAAGGCAGAATAGTATACCTCCCTGGATGAGAAATGGAGAAACATATTGGGTTTTTTGGGCAGGAAGCAGACTCACTCTTAATAGCCCCCACCCTCCTCAATAGCCCACAGCAGATGTCAGCACTTAAGAGATAAAGAGATAGCTAGATCTATTCATAAGCAAATACCCTTGCCCAAAATCTAACAAAGGTAGGATTAGCCCTCAGCCATAATAGTAATTGCCCAAAGCCCTTTCAATATATCATCCAGCAACATTCAACCAAACTTGGGACTCAAGACACTACAAAGTTACCCCTGCGTGGCCCCATGGGAATCTGACAACCAATCAGAATACATTTCTTACACAGGACTAGAAAGCTCCAAGGAAGCCCAAGAGAGGGTATAAATCTATCGGGCTTCAGGCGCGGCTACAGTGCAGAAACTGCCTTGGTCGCTCTGATGGATGATCTCTGGCGGGCCCGGGATGGGGGGAACTCCTCCATCCTGGTGCTACTTGACCTCTCAGCGGCTTTCGATACCATCGACCATGGTATCCTTCTGCATCGTCTCAGCGAGTTGGGAGTGGGAGGCACCGTTTTGCGGTGGTTCTCCTCTTATCTCGCTGATAGGATGCAGTCGGTGCTGGCAGGGGGGCAGAGGTCGTCCCCTAGGCCCCTATCATGTGGGGTGCCTCAGGGGTCGGTTCTCTCGCCCATCCTGTTCAACATCTACATGAAACCGCTGGGTGAGATCATTCGCAGACATGGGGTGTGTTTCCATCAGTACGCTGATGACACCCAGCTGTACATCACCACCCCGTCTGACTTCAGTGAGGCAGTTGATGTAATGTGCCGGTGCCTGGACGACGTTAGGATCTGGATGGGGAGGAACAGACTCAGACTTAATCCCGACAAGACTGAGTGGCTGTGGATATTGCCTCCTAAGGATCTTGACAACTGCCCCTCCTTGTTCCTTGAGGGAGCGAAACTGACTCCCTCGGACCGGGTCCGCAACTTGGGGGTCCTCCTAGATCCACAGCTAAAATTGGACCATCATCTTTCTGCTGTGGCTAGGGGGGCCTTTGCACAGGTTCGCCTGGTGCACCAATTGCGACCATACTTGGAGAAGGAGGCTCTACTCACGGTCACTCATGCCCTTGTCACCTCTCGTTTGGACTACTGCAATGCGCTCTACATGGGGCTACCCTTGAAGAGTATCCGGAGACTTCAGCTGGTGCAAAATGCGGCTGCGCGTGCTGTGGTGGGTGTGCCAAGGTACACCCACGTGACATCGATACTCCGCCAGCTGCATTGGTTGCCCATCGGTCTCCGGGTCCAATTCAAGGTGTTGATCACCATCTTTAAAGCCCTTCATGGCTTAGGACCAGGTTATCTACGGGACCGCATTCTGCCTCATACTTCCCTCCGACCGGTTAGGGCCCACAGAGTTGGCCTCCTCCAGGTCCCGTCGGCCAAGCAATGCCGGCTGGCGGGCCCAAGGGGGAGAGCCTTCTCTGTGGCTGGCCCCGCTCTCTGGAACCAACTTCCACCAGAGACCCGAACTATCCCCACTCTGCTGGCCTTCCGAAAAGCCGTTAAGACATGGCTCTTCCTGCAGGCGGGGGGTAGAGCTTAATTCACTCGAGCTCACCCCCCAAGTATGTATGATGTTGAATGGTTGTTGATTTCTTATATTGTGTTTTAATTTTTATATTGTTTTAATTACTATTTTAGATTTTGGTTGTTCTTGTATTTTTCACTGATGTACGCCGCCCTGAGTCCTTAGGGAGTTGGGCGGCATATAAGAATTCCAAAATAAATAAATAAATAAATAAATAAAATCTCCCTCTCTCTCCCATGTGCACTTTTTTTGCCCAGGACCTCAAAAACATGTGGTCCTGTCCACCATTAAACCATCTTTCCAAACAGTCTCCATGTTTCCAGTGTCTTTCTTCCCACTGGGAACTGAACCCAGATGGACATTTCTTCCAACAAGAGTTAGGTAAAATCAGCTGAATCTAAGAGTTATATCTATTCCTAGAAGATTGCATGGCAATCACAGTTATTTGGCAATTCTTATATGTTGCCAAACAAATAATGTGTTTTGATTAGCTGTTAGAATGAACTTCTAATTAGCATCCCAACTACCTTTTATTCTCCCATGGCAGCCAAGCTATGACAATATGCTACCTTTCCATGAGAATGGAGAATGTTTACAAATACGTCTAGAATTGATGCAGGACTGGTATTAGTCAAGAACTGACTCATCGACCACACATATAATTTGCATAACCAAGAGGTGGCAGCACTCAATCAGGCTTAAATGCCATATAATGAAAGGCTGTGGGTTTTTCCTGCAGAGAGACAATAACACTGGGAAACAGAATAAAAAAACAATTGTGGATTAGCAGGGTTTGTTTTTCTCTCTTGTTATAAAAAAGTGCCGTCAACAGTAATTATTTATTATTTTGCAAGGCACAAAAAACTAGAGAGGTTTTCATTCCCTCAATCATAGTTCTCCATTTCTTGCTGAATTGACGGTCTAATATCATCCCTAGATAAGTAGTTCTCTTCTGTTTTTGAATTACCTTAGAATTTTTGTGCCTTGTGACAAGATAAGTTGGTGCTCTTTTCTGCAACAACACACTGCAACAATCTGTGTCATAATATATCTTACTTTCTTTGTCATTGCATGGGATATTTGGGCTTGTACAAAACAGTGAAGTCTACACTGCCTAGCTGAATGCACATGATCAGCAAATATAAATTCACCATCAATCTGAGAATTACAAAAAAAAGTTACCCAATGTGAGAAGATGTAAGAGACCTTTATAGATGAATAGCAAGTGACACATTGAAAGAAAAAACAGGGGAATAGATAATGGTAACTAAGGAAAAGGACAGACTGGTATCTTAAGCCCATAGGAAATAGGATCAGAAAGATTTAAAGCTCAGAACAAGATGGAATGGGTGAGGAATGTTAGGGATTTATAGTATCGTCTAAAGCACCCAGTCATCATTGAGAGAGAGAACCTGTCCTCATTATTATTGTACAGGCCCAGCTAGGGCTGAAGAATTCTAGAAGTCATGAGTGAACATCCTATCTATAATAAGTAGGGTGGTGTTGAGTATGTTTGAAATAAAAGTCAAGGAAAACTATTTGTCTGTTATGTGATGGAATGATATGTGGGAATGACCTTGGGAGACAGGAGGAAGACCCACAGACAGTCAGATAACAGGAAGCTGAGCCCACAAAAGGAATGGGGTTGCGGCAAGTATCTAAGAAGGAACCCTCCCTAGTTTTTTGCCCTGTAAAGGTGAGGGGAAAGAGAGGTCCTTTTAAGACTTGCAAAATTCTGTTAATGTAAACTTACAATAAGGTAAAAATGATTCCTCCCTGGATAGGCTTCTAGACTGGACTACCCTCAATCTTAGAGTTTTTGCAAATCCATGTTAAGCCCCAACTGCACCAAATATTTATATTATCTGGAGGTCCTGTACTTTTTTTAAAGGTACTGCAAATTTTGAATGCAAGTATCTCAGTCAAATATAGATGGTCTCAGGCAAATGGGGAAAAGGTCGACTAATTGTATGTGTGGAGGAAATGTACCATGGAATTTAGAGAAACAAATCCATAATGAAGAATGGAGATTTGTATTACATTTTTAATTTGAATTTACAAAAATAATAATTCTTTCATTTATGCCCCAAATTATAGCAAAGTTTTATGTGTTTTTTCTTTTTTTTCCCCCATTCTGAGTCACAAAGATATGAATGAATCTTTGTCTCAAAAACTGAGGAAAAACTGCTTTACCTAAAAGAAATTCAGTTAAGCTCCCCTTAAAGTGTCTTAGATTATACGACACTGCTAGCTGTTTTTGATGTATGGAGATACAAATACCCTGAAGAGAAAGAATATACCTACTAGTGTTCAGTTCATAAAACTTACATAAGAAGAGACATGTGTTGGATGTCTAACTCATTGTTAACTAATCTCAGAGGCATCAAAGTTGCAGTTCCTCCATGTGTAGATTATAACCCAATAATTGTACAATGAAACAGAGGAACCTCTAGATCAAAGAACTGTTATTCTTGGAAGAGGACATTAAATTAAATTGCCAACAGGAATTCAAGAGCTTCTTCCAAGTCAATTTCACTTCTAAGGCTTCTTTATCTACAATAGAGGACTCCAGCAAAGCATTTTATGAAAGAATTGTTTATCTCCCTAGCATCAAATAGAAGTAAGGATGTGCAAAAACAGAAAGACATACTGGTGAACAAACTGAAGCAATTAGAATTAAGGCACAAGCGTCTCCCAGTTTTGGACTTAGAACAAAAGATTAAAGTGATTTGTCATCAAATAGATTTCATGGAAGCAAATGAGAAATTGGATTTTGTCAAACAAAAGTATTTTGAAACAAGTCATTTAAACTGCAATTTTCCCAATTGCCTGAGAACAAAAGAACTGTTATTTTATTTGGGATGAAACCAGGTTCATTTTCACAATGAAGGAGATGACGAAGCAATATATTTAAACATCATTCAAGATTCGAGATGACGAAGCAATATATTTAAACATCATTCAAGATTCTATGGAAAACAGACATCTGATCTGGAAAAAAATGGGAGAGTATTTGAACACTTTATTATCTATGAAATTTATGGATCAACAAAAGGGAGGTCTTAATAAATCCGTAACAGAAGATGAAACTAAAACAGTAGTTTTTAAAAAAACAACTTCAAATTAAACAAAGCTCCAGGACCTGATGGTATCTCTGCAATATACCACATGACTTTTCAACCTTGGCTAAACCATTAACTCAAGTAGTGTTTGGATGTGGCCCTAGACAAAAATCAGGAAAGGAAGTTTCTTATCAGATTCTGGATTTAAAAAGGAGCAAAAGGGTGGGTAAGTTATTATCCTTTTCTGAGAGCTTTGCTGAATAGTTCATTGTGTTCATGTCACAACTGAGACCGTATTGGCAGGCCATCCATCTCTTGTGAAGTCACCATAAAAATCCAAGGTGGACTTTACTCACTGACCGCTATGACACACAGGCTACCCCTCTCCCAGTGAATATGGTCTGGGAAAAATTATTATGATCAGAAGTAAACAAGGCACTTTGTCCAGAAGGGAATATTTTGTACGAAGTCATTGTTAGCCTTTTTCTCATGACTTTACTTATGGGGAGGAGGAGGCACTCATTTTGACATTTGTCTTATTATATCAAAGTTTTGAAGTGGTCTAATGCTGAAGTCAGATCTGAGAAGCAGATCAGTCATCAGATCCATTGGATTGAAGATCATGGTTAATGCCATGGGATGGCTTTTGTTTTGTCTGTGGAATCTTGATTTTGGCTCTTAATCATCCAATTTTCCTACAATACTTCCTTAACTATGTATTGGGCAAAAGTATACTATGCTATTTTCATATAAGGTGACTATTCTGCATTACAAAACCAGAACTGTGATGAGTTTCTCATCAGTTAGAGCTACTGTATAAGGCAGTGATGGCTAACCTTTTTGTCGCCACGTGCCGAAATAATGCAATGCGCGTGTGACACCCCTGCATGCCCCATGCCCCTATGCATGCGTACATGACCCCCTGTGTGCCCCGTCTCTGTGCATGTGCACACGACCCCCCGCGTTCCCCCCTTCCCCCTGTGCATGTGCGCGTGACATCCCCACACTCCCCCCACCTCCGCACAATCTTACACAACCCTCCATGCTCCCCCTGCCCCCGCACATGTGCACATGACCCCCTGTGCTTCCCCCACCCCTGCGCATGCACAGGCAACCCCCCTGTATGCACACACAACCCCCACATGCACCCCACCCCTGCGTATGCGTGAGAGACCCCTGCACATGTGCGCCTCCCCATGCATGCATGCACATCTCCCACATGCATCCCGCACCCATGCATGCATGGCAGAGACCCGAAAACCAGCTGGCCAGTGGGAGGCGCGCACACATGCGCAGTGGAACTGAGCTGGGCGATGGCTCACATGCCCACAGAGAGGGCTCTTCCGTGCCACCTGTGGCACGCGTGCCATAGGTTCGCCATCATGGGTATAAAGTTAACATGGTTTGCTGAAAAATCTTGTTGATCTTTAGCTAGTCTGCTCTCAAATAAACCAATCTGGTAAAGCTGAAGAAAAGCAATCATTTTTTTTTATTATTTCTATGATGCTCATAGGAATGGGGAAATTCAAACTGAGAGTAAAATATGAGAACCGTGTAGAATAAAACTAAAATCCCCCCAAATTGTCCCAAGCTAAATAAAAATTGTTGCTAATCTAATCCTAAAACAAGACAGCCATTAGCCATACCCATGACAACGAGATCATGAACGTTGCCTGGTATCATATCCCCATTGTATGTTTCTTCGGAAATGAGAAATACTCCTCTGACTGTGTGAAGAAAGAGCTTGTCGTTCCTGGAAGACATCCAACTTCATAATTAATTTTCAAGCAATGACATTTAACTGCCTTCTCTGCTTTTTGGCATCAGTGCTCAGCTGGCTACGGGCTATAAATCTGCCTTTGAGCCTGGCAAAATAGGCTGTTCTATGAATGCTGCATTATGTTCACCCATAATATTTGTCTTCACTTCCACGGGTTTATTCCATTGTAGTCTGTCTTATTATGATCTTTTATAGACTTTATTGCCAAGCCAAATTAAGCACTTCCTTAAAGCATCCCCGCATAAAATCAGGGCATATGGTTCTCTCTCATATCTCTACTTTTCTCCCAAAGAAGACATCTGTAGGGTAGTGTTTGTGTGTGTGTGTGTGTGTGTGTGTGTGTGTGTGTGTGTGCTTGCACTTGTGTACATAAATATATATTAATGATATTCAATAGCAAATGAGGGTAGGCAGTGCCTATTATCATATACAATGCAGCTGCATATATTGAGGGAAATTGCACAGAGATAAGGTTCTAACAAAGGAGTGTTAGAGAAAGAAAGTTGCTCTGTTTGTTTATAACTTTGTCTCCCCGATTCTGCATCTCACTGATTCAAAACAAAGATTATTATAACCATGTTCAAGGCTTTAGTATAGTTAAGAGTTCATCATGAACTCCCTAACAATTCTTCTGTTTAGAACCAGGCTGATGTAACACAGTTTTAAGTTTGCAAAGGTACTGAGAACTTGAGAAGCTAAAAATAGGTCCTTGTGAAAGGCAAGATCTTCAGGAGAGAAAGACAGAGGTCTTCCAAAGCAGATGTATGCCCATGCATGGATGCACACGCATGAATACCTACACACACTGATGCCTGCTGTGGTTGACAAAACAACAGAGACCACCACCATCTTAGACCTCAACTTACATCTCCCTAATGTATAGAGGATATTGTGAACTACTCTGTCTGTCTGTTATTTCTCACAATACACACATACATACACACACACACACACACACACACACACACACACACACACACACACACACACACACCACATACACAAACACACTGGGCTACGTGTGGTATTTATTGTAAGGCTCGGAGTTCCCCAGATAAATTAAGTCTCAATCATGACTCTTGAGAGGTGACTTGGTCCTTGTGGTTGTCTCAGTTGCATCTTGTTTAGCACACTGCCTGGTGTTTCAGAGGAGGCAGAAGGCAAGGCCCTTTTTCTGTTCTCTGCATTTTTTTCCTAATGAGCAAATTAAACTTTAACCAATCGTCTATTTTTCTTTACTTGCATAAAGCAAACTGAGCCACAGGGAGTCGATTAATAAAACATCTCTTGAAAACCGTGCAAAACGAGAGAACCCATCCTCCCAAGCATTGCCAGTCAGTCTTCCAGGCAAGTTTTAATCTCCCAGGAAAATCAATGTTACTTTAAATAAAATACCCCAGAACAGCGATTACTTCAGGGAATCGGGCGACAAAGTATGATTGCAAAATATAGATTTCCCTCCACCATTTCATCGCAACAATGCTCTGCTGCGGTGTGCATAAACGTGTGGTATAATAATTATCTGAACATATAAAGAAAGTCCAGGGGCGAGTTCCTAAAGTTTTTTTTTTCCCAGATACAAGTGTTTGGAAGGAAGGGAGAACTACCAAAGGAAGATGTTGGACCATCAGTTTTGGGAATCAAAAGAGAGAGCATTAATATCTAACTAAGCTTTGCACTCAAGTATCTTGAACACACAGTTTTTCCTGTTCAGATTAGCCTGTTTTATACACCAGGATTGTCCTTAAAGAAACCTTTGTTCAGGTGAGATTTTTACTTTTTTGATGCAAAACTGGCCCTTATTGCCAGAAAAAAATGGGATCAAGACTCAGATAAATGATTAGGGAGTCCGGAGTACAGATAGTCCTCAACTTAGGGCCACAATTGAGTCCGAAATTTCTGTTGTTAAGTGAGTCATCTGTTAAATGAATTTTGGCCCATTTTTCTTGCCTTTCTTGCCACAATTGTTAAGCGAGTTGTTAAGTTAGTGACACAGTTGTTAAGTGAATCTGGCTTTCCCATTGACTTTGCTTGTTAGAAGGTCGCAAAAACTAATCACATGACCCCATGACACTGCAACCGTCATAAATATCAGTTGCCAAGCACCTGAATTTTGATCACGTGACCAGAGGGATGTTGCACTAGTTGTAATTATGAAAAGCAATCAAGTCACATTTTTCAGTGCCCGTTGTAACTTTGAATGGTCACTAAACAAACTGTTGTAAGTCAAGGACTACCTGTATTTATTTATTTATGTATTTATATATTTTATCCCACCTTTATTATATTTACAAATAATTTGAGGTGCTGAACATATCCAACATACTTTCCTCCTTCTGTTTTCCTCTGCTTCCCAACTTACCCTGTGAGGTAAGTTGGGCAGAGAGAGAGTGATTGGCCCAAGGTCACCCAGCTGGCTTTCATGCTTAAGGTAGGACTAGAACTCACAGTCTCCTGGTTTCTAGCCTGATGCCTTAATCGCCAGACCAAACTGATTCTAAAGTTTATCCACTATTGTGACTTACATTGTCTGAATATTATCCCTGTATTATTTTTTTCACAATGAGAGAGAGAACTTCCGTCCAGTCTCCAACTTACCCTTCTTGGGTAAAGTTGTTGAGAAGGTGGTGTCGCTCCAACTCCTGCGGCTATTGGAGGATACTGATTATCTGGATCCCTTTCAATCAGGTTTCAGGCGCGGCTACAGTACGGAGACTGCTTTGGTCGCGCTGATGGATGATCTCTGGCGAGCCCGGGATGGGGGCCACTCCTCCATCCTGGTGCTACTTGACCTCTCAGCGGCTTTCGATACCATTGACCATGGTATCCTTCTGCGTCGTCTTGGGGAGATGGGAGTGGGAGGCACTGTTTTACGGTGGTTCTCCTCCTACCTCTCTGACAGGACGCAGTCGGTGTTGACAGGAGGACAGAGGTTGGCCCCTAGGCCCCTGGTTTGCGGGGTGCCACAGGGCTCGGTCCTCTCGCCCATCCTGTTTAACATTTACATGAAACCGCTGGGTGAGATCATCCGACGACATGGGGTGAGGTATCAGCAGTATGCTGACGATACCCAGTTGTACATCTCCACCCCGTGTCAGTTCAGTGAAGCAATTGATGTAATGTGCCGCTGCCTGGACGATGTGAGGGTCTGGATGGGAGTGAACAGACTTAGGCTCAACCCAGACAAGACTGAGTGGCTCTGGATATTGCCTCCCAAGGACTATGTCGACTGCCCCTCCTTGGTTCTCGGGGGAGAAAAATTGACTCCCTCAGAACAGGTTCGCAATTTGGGTGTCCTCCTAGATCCACAGCTAAAATTGGAGCAACATCTTTCAGCTGTGGCTAGGGGGACCTTTGCACAAATCCGTCTTGTGCACCAATTGCGACCTTACTTGGAGAGGGAGGCCTTGCTCACAGTCACTCATGCCCTTGTCACCTCACGGCTAGACTACTGTAACGCGCTCTACATGGGGCTACCCTCGAAGAGCATCCGGAGACTCCAACTGGTACAGAATGCAGCTGCGCGAGCAGTAGTGGGTGTACCGAGATACACCCACGTAACACCTATCCTTCGCCAGCTGCATTGGCTACCAATTAGTCTCCGGTCGCAATTTAAGGTGTTGGTCGTTACCTTTAAAGCCCTACATGGCTCAGGGCCAGGTTACCTACGGGACCACATCCTACCGCATACCTCCCTAAGACCGGTTAGGTCCCACAGAGAGGGCCTCCTCCGGGTCCCGTCGGCCAAACAATGTCGATTGGCGGGACCGCGGGGGAGGGCCTTCTCTGTGGGAGCCCCGTCCCTCTGGAACCAACTGCCACCAGAGATCCGGACCATCCCCACCCTGCTGGCCTTCCGTAAAGCCTTAAAAACATGGCTCTTCCGGCAGATGGGGTGAATAGGATAATTAGATTCCCCCTGAATGTTATGTTTATAATGTCTCTTTTTAATTATATTTTTAATTTAAATTTATGACTATTGTTTTTAAATGTACGCTTCTTACTCATGCTGTACGCCGCCCTGAGTCCCACGGGATTGGGCGGCCTATAAGAGCGTCTAAATAAATAAATAAATAAATAAATGTTCCAGTTGTCAGGAAAAGTGTCATGTATTGCTGTTCTTCAGGCAGCAAAACATCTTGAGCTACTGATGAGTTTTATACATTTATACAAGGGTGAGTTAAAACGTAATGCCATTTTTTTAGGACAGGTATAATTATCAACACAGGAACATGTAGCATACATCAAAATGAAGCTGGTCCTCTGTGGATCACATCCCTACTTCTCAACATAGTCACCGTTTCTCTCAATAGCAATGTTCCACCTTCGAATGAGAGCATGTATCCCTGCCTCGTAAAATTTTGTTGACTGTTCTTTGAGCCACTTCTTCACTGCAGTTTTCACTTCCTCGTCACTGGAATAATGTTTGCCTCTCAAACCCTCTTTCATAGGGCAGAAGAGATGATAGTCTGATAGCTATAATCTAAAATATTATCCTCAAACACATTTTGTAATCATCTGTGAATGTTCACAGGGGTTTCCCTCCCCAGCAACAAGGGATTCAATCACTGCTCTTTGTTTTTGATGCAACTCTAAGGGGGCAGCCATTTTGAATTTTCCTTGCAAGTCTACAAACCTGAAAAGTAAGAAACAAAATATTTCAGAACGTAAATGATATAATCATTTATAACTGGGAAAAATTTCAGGTATTTTTATCAAAAACTTCACCTGAAATAAAGAAAATGGATTTACTTTTTGACTCACCCTCATATAATATATGATTATACAGTAGAGGTTGAGAACCTGTGGACTCCAGAAAACCTTGGATACAGTCTTGAGGCCTCCTTCAAAAGTTGTCATGCCAAAAAGCTATTTTAAGAAAAGAAATGGTGGTGAGGCCAGACTAGTGGATGCATAATATGGGGACACTATCATCAAATCTAAAGAGCAGTTGGAATTAGAAGGACATGTTTCCACATTTACAATTCAAAGAAAGGTTTAAATTAGATTTTTAAAAAGTTATAGATTTGATTTTGCAACAAATGAATTGGAAACTATTCTGTGGTAATGATGAACATATTGCTAAGGTTTATAATTTGTTATTAAAATTGATCTTAGAGAAAAAAAGTTGTCGTGAATTTCTCATAGTTGATAGTGAAAATAAAGATGTACATAGGTGAATGAAGAATAATGTGATTTTTTTTTGTCTTCATGCCCTCTGTTACTTTTGAGATTGGGACTTGAAGCAGCCCAGTCAGATCTAAATGTGTCTTTCAGCTCAGAAAAAAAATGGAACAACTCTGTGTTATAGCATCCTCTGCATTTTAAGAGAATGAATCCTGCCATGGAGTGGGTAGCTCAGTATTAATTGACAAAGCACTTGACATTAAGAAACTTTAACATTGTATTTTCAGTAAATAAAGCTCCACTGAATTTTTGTTTGATTTATTTTTAGAATCAGTATATTGTAGCAGAACATCACATTGAAGATAATCAAAATGAATCAAAATGTATGGGACAGCAGTGTAAATCTCTGATATATTGGCAAGGCAATCCTAAGAATTTTTTATTTGTCACACTTGCTGGTGCATCGGGCTCACATTCTCAAATTAGGGAAGGATTGCAGCCAGTTAATTGTCTAGTGAGAATAAATCATCAGATCAGAACTGCAAACTTCCAGCAGAGCCCTAGAGCAGTGTTTTTCAACCTTTTTTGTGCAAAGGCACACTTTTTTCATGAAAAAAATCACGAGGCACACCACCATTAGAAAATGTTAAAAAAATTTAACTCTGTGCCTATATTGACTATATATAAAGTAATTCTCTTGAATAGGAATCAAATAAACAAAAAGAAATTATTTTTTAATTGTTCATATTTCTGTTTACTTACTCAGTGCGAAACCTGGGCCTGTTTTTCTGAACACAAAGCTGATATACCCCTCCTACCATCTTTCTTTTTCTTTCTGTCTTCCTTCCTTCCTAACATCACTTTCTTTCTGTCTTTCTTTCTTTCTTTTTCTTTCTTTTTTCTGTCTGTTTTCCTTCCTTCCTTCCTAACTTCTTTCTGTCTGTCTGTCTGTCTGTCTTCTTTCTTCTTCTTTCTTTCCTTCCTTCCTTCTTTCTTTCTTCCATCTTCCTTCCTTCCTAACATCTTTCTTTATCTTTCTTTCTGTCTTCCTTCCTTCCTAACATCTTTCTTTTTCTTTCTTTCTGTCTTCCTTCCTTCCTAACATCTTTCTTTTTCTTTCTTTCTGTCTTCCTTCCTTCCTTCCTAACTTCTTTTCTTTCTTCTTTCTTCTTTCTTCTTTCTTTCTTTCTTTCTTTCTTTCTTTCTTTCCTTCCTTCCTTCCTTCCTTCCTTCCTTCCTTCCTTCCTTCCTTCCTTTCTTTCTTTCTTTCTGTCTGTCTTCTCCTTCCTTCCTTCCTTCCTTCCTTCCTTCCTTCCTTTCTTTCTTTCTTTCTTTCTGTCTGTCTTCTCCTTCCTTCCTTCCTTCCTTCCTTCCTTCCTTTCTTTCTTTCTTTCTTTCTTTCTGTCTGTCTTCTCCTTCCTTCCTTCCTTCCTTCCTTCCTTCCTTCCTTCCTTCCTTCCTTCCTTCCTTCCTTCCTTCCTTCCTTCCTTCCTTCCTTCTGTCTTTCTCCCTGCAGGAGGAAGAAGGAACCTCTGTGGCCTTCGAGCGGGGGGGGGCTCAAAAACGGCCGCGGCGGCATCCCTGCTGTTCTCCGGCCAAGCGGCCGAAGGAGCCCTGGAGCGCCGACGCCGCCCTGCATTTCGGTCTTTTCGGTCTTGCCCGGCAGCCTGCTGGGAAGGCTGCGACGCATGGGAGGGAAGGAGCTGCTATTGCCGTTCCGGCGTGTTTCCCCGGTCACTGGCTGCACCGGGGAGCCCGCGTCCTTGTCAACATTGCAGACGCTGCACACGCGGAAGGCACCATGGAGCAGAGGCGCCTGGCGAGTGAGGCGCCTGCCCGTCTCTTGCCTTAGCATTTAAAAGAATGAGAGGCGGGAGACGCGGGCAGGAGCCTTCCCCCAATGCCGCCACTTGCCTCACTCGCCAGCCGTCTCTTGCCTTAGCATTTAAAAGAATGAGAGGCGGGTGGGCGGGCGGGAGACGCGGGCAGGAGCCTTCCCCCGATGCCGCCACTTGCCTCAACACTTACCACGTTGACAGCGCGCGTCCTCCTCGCTGCTCTGGTCCTCCGCGATTGTTGCTATCGGCGCACGCATGGGACATCAGTGACGTCCCTGCGTGCGCTACCTCCCGGCGGTCCCTGCGTTTTAAAGTAAACGCGGGGCTGCAGGGACTTAATAGAGGCATCTCTGTGTCCCGAAACCAACTTTCGGGACACAGAGATGTCCCGTAGCAAAAACACCCGGCGGGTGTTTTTCCCATGGCACACCTTACACTATGTCACGGCACACTAGTGTGCCGCGGCACAGTGGTTGAAAAACACTGCCCTAGAGGCCAGCAAATTGTTACAGAAAATGCAAGTTTCCTTGCTGCTGTCTAGGATCTGTCTGAATGTTTGCAGTTCTGACACTGCAACTCCACTTATGTCAGGATTCATGATTATTTGCAAGGCACCAAAAAAAAAAGGAAACCTGTTGCAAAAGATAAGTTCAGTATACAGAAAATACAATTTTTAGAAAATACAGAAAAGCTAAATTGCCCGCAACTGTCCATGAATAAAGTGTCATCCTCTTAAGTTTTTGTCCTCTTATCTGAGGATGCCGCATTAGTCCTTGTTTGTTTGTGACCATTTGAAGTTACAACTGCACTGAAAAAAGTGACTTATGACCATTTTCCATACTTACGATGGTTGCAATATTCCTTTGGTCATCTGATCAAAATTCAGGCACTTGGAAACTGACATGTATTTGTGACAGTTGCACTGTCCCAGGGTCATGTGATCACCATTTGTAACCTTCTCAGCTGGCCTCTTACAAGCAAAGTCAACGGGGGAAGCCAGATTGGCTTAATTCACTTAACAACTGCAATGATTCACTTAACAACTGAGGCAAAAGAGGTCATAAAATGGGGCAAAAATCAGTTAACAACAGCCTTGCTTAGCAACGGAAAGTCTGGCCTCAATTGTGGTTGTAAGTCGAGGACTACCTGTGGTAGAACCTAGTATGGAGATCAACTCTATATGCTGGACAACATGAGGAAAGGGACTGATAGATCTTCTGGATATATTTCCTCCCCTTCCATTAAATATCATCACCCAGTAGGAAAACAGCTAGCAACCACTCTTCAAATGTACAATAAGGTTGGGCCTGACAGAAGGATCTGCAGGCTCCACAAGCAAAGCAATGTCACACCACGATGGTGTAAGCTCCACCCCTTTTGTACATAGGTATGATGTCATGATGTGCATACAATTGAGCTTTCACTGTTTGTCCTCACCTTGACAAACACACTCTCTGAGACATCTCTGGGGGCTGAAGTAGGAGAGAGTGGATGGATGGATGGATGGATGGATGGATGGATGACCCATGGCTTTAGCCTTTTTAAAAAATGTGTTACCATGACAGCTGAATTGCAAAGTGTGGGGGCTTCTGTTTCACTGGCAGTCAGTATGATTCCAGAAACTGCCACCATCTTCCTACCCCAGTTCCAGAACGGTTCCTCAGGCAACAAGTGATGTCAGGTAACAGGGGAAGAGTGAAGCTGGTCTGACAGCACCTGTTAGTCAACCTCAAAAAGAGGTGCTGGAGGGAGAAGAGCAGAAGTAGTGCTGACAGGTTGTTGGAGGATTCATGAAATGAAGCAGGAGAGCTCCCAGTTCATAATACAGTCCTTCCAGCTTTTGTCAGGATTTTCAAACTATTATAAATACATGTTCTTCTCAAAGAGAGCCCAACCTATGTTTGGACTGCTTTTGAAAATGGGTTCACTGCTCTGCTCTTTGAGAAATAGCACTAGGTAACCGTCCCTGACAGCTAGATAGGTGGTCACACAACCCAGTGGGATGCTTCTCTCCTACTTCACCTTGTCACAACTGCATACCACACCTGTCAGCTATAGTTTCTTTCACCTTTAAACACTGGCTTAGAACTCTTCTGAAGGAACAATTAATCCTTGTTCAAAAGCATCCCAAACAAGAACTCAATGCGTAGAGTGGCAGGTGAATGTTTTGAAGCAACTGGGAAAAAGAAATCTGTTTCTTGCTTCATTGCGCAGACCATCACGCTGACAAAGCTACTTGGCAGCTGCTGCTCACAATACAGAATAACAGAGTTGGAAGGACTTTGGAGGTCTTCTAGTCCAACCCCCAGTTCCAGCAGGAAACCCTATACCAGGGCTGTCAAACTCGAAGCCCACGGGCCAGATGCGTCACGTACTGGCCACACCCATGCCTGGTTTGGAAAGGGGGAAAAGTCATGATACGTCACGTGATGCTGCCATGACGACACGAGTTTGACACCCCTACCCTATACCATTTCAGACAAATGGCTGTCCAATCTCTTCTTAAAAACCTCCAGTGTTGGAGCATCCACCTGGAGACAAGCCATTCCACTGATTAATTGTTCTTACTATCATGAAATTTCTCCTTAATTCTAGGTTGGTTCTTTCTGTAATAATCTTCCATCTGTTACTTCTTGTTCCATCCTCAGGTGCTTTGGAGCAGGGGTCCCCAACCCCCTGGTCCACAGACTGGTGCTGGGCTGCGGTCCATTCAAAACCGGGCTGTGGAAGTGGTGGGTGAGTGTGCACGTGTATGGATGCAGCTGCATTTGTGAACATGGCGAGTGTGTGCGTGTAAAATCATCCTCTCTCTCCTCCCTGTCACTACCATCTCCGCTGGTCCACCGAGCTGGAAAGGTTGGGGAACACTGCTTTGGAAAATAGGTCAACCCGCTCTTCTCTGTGACAGCCCCTCAAATATTGGAAGACTGCTGTCATGTCACCCTTAATCCTTTTCTTCATTAGACTAGACATACCCAATTCCTGCAACAATTCATCAGGTTAATCCAGGTCTCCAAGCTGCAGACTATCTCAATACCTGGCAGGTCCAGGTTTGAAAGATCAGGACTCTTCTACTGGCCAAAACAGAGTTTCCTGACTATGATACCAACCAAATGGTCCCTGAAGAACATCCTCCTGCTCCTACAGCAAAACTGCCATGGTGTGCTGCCTGTTTATTGTAATATTGGAGCAGCTAAGGATGACTCAGGACTGAGTTGTGGAAGAGATAAAGGTAATGTCACAAGAACATGTCAGGAAAAAAAGAGATAGGGCATGTTCAGGCGATAGCTGGATGCAAAAGAAAAAAGGCCCTTGGATTTATCCATTGTGCATAAACCTTACACCACAAAAGTACCATCTGTCTCCACCAACCTTTTTTCTAAAGAAATATGCTCCTGATTAAATACTAGTATACCGGAAATTTAAATGCTGGTGGAGTTGCATGCAAATTGCAATAGAAACAATTTAACGCAGCAGCTAAAAATGAGCCAGGTAGTGTCTAGGCAGATTCTGGATGTGAGAGGTCAATTATACTCCTTGCCTAATTCTCCTGATGCATTATGGAGGAGTAAATGGTTCGGCGCATGTGTTGGACCTCTATAATTCGATAGTGCTCTAGCAGAGTGGCTATAAGTATAATCTCTGACCCCAGTCCCAAATTCATTATGTAATTTTTTTTCTAAGCTGCCGTTCTCAGTCCGGACTCCCGACTCTGCAGCTTGAAGATAATGTTGCTAGCCTATTTATGCAAAGGTGGGACGTTAATACACGTTGAAATGCTTTAAATGCCAATAATAAAACTTGATTTTTTTTAAAAAAGTGGAATTTTGGAATGGAAGACATTTGCCTTGGAGGAGCGGGTAATTGTATTTTAATAGAATTGGATGGTACTTCAAATTGAGCCCAAAGTTCTTTGCCATGATACCACATCCTTGCAACCAGTTCAGCTCTCTTCCCTTTTTTTTTACAGCCATGGCATTGTGCTGCAAGAAACAATCAGTAAAACAGCCGCTTTGTCTCTGCTGCTTCTCAGCAAATATTCCATGCTCGCATCTGCTATGATCGACAAGAAAAGATGCACAGCCTCTTCAAATGCAAATCCTGGGTGTAGATTTTCCCTTTGGCCAAAAAAAAAAAGGGACAAATAAATAAGTAAATAAATAAGGGAATGGATGCATTAGCACAATAGTGTTCGGTCCTTGCACTTTTAACATAATTCATATGTAAGCATATCTACTTTATTTATTTGGTTAGATTTATATCCTCCAGAAGCTCAGGTGATATATATAAAACACTCCTTGCTCTCATTTTTTTTCTTTATAACAACCACTAATAAGGTAGATATGTTGGTTTATGTGAAAATGTATTAAATATTTAGTAGCAGAATAATAAAATAGAACATTAATAATATTTATTCTTGTTAAACTCCAAAGAGACCATGCAATACACAAAGTGCAGCTTTTAACAGAAATCTAGCCAAATGAAAAGATTTTTCCACAAATCAGGCAATGTACTCTGGTATCCAGCAGCAAACATCCATTGATCAGGTCTCCAGCCACCACAGGGATTAAAGCTTTACATGTAATTTGATTCAGTTTCAATCCCCAATGACTGAGGCCTGAAATTACTGCCAGTCAGTGTCAAGAATACTGAGACAACTGGACCAATGACATAATTCATTATAAGGAATCATCCATCCATCCATTCATTCATTCATTCATTCATTCATTTATTAAATGTGTTTGCTACCCATCTCACTGCAGGGATACTTTCTGAGTTCCAATTTCCAGTAAGATTTGGATTGTATTTTATCCATAATTGGAGAGAAAAATAAATTTCTTGTGCGGGTCTGATGCTCAAGACAGCTCTTATAGTCATTTGCAAATCATATGAGCTCTAACTTCCACATAAAGTCCAATAAATATATATATTTTTAATTATTACTCCCTTGTTATTGATCCTGACTCTATTTCTTATAATCCAAGACTTTTCCAGGACAAGCACAAACTTGAAGATGAAGCTTGGCCAAAGATCAACACGACACAGCTATCACTAAATTTTTATTGTTAGGTATGAAGCCTTTACAAACACTGACAGTCTGTGACAGGTAAGGCTGATTCTCAAACCTGTGTTTTCCTTGGATTCCAATCTAATAATCTCTCTCTCTCTCTCTCTCCATGTTCCCCTCTGTGTGAAGATACACTGTCTTTCTTTTTCCATTATTGTTTATAGGCAGCAGTTGCCTGATTACATTCTCTACAGTGAATATCTAGCTACCGACAAAATCTTTACCCCATCACCTGCTGCTCTCTGTGTGTTCATTAAAGTCTTCCTTGTGACTTTGTTTTTAAAATCCCACCTAGATGACCGTTGCTTGAAATTCCTGCCTACTAAAAATATCTCTGTGTCTGGACCTAGGTTTAAGCTCCAAGCAGATGCTTACTCTTATCGATATTAAAAAAAATAGCTTTTTAGAACAGACAGCTGAAAATCTCACCAAAGCGAAATGCAGGGAAAGTGGCCCATTATTCTGACACTGCTTGAAAGGGTTCATAAAGAAAATCCAGTTGTGGATCACACAGGACTCTGCAATTGGTTCAGCTCATGGTTTTTTGCTGGAGGTTTATGTTTTTATTGCAACAGCTGTCTTTTTCTGGCTAAATCATTTCCCTACTTTGAAAAACAGTTGTTTTCATCACTTATTGAAAATTGCTTACAGTGCTTTTGTGGCTTAAAAAGCATCAGCAATTTAATAAACAAATATTTACTCCTTTGGACAATTTTTCCAGTAAAGACAAGAAATCCAAGACAAAGAAGATAGCTTGAAGTCAGTTTCATTTCTCATTATCTCCCGGTTTAGATACTTCTGTTTCAGGAAAATAAAACTAGGATCAGAGTGCTTGGAGGTTGTTGGGGTGTAACTAATTACTCTTTTTATCACACTTACTAGTAAACAGAACAGATCTAAGGTCTTAGCAATTTCCTTGCCAAATGGCTAGGTGGAAAGGAAAAAAATGCCCGTCATAAAAAAAAAAGCTGCAAACTTTTTCACTTAATTTTGACAGCTGAATCTAATTGTCTGGAGTCAGGGAGAAATGCAGAATAACGTTCCCCATTACAGATGGCATTGATCGAAAACGTCATTTTGTTTCAATAGAGTTGATAGCTGATATGATCCTAATGGCTTCCTCAAAAGGACCCAATCAACTTCCTATTGAAATCATCAGTGCAAACAGCAGTCACTGAATGAAACGCCATCAGCCAAAAACTTGCCTTCTGTGTACAGAGTCATCCAACCATATTTTTGACTGCCTGTGAGATTGTTCATCAGGAATAATCAAAACTGGTTGCGGAATAAAATGAAACCTTTGTCGCAGCCATTTCACATTCCTCTTGGAAATTTGCTTCTGTGAAGTAACCTCAGGGGACTTTGAGGTGCCACAACAAAATTTGGATTTCAAGCATAACTTGCATCTAGGGCCTTGAGAAGAGCCCATTTAAATCAGTTCAAAGGCCACAATTCAATATGATCCCTCTACTGACCACCAAACCTCCTTCCTCAGCTTAGCTTTTTCCTACTGTTTTTGTCTCATTGCTTATAACCACTAGTGGTACGCGAGGGGCTTTCAGGTGGTACGCGAACACTTTCGGGGTCATGAACGATTTTAAGTTAGTTATTTTTTACTTCACAAAAATGTTTACTGCCTAACACAAGATAATCTGGCAACGATTTGCAACTGTTGCCACACGCCACCCACCTGGTCCCAGCGGCTCGAGAATCCAGTTGCTGGATGCGCGGGGCCAAAAAAGGAACAGTACAATTATGGAAATAAAGTGATATCTGATCGAATTTAGTTTCTCTGGAACCAGGTGGTACGCGGCGACTGTACGGGACCTCCAAGTGGTACTCGATCACAAAAAGGTTGGGAACCACTGGCTTATAAGGTATAGGTTTCCCTGTCAGTCATGTCTGACACTAGGGCACAGTGCTCATCTCCGTTTCTTGGCCAAGGGAGCCAGGCTTGTCGAAAGATTCTTCCGTGGTCATGTGGCCAGCAGGGCTATAGGCCAAAAGGTGCATGGAACGCTATTACCTTCCCACCAAAGTGGTACCTATTTATCTACTTGCATTTGCATGCTTTCGAATTGCTAGGTGGGCAGGAACTGGGGCAAGTAACGGGAACTCATCCCATTGCGTGGAGTTCGGGTCTCAAACCAGGGCTGTCAGCTCCTCAGCTGACAAGCTCGGCGTCTTTAACCGTTAAGCCATCACACCACCTAAAGCACTAAATATGTATAAATGTATATACAGTATACTGTATAAATGGTAAAAATGGCCTGAACCTCAGCAGAAAGATCAAAGAAAGGGAACTAGGAAAAGTGGAGTGGAGATTCTTCAAGTTAGAGTTAGGCTTTCTAAAGCATATTTTCTAAGAAACTACCCTCCCCCTAAATCTGGACCAGGATTGTGTTCTGGAAACAAGTATCCTGCCTGTGCCCCAATATTAATGTCCAAAAGAAAGATAAACATGCTAAATATATTGCACAGTTGAAATTCTCCTTAAAGGCTAATACAGCCAAATTAGAATTACTATAAACCTTCAAGAGAACATATATGAAGGTGGATTAATCTTATGTTGATGCCCAGATTCAAATTTAAAAAAATCTAAAAGAAAGCAAAGTCTATAAAGTTTTATTGCATTAGTTTAAATCAGTCTTCCCCAACCAAACACACTAAATGACATGAATGCAGACTACAACTCCCATCTATCTCAGCTAATATGGTCTTCAGTCCCGTTGGTTGAGAATTCTAGGAACTGCAGGCCCAGTTCCAAGGAGGAAAAGACCCACTGGAAATATGGTTGCAAACTGAAACCCCAAGATTTGCGTGCAAAACAATCCCACCCACATGAAAATCAACTCTACTTGTTTACATGACACATTTTGCCGTCATTTCTCTGTCTTGTGATTTTGTGCGTGTTTGCCACAGACAACCTCTGGTAACCTCAGACATTCTTGTTTTCAGACACTCACTTTACACCAGCTTCCTCTTTTTTCTGGTATTTTATTCTTGAACCTTGCAGATGCTGACTTTCCAGATCAATCAATATTCATGTTGGTTTTTTAAAAATTGTGTTTCAGTTAGTTGCGGTTGTCTTTGACGTCTGCTGAGAAATCCAGAAATGTAGGAATGCATTTAAATAACTGGGCTTTTGATACGTTACTGTCTCTGGGTAGAGCTTCTTCTTGCTGATTTTTTCCTAGTCCTATTGAACAGAAATGTAAATTTGCTTCAAAAGTGAAAAATACAAATTAGGGTGATTCTTCTTGTTGGTTTTTTTTTGGGGGGGGGGGTTTAAATTTATCTTTTTTAAAAAAAAATCAGTTGTGTTAAAGCTATAGAGACACAACTCCATAAATGTGCTTTTAGTACAGAAATGCTCACATTTCTTGTGACCAGGTCTGTCCCATGTATAAATAAAAGCTCAGATGGACACGGGAATCAAGGAAGGGCTTACATCTAGAATAGGGCTATCAAACTCGCCACCCGCGGACTGGATGCATCACACTCTGGCCACGCCCATGCCTGGTTTATCAAAGGGGGGGGGAGTCACGAAACATCATATGACGCCACCGTGACTATGTGAGTTTGACACCCCGATCTAGAAGTTCTCCGAAGACCAAAACAAAACAGATCACCTGTCAAATTTCAACAACTGAAGGAGGTGTAGAAAGAATGCTGGATGTCTACCTTGCTCCACTTGTTTGCCAAATAGTACTGTTATTATCACAACAGCTAAAGCAGCTCCATAGAGCTTGGTCTACTTGATGCATAACACAACTTGGAAAACATTTTGTAAAAACTAGAAATGCAACTTGTGTCTGGGCAGAAAATCGGAAGTAGGTCTTCCATGTAGAAGGTGGCTATTTCTGGGCTGGGAGATCATACAACTTTGAAAGGAGGCCCCTAGCAACATTTTTCTTTGCACTTTGATTATGTCCATGCTCTTCTTCCATTCTCCTCGTTTTCTCTCAGGTGGTGGTACTGCTGCACTTTACCTAACCTTCTTCTTGGAAGACTCCTTTCATATGACACCAAAGCAGCGGTGGGTTGCTCCCGGTTCGGCCTGGTTCTGCAAACTGGTAGTGATGGCGGGAGACTCCGCCCACCCATCCGGGATGCTTCTGCGAATGTGCAGAAGTGTCACACGCAAGTGCGCGCACGAACCGGTAGCAACTGGTTTTAGAACCCACTACTGCACCAAACCTTTGTTTGGTGTTTAATAGTTAACCTTTGTTAACTATTAAAATAAGGTATATAACTGGATCAATCAAAACCCAAAATTAAAAATTTGGCAGATGAATTGAGACATACTTAAAATTACTTTCATGTGTAAGTCGTAATTAAATAAATTAACTTATGGACGATAACCACCGATACCTACGATATGGAACATACTTAAAATGTATATAGAGATTTCGATACGAAACAAATATTTCAATAACGCTGTAAAAAGCATTGGACTTTTCTGTAACGTTGCGTGTAAATACGTGTATTCGTTTGTGTTATATGTGTTCTGTCTGTGTGCTGTTGTGTGCTGTTTGTGTCTTTTTTTATTGTAAAAATTCAATAAAGATTATTTTTAAAAAATAAAAAATAAAAAAAATAACTTTCATCATTCCCATGGCCAGCTTCTGCCTTCCACAAATAGACATGAATTGTTACTTTTTCATCAATTGGTTGTCATGGTGTTCTTCTTTCAAATGGAGAGACAAAAATGCACTAGAGATGCTTAATTATATTTTCTTATAGCTGAAATATAAGGTGAAATGCTCCTCCCGATATTTTTACCTGGCCACAATAGTATTTCTTGGGTATCCCAATATTTAATCTTTATTAAGTTAATAATCAGAGACATTGTCAAACCCTTACTGGCTCTAAAATATGTCCCAAAAGGCAATATAAGAACAGAAAACTATTTAAAAAACTAAAAAGTCTGTGGGGAAAAGATACTGCCTTAAGTCCTCTCCTAAATTTTAAGCAGGAGGGTTAATCTCTTCACTTCCTCCACTTTCAAATAATACTACTTCTATTAAGAGTGGGAGAGCAAAACACAACAAGACTTTAATTTCAGGAATTTGTGTATTATGTTCACATACTTTCTTTACTAGATTTGGCAGTTGCCTCCAAGTCTTTTGAATCTGGGCAGTGTAATATTAATTAATTTATATTTATTTATGTATTTGTCTTTATTTTTATTTGATTTATGTGCCACCCATCTCGTGCAATGAAACAAAGTAAAAATAAATTTAAAATAATAATCAATTAAAAATGTACACATAGGAAACTTTTTGTATAGCCATCAGCTGAAGCCGAGTAAGTTTAGGGGTAGAGATCATATCATATGGCAGTAATGGCGAACCTTTTTTTCCTCGGGTGCCGAAAGCAAGCGTGCATGCGCTATCGCACAAATGTGCTTGCCCACACCCATAATTCAATGCTCCCCACATGCCCCATTGCCACGTGCATGCGTGCACGTCCCCCACTCCCCAATTTCCTGAATTCCAATGAGCCCAGTAGGCCCGTTTTTCAGCCTCCCCAGCTCCAGAGGCTTCCCTGGACCCTGGGGAGGGCAAAAACGGCCTCCCCACCCTCACAAGGCCCTCTGGAGGCCGAACACACCCTCTCAGAGCCTCCACGTGAGTCGAAAATCAACTGGCTGGCGCGCACATGCACGCTGGAGCTGAGCTAGGGCAACAGCTCGCGTGCCGGCAGATATGGCTCTGCGTCCCACCTGTGGCACATGTGTCATAGGTTCGCCATCACGGTCATATGGGAAAATCTGGGGGGGGGCGGGAATTGACAAGACAACTGGACATGACAAAAAAGCAGACAAAAATGGTGTAACTAGGGCTACTCTACAAGCTCACAAATAACTTCTCACTGGCGCAAAGAGGTTCAGAAAAATCCTTGCGGTGTCTGAAAACCTACGTTGTTTTCAGCATCGATAGGACAGCCTTAGTTTCATCCTGGGTGGAATACCTTATTCAAAGGGGCCATCACAGAGCCTCTAAGTCTGTCACACAATGGACTTTATTAAAATATGTGTGACACGTACCTCGTGTTAATGTAAAACAAACTTACCCGTCACTATGAGTACTTGTTTATTTAAAAAAAATATTCACTGTCTAGCATTGAATAGGTTGATTGAAAAACAAACAAACCAGATGGTCTCGGTAAAATATTAGGCAGGAGCGTGTTGACTTTGCCATCATTTATTTTGATGCTAATGTATCTCCTTTTAAATTAATGTATTAATATATTGAAAGCATTAACTAATATAACGAGAAGTGTCTCTTGGGGTGCCCCGTATCTGTAACCAAAGACAAGAAGTAGTAGTTATTCTCCTACAGAGAGTAACTCTACAGAGAAGAAGGATGTCTTTGAAGTGTAGAGCAATAGATGCCACCTAATATCAGAACAAGCTGGCCAAAACAGTTGTAGAATCTCCTTCTGTGGAAGCTTCTGATTAATTGATGGTGGTCACCCAGTTATGTTTGAAGCTTTAGCTTAAGCACATGATATTTTTCATCCATGTGAATTGCAAAACTAAACGGCTTCTCTTTTTGTCTCTTTTATTCGATTGAACGGTCGATAATGACTCTAAAACCCCAAGGAGCAGGAGGAGGAGGAGTAAACATGAATAAACATGGCAAAGCGATGTTCCTGTCTAGGGACAGGGTCTAACTGAGGAGACCTGGTTGTGGCCTCAGGTATTGTAAGCCTCTTTTGTTTCTGAACATCGCAATATTAGCATTTTACGCTTGAGGCTCGGCAAGCAGACACGAAGATGAATATTTCTGTCTTCTTAATGCAATCAAGTACCAGATGCCAATTTCTGATGGAATATTGGTAGATGAGATTTGCACAATTACAGTATCTTGGGTTTTGGTGCAAGCACACGAGCCAAGCCAACCGTGGGAAAAAGACAACCTAGTTGTTTCAAGAGTTGTTGTTTTTTAAATCTAGAAATTATATGTACAGCTGTGTGAAATTATGCTATTGTACTAGAGTTTCAGGAGAATTAGAAGTTATGCTGTCACGTCGGGTTTTTTTTGTAAAGGGCAGAGATTGCAAGGGCAGGCTGCAGATTTAAAAACAAGGATTGGCGGTTAGTCATAATTACACAGCAGTGCAGAAAAATCGTGGGAAGAAAATTCAGGAGGAAAAGAAACAAAGCAGAAGGTTCTGCCTCTACAAATCCCCATGGTGAAAAATTCACCTAAAGAAATGCCAAGAGCTGGAATGGATCCGAATGGTTATTTTATGACTTCCAAAACTAACAGGCTACAGTACCTGATGGTCTTGTACTTGTTAGTGCACAGGTAGCTCATGTAACCTTGTAAATTTTGCTCGTGGTTTGTCTGGGTCAGGGGTCGGCAACCTTAAACACTCAAAGAGCCATTTGGACCCGTTTCCCACAGAAAAGAAAACACCAGGAGCCACAAAACCCCTTTTGACATCTAAAATGAAGGTAATACTGCATATATCATTTTTTACCTTTATGCTATGTATAAAAAAATATTCATGTGTTGCATTTATGAAATCAATGACCTGCTATAGAGAAAACGCATTTTTATTTCTGCATGCAACAAAAACATTTTGAACTCTGAAAAAAAAGGTGGGTCAAAAAGCTCAATAAATCATGTGCCGGCGCATATTTTGAGCGACAGGGAGCCGCAGCAGAGGGGTGAAAGAGCCACATGCGGCTCCAGAGCCGCGGGTCGGAGACCCCTGGTCTGGGTAAAGACAAACCACGAGCAAAATTTACAAGATTACATGAGCTACCTGTGCACTAACAGAAGACCTCAGTAGAGGGAGAACTGCTTTACAACTGACATGGGAGCAAGGAAAGGAGACAAGGATACCAGGTGTGGCGCAAAAATACAGGTAGCCCTCATCTTACAATCACTTGTTCAA
Source organism: Diadophis punctatus similis (assembly GCA_023053685.1). Taxonomy (NCBI): domain Eukaryota; kingdom Metazoa; phylum Chordata; class Lepidosauria; order Squamata; family Dipsadidae; genus Diadophis; species Diadophis punctatus. The sequence goes on from JALIGW010000001.1 coordinate 206,080,032, forward strand.
AGTTATAACAGCACTAAAAAAAGTGACTTACAACTGGTCCTCACATTACAACTATCATGGCTTCCCCATAGCCACTTGATCAAAATTCAAGCACTTGGCAATTGGCATGGATTTATGTCGGATGCAGCATCCCAGGATCACGTAACCAGCCACCTTCCCAGCTGGCTTCCAACAAGCAAAGAAGCCGGATTTGCTTAACCACCGCACGATTCATTTAAGGACTGCAGTTATTCGCTTAACAACCGTGACCATGAAAAAGGCCATACAATGGGGCCCAACTCACTTCTCACTTAATCGCCGCTTGGTTTAACAATGGAAATTCCGATCCTATGTGTGATCGTAGGTGGAGGAGGATCTATATTGCAGAAACATTATTTGGAATGCAACACAGCTGTTTTGATATACAAGACGTGTCAAGACCCCAATTGTTATTCAAAGAAGCTGACCCAGTATTTTACAGCAGAAGGAGGGAGGGAGAGATTAAGGAAGCACAGCGATGTGTATCCTTGAATCTATTGTTTTTATTCTAGGCATAAATTCTATACCCATTTAATAACAATTGGCATCATAAAAAAGAATTTCATGCTTAAAGGAGCCCTCAGAGAAATGCAACTGAAAGGCATACATGCTGTAAAGCAGAAATAACTCTACCATGGTATAAATTCTTATTTCCCCTCAGGTCCTGCTGGGTTGCTTCTTCCTGGTGATGATGGTGAGGGAGTTTGTGGAAGGGGTGAGCGAAGAATATCAGGAGGGTATGCCAAGATGGAGATAGGAAGTATTTGATAAATTCTATTCTATTCTATTCTATTCTATTCTATTCTATTCTATTCTATTCTATTCTATTCTATTCTTTTATTATTCTATTCTATTATTCTATTCTATTATTCTATTCTATTATTCTATTCTATTATTCTATTCTATTCTATTCTATTCTCTTATTCTCTTCTATTATTCTATTATTCTATTCTATTCTATTATTCTATTCTATTATTTTATTATTCTGTTCTATTATTCTATTATTCTATTCTATTCTATTATTCTATTCTATTCTATTATTCTATTCTATTCTATTATTCTATTCTAATCTGTTATTCTATTCTATTCTATTATTCTATTCTATTCTATTCTATTCCATTCCATTATTCTATTCTATTATTCTATTCTATTCTATTCTGTTCTATTCTATTCTATTCTATTCTATTCTATTCTATTCTTTTATTATTCTATTCTATTATTCTATTCTATTATTCTATTCTATTCTATTCTATTCTCTTATTCTCTTCTATTATTCTATTATTCTATTCTATTCTATTATTCTATTCTATTATTTTATTATTCTATTCTATTATTCTATTCTATTATTCTATTCTATTCTATTCTATTCTATTCTATTCTATTCTATTCTATTCTATTCCATTCCATTATTCTATTCTATTCTATTCTATTCTATTCTATTCTATTCTATTCTATTCTATTCTATTCTATTCTATTCTATTCTATTCTTTAGCCCAGCCCAGTCCATTCTATGTTGTATCATTCTATATATTATAGTATGTTGCATGTTGTGGGTTTATTAGGGTATGAAAATCATCGCAGCCATCCAGCTAAAGCAAGCAGGCACCAGACTGCGTAGCAACTACATAGGGAGATGCTAGAGCAAATGGTCAATTTAGCCACAGTGGCAAGGGAATCTATGAATACAGCATTGTGCAGTACAATGCTGACACAATGGACACAATGAATACAGCATTGTACAACAAGAAGGTAATGGTAAATAGTTTCTATGCTTCACTTAGAAAACCACATGGATTGATGAGAGAAAGTGATTGGTGATGGAAGGCTGGATGATGGTCTTCTCCTACTAAGCAAGAGGGGAATTGGAAGGATTGGAAGATAAGCATGATTTTAAAAGAAATATCAAGAACCTTGCTAGTGGTGTACTCTGGTAGATAAAAATATAAATGATTTAAAAACTCTTGAAATGGATGTCAAGGTACCCAGTGGGGGGGGGGATGAGAGTAAGGTTAAATATAAAGAACCCCAACTAGCCCACAAAGTGACAATAAAGATATCGAAGCGGTGGGTAGTGTAGGAAGTTAGCATATTACTTCCAACAGTAGCTTCTGCCTTTTTGGATGAACTGTCAATGGTAAAGGAACCACATGCTGTAATGCAATGCAACGCAACACAATACAACACAGTTTATCAAATAATTCCTATCTCAGTAGACCTGGGAATGAGAGGGAGAAATATTTTAGGAAAACAAACAAAGCACATACATAGATAAGTAGAAAAAAAGAGGGAGATGCAGACATAAATATTCACGGGTAGGAAGAGCCTAAAGCTTCTATGGCTGAAAAGTCTTTAAACTCCATTCTCTCTCCCTCCCCGCCCCACCAAAATAAGCACAGTCTGACACCTTTACAAATGGAACTACACACAGCCGAGTATTGATAAACAACAACCTCCTCTTTTCTTCTTCTTCTTCTTCTTCTTCTTCTTCTTCTTCTTCTTCTTCTTCTTCTTCTTCTTCTTCTTCTTCTTCTTCTTCTTCTTCTTCTTCTTCTTCTTTTTCTTTTTCTTCTTCTCCTCCTCCTCCTCCTCCTTCTCCTCTTCCTCCTTCTTCTCCTCCTCCTCCTCCTTCTCCTTCTCCTTCTCCTCTCCTCCTCCTCCCCCTCCTCCTCCCCCCTTCATTTATTCATCATTTCATTCATTAAACTTAGTACACAAAATTGTCTGCTACAATGTCCTGTCAATGACTACTTCAGCTTCAACCACAATAATACATGGGCAAACAATAGATACAAACTCATGGTAAACCTTTCCAAATTCAATTGCAGAAAATACGACTTCAGCAATAGTGTGGTCAATGCCTGGAATGCTCTACCTGACTCCGTTGTTACTTCATCAAACCCGCACAGCTTCAACCTTAAACTGTCTACCATGGACCTCACCCCATTCCTAAGAGGTCTGTAAGGGCGCGTGCATAAGCACACAAGCGTGCCTACCGTCCCTGTCCTACTGTCCCCATTTATTCGTACCCATTTCCGTGTTCATGTCCATGTTATACTTATATCTGTTTTCTCATACATGTTTGACAAACTAAATAAAATAAATAAATAAATAAATATTTTCCCACATCATTGAAGTGTTGATCTATTGGCAGTGACAGGAATTGACCGAGCCTGAGCTGAGACAGAGTGTTGGCCCAAAGTCACTCAGCTGGCTTTCATGCCTAAGGCAGGACTACAAATCACTGCCTCCTGGCTTCAAGCCTGGTGCCTTCACTACCACACCAAATCTCTATTGACTTGTAGGAAGTTAGCACCCACCCCTCTCCTAGAAAAAAATGAAATATCCTAGGAAATATTAAAAAGGCAGAATATTATATAGAATATCCCCAGAAACATGCTTTTAGACTCACTCTTAGTAGCCCCCACCTTTGTCAATGTGCCATCAAGGAATGGCCCAGCTCACTCATCCCCCCACCTTTGTTAAGAAGACCAGTCTTCTACATAACAAACAAATAACAGCCATATTAGGAATTGCCCAAAGCGCTTTCATTACACCATCACCCAGCAAGGATCAGCCAAACTTGAACTCAAAAACACAGCCTACAAAGTTGCCCCTGTATGGCACCATGGGAGTCTGACAGCCAATCAGAGTGCATTTCTTGCACAGGAGCAGGAGGGCCCCAGGGTGGGGCCCAAAAGAGGGCATAAAACAAGGAACTCTCAGCATCTTGCCCTTCTCTCTTCACCCACATCTGGAAGCATGTGATCCACCTTTTCTGTTCAGGAGCTCATGCCATATGCTCCTGTTCTCCATTAAACCTTCTTTCCAAGCAACTTCCATGAATCCAGTGTCTTTTTCCCCACTTGGAACTGAACCCAGAAGAATATTACTTCCAACAGACTAAAGTCCTATTACTGCTAATATCTCACATTTGCATTACATCGCTATCCTTTGAAAGAGCTATGCTGATATTACTGGGTGGCTTAGATACTCAGGACCCGAGTCTTCGGCTGATGCTATGCAATGCCAGGTCCATGGTAAATAAAGGCCCCCTCATTCACGATCTTATTGTTGAGGGGGGAATGGACCTGGCGGGTATCACGGAGACCTGGTTGGGGCCGGAGGGAGGTGTCCCTCTGGTGGAGATTTGCCCACCAGGTTTCAGAGCATTCCATCAGCCGAGGGCTCAGGGGAGGGGCGGGGGGGTGGCGGTTGTTATTAATGAGGGTCTTGGGCCAAGGGAGACCACTGTGCCACAGATAGCTGGTTGTGAGTCCCTCCTTGTGAAATGGGGCCATGGGGTTCAGAAGGGCTTGCTGCTTACGTACCTGGCTCCCTGCCGCGTAGCAGCTGCCCTGCCTAAGCTACTCGACACGATAGCCACGGTGGCGGTTGACACACCCAGGCTTTTGGTCATGGGAGATTTCAACCTGCCATCCGTTGGTGAAACATCTGAGTTGGCTCGGGAGTTCTTGGCTTCCATGACGGCCATGGACCTAACCCAGTTAGTTCATGGCCCTACACATGAGGGAGGACACACTCTAGACTTGATTTTTGTCTCTGGCCAGTGGTTGAATGGTCTTGATATAGGGGATGTAGTCATTAAACCCTTGTCATGGTCAGATCACTCACTCCTTCACCTAGACCTCCATACCGCTTCCCCACGCCGCAGGGAGGCGGAACCAGTTAGATGGGTCCGCCCCAGGCGCCTGATGGACCTGGACAGGTTCCAGACGGAGCTTGGGCCACTTCCTGATGATCTAGCCCTCAACTCGGCCGAGGACCTGGTTGCCGCCTGGGACAGGGCGGCTGGTGGGGCCTTGGACCGAGTTGTGCCTTTGCGGCCTCTGACTCGGCTCCGATCCCGCTTGGCTCCCTGGTTTACTGAGGAGCTGAGGGAGATGAAGCGCCGGAAAAGACGCCTAGAGAGCGGTTGGAGGGCCAGTCTCTCTGAATCTGATCGAACACTGGTAAGGTCGCATATTAAGACCTACCTAGTGGCGATAAAAGCGGAGAAATCGAAGTATTTTTCTGCTCTTATCGCGTCATCAAAGAATCGTCCAACAGCCCTGTTCAGGGTGACCCGTTCCTTACTCCATCAAGAAGCGCGGGCGGATCCCCTGGAAGGCAGGGCTGAGGACTTTGGACGATATCTACATGACAAAATCGCTCAGATTCAGGGGGAACTGGACTCCAACTGGGTGGATACGGACGCGGTGACAGGGAATAGTCTTGAGAACGTTATCTGGGAAGAGTTTGACTCGGTGACCCCTGAGGATGTGGACAAGATTCTGGGGAGGCTCAGTGCAGCCACATGTTTATTGGACCCGTGTCCCTCCTGGTTAGTGCTGGCTACCCGGGAGGTTACACGAGGCTGGCTCCAGGGAATTATTAACACCTCTTTGGGGGAGGGTTACTTCCCCACGGCTTTGAAAGAAGCGGTGGTGAGGCCTCTCCTCAAGAAGCCCTCCCTGGACCCAGCAATTTTAGCTAACTATCGCCCTGTCTCCAACCTTCGCTTCGTGGCGAAGGTTGTTGAGAGTGTGGTCGCATGACAGTTTCCCCAGTACTTGGAGGAATCATCATACCTAGATCCGTTCCAGTCGGGTTTCAGGGCCGGGCACAGTACGGAAACGGCATTGGTCGCATTGGTTGATGATCTCTGGAGGGCTCGGGACAGGGGTTGTTCCTCTGTCCTGGTCCTATTAGATCTCTCAGCGGCTTTTGATACCATCGACCATGGTATCATGCTGCACCGGCTGGAAGAGTTAGGGATAGGGGGCACCATTTTTCGTTGGTTCTCCTCCTTTCTCTCCAACCGGTCGCAGTTTGTATTGGCAGGGGGGCAGAGGTCGTCCTCGAGGCCTCTTACATATGGAGTGCCCCAGGGGTCGATTCTCTCGCCCCTTCTGTTCAACATCTATGTGAAGCCGCTGGGTGAGATCATCCGTGGCTTTGGGGTGAAGTACCATCAGTACGCTGATGATACACAGCTGTACATTTCCACCCCAGGCCACCCCAATGATGCCCTTGAAGTGATGTCCCGGTGCCTGGAAGCTGTGCGGATCTGGATGGGGAGAAACCGACTCAGGCTCAACCCTTCCAAGACGGAGTGGCTGTGGTTCCCAGCGTCTCGATATAGTCAGATGATTCCATCTCTGACTATCGGGGGCGAGTCTCTAGCCCCCGCCGAAAGGGCTCGCAATCTGGGTGTCCTCCTGGATCCACAGCTGTCCTTAGAGGACCATCTGACAGCTGTGACCAGGGCGGCCTTTTATCAGGTCCGCCTGATACGCCAGTTGCGGCCCTTTCTGGATCGGGATTCCCTGTGCACAGTCACCCATGCCCTGGTCACGTCGCGTCTGGACTACTGTAATGCTCTCTACATGGGGCTCCCCATGAAGAGCACTCGGAGGCTCCAACTGATCCAGAATGCGGCCGCGCGGGTGGTTTCGGGGGCTAATTGGCGCTCCCATATAACACCCCTCCTGCACGAGCTGCACTGGCTTCCGGTGGTCTACCGGGTGCGCTTCAAGGTGCTTGTTACTACCTTTAAAGCGCTCCATGGCATTGGACCTAGGTATCTCTGAGACCGCCTGCTGCCACAAACTGCCTCCCATCGACCAGTGCGCTCCCACAGAGAGGGCCTCTTCGGGGTGCCATCAGCCAAGCAGTGTAGGCTGGTGACGCCCAGGGGGAGGGCCTTCTCTGTGGGAGCACCCACCCTCTGGAATCAGCTCCCTCCAGACTTAAGAACAATTCACGACCTGTCCACCTTCCGCCGTGCCCTCAAGACACATTATTTTTATCAAGCCGGGCTGGCATGAAAAAGTTTTTGGGGTTTTTAAAAATTTTAAGATTTTACTAAATTTTAATTGTATTAAATTAGGGCCATATTGAATATTTTATTTTAAATGTATTTTAATGTTTTTTACTTGGTTTAAATGTATTTTAATGTTTTTTACTTGGCTGTTCACCGCCCTGAGTCCCCTGGAGAAGGGCGGTATATAAATTTAATAAATAAATAAAATAAATAAATAAATTACTTAATTGATCCAATCTGCAGAATAAGCCCTAGCCATCTAATCTCACGCTTGGATGTAAAAAAGAAGAAATCATTAACTAAAAGGGGGTCCATTCATTGAAGCCCTATTACCATAAATGTCACACAGCTTGCCTTCCTCTTTTGCCCCCACCCCCAGTTATTCCCCTAGCCATCTGACTAATGGGTGGATGGAAGCAGATTAATTTACTTGCGGTTTCTAAAAACTTAATCGGTGGAAGTGCAAGAAATATCTGATAGAACTGTCAGAGATAATACATGCTTTAAAGGACATAAAATCAGAAAAAGCATCCAATCAAGATGGAATCACTATGAACTTTTTGGTTAACCTGAAGCAATAAGCTCCTTTCACACACACATTTATTCTCTCTCTGATTTTTAAATGACTTTAACATTATCTCTATATAAGGAAATTCACATTTGCTTCACCCTGAAGTCAAGGTTCAATACAGTATGGATTGCTCCCTTCATGCTAGCATTTTTTTTTAAAAAAAATCTTTCTATATTCGAAAAATGTATAATATTAAGAATTATTTTATCATGCAATAATTGCACCATTCGTTATAGCGGATGATTAAAAGTCCTTCCTTATTCTTTCTTCTTCCCTGCTGTATTCTGCCAAGAGGAAGGCATGCACAATATGTAGGATCTAATAATAGGTTCTAGAACTTTAGGATTGCAAATTCCCCAAATGGTAAATGAATTTTTGTTAGCCCCATGAATAAAATTAATGATTTAATTTGGACTAGGTTTGATCAGTAACAGGTTTAATCATTACATTTTAAGGTAATGTTACACCTTTGTCAAACGGATACTGTAAATACCTTCTGTGATCTTGTGGAGGAAAACAGCTGCTGTGGCCTAGAGGTGGAGCTCTTGCCTCACAATCAGGAGGTTGTGAGTTCGATCCTAGGTAGAGGCAGATGTAGGTTCTCCTGCTTGGGCAGGAGGTTGGACTAGATGACCTGCAAGGTCCCTTCCAACTCTGTTAATCTGTTAAAAGAAGCATGGTCATGATTCACTCTTGCAACACTTGAACAAACTTGCTTATGACTTATGCTTATGGATCATGATCCATATCTTGAGAAGCTCATGTGGAACGTATAGATCTGGCTCTACTCTCAATTGTATGGAGTATTGGGCAGTGCTCTGCCTTCCACTGGACAGCTGCAGAATTACACAAAATTCCTTCAATGGGAATAACACAAATAATCATTGATTTCGAATGCAATGTTATGAACATCTCTTCAGTAAAGGCAAAAGTCACAGTTATCCAAGCATGAGTAATGAAACCTTTTTTTAGGGAGGATAGCTTTGACAAAAATCTGAGGAGCTACAGCTGATCTCTCACCGCTCTATGAATTGATCAACTGCGGTAGTTAATAGATTCACTTTTTCTGCCGAAGACCAGGTAGATAGGGAGAAGCCTTTTCAAAGGCACATTAACATGGAAGACTGATGTCCTTTCGGAAAATATGTATCGATTTGTTAGATTCATATCCCATCTTCCCTCTGGGAGCTCAAGGCAGCATACATACTGTTCGCTACTCAACACCAATCTTTGGATTAAGAAAGAGACCAATTGGCAGCTTCAGTGAGCAACCATAACGGAGGATGGGCTTAAACTGGGCACCATTCCAACACCACCCTGGCTCTATGGTTTTATTCTTAAGGCTAGCAGCTCCAAAAAGAAGGAAGGATTTAGAATATCTCAGTTCTAGGCATAGTAGGCATGCCTCATGCAATTGCTTTGCTTACAGAGGGAGCTGTAAAGGCCAACTCCCAGAACTACAGATCATTTTATTTTCATTCATTCCAAGTGATGCTAATATTTATCTAGGAATTTATATCTCATTTTTTATCAAAGCCTCAAAGAGACTAGTAGAAAATATTAAAATTGGATCGTAACAGCGATGTAGGAATGCTTTTTCAAAAATGCCTAGAAGTGTCCAGAGTTTTGATTTGTTATTGTGTACATGTACATTTACACAAACATGTGACTTCTTTTTTCTATTGTGCATTCCCATTCCATTTATGAAGATGACTGCAGATCAGTGGCCAAAAAAAAAAAGATCCATGCACAGCTTCCAAACAGTTCCTGGGCTTTCTCTGTAGGAAAATAGTCTCGTCTAAATCACCTCTTTATGGCTCCAGAGCAGACTGAGAGAGTGGATAGAAGCAATACGTGTGAATAATAACCTTTGGCTAAGACAGACCTCATCTTTGTCTGCACTAACACTTCCTGGCCAAACATGTTTCCTTAAAGCATCCAATCTGCTCTCCATCATTGCTGTCTCTTAATACCAAGGAGATCTGGCTGCAGAGCTCTTTTCCCTTGCCCATCTCCACAGTAACTGTTCTCCAAGCCAAATAATAAAAAGCCATTGTAGACCTGTCTGGCTTCTAAATGCATTGAACAATGATGGCATGCTTGAGTTTGCCAGCCAGCCAACTATGGTGATTACGGAGAATAGAAGAAGCTGGGTTTCGCGCTCTGCTTATTGTGCCTATTGTTATGCAAGGCAGGGCCATTCATCAAAAATATGTGGAGTTATTTCTCAAATGTTTGCAAAGGTCAGTCACTTGTGCAGACCCAAGACGGGAGAATCCTTGGAAGGCCACACCTAGCAACCTGTGGTATTCTCCTCCTCTTCTAATATCTTTGCTTCACAGATTCTTCAGAACAAGAGATTACCATGAGAATGTTGGGCTATAATGGAGTTTGATTGGTTGGTTGGGTATAGCATGTTGTGTGAACCCAGCCAACGTGGCTCATTGTGATGGTGCATGACTTTGACTCCTTATAGCTTATTAGACAAACTAAGCATGGCTCAGTGTATGGATCCGGTCCTAGCAGTGACTTAATTGTGTGAAAGCGAATGGTCAGAAGAGTTTGCATATGTCAAGGCTCTTTAATGAATGGAGTAGGTAAACTATGAAATGCATTCCTTTCTTCTCCATTGCAACCGGTTCCCACTTTTCCTCTGTTTTCAAAGAGAGTATTGACTTATCCTTGAACACTGGCCTTTTCATTTGTTGCTGTGCATTTTAATGTCATCTCAGTGAGTTTAATTAATGTGATCAATTGTTGGATCGTTTTTTAAAATTCTGGTGCAGCTCCTTGATTGGTCTCAAGAAGAACAATACTAATTTAGTCTGAATGAATCCTATGGTTCAGTTTAAGCACCCGGATGCCAAAGCACTCGAGTAAACCCAAGACAAAAGGTTCTGGTGACAAAAGTGCTTGAAGGACCTTTGGTTTTCTTAATCCACTATGCTGTAAGCAATGGGAAGAGCCATGGTGGCGCAGTGGTTAGAATGAAATATTGCAGGCTAATTCTGCCCGACTGCCAGGAGTTCAATTCTGATTGGCTCAAGGTCGACTCAGCCTTCCATCCTTCCAAGGTCGGTGAAATGAGGACCCAGATTGTTGGGGGCAATATGCTGACTCTGTAAACCACTTAGAGAGTGCTGTAAAGCACTGTGAAGCAGTATATACCGTATTTTTAGGAGTTTAATACGCACCTTTTCCCCCCTAAAAGAGGTTGAAAATTTGGGTGCTTCTTATACTCCGAATGTAACTTTTTCTGAAGCTTTTTTTTTCAGCCCTAACGAGGCGCTAATGATCTTCCTGGCTCTTCCCAGCTTGCAGGCTTTTTTCATTGCTACTCGCTCCGAAGGTTTTTTCCAGCCATAAGTCTTTGCAGGCTTTTTTCATTGCTACTCCCTCCGAAGAAGGTTTTTTCAGCCCTAACGAGGTGCTAATGATCTTCCCGGCTCTTCCCCCTCTGAAGGTTTTTTTTCAGCCCTAACCAGGGGATAAAATAATGTGCTGAAGCTGACCAGACTAAGGACGCTAGCCAGATGAATAGCTGGTAGGCAGGTTTTTCCCATTTTCCTCCTCAAAAACTAAGGTGCGTCTTATACTCAGGTGCCTCTTATACTCTGAAAAATATGGTAAGTTTAAGTGCTAAGTGCTGTTGCTAAGGAGGATTAGATTTCCATTTCTGAGATTGTCTGAGATCAAACTTGCATCATTTTGGGAAGAGAGGGCTGCAAGGTGAGTGGAGAGAAAGGCATACCTCTCTTTGATAAAATACAGGGAAATTTAAGATAACAATAGCAGTAGCACTTAGACTTATACCGTTTCACAGGCTTTACAGCCCTCTCTAAGAGGTTTACAGAGTCAGTATATTGCCCCCAACAATCTGGGTCCCCCTTTAACCAACCTTGGAAGGATGGAAGGCTGAGTCAACCTTGAGCCAGTCAGAATCGAACTGCTGGCAGTTGGCAGAATTAGCCTGAAATACGTCAGGAATCATAGGACTGTAGTTAAATCAATGAAATAAACTAGTCCAACAATTCATCTTATCATTACTATTACTATTCCTTTCCATGCCTCATTAAATGGTTCATATACAGCATCCTCTCCAAGATGTATCCATGGTTCATTTTCCACAATGCTAAATGAGCATTGTTGTTGTTGTTAGTTGCGAAGTTGTGTCCGACTCATCAAGACCCCATGGACAATGTTCCTCCAGGCCTTCCTGTCCTCTACCATCCCCCAGAGTCCATTTAAGCTCACGCCAACTGCTTCAGTGACTCCATCCAGCCACCTCATTCTCTGTCGTCCCCTTCTTCTTTTGCCCTCAATCTTTCCCAGCATTAGGCTCTTCTCCAGTCCTTCCTTCTCATTAGGTGGCCAAAGTATTTGAGTTTCATCTTCAGGATCTGGCCTTCTAAAGAGCAGTCAGGGTTGATCTCCTCTAGGACTGACTGGTTAAATGAGCATAAGCAGGAGTTTTAGAAGCAGAACCACAAAATTTTTAAAAACCTATTTAGTTATTGCTTTTCCCTATTTGCTGTTTCATATCTAGCTATTCATCTTCAATATTGTGTGGTGCTGTACCTATACAGGTAAAAAAAATTACCAATGGGCAATGACCAAGGAATAGGTGCAGGTAATCTCGACCTACAACTATTAATTTAGCAACCATTTGAAGTTACAAAGGCACTGATAAAAGTGAAAAAAAACACCATTATCTTCCAACCTATGACTGTCACAGCATCTCCACAGTCACGTGATCAAAATTCTGGTGCTAAGCAACTGGCATGTATTTACAACAGTTGCAACATTCAGTAATTAACCAGTGGTACAACTTGCCTCCAGAAGTTGTGGGTGCTAATGAAGGAGAGCATAAATGTGGCCAGCAAACAGCAGTTTGCAGAAGAGCAAATGCAAGATCCTACCTTGCAAACTTTGTTTCAGGAAGTAGATAAAAATAAGGAAAGTAAGCCAGAGGATGATATGGAAACATTTATAGTTGATAATGTAGGGCCGATTAATATAGACACTAGACATTCGAGCACGGGTGACAGTCCATATGAGCTGGTATATGGAAGAACAGTAAAGGGTCCTTTAGACTTAGTGAGGAAAGAGAGGGCTGTAGAACAAGAAAAGGAACCTATGGAGGTTATAGATTATGTGAAAAAGCTAAAAGAGGACATGGCAGAAGCTATGAAATATGCACAACAAAATGTAACTGAAGCTCAAGCAAGACAGAGCCAATGGTATAACAAAAAGGCAAAAGATAGACAGTTTGTGACAGGAGATAAAGTACTGTTTCTACATTATGTAAAAGGAAGCAAATGGCAAAATGACTGGGAAGGTCCCTATGAGATAATTAAACAGACCACTCCTGTAAATTACGTAATTAAGAGAATAGATGATAATTTAGAGAGGGTTGTGCACGTGAATTCGATAAAGCAGTATTGGAATCCAGAGCAGATGGTTCTTTATAGCCAGATAGAAGATGAAGGGTTAGATATATTTTGCCCAACCAATGATCAGATATAGAGAAGTTAGGCCTTAGGCAGTTCTGTGGGAAGCAGGTGCCAGGGTCAGGGAACAAGAGTGATTGATATATATTGAATAATCTGTGGATAGAGATAAATGGTGAAACGTGCTCTTATCTATAGGCCTAGAAACAAAGAAGAATTAGATTTGCTTAGGCTTAGTCAGGAAAGCAAAGAGAGTCTCAGAGAGTGAAGAAAAGTAAAAGAAAGAATTGAAGAGCTGGTGTCTGTAACAAATTCACTTGACAATTACTGAGAAGTTGTATTTAAATAAACTGTTTACTAGTTTGTTAAAGAAACGTGTCAACGTCTGTCTATTCCTCACATAAAGCTAATCTTAAACAATCCTGCAGAGCTTAGAGATATTCCAAAAGAAGAAGCAAGCCTCTAAAGAGAGAGAAAAGTGAAACAGGGGTTGCAACCCTTGGTCAGGGAGATATAAAAGGACAAGCAAACAAAAACGCTACCAAGACACATATCAAACGAATAAAACCTGTGACAGGGAGGGGGCTGGAGCTGTACCCCCCCCCCGCAACTGGTGGCAGCGGTGGGATCTGAACTCGTGGAGAACGAAATAATACTTAGCACAAAAAGCTGAGAGAAAAATTCTTGAATTTTAAAACTGTAAAGCTGAAGGTCACATCTCCTGAGGTAAACGAAAAAGGATAAAAGTAAGGAGATTGGCTGAAAGTAAGAAGAGAGGGTGTTTTGAGGTAAACTGAGGCTGGTAAAGTAGAAACACCACTCGAAACTGCTGGACATTGAAAGCCTTGTGTTAATCCACGAAGGACTCAGGGTGCGAGTTCGAGTAGAGTCAAAATTTAGTTTGAAAGGTGTAGATTGATCCTCTCTGAGGTAAAAGTTTGATTGGTTTTGTAGGAGAGGACAATCGTATCACTGTGAAAATAAAATAAAAGAAAGACTATATATATATATAAAATATAAAAAGGAGCTCACAGGTTGAGGAAAGAGGCTTGTCATTTTAAAACCTTAATAAAAAAAATGGAAACAAGAACTAGAAGACAGATACAGTCAGCTGGGGGTGAAGGGCCACAGGTTGATGAGCCCATGTCAAATGTAAACTTGGAAGCTGAACTTTTGAGGATTAAGTTAAGCCATGAACGGGATATAAGAGAAATGGAATTTGCCAGAGAGCAAGAAAGGGAAGAAAGGGAGATGCAGGCTAGGATTCAGAAAGAAGCCTTTGACCATGAATTGGCTATGGCAAAATTAAAAATGTCACAAGTAGAACAAGGATCTGGAGGAACAAGTAGCCATGAAAAGATTGACATAAAAAGATTTCCTCAGTATTCTCCAGGAGATGATGTGCAATCGTTTATATCTGCTTTTGAAAGGACTTGCTTAGAACTGAGTGTGCCTGAGGAGAAACAAATGGGGTATTTGAGGCCCAGATTAGCCGGAAAACTTCTAGAAATATATTCCAGTTTAAGTGATGAAGATGCTATGTCATACACACGCTTTAAAGAAGTGATTAAACAGAGGTTCAGGCTGACTTCTGAACATTACAGAAAGGCTTTTAGGTCAGTGTACAGAAAAGGGAGAGAGACATATGCTCAAGTGGCCTCCAGAATAAAGAAACATTTAATGGATTGGCTCAGGGAAGCTAAGGTGGGAAGTCTAGAACAATTACAAGACTTATTAGCCCTAGAACGCTTGTATGAGCTTCTCCCAGGGCAAATCAAGTGGCTAGTCCCTGATAAGCAATTTCAAAGAGTAGAAGAGGCAGCCCTGTGGGCAGATTCTATGATGCAGGCATATGAAGAGAGTTTCCAGAAACCAGTCACTCCAGACATAAGAAATAAACCATATAGAAGTCCAAATGAATGTTGGAAAGAATTGAAAGGCCAAACTTACAGGGAACCTTTACCTCAGAAAGAAAAAATCTATAGGCAAGCAAAAGAAAAGGCACAAACAGATTTTAATAGAGATCGCATTTGCTTCAAGTGTCACAAGCCAGGCCATATGCAGTTTCAATGTAACCAATCCAGAACATTTTATAAAGATAGGAAAAATGAAGCTTATACCAGTTTATATATACATAAGCCAAAGGAATCTTTTGAAGTAGAGAGTGACAGTAGGCCTAGAGGGCAGGTCACAGTTAAGAAACAAAATGGCTGCCTGACCCAGGAAGCAAAAGACAGTGCCTATAAAGATAGGAAAAATGAGGTTTACACCAGTTTCTACATACGTAAGCCAAATGAGTCTTCTGAAGTAGAGAGTGACAGTGGGCCTAGAGGGCAGGTCACAGTAGAAAAACAAAGTAGAGGCCTGACCCAGGAAGCAAAAGACAGTGCTGAGTCATGGGATGGGATCTGCAGAAACCTTGTGTGCATAAACTTGCACGACATGCCAGATCCTGAATATTTATGGGAGGTTAAAATTAATAAACAGGCTTATTTTTGCCTACGTGACACTGGATCTGTGCTAAGCATAATAAAAAGTGATTTAGTGAGACCTCAAGATATTGTGGAAGGAGAAAGCTTAAAATTAAGAGGTCTGGGAGGTCCAGTGATACAAACAAGGGTGGCACGTATCAAGATAGCCATAGGTACATGGGAAGGTTACCATGATTTTGCCATCTATGATGCTATACCTACTCCCATCCTAGTGGGCAATAGTCTGGGGAAGCAGATAGAGCAAATACAAAAATCCAACAACGTGAGGGCAGGAGTCTCCCCTGAAGGTAAAAAGGAGATTAAGCAAGTTTTCTGTCAAACAGAGTCAGACCAGGTGCAACTTAACTTGCCAGTAATGAAGGAGAGCATAAATGTGGCCAGCAAACAGCAGTTTGCAGAAGAGCAAATGCAAGATCCTACCTTGCAAACTTTGTTTCAGGAAGTAGATAAAAATAAGGAAAGTAAGCCAGAGGATGATATGGAAACATTTATAGTTGATAATGTAGGGCCGATTAATATAGACACTAGACATTCGAGCACAGGTGACAGTCCATATGAGCTGGTATATGGAAGAACAGTAAAGGGTCCTTTAGACTTAGTGAGGAAAGAGAGGGCTGTAGAACAAGAAAAGGAACCTATGGAGGTTATAGCTTATGTGAAAAAGCTAAAAGAGGACATGGCAGAAGCTATGAAATATGCACAACAAAATGTAACTGAAGCTCAAGCAAGACAGAGCCAATGGTATAACAAAAAGGCAAAAGATAGACAGTTTGTGACAGGAGATAAAGTACTGTTCCTACATTATGTAAAAGGAAGCAAATGGCAAAATGACTGGGAAGGTCCCTATGAGATAATTAAACAGACCACTCCTGTAAATTACGTAATTAAGAGAATAGATGATAATTTAGAGAGGGTTGTGCACGTGAATTCGATAAAGCAGTATTGGAATCCAGAGCAGATGGTTCTTTATAGCCAGATAGAAGATGAAGGGTTAGATATATTTTGCCCAACCAATGATCAGACTCAACCAAAAGGAAATTCAATAGAGAAAGTGAATATAAGTCCCAAACCAATAAAGGAACAAAAGGAACAACTAATGTGCCTAGTTAGAGAGTATGCTAGTGGGTTCACAGAGAAACCAGGGAAAGCAAAGGACACAGAACATAAACTTAACACAGGCAAAAAGATAGCAGAACCATTAGAAATAACAATGCAACATGATAAGCAAGAAATAATAAGAGAAATAGATGAGGCCTTCAGAGTGAACACAAATTACATATGGCGACATAAATTGCCAAAAGAAATACACGTAAAATTGAAAAAAGGGGCAGTCAGAGCTAGCATTTACAATAGAACCAGGAAAAAAACATTTCAGTATAAAGGAAGAGAGAACAGGGTAGCAGATGCAGTGTCCAGCATCAACCAAGAAGATCCTGTGGACGGCGGTCCACGAGGACAAGGTGAGGACGAGGCCGGAGCGGAACCGAGACGGAGCCCGGACGATGCCAGGACGATGCGGAAGCAAGCGGAACCGAGACGGAGGCCGGACGATGCCAGGACGATGCAGAAGCAAGCGGGACCGAGACGGAACCCTGACGACACCGAGGACGACAAGGAAGCAATCAGACCGGCACCAGATTAATAAAGACTTACAGAGACTTATGTAATGACTGTAAAAATTGCTCTAATCATGACAGTTGGAAAAGATTCTCTGTTTAAAGTTTTATACCCACAGGTAACTCTGAAGAAAAAAAATGACGTTGTCATTTTTTTTCAATTCCAAGGGGAAGGAGTTGTGGTGCCCACATACAGGTACTGAGTGTAAAATAGTAAGTTATTGTATAAAGTTAAAATGTTGTTAAAAGGAACTGTTTAAGCAAGTAAGTATAGAGCCAGACAGCTTTAAAATACATGGTAAGTAGAAAGGGGAGGTGTTTATCCCAGTGCTCCAGAAGGGAGGGGGATAGATGACATCATAAGAGACAGCCAATAGGAGCATAGACAGCAGGGCCAGGAACTATAAAAGGCCTGGCTGAGAGAAAAGTGGAGCTCTCTGTAATGTTATGAAGTAATGGCCAAAGGAGGGAAGCTCTCTGTAATGTTATGAAGTAATTGTCAAAGGAGGAAAGCTCTGTTATGTTATGAGGTAACTTCCAATAGAAGAAAGAGCTAGTGAGAAGAGCTAGAAGAAGAGCTCTCTCTGATATGTGGTAACTTCCAGTAGGGAAGGATTTAGTAAGAAGAGCTAGAAGAAAGCTCTCTGTCTGTATTAGTGTGAAGAGCTGAGGAGCTCTGTGTGTGACTTCCAAAAGAGGGAAGATTTATAGAGAAGTTAGGCCTTAGGCAGTTCTGTGGGAAGCAGGTGCCAGGGTCAGGGAACAAGAGTGATTGATATATATTGAATAATCTGTGGATAGAGATAAACGGTGAAACGTGCTCTTATCTATAGGCCTAGAAACAAAGAAGAATTAGATTTGCTTAGGCTTAGTCAGGAAAGCAAAGAGAGTCTCAGAGAGTGAAGAAAAGTAAAAGAAAGAATTGAAGAGCTGGTGTCTGTAACAAATTCACTTGACAATTACTGAGAAGTTGTATTTAAATAAACTGTTTACTAGTTTGTTAAAGAAACGTGTCAATGTCTGTCTATTCCTCACATAAAGCTAATCTTAAACAATCCTGCAGAGCTTAGAGATATTCCAAAAGAAGAAGCAAGCCTCTAAAGAGAGAGAAAAGTGAAACAGGGGGTGCAACCCTTGGTCAGGGAGATATAAAAGGGCAATCAAACAAAAACACTACCAAGACACATATCAAACGAATAAAACCTGTGACAGGGAGGGGGCTGGAGCCGTACCCCCCCCCCCCGCACATGTATTTAGAACAGTTGCAACATTCAGTAATTAACCAGTGGTACAACTTGCCTCCAGAAGTTGTGGGTGCTCCATCACTGGAGGTTTTTTTTAAATTTGTTTATTAAACTTTTTAACATTAAAAACATGTACATATCCATTTTTCTCAATCCTAAGACATCGACATATGTTTGGTTGTTTTCATACATTGTTCCATCTCATTTACATTATATACAATATTCATATTTACAATTACATTTCCCATATATTGAATTATCATACATATAATATAAACCTACTTATTATTCCTATTTTCTAACCAACAATACTATTTTCCCATACCATATAGTATTCCTTTTCCTCTTTATCTTGCAATTCTAGAGTCAATTTTACAATCTCCTCACAATCCATTGCTTTCTTGATTATCACACTTTCTGAGGGACTACTTTCTAATTTCCAGTTTTGTGCATAGGATATTCTTGCTGTCATCAGTATATGTATTATAATGTATTGTATTTCTTTGACCCAGGTTCCTCTAAGAATTCCTAGTAAGAACATCTCCACTTTGAGTTCAATTTGAGATCCTGTTATTTCTTGTAACCAATTTCTTATTTTACTCCAGCATTTCCTTGCTTCAGAGCAGGACCACCACATATGATAATAGGAACCTTGTTCATGCTTACATTTCCAACATCTAGGGTTCAAATTTGGGTAAATTTTTGCTAACCTTGCCAGTGCTAGATGCCAACGATAAAACTTCTTGTATAGATTTTCCTTGTACGAGACCGACATTGTTAATTTGTAATTTTTTGTCCACAATTTTTCCCAATCCTCTAATTGAATGTTATAACTGAAATTCCTTCCCCATGCTATCATGTTTCCTTTTACAATCTCCTCTTCTCTATCAATTTTTAGTAAATAATTATACATTTTGGATATAAATTTGTCCTCTGTTCCTAGGAGAATTTTGTCTATTGGTTGTTGTTCCCTATCAATGCCAAATTCTTCTGTGTCTTTTTTTATATCTTGTTTGTATTTGTAAATACAGCCACCAATCAATAATCATTCCCTGATCTCTCAATTCTTGGTTTGTCTTCAGTTTGCCTTGATTATCTAACAATTGGTCATATCTCCTCATTTTACTTACCTCTAGCGTGTTTGGGTAGATCATGGCCTCTATTGTGGATAGCCACCTTGGTATCCTAATATAGTGCTTTATTCTGATTTTCCTCCAAACTTGTAGTAATGCGCCTCTAATTAAATGGTTTTGGAAATGTGTGTGTTTTATATTCTTTTTTTCCCATAAATATGCATGCCACCCTGCTTGAAGATCATGTTGCTGAGTTTACCTTTATATATACTGTCAATGGAATAGCCAAAAAGGGTCCAGAGGGCAGGATGAGAAACAATGGATGGAAACCAATCAAGGAGAGAAGCAACCTGGAATTAAGGAGAAACTTCCTAACAGTGAGAACAATTAACCAGTGGATCAGCTTTCCTTCAGAAGTTGTGGGTGCTTCATCACTGGAGGTTTTTAAGAAGAGACTGGACAGCCACTTGTCAAAAATCATATAGAATCTCCTGCTTGGGCAGGGGGTTGGACTAGAAGACCTTCAAGATCCCTTCCGGCTCTATTCTGATTGATTGATTGATTGATTGATTGATTGATTGATTGATTGATTGATTGATTGATTGATTCCAGAGTCATATGAGCACCATTCCCAGCTAGCTTCTAACAAGTAAAGTCAGTGGAGGAAGATAGATTCATTTAATGACCATATGATTCACTTAATAACTACAGTGATTCACTTTACAACCATGACAAAAATGTCATAAAATCAAGTGTGATTCATTTAACAACGACTTTGCTTAGCAACAGAAATTCTGGAGCCAATTGTGGTCATAAGTCAATAACTATCTGTAACAAGTTGAAATGCATGTCAAAATCCAAGATGTATGGATAGCATGTGTTTTGGAATTAGAGCCTTCAAACCTGAGCACAATTTTAACATTTAAATAGCAGCACATCCCTCTCATCTGGCTGTCTGGCTACAAGTCAAGACTGTTCCTACTGATTGGTGGCTAGGCGCTACTTGTACATTTGTGTGAATTGGATCACTGTAATAATTTTTGGTAAATTTAGCACATCACATTTGGTTAAGGTGATTTCACAGGCCACAAATTTCATTGGCGTGCCTAATTAATTCGCAAAATCGCTATTGATCATACAGGTACCAAGTAAATCGGAGGGAAAGAAATGGAAATTACTTGGTTAAGTAATTATGATGTAAAGAGATAGTTCTGTCACCCGTATTAGGAGCAACACGCTTGTTCACGCACTGATAGGGATATCAACACTGGAAGGCAACTGCCTGATAAACTAGAAACCTTAAATTTGGAATATGCAGTTCAAGATACCTCATCTCCTCTGTGAAAAGATCCTGACAGGAGAACTTTGTCATACTTTTTCTCAACTTGTGCAGAAGGTATAACCCAAACACTTATAAAAAATGATAAAATTATCAGTGGAATAGAACAATATTGCTCAACCTTGGCTGCTTTAAGATGTGTAGACCTCAATTCCCAGAATTCCCCAGCTGGAGCTTGCTGGGAAATACTGGGAGTTGAAGTTCACATATCTTAAAGCGGCCAAGGTTGAGAAACACAAGCATGGAATGTTGTGTTAATTGCTCCAAATTTTTTTTAAAAAAATCTGAAAATGAGAAAGTAACTCAGGATAGAAGCCACCTATCCGAATACAGAGGTTTGGTGGGATTTATAAAGCCAGCTTTTCACCAGAAATCTTGTTTGGTTTCACACCAGGGGTGGGTTCATCCCGGTTTGGACCGGTTCGCCTGAACCGGTAGCGACCCGCTGGTGACGTCACGATGACATCACCGAACCGGATCGGTCGGTGCCGGTCCATTGCTTTTTTGCTTTTTGCTTGTTTTTGCTTCTTTCGGTGGGGGGGGGTAACACTAGCCCAACTGCTCCTTCCCTAAGCAGCCTCGAAAGTTTTCAAGCTCATCTGGAGAGGCATTTAAAAAAAAACACCTGAAAAAGCCGCAAGATCTGGAGCTGTCGGTCTCCGGTAAGATGTGCATCTTCTGGCCCGCCCCGCCCCATCCTCTGCTCTACCTGCCACCAACCAAATTGAACCCCACTGGGAGCATCACTCAGCCATTGTGTGCAGGGAAACAGTAAAGAAAAACTTCTCATGAGTGTGAGGCAATTAACAACTTCTTGCATGCACAATAACTTTTTCTTTACTTGTGCAAGGGCTGGGAGTTGCTCCGAGGCTCTGAGGAGCAAAACTTCTGCCCCTCCCCGAATCCCAGCCCTGCAGCGAGGGATGAGGTGATCATGCCAACATCTCAGTCTCACGCCGTGTTCAAACAGAGCTCCGGCGGGGCTTGAATCTGCATTGCAGGAAGACTCCGCTCTTGGGTGTGTGCACTCCAGGTTTCCTCTGGAGACACCCTCCACAACCTTTCTACAATTGCAGGGATATCTTTCTTGGTCTGCCGGTGCCCCATCGCCTCTTCCCATGCCCGGGTGGGGAAAAACACCTCAGGGCACCCTGATCCATCTTCCTCAACTGGGAGGCTCCACTGCTCCCCAAGCAGCAGCACTCTCGGAGGACGATGTTTTGCCCAGCATGGAAGTTGCTTCCGAAGCGCGGAGAAGCTTCGCTTTTTCTCCTCCCCAGTGAGCGAAAAAGCTGGCAGGCTGGCAGGGTCCAGACCACAAGCCATCTCTGGCCCCGGTGCAGGAGCAGCCAAAGCCAAACAGAGCCAAGCTGACCGTAGCTGGGCTGCCCAACCCAAGGAACAGGCAAATAGAATGACGGACAAGACCACATGAGGCATAGCCAGAGCCACAAGCAACCGGAGCCATGGGCAGCAGATCAGCTCGCTGCAGGCCTGGGATTCTTGGTGTGTTGTGCCTTGCCCGCATCCAGCGCAGATGATGGAGGACCCGGAGGACCTGGAGCCGCTCATGGTGCAGCAGTACCAGCCCATGTGCCTGGCACCGGAGACGGCTAGTGATGAAGACTCGGTGCCAGAGCAGGACGATCAGCCAGGACCTTCTGCACCTGCACAGCAGAGTGAATCATCAGGGGATGAAGAGCCTCTGCTGGATGCTAGGGCTCGTAGAGCAGCCAGAAGACAGGACTGGCTTAGCAAGCGTAGGTCTCCTTGGAGATAGCACTGAGGGCTAATTGGGCCACGCCCTTCAGTGCCTATATTAGTCTGGCGCAGTCAGCGTTCAGTGCTGAGAACAACGTCAGTGATCTGCAAGCACATTCAGAGTTTTGTTTGCATCAGAGTCCGGCTTGGAAATCTTGTATTTGGAGAAAGCAGCTTCTGAAAGGCTTATTCCGGGAAGCCAGCCAACTTGTGAGATAAGAAGAAACTTAATGAGTATTTGTTTTGAACATTTGAACGTTTGGTTATTAACCCCTAAAGAACCAAAGGAACGTTATTCCTGTTTATGAACTTTTAAAAACCCCTGCACTTTTACTAAGAAACCTCATTAGTAAAAGGACCCTTTTTGTTTGAATAACAAACGGTTGTGTGTGTGTGTTTCTGTGGGTTGCGGTGCTGGGTCACAACATGGTGGGTGAAGAATCTATGGGCGAAGTGAGCCCCTCTGGGGAGGGCTGTGGGGAGCAGATGCCCGGGAGGACCTGGCCGCCCTCCCTCCCTCTCTGGCCATCATGTGGCCAGAGGATTAGACGCCTCGAAATGCGCCTGTGTTTCCGGGTCGACCTCAGATCCCACAAGGCAGCGGAAGCTGGAACGCTGCCACAATCTGAGCTCCCTTTGGAGTGGGTTGCAAACAAGGTGCAAAGCGGCTCCCAAACAGAATGTGGCGCACCCAGAGCTGCCGCTTCTTTGCAACAGCCGAGGACTGAAGAGGTGCCTCTTCTGTCCTCAGCTGTTGGAATAAGCGGCAGCTTTGGCTGCCGCCATGCCCACTTCATTCTCCGGTCCCTCTCCTTCCCTCGCTCGGCTGCTACTGCTGGGGTGCTGCCAGGGCAAGTGCGGGTGTGTGTGTGTATAGGGGGGGCATGGACCATTCAGCGCTGTGGTAGAAGCAGCCACGGCAGCAGGGAAAGCAAGGCTTCTTTGCCAGCCTCCCAGCTGGCAAAACATAATTTTTTGCCATGGCTAAGAGGGGGAGGGCATGGGCCTGAGGTGGGGAGCGGCTCACCCGGGTGGCTGCTGCAACAGCTGTGGGAGGAGCAACCCTTCTCACCTCTGATGGGCCTTCCCCGCTGTTGCATTAAAGAATGCATCCGCTCCTGCTGGCGCTGATGTAGAAGCAGCCATGGCGGCGGGGAAAGTGAGGCTTCTTTGCCAGCCTCCCAGCTGGCAAAACATAAATTTTTGTGAGTTCTGTGGGCGTGGTTAGGTGGGGGGGCATGTGACTGAGGGCGTGGGCATGAGTGACATCAAGTTGGCCATGCCTACTCAGTCACATGACCATCAAACCACTCCCACAAAATAAGCCATGCCCACAGAACCGGTAGCAAAAAAAATTGGAACCCACCCCTGTTTCACACCTTATTGGAATCTGAGAAAGCATAGTGAAGTAAGAGAGAAAATGCTGCACAGAGAAATCCAATTATATTCTTGGCATAAATATGTTTCCAATAAATTCCTAGATATATGAAATCAGTGTGGCTCTAACTGTGGAATGTCATGATACATATGCATTAGAATTTATTTTTATGCTACCTCTTTCTGCCACTGTCATAATGTTAACAATCCTAGTGACCTTGTAATTGTTGGAAAGACTCAGGACAATGTAAAATTTTATATTTGCACTAAACAAATGAGTAAGGGTGTTACATTTTCACTCAATATATTGTTTTCCAAGAGTTATAAAATACATGTCCTGGAAATGCCAGCTTCACACTGCCAGCTTGAAAGGCCACAATGTTTGACTCTTGTTTGGGTTCAATTTTTAAGGTAAAAATAGCTGTGTTAATTCTCACGAAGAAATATCTTGTTCTTTTTTCCCCCTCTCAGATTAATTCTATCTATCTATCTACCGTATCTATCTACCGTATCTATCTATCTATCTATCTATCTATCTATCTATCTATCTATCTATCTATCTATCTATCATATATGCCATCCATCTCGCCTGGAAGCGATCCTAGGCATCTTACAATCATGAATGAGGATTGAAAATAATCACATAGATACAGAACATAATTGTTTAGGTTTTGTTGTCATTGAGCGATGAAGTTCATGACTCTTTCTGAAAATAATGGGTAGTGTTTGAAATAAATCTTGGTTTGCCACAAATCCACTTCTATTTTCCTTAATGGTAGACTTGGTTGACCTGATCAGGGTGCAAGGCAAAACACAGCAGGCATGATCATCAATTTTAAAAAAAATACTGGAAGTGCTTTTCATACTACTCCTCACCCTAAAAAAAAAAGGCTTGTGCAGGACATTATCTGATGAATTTTCCTTGACCTGATCAGGCAGGCAACATACAGTGACTTTCTATACTGCCCCCTTGGGAAGGGGTGTATCCTTCTTATAAAGAAGACCAGCATGGCAACTATCAAGACAAATGCAGTTTCAAAGAAGAGCTGTCCATCACTTTCCACAGCTGTTCCTTTTATTCCTCCCCATCTCCCCTCCCTTGACACATCAGGACATTGGTTGCCATGGCAGGACAGCAGATTGTTTTGCTTCTAAAGGGTATGGCTCCATTAAAGAAAAACATTGTGTGCAGGAGCTGTCACAGTGCTTGGGCTTCTTTATATTGCTGGGGCAAACAGAAGTTCTCTTGGCCCGTTCTTTCAGCAGCTGCTTAGCCAAAAAAATGAAGTCTATATATCACAGTCATATCGTTCCATTTTTTCTGAACATCTCAAAAAATAGATGTTTTATTTCTTGCACTTATTTTATTAATCAGAATAGAGCTGGAACGGATATTGGAGGTGTTCTAGTCCAACCGCCTGCTCAGGCAGGAGACCCTATACCATTTCAGACAAGTGGCCGTCCAGTCTCTTCTTAGAAACCTCCAGTGATGAAGCACCCACAACTTCTGAAGGCAAGCTGTTCCACTGGTTAATTGTTCTCACCGTTAGAAAGTTTCTCCTTAGTTCCAGGTTGCTTCTCTCCTTGATTAGTTTCCATACATTGTTGGAATACTTTCCTATAACCCAAACCTTCCATGGCAATTCTTTTTCTGTCATGTCATGCTTCCAGAGGTTGTGGGTGCTCCATCACTGGAGGTTTTTAAGAAGAGACTGGACAGCCACTTGTCTGGAATGATATAGGGCCGTGATGGCGAACCTATGGCATGGGTGCCACAAGTGGCACACGGAGCCATATCGGTGGGCACGCAAGCTCAGGTCCGGCGAGCATGTGTGCACCGGCCGACTGATTTTTGGGCCTTCTGGGCCCACTGGGAGTCAGGAAACAGCCTGTTTCCAGCCTCCAGAGGAGGTGGGGAAGGCCGTTTTCGCCCTCCCCAGGCTCCTAGAAAGGCTCTGGAGCTTGGGGAGAGCGAAAAATGGGTGTGCCATTGCATGCTGGGAGCAGGGGGGTCATGCGCGCATGCGTGGGGGTGCATGGAATTATGGGTGTGGGCACGCACACACGTGATCCCCCGCATTCCCCCCCCTTTTGGCACGCGAACCAAAAAAGGTTCGCCATCACTGATATAGGGTTTTCTGCTTGAATAGGGGGTTGGACTGGAAGACCTCCAAGGTCCCTTCCAACTCTGTTATTCTGCTATTCTCATGACATTGCCTTTCTCTCCCCCATAGCCTGTGATCAGGATAGACTTGAATCAGCCTTAGCCATAGCCATATTTCCGATGCTGTCACCATCCCAAGGCAGCCTTAAGGTGTACAGAATCTATTAAGCTCTGTCACCCATTACATTGGAGGGAAGTTGGGTGACTGCACTTACTTGAGAAAGCAGCAACAGAGGCAGAATAGGGGTTGACTCTGGGGTCAACAGATTTGATGCTATTAAAATTTTGGGCCAACTCAAAGATGGGCGGAGAACTATTCAGCTCTTCAGCAGTGAAGAAAGGTCCATGGCAAACTGGATGAGGTTTGAGGTGACAGCTTTGCTTTTATTTTTGAGTAACAGCTTATTTTTCTATTTCATAAAAGAAATTGGGGGGGGAGAATCAATTTCTTTTTACTCATGCCTGTTAAAGAAGCAAAGCACAAATATAAATCTCTGTGCAGCTCCAGCTAAGTCATAAATAGTTTAGTAATGGTGGAGAAGGACACACTATAGGTTCTTGTAAGTCTGGCCTTTTAAAAAATAGTTGTGCTTTAAGTCCAATCTATACTGCCAATATTAATAGAGCTACAAAAATCAAATATTTGGAACTGGTATCGATTTTGATTGATTGATGTTGCATAATATTAAAATGTAGAAGCAGTTCCTTTCAGGACTTGGAGTTTTAGTGAGATCCTGATGTCACTGGGCTTATTCAGCTTAATGGGGAAGGACTGGAAAGATTTACATTTCCATTTTAATACTTGTCGATAGGTCAAGTGCAAATCAGAATTTATTACAGAACAAATGATTGGCAGAACAAACAAAAGGCAGAATTCCCTCCAGATCTGTGACTGAAAACCATTTGCCAGCTGAGTCCAGGGAGCTATTTATTTATTTATTTATTTATTTATTTATTTATTTATTTATTTATTTATTTTTTTATTTTTTTATTTTATTATTTTATTTTATTTATTTTGTCAACATGTGTACAAGATAACAGGCATGATATAAACATAAACAAAAGCAAAGTATGTATAGGTAAATTTAGACAATAGGACAGAAGGACAGGGACGGTAGGCACAATGGTGTGCTTAAGCACACCCCTTACAGACCTCTTAGGAATGGGGTGAGGTCAACTGTAGACAATCTAAGGTTAAAGTTTATGGGGTTTAGGGAAGAAACCACAGAGTCAGGTAGTGCATTCCAGGCATTGATTACTCTGTTGCTGAAGTCGTATTTTCTGCAGTCGAGTTTTGAGCGGTTTACATTGAGTTTGAATCTATTGTGCGCTTGTGTATTGTTGCGGTTGAAGCTGAAGTATTCATTGACAGGTAGGACATTGTGGCAGATGATTTTATGAACTACATTTAGATCTGATCGAAGGCGGCATAGTTCTAAGTTGTCTAAACCCAAAATTTCAAGTCTGGTGGAATAAGGAATTCTATTGCGAGCAGAGGAGTGGAGGACTCTTCTTGTGAAGTATTTCTGGACTCTCTCAATTGTATTAATGTCCGATATGCAGTGCAGGTTCCAGACAGGTGAGCTGTATTAGAGGATTGGTCTGGTAATTGTTTTGTATGCTCTGGTTAGCAGAGTAATATTGCCAGAGAAGAAGCTACGCAAGATTAGGTTGACAACTCTTAGTGCCTTTTTGGCAATGTTGTTGCCAAAAAGTTAGGCTAGTAGGAAGCACCTAGAACAACTGTCCCTGCCTTCATATTATACCAACATAATTTCAGTCAGTGTTGCAATACAGAACACAAGAAGAAACCTGAAGAAAACCTATTGTGAAAAGAAATGTCACTTAAGGTGGGGAGGTGAGGACAGAGCAGATAAGAAGCACAGGCCTCAAAGCCTCTGTTATCTCTCATTATGCAAGGAAAGATAGAATATTTATGACTGTGGACATATGAATCTGCTTTAATCAAGCAGAGCGGGGCTGGTCCAAAGCACTATGCTTTCCAAAGCAAGTACAAGCTGCTCTTATATTAATGTTATGTGGATTAATAGCTGAGTCTCTCTTTAAAAAAGACACTTGCAATGGGGTTGCAACCAGGTAGGATGGCGAAAAAGGTCAAGCCACTTTGCACATAGCTCCCTCCTTCGGTATCTTACAGTCTCTGTCTCTGGGTCTGTTTAGCGCTGTAGATGCAGTGTGGCAAGATCCAATCCCTGGAAGTCTTACATAGAGCACGTTCACATCCCTAAGGTTGAAAGCAGCAACTGAAGAAGGAGGAACTAGACAGGTTATGGGAGGAAAAGGCCAAATTGATCCCAGCGGTGGTAGGAGCAGTTGGGGCTCTGACTCCTAAGCTGTGAGAGTGGCTCCAGCAAATTCCAGGAACCCCATCAGAGCTGTCTGTCTAAAAGACTGCAGTGCTAGGAATAGCTAAGATCCTGCACATAACCCTCAAACTCCCAGGCCTCTGGTAAAGGACCCGAGATTGAGGAAGACACGGACCACCCAAAGAGGTGAGAAGGGTTTTTTTTAAAAAAAAGGTTAAAATTTTATCCACATGGCAAATATAGATCAAAATCTTGAATGCACAAGACTCTATGGCTCTGAACAGCTTTCTCAGTGTCCTTTAAGCTGATGAATCTTGTCCAAAGCAGAAGATGAGTTCACCCAACAAGATGTAGGAAGTTAGTACCCACCCCTTCCTGGAAAAATGAAATACCCTAGGAAATATTAAAAGGCAGAATATTATATACAGTATTATATACCTGGAAACATGCTTCTAAGCAGACAAAAGACTCATCTTATGTGCCACCTCACCCATTCCTCCCACCCTTGCCAATGGGCCATCAAGGAATGGCCTAGCCCAGCTCATTCCCCCCACCTAGCCTGAAACAGTATTTTTACATAACAAGCACCTACAGGAAGAATCATAATAGGAATCCCAAAGCCCTTTCATTCACCACATGGGACCTGGTAAGATTCCATCAACCACGCCCCTGGGATTCAGGACAGCCCACAAGAGATGCCCCAGCATGCCCCTGGAAATCTGTCAGCCAATGGAATACATTTCTGTGTAGGAACAGGAAACAGTTAGGGAGGGGCCCAAGAGAGAGTATAAAGCAAGAGACTCAGCATCTCTCCCTCCCTTTTTCTCTGGACCCAACACCTGAAAACATGTGATCCACCTTTTCTGTTCAGGAGCTCATGCCATGTGCTCCTGTTCCTTTGTTCTCCATTAAAACCTTCTTTCCAAGCAACTTCCATGAATCCAGTGTTCTTTTCCCCACTTGGAACTGAACCCAGAAGAATATTACTTCCAACAAAGATAAGCAAAAATGTGATCGGTTACTTTATAAGCTCCATTTCTGTATTCGCAGAAACGCATTTTTACCAGATTGGATGAAGACTAAGCAAATGTATTCAAATAACATACTAAATCTGGCTAATGCTAGGGTTCTTGGGAGTTAATGTGCTGCGCAAAGTAAAACCTTTTTGTTCTGGAAGGAATTTGACAACACTTCACGCTTTCAAAAATGGTTTAGAGTCTTTGTATTTTGGAGAAGTCAGCATGCCAATAAGGGATGCTGATTAAGTTATGAAAAAAGGTGTGTACCTGTCACCATAATCACTATAATTCCCTTTTCATACACAACTGCATATGGTTCAAAAGGCAACTTTGAATCCCACATCAAGTTGACAATGAAAGCAGCGGGTTGCCATCTTCCACTTCTGACAACTCTCAATTTTCTTTTTACTCCAAGTTGGTTTATGACCCTTCTTTCTTCTCCTTTTAAGCATAATACACGGATGTCTTTCTTGCAAAGTTTTATTCTAGTTATTTTATTTTTATCAAATAAAATCCATAAGATCTTTCCATTTCTAAAAGTTCAGTACCAATTTTTTAAAGAACAATCAGGGGAAACAGTTATGTGCTTTAAAAGAGTTACAATTAGGTGCAACTAACCCCAAAGTATTTTTTTTTAAAGAATAAACCCTAAAGTGCTGCTTGGTCCTAGAATACAATCCTAGAATACAATCTCCTTGACTTCCTGCGCTTCCATTAAATCCACCAAGAATGCATCAAGACACCTCTCAGTCAGTTTTCAGTAAAGGGGAAACTTGCTCTTTAGAAATAACTAGATATTTTCCCTTCCTCTTGGATAGATTTAGCCAGCTCAGCTTACCGATATATAACTTCTTAATTCATACAGAAGCATTATTTTCTAACATACAAAGAGAAAGGATCATATAAGATCAAACCAGTGGTGAAATCCAATTTTTTTTACTACCGGTTCTGTGGGCGTGGCTTGGTAGGCGTGGTATGGCTTGGTGGGCATGGCTTAGTGGGCATGGCAGGGGAAGGATACTGCAAAATCCCCATTCCCTCCCCACTCTGGGGCCAGCCAGAGGTGGTATTTGCCGGTTCTCCGAACTACTCAAAATTTCCGCTACCGGTTCTCCAGAACCTGTCAGAACCTGCTGGATTTCACCCCTGGATCAAACCGTACATTTTTGCTACAAATAGAAACTTCCATATGATTTAAAACACTGGAAAATTTGTAGGGGGGTGTTGTTTTTTGGTTTTTAAAAACATGTTAGGAGGAGCCTAGCTGGAAAGAAAAGGCTCTCAGATATGGCAAAGAGACAACAATGCTAGCATACTTCTTCATTACTGCTTAAATAGAGCAAATGAATGAGTGAAAATAGGGCAATGAATATGCATTAATTCAATCTCCTACGAATTATACATGGGGCATATTCTCTGAACCAGCCAGGCCTACCATCTCTGCAAGTAACCCAACCTTAACTCTCATCCCATCTGTCACCCTGAGGTCACCTTTTGGGCCTGACTTTAAGGAAGCCTAAGCCTAACTTTAACCCTAACCGTGCTGAAGCTATACCACTGTCTGAAGCAAAACTCAAGGTATTTCCCCCATTTCATGACAACCTCTTAGGCAAATAAGTAAGTCTTATTACTTATTATGAACAGGTCCTCTACCACAGGGGTCTCCAAATTTGGCAACTTTAAGACAATGCTTAAACTTTACCAGTGTTGCAGTAACTGAGGGGCTGCCACAAAGATGAGGGTGTCAAACTATTTTCCAACACACCAGAAGGCAAGACAAACAATGGATGGAAACAAATCAAAGAGAGAAGCAATCTAGAATTAAGGAGAAATTTCCTGATGGTAAGATCAATGAACCAATGGAATGGTTTGCCTTCAGAAGTTGTGAGTACTTCATCACTGGCAGCTTTTAAGATGACTCTGGAGAGCCATTTGTCTGAAATAGTATAAGATGTCCTGCACAAACAAGGAGTTGGGCTAGAAAACCTCCAAGATCCCTTCCAACTCTGTTATTCTATGTCTAAGACTTGTGGTCTCAAACTCCCAGAATTCTAGGAGTTGAAATCCACAAGTCTTAAAGTTGCCAAGTTTGGAGAGCCCTGCTCTAACACATCTGTAGGCACCAGACAAGCCTAGAGTGGCCCCAGAGAGACATAACACAAGTCTGACTTCCAACAGCCCTTGTCATTCCCTATGTCAAAGTTCTGATAGATGGTCTCTCATTAACAGTAGTCCTGGCAAAGGATACCATTTAGATCAGGGGTCTCCAACCTTAGCAACTTTAAGACTTATGGACTTCAACTCCCAGAATTCCTCAGCCAGCAAAGCTTAAAGTTGCCAATGTTGGAGACCCCTGATTTAGATGGCACAAGTCAGACAGCTGTACTTTTCAAATGCTTCACACGACACCAAGCTATTTATGAGAACTACATGATGACGAAGAAAGAGACACTAAGAATTGTCTATCTCAAGTTAATTACAGGAAAAAGAAGGGTTGCTTTAGGGTTTTCCCAACCAGGGACTTTTCTGCACTGCAGCCTTTAGCTGCTTGTCCCCCTTGTGAAAAACCAGCTGTAAATGAAGCTGGATGGAGATTTCTTTTCCAACTTTGAACTCCTTTTTCCACTTCAGCTACAATGATGGGCAGGGATTCTGTCTGGCAAGTAAATTCAGGACTCTGATCAGTGGATTCCCCTGCTTCCTTCCTCTTCTCACCTCTGCCAGATTTAATTTTTTTTTTAAAAAAAAGCCAACGATGTCTTTTCTGTGGGCATTCTTGTTGAGGATGGGTGAGAGAAAAAAAATAGCCAGTTTTGCAGTTCTTCTTGTCAATTGAGCTAAAACGAGAAACCTGACCGGGGGGAGGGGAAAATGGCCTGTGTTTCATTCTTCATTCTGCTGAATTTTATTTATTTGGCTTTTATGCCACATTTATTTTTGCTTAGAAATAACTAAAGGTGGCAAACATATATAAGACACGTTCCTTCTTCTTTTTCCCACCCACAACAACCACCTTGTGAGATGGGTTGGGTTGGGTTGGGTTGAGAGAATGACTAACCTAAAGTCACCCAGCTGATTTTTCATGCCTAAAGTGGGACTACAATTCCCGGTCTCCTGGTTTCTAGTCTGGTGTCTTAGAAACAAACACACAAACAAACATCCCCTATCAAGGCCCAGCCTTTCACTGCCACTCGGCCTAGTAGCTCAGTATGAAATGGCTGTCAAAAGCAGAAAGCGGGGACTGAGAGTTATGCCTGCACCCACCAACCAACTGGAATGCAATTATCTATCAAAATAAAGCACAGTAAATGGATCGGACTGTCTTGCTTGCATCAGCAGATGGGAAAGCACTACTTTCATTATGAACTGAGAACATTTGGATAGAAGTCATCTTTCTGGCAAGCTAGGGGGCAGGCTGAGGGCGATGTCAATTATTCTTGTCTTCTGCAAATGACAGGTGGTTCAACCTCATGTTCAGGAAAGCAGGAATCAAGGACTAGGGGTGATATGATAGCAGTGTTCCAGTACTTGAGGGGCTCTGACAGAAAAGAGGGTGGGATCAACCCAGTCTCCAAAGCATCTGAGGGCAGGACAAGAAGTAACGGGTGGAAGGTTGTTAAAGAGAGAGTTTAGAACTAAGTTCTAAGAATTAAGAAGAAATTCCTGGCAGTAAGAACAATTCATCAGTAGAATGACTCACCTCCGGAAGTTGTGGGTGCTCCATCACTGGAGGTTTTCAGAAAGAGATTGGACAGCCATTTGGTATATGCCCTCCTGCTTGAGGACGGGGTTGAACTTGGAGACTTCCAATCCTATTATTCTATGTTCAATGTGCTAACCCTAGGTGAAGTAAAGATTCAGGGTTACTTCATAAATAAAATAGATGAATCATGAAGAAATGGCTTTTTGTTTCTAGGTCTCTGTGTAGGATTCCAATCACTACTCCACCCTAGTTTTCTATTTCAACTCCCTCCATTTACAGTTCTTTTATTTTTGCCATTGCCATCCATCTCACCCAATACAGTTTGTTTCCTTGTGTGTGTGTGTGTGTGTCTGTCTGTCTTTTTATGTATGTGTATATATGAACCCAATTTGCAGTTCTACAGATGAATAGTGCTACGATTATTACAAAAGATGGCATTCATATTGTTGAAATAAAATTATCATTGTCATTCTCATCATCATCATTCTTATGTAGTGATAGATCTTTTATTACAGAGATAAAAGATAATATCAGAAAGTGACTGACAATCTAAAACGTGTGTTTTCAATCCTTCATTTCTAATTCGAAAAAATCTTGCATCCTTTAACAAACAGAAAGGCTTATTTGCATTTTTATTTGATGGCCACCATGGGAAAAAACCTATCGTATAGCAAGACTCAGACTGCAGAAAAAGATAATCTTTGAAGTGGAAAGACCAGAGGCTATTTTTTAATATATTTTTTGCAGATAATAAGATCTCTCATAGATTTTAGTCCAAACTGGCTCTTCTGTAGTAATGTTATTTTTAAAAACAAAAAAGCAAAGCACAATTAAATAATCACACTTTTGTATCACAAAAAAAATGCTCCACAAATCCATGTTTACTTCCAATAATATGGTATTTAACACATAACAAAAACTGTGAAATGTATCCCTGCAATAATCTCTGAAGACATTTCATGTGATATCATCTTGAACAAACTATCTTCAACAAGCTGTGACGCTGGCACTCCATGGAAGTGATAAATTAGTAGCACTCTGAAGAAGCACAACTTTTGGATATCGAGATAAAGTATGGTTTCATGGCCTTTTCCCTAGCTTCTATCCTCTCCTTCTGTCTTCTCTTTTGATGAAGCCTTGAAGCCCTCCCCCCAAAAATTGGATGCTTAAATTCCTTATTTGTTTGTTTGTTTTCTCCAAACTGCAGTTTTTTAAACTATGATTTATTTGAAAATAACCCATTTCAATCATGGATCATGAAATTATCTGGTGTCAAGAAACCACAGTTACATTAAGATTAGCGGAGGCTTCACAGTTCAGCTGCAATTTTAACCTGGTTGACCAATTTCAGAAGCAAAGTTTCTTATCTTCTCCTGGCTGTTCTGCAACAGAAACCAGGAAGGTAGCACCAATAAACTGATTGTGATAAACTGAGACCTGGATCTAATAACTATTTTTATGCCAAGAAAACAAATGTCTGTTTCTATTACAAAAGAGATTTATTTATTTATTTTGCAGTTCTATGGTGTCCACAATTATGAACAAAGGTACTCTGTAGTATAAGGATAGGGCTTGTCAAGTCAGAGGTCAGGACTGGCATGCTTGAAACACACACACACACACACACACACACACACACACACCTGGGCACACAGAGATGCCCTCAGCTCCTCAGCAGAAAAGGAAAAGGGAAAGGTTCTCTTCCTCTCTCCCCACAATACTTCTGCAGATTTCTTCAGCCACATCCTGGCGCAGGATATCTGCAGAGAGGAGGAGAAGGCTTCTGCACGTCTAGCGATACCAACACCAAAAGAAGTAGAGTTTTTTGTGCTTCCCACTAAATAGGATTTATTTATTTAGAAATAGCATTATTCCACGGGGTTTCTCCAACACAATAGTATGCAGTTCCTGGCAGCCTTCAATCTGTTGATCAGTGGACCGCTGAGAAATGTGTGCTATTGTGCCTGGGAAGAGCATTTTCCAGATTAGCAGCACTCCTTGGAAGCCCATCCATCAGCTTTGGGCAGAAATGAGCAAAAGCAGTTATCAGCTGGGCAATCCAAGTTCCTGCCAAGGGTTGTTGGATGAAGCTTGCCCACTTCTGGCTCATCCATCAAAATTCTTCTTTTGTTGTAAACCCAGTAAATTATTTATGCTGATTTATTTGTGTTGACATCATGCATCCTTGTTTTATAACCAGAAGATGGACTTTCTCTTGGTATCTCTGCTCATGCTGGGTTTATGGCTGTTTTCTTGAACTTCTCCCTCACCCTGATCGATGCTTATCTGTCTCATCTCATCTTCCAGGAACCCGACAATAAACAAACCAGGACAGAGTTCTTTGGCTACAGCTTTAATCCTCCTGTTTTTCAACAGCACCTTGAAGCTAGACTTCCAAGGCCTTTAAAGCTCCGAGAGATAAATTCCCAGAGGGAGGTCCTGGTTGAGCCCCAGGATTTTAATTGTAGAATCGTGAATAATTTCTGGAGAATGACAGCCAAGAACATATGGCCCTCTAGCAGCTGAAGAGGCAGATTGTGGTGAGTTTTAAAGGCCCAGCTTCATAAGACAAGGGCTGTGGCAGAGAAATCTCATTTTCCTCTAAGGCATGGCAGATAACCTGCCTGATAACCTGATTTCTGTGCTTGTCCCAACCATATACCCTTCTTCTACTGCAGTGGTGGGGTTCAATTTTTTTTACTACTGGTTCTGTGGGCATGGCTTGGTGGGCGTGGCGTGGCTTGGTGGGCGTGGCAGGGGAAGGATACTGTAAAATTTCCATTCCAGTAATGGGTTGCATATCCCGTCGCTACCGGTTCGCGCGCTTGCACACAGAAGTGTCCGGGGCAGGTGGGCGGAGCCTCCCACCACCGCTACTGGTTCATAGAACCGGGCCGTATCGGTAGCAACCCCCACCACTGCTCCATTCTCACCCCACTCCAGGAGAAGGTTACTGCAAAATCCCCATTTCCTCCCTATCAGCTGAGACTCGGGAAGCAGAGACTAGATGGGGACGGGGTCAGTCAGAGGTGGCATTTACTGGTTCTCCGAACTACTCAAAATTTCTGCTACCGGTTCTCCAGAACTGGTCAGAACCTGCTGAAACCCACCTCTGTTCTACTGACTGGCATCAGAGAATGGAGCAGAAGTGCTATAAATGTGTAGGACAGATGATGATAACATTTCTTAGGATAGAAAACTGGTATAGGCTTTTGCGTTCAGCATCAATCAAATGGTTGAATGACCGCAATCTAATTTTCTGGAATTCTGATGTTCGGCCAGCAGCAGTGATTGACATCTTCAGAAGTGAAGTGACCTTACAGAATAACAGAGTTGGAAGGTATCCCAGTGCTGTCTAATGTCTATGTATATTTACCCATGTAGTGTGACTGTAGTAGCATCACTTATCCTTGTTATTATCTTCTTTACTCCCCCCTCTTATTGGGATGATGATGATGATGATGATGATGATGATGATGATGATGATGATGATTCTGTTGCTTTGCATGTACACTGAGAGGTACTGCACCAGAGACAAATTCCTTGTGTGTCTAATCACTCTTGGCCAATAAAGTATTCTATTCTAAATGATTCTCCAATCTTTTCTTGAAAACCTCCAGTGATGGAGCATCCACAACTTCTGGAGGCAAGTTGTTCTAACTGATTAATTGTTTTCACTGTCAGGAAATTCCTCCTTAGTTCTAGGTTGGTTCTCTCCTTGATTAGTTTCCATCCATTGCTTCTTGTCCTACCCTCAGGAGCTTTGGAGAATAGGCTGACGCCCTCCTCCATACTGACTTCCTTCACCTTCTTCACAGCAAACTTCTCTGCAGTTCACAAACAACTGAGCGGGACTTAGCCTCTTGCATACAGTATGTAACTATGGTAGATGGCTTCTGATTTAGTCTATTCTATTATTGGTTTCTATTTTTTAACTGAAGTGTTTCACAGGAGTCAGAGGAACCTGGTCTCCGACTGATTCTTCAACTAGGTAAATGTTCAACCTCTCAGGCTCATTTCCCTGTACTAGTATCACACAGTAGATTCCTTTAGATCCAGATTTAGGTGAGAATTCAGTCAACAAATGATTGATCAGCCTCCAAACTGTGCTTTTGTTTCATTATATACTTATGAGGCAGCGGAGAGTTCCAATTATTTTTGCTATCGGTGCGCATCGCGAGCATGCGCAGAAGTGAACTCGCATTCCATCGGGCGATTTCACTTCCGTGCATGCTTAGGATGACATTACAAGCCAAAACACAGCTGAGGAGCTTCTCAGCTGTGCTTCGGAGGAAGAATAAAGGTCGGTATTAAAACAAGGGCGGGTGGGAGGGCTTTTTTCCGACAGCTCAGGACACGGAGAAGCCGGAAAAAACCGCCTAAAATGACATCATCACCAGGCTCCTACCAGTGCAGAGTCCCACACAGCACCGGTAGGAACCCACCACTGTTATGAGGTATAGAATGTTCACATGTACAGTACATTCATTTGAATGTGCCAATTTCAAAGGGTAAAGACCAGGGGTGAAATCCTCCCGGTTCAGCCCGATTCGGGTGAGTAGATAGCAGTTGCGGCAGCTGGTTCAGAGAACTGGCATGGCAGCACGAGGCTCCGCCCACCTGTCCCAACATCAACACTTCCTGGGTTTTAAAAAACTTTTTAAAGCCTTTTTTCCCTGCCCAAACCAGTTACCCTGAAAGAAAGAAAGAGAGGGGGGAGGGAGGGGGGGAGGGAAAAAGAATGAGAAAGAAAGAGAGAGGTGTTAGAAGGAAAAAATCAGGACTCACTTTCCAGCCTGGAGATTGCTTGGCAAAGAAGAAAAACAAATGCTGTCGCTTTAAATCAGGAGTCTCCAAAGTTAGCCACATGGCTGGCTGAGGAATCCTGGGAGTTGAAGTCCACAAGTCTTAATGTTGCAAACTTTGGAGACTCCTGCTTTAAATTGAAAAGCTTTTGGAAGCTGCTCAGAAGAAGGTTTTTAATTGCAGAAGCAAAGTGACATTCAGCAGTGGATAAAAGGAAGGATTCTTATATGGCTCTATGTTTTTGAAGTTTTGGGGTTTGTGCAATATGGGCTTTGTGTTTCTAAAAGGGTTTGGGTGATTCCCATTGTGGCTAAATGACTTTCATCCTGTGTTGGGTCTTGAGTGTGGGGCTGCTTATTCTGATTCTACTACTGTGTTTTGTTAGCTGCCAAATCTTGCCATAGGGAAATTTCAAAATATCCCGTCTTGAATGGGTTTTCTAGGGATCTGTTTGCCTGCTTGTGTGAATGGAGCCAAACTTCCACTTTCTATATGGTCATTATCACATTGTCTCTATCGGGAAGGAATGTGGAATGAGCTTCAGGCAGGTTCTTCGTTAGCACCTTGATTCTTCCTTGTTTTTCTGTGAGCCTTTTATTATGAGTAATATTTTATTTGGGGGGGGGTTGCTTCCCACAAAAGAAAGAAAGAAAGAAGGGAAGGAGGGAGGGCCACAAACCTGGCTGGCACTAGACACAGCTTCAGAGGATGCTTTGAAACAGCACAGCAAAGGCTGGAAGGGACCTCAGAGGTCATCTAGTGCAACCCCCTGCTCCCTGGCAAAATGGACTGCTAAATTGGCTGCACCCACCCAGTCACATGACAACCTGGCAATGCCCACCCAGTCACATGACTACATAGTCACGCCCACCTGAAGCCACACCCACACGATCTCCAAGCCACGCCCAAAAATAAGCCACGCCCACAGAACTGGTAGGGAAACTTTTCACATTTCACCCCTGGTAAGGACCTATTAATTAAAAACCCAAATTACAAGTTGCTAGTCCAAAAAAACTAAGTCACTCTCAGGCCAGAGCTATTTTCACAATAATATTAGCAGAAATCAAAGCTTCAATCCGTGAGCAATAAATATTCTTAGAAGATGCTGGTTTAAAATGACCCTCAGAATTTCCATTACAATTTGTTGTTGTTGTTGTTGTTGTTGTTAACAAAACAAGTCAAAAGTGGGATAGCCATCATGAACGGTAA
The DNA here is from genome assembly GCA_023053685.1 of Diadophis punctatus similis. Classification (NCBI taxonomy): domain Eukaryota; kingdom Metazoa; phylum Chordata; class Lepidosauria; order Squamata; family Dipsadidae; genus Diadophis; species Diadophis punctatus. The sequence goes on from JALIGW010000001.1 coordinate 206,119,024, forward strand.
ACTCAGGCCAGGAGGTACCTAGAATGGGCAGGAAAATCTATAACTTATTTCTGTAGTATAACACACAGGATGAAATCTGCGGAATGCCATTTTTCTCTCCCATGGAGACACATTTTAAGCTGTTGTTATTTATTATTACTCCAGTATAAATCTTGCAGAGAATGATAAAGCCGTCCAATGGTAAAGTCCTGAATATATCTTAATAATGGGGGGGGGGGGTTTGCACAGAATGCAACAAGCATATCATATAATCCAATTGTCTGAAGGTGAAGGAAATGCATCTGTAAATGTATTGCTTAGTCATTATGCTAGGAAAAAAGAACAATACACGGGCATTTATGTCAAAGTTTTAATGATTTTATCAGCCTTTTGTCAGGTGTTGTGGTGAAGAGATTCACCAAATATTTTCATGTAAAAAGACAATAAAAGTGAAATATTAAAGACAACGCGTGGAAGCATATCTAATCACGCTTCTTTCCTCCTACCAGGCAAACAATAAATAAACAGCTAATAAAGGTATCCGTGGGAAGAGATACAGAGATCTCCAGGACTTTCATAATTTATCAGAATTTCAATTTCAGAGGCTGCTTGAAGGAGAACAGAGCACAAGCGGCTTCATTGGACTGAGAGAAGCACAGCATCTATGGGCAAATGCTTGCCAGAGGTAAAAGCCCAGAAGCCACAGCTGCTTGCTCCCATCACGCTACCCCAGCAGTGCTTCATGTTTGATGAAAGCCAACCAGGTTTGAGGCAGGTAGATTCATCTTTAGCCAACACAGCTCCATATGGCCTTCAAGTAGATCAGGCCAATCAATTTTTTTTCAAATAGGCTGGTCTGCCAATTGGATAATACTGCTGCCTATTGGCCAACAGATGGATATAGCTGGGAAGATTTGTAGGGTGGGAAAATCCATTTACAGATTAACACAGTTTTGTATTAGCCATTGGGTAGATTAAGCCAAGAAAGTTTTTAAGAGGCCCAGGTGTACACAGGGGCTAACCAAGCTCCATGTGGCTAACAGGTAATGGATCAATCATGTTGACGGTGCATCTGCCTGGCTTTTTAAAAGCATACCGACTCTTCCTCCTCTACCCCATTTTGACTCTCCCAATTCCAAATGGGATGCTGGGACAAATTTTTTGAATAACAGTGGCATTCACACTTTTCAAAGGCTAAATACACTTCAGTACAAAGCATTTTCTTTCTGGACACAGGGACATTTATGTATATTTATCTATACTTCTTGTCAGCTCTAAAACACACACACACACACACACACACACACACACACACACATATATATATATATAATCATATTTTACAAAGTTGTTTACGAGATTTACAAAGATGAACACACACACACACACATATATATTCATCTTTGTAAAATCTTGTAAACAACTTTGTAAAATATGAGGAGGAGGAGGAGGAGGAGGAGGAGGAGGAGGAGGAGGAGGAGGGAGGGAGAGAGAGAGAGAGAGAGAGAGAGAGAGAGAGAGAGAGAGAGAGAGAGAGAGAGAGAGAGAGAGAGAGAGATGTAAAATGTAAGATGGGTGGCCAAAAATTCATTCTCTCTCTCTCTCTCTCTCTCTCTCTCTCTCTCTCTCTCTCTCTCTCTCTCTCTCTCTCTCTCTCTCTCTCTCTTTCTTTCTTTCTCTTTCTCTTTCTCTTTCTCTTTCTCTTTCTCAATCTTAAACAGTAATCTCTCACTTTTACTTTAAGCCATTTTTAGATTCTTTCTTTCTTTCTCTTTCTATTTCTCAGTCTTAAACAGTAATCTCTCACTCTTACTTTAAGCCTTTCTTTCTTTCTTTCTTTCTTTCTTTCTTTCTTTCTTTCTTTCTTTCTTTCTTTCTTTCTTTCTTTCTTTCTTTATTTCCTAAGTCTTAAACAGTACTCTCTCATTCTTACTTTAAGCCAGTTATGATACTCCAGCAGTCCAACTCCATTTCCAGGAAATAAATTTGTCTGCACAAGGAATAATGGATGGAAACTGAACAAGGAGAGATTCAACATGGAAATAAGGAGAAATTTTCTGACAGTGAGAGCAATCAACCAATGGAACAGCTTGCCTTCAGAAGTTGTGGGAGCTTCATCACTGAGGGCTTTCAAGAAGAGACTGGACTGCCACCTGTAGGGTCTCCTGCTTGGGCAGGGGGTTGGACTAGATGACCTACAAGATCCCTTCCTATTCTGTTAATCTGTATCTATACCAATAAATCTCACTGTCCATTGAGTTTATATGTCACTGTATCTATTATTATCCATATTGTCATAATATCTAAATAGGTTTATGCACATTTATCTCAATGGTCAAGACTGCTCTTATTAACTAAGCAAGCAATATATTAATTTAATATATTCATTCAGAAAAGCTGAATTTAAAGTCTCTAATTTTCACCTGCTCTTGTGGGCAGTTTAGCAATAGCAATTGCACTTAGACTTATATACCACTTTACAGTGCTCTCTAAGCGGTTTACAGAGTCAGCATATTGCCCCCAACAATCTGGGTCCTCATTTTACCGACCTCGGAAGGATGGAAGGCTGAGTCAACTTTGAGCCTGGTGAGATTTGAACTGCCAAATTGCAGGCAGGCAGCAGAAGTAGCCTGCAGTACTGCACTCTAACCACTGCGTCACCGTGGCTCATGATCACTTCATAGGATGGTCCATAGTACTCCTGTTTGCCTTTTTTTTTCCAAGCCAGATGTGAAATGCAGAGCACTGGACTGCAGCTGGATATCATTTTTATTTTCTAAGAAATCTTCCAGGGGCCACCCAGATCCAGAACGATTCTTGGAAAATAAAATGGATGCTGGAGGCTGGTGTTTTGTTTTAAAGCATGCCAACTTTATGGTTTCTTAATTAAACATTTTAAAGCATATATATATATATATATATATATATATATATATATATATATATATATATATATATATATATATATATATATATATATATATATATATATAATATACATACATACATACATACATACATACATACATACATACATACATACATACATACATACATATATATATATATATATATATATATATATATATATATATATATAGTCAGAATATGTTGGTAGTTAGAGCAATATAGCAGCAGCCCCTTCTGACAAACTCATCATGTCTGATAGAAATCCCAGACATTACAAAATTGGTCTTGCATGGGCTTAGTTGAAGCAATCTTCATATTGCTTCAACTAAGCCATCTGAAGAACTCTGAGCAGAAAAGATAGTTAGGAGATATGTGATCTTGGTGCTCTGTTAGCTTGGTGGTTTTCTTATAGGCATTCCATTACCAAATACAATACAGGTAAGCCTTGATTTTCAACCACAATTGAGTCCAAAGTTTCTGTTGCTAAGTGAGACAGTTGTTAAGTGAGGTTTGCCCCAGTTTACAACCTTTCTTGCCACCATTGTTAAGTGAAACACTGCAGTTGTTAGTAATGTGGTTGTTAAATGAATCTGGCTTCATTGACTTTGCTTGTCAGAAGGTCGTAAAAGGTGATCACATGACCCTGGGACACAGCGACCGTCATAAATACGTGCCAGTTGCCAAATGTCCGAATTTTGATCATGTGACCACAGGGATGCTACAATGGCATAAATGTGGGAAATGGTAATAGGTCACTTTTTTAGTGCCGTTGTAACTTCAAGCAGTCGCTAAATGAATGGTTGTAAATCAAAGACCACCTGTATATAACATAACAAAACAAAACAGAACAGAACAAATGAGTGAATCAAAGACAAGATTCCCACTGGAGGAACTGAATAATGGTTAGTTCTCAACAATGTCCCTAAATTTTAGATCTTCTTTTGCTGAATGTCCAACTCTTTGGATTATTAAGAGCCTCACTATGCTCCAGCCTCAAGTCATAGATGGAGGTACCTTCCAGCCAACTTTGGCTGATTTCCAAAACCTAAGCCTGGTTGAACCTGGTTTCTGCATCACAATCTTGATTCAAAGGAAAGGGTGATTTGGAACACTTGGAGGTATGCAGTCAGCAACAGGAAAAGGAGTGTTTGATCCAATATGATTTCCAAGAAAACTACCTAGAAACATCCAGGAAATACAAACCCCCAAAACCTTGAATTTTCTTTCTTGCTTTATCAGAAAGCAGAACAATGCAGGATGTTCAACTGCTGGGAACCAACCCAGTCTGCTTCATCAGCACATACTCACCGAAATTTAAAAGCTTTGCTGTCTTTTTAGCAATAGCACTTAGACTTATATACCGCTTCCCAGTGCTTTACAGCCCACTCTAAGCGGTTTACAGAATCAGCATATAACCCCCCTCCCAATAATCTGGGTCTTCGGAAGGATGGAAGGCTGAGTCAACCTTGAAACGGTGAGAATCGAACTGCTGGCAGTCAGCAGAGTTAGCCTACTGCATTCTAACCACTGCGCCTCCACGGCTCTTTTAGCCAATTCTTGTTTTAATATTTCCATTCTCACATGTATCCTGTTAAGAAGAAATGTGCTTTAAGAAAAGAGTGAACAAGCTACAGTCCGGGATACACATATTTCTTTCCCCTCCCAATCTGTTATTGCAGCCCCACCACTCTCCTCCGGGATCCTGCTACTGAAATTGCAGTTGGTTGTGAGTCTAATTAGATGAGATGACAGAGATACATTGGTGCGACTTTGGCCCTTGATCAAGCCCAAACCGAGGCTTGAAAATTTCTTAGTAATTTATTAAAGCCTACCTAAAACGTCTAGGAAAATGCAAAACTGACCTTTGAACATGTAAAACAACAATGGCATAATATTATACGGCAAATCAAAGGTCAGGCAATGTATAACTCGCATTAATTTGGGATCACCATTAATTAGTTTTAATATATTGAGCTGGCAAAAACCTGCCAACCTCTTTGACCTAAAATCCAGTGTGTCAGCAGTAAATTCGCAGGTCTTTATAATATTGCGATATTTGCGCCGGAGACATAAATGTGAACAGCTAACAGTATATGAAACTATTCAAATGCAAAAACGAGCCTGCTCTACGATGAGGCTGTTCTCATTATGACCATCACACCACTTTTCTTTCATAACCCAGTCTGTTATATATGGGAAACAGGGAATAAAGAAGGGGAGAAGGTCAGAGATTAGTAAAATCCTTGTGAATACTAGAGAGTAGTCATCATGGTGCTTGGCAAATTAGCATGCCTTATTCAGTGTTTGGGATTTATTGAACGTCTGTCCACCTTTGCTTCTCTGTAAATGCCAGTTATCCCCCTGATACCCATAAGGGTTCTGTAGTTAAAGGCTGTGTAACATTTTACTGACAATATTTGCATGCAAAGAAGGTCCTCCTGTGCCTAGAAATGTCATAAAGAAGCTTGTAAAATGGCGGGCCTCCTAGGGACCATGCCATCTTCCCCAGTAACCCTAATCCTTAAACCTCATATATGGGTAAGAGGTGAGGTAATAGTCTGAACGGGCTTGGTCTGGCCATCATTCATTTTATTTACTTTTGTATTATTTCTTTATTAATGAAGCCAATGTCACGCAGTGATTTTATTGCCTGTTATATGTATATGCAGGGAGATGCATCCCTATTCATTATAATGGTTTATTCCTGAGCACGTGATTGATATGTTCTTGTACGCATGTGTGCATTCCATTCTTTCCTTCTGTTCCTGGCTTCCATTGAAGCAAGACCTACTTTTATATCAGACCTGTAGATAATGAGGATTTATTGTTTTTGTACCGAAATAAACATTTTTACTTAGACTTTAAACTGCGGTTTCTTTTCTAATGTCTGATGTCCAGGAAAAGATCAAACTTCTCCTTTGTGAGATTAATTATCGCCTCTGTCAGCCAAATTATAGGGCTGCCCCACGCAGGTGATCCCACATGTTATGCAAGGCTTAAGTTCTATATGGGAAATGAAACAAGGGTAGAGAACTTGTGACCCAAAATGATGTTGCTGCAATGTAATTTTCAACTGATGATACAGTAAAGGAGCTGTGGCTGGGAGCTGTGCTTGAATAACATCTGGAAAGCCACAGATGCTTCACCCGCGAAATAAAGGCGGGCTATACTGTATGTTATTTCTGACAAATAATATTTGAATGTAAATCAGAGTAGGAATTGTGTTGCACCTTGCAGTTTTAGAGTACATCTGTAAATGTTGTGAATATCAGAAACACGTTAGATTATTAATGCACATTTATCACTGCACTATTATGCGTCTAGCCATAAACCAAACTGGTTCAGCTCAGAGAGGCACATAGATGAGGTAGGCAAGTTAGTGACAATATACTGCATATGCTCAGATCCATATATCAGATGCCTATATCAGACTGTACATACGCTCATACCGTATATATATATATATATGCTGTGGTTCAGCTCAGAGGGGGGACATAGATGAGGTCAGCAGATTAGTGACTGTATATATGCTCAATGCATTTAAAGGTACCTCTTTAAAGGAGGACCTGAGAACTCCATCTTCTCTTGCTTTAACATTGATATGCATTTATGAAAAGGTAAGATCATTGTATCTCACCACTGCACAAAGGTCAGCTTTAGATTGATAAAGGAGCTACTGTATCATTTTTTTCCCCTTCTCTCCAGAAACCAGCAGGAAATCATGCCACCCTAAACCTTTTTGGTCCCAGAACATGTACACACAGAATGGCGATTGGCGATTCCTTGCACTGAAATGTTCCCATGTATCTTCCGCTATGTGAAAAGTCATCTCCAATTAACACGCACAACCCTAAAGTTATTTTGTGCACTGCGTTTTTATTTTTGTTTTTCCCTTCTAGTGGCAGCATGGAGGATTCCTTATCAGCTGACAGATCAGCCATACGAACTTTCAACCACAAGATGGAAGCAAAGAAATTGTGGGCGGGTGGGTAGGTAACCAGAATTTAGTGGTTATCCGTAGCTGTGCAACCCAAATCCAGCCACTGGGTTCATTGTGAAGTGTTGAGAGCTAGAGTGCTTGAACTTCAGCACCAAGAGTTGTGTGCTTTCTGAGATAGAGATTGTTGGGTTTATACCAGAGTTGGAAACTACCCTAAGAACACAAGGTGAGGAGAGGAAACAAGGAACCAGGACTACTGAGACAACTGGGAAATGAGTTTTTGATCATGTAGAGCCAAGTCTTCGCAACAACACTTTCAGTTATATGTATTAAGCCCAATGTAGGCTGATCAGCTTCAGACCGATAAAGGAGAATATTTATAGCTCAGGAATGAAATAAGTGGTCCTTGGTGTTCTCTGAGTGAGTCCTTGGTCATTTTCTTGCAGACGTTTCATTATCCAAACTAGGTAGCATCATCATCTGGGTAATGAAACGTCTGCAAGAAAACAACCAAGCTCAGATAGCACCAAGAACTCCTCATAATCAGCTTTAGAGTTATACACTATCTAGGTCAACCAAGTCAAATTGTGCACTTTTTATAAAAGGGGGGGACGGACAGTTGTAGATGCCATGGGTCCAATCTCTTTCACGGTCAAAACAGCTCTGCAAAACCCAAAGACTGGACAGAAAGGGGCAATCTCCCAGAACACCTGCTATATCAAACAATCATTGTTTTATTTTTATTTTTAAATTTATTTATTTTGTCAAGTATGTATTTGGTAATATACATAGGTATAACATTATTTATATACATAAGATGGGTACAAATAAAAGGGAACATTTGGACAGGGACAGTAGGCATGTTGGTGTGCTTATGCACGCCCCTTACTGACCTCTTAGGAATGGGGTGAGGTCAACAGTAGACAGTCTAAGGGTAAAGTTTTGGGGGTTTGGGGAGGAAACCACAGAGTCAGGTAGTGAGTTCCAGGCATTAACCACTCTGTCGCTGAAGTCGTATTTTCTGCAGTCGAGTTTGGCGCGGTTCACTTTGAGTTTGTATCTGTTGTGTGCTCGTGTATTGTTGTGTATTGTCCCACATTGTATCCCTTAAACCTCCTCTTCCAGGAGCCATCAATTGGACCTGAAGGTCTTGAGTCTGGGTAAGAGGGAAAACATCACTTCCATAACGGAGCATCTCAAGTCATTTTCAGGCTGTCTCAGTGTGGGCTGATGAGCTACAGCAGTGGTTCCCAACCTGGGGGTCGGGACCCCTTTGGGGGTCAACGACCATTTCCCAGGGGTCGCCCCGGCATCCTCAGCTGCCACAAGCCTGGCCATATTGGCTCAACTCACCCGAGCCTTCCGATTGGTCGGGAGAGGTGCCATTTGTTGAGAGGCGTTTGTGATGCCTGGCGGCCAAGCTTTGATGGCATCAGCTAAGGGGCGGGGGCATCGCAAGATTGCACGCTGGAGAGTACAAGGTGGTGCTTAAGACATCTGTGGCCGCCCCTGTCTCCTGCTCGCAGCGGCAGTTTCTTTCCGCTAGTGTCAAAGGGAAAGGGAGTCATGGGAGGGAACAGCCAGCCAACGACCACTTAAGTTTCACAGTGCACGATGGCGGGAAGGAGGACAACTGGGTCGGGCTCGTCTGTCTGCCCTCTCGCCCTCGGCTGGCGCGGAGACCCAGCGAACAAAGAGGCAAACAGGGAGGGAGGGAAGAGAGAGACTGAGAGATATTAGTGCAGGGCTAGCCTGATCATACAGCCTCCGTGCTGAGGGCGCCACCGCCGCGGGCAGGAGGAGCTAAGCCAGAGGGAACTGGAGAAGGAGGTGGTGCCGGAGCATGGTCCATCGCCACTGCCCTGCTCCGTATGATCAGGCTAGTCCTGTGCTAATATCTCTCAGTCTCAGTTTTAAGAAGAAAGAGCTTAAAAGAGGAAATTGGCTTTGGGGACCCTGGCAATGTTTTTGGACCAATCATGGGGTTTTTTGCCCCATTTTCCTCCTGAAACTTTGGAGTCCTGGGAGAAAGCTACTAAACAGGGATTACTTTGCTGGAAGCTTATCTGATTTCTAGTTTTTTCAACACTGCAGGGCACAATTTCTCAACCGCAACAACTTGAATATACCTGGACTTCAACTCCCAAAATTCCCTAGCCAGCTTTGCTTTGAATTCTGGGAGTTGAAGTCCAGGCACCTTAAAAGTTGCTGAGATTGAGAAATATTGCTGTACACTTGTTGGTTATCAAGTCTAAATACAGATGTAGACTTGTTGTGGAAGATGATATTCCTTGTGCTCTTGCAAAGACTGGCCCGAGAATTTCTGATCTGGCATAATTACATATTGTTTTTGTGATTAATCGCTATGCTTTAATTTGTAACAATGAAAATACATCCTGCATATTAGATATTTACATTACGATTCATAACAGTAGCAAAATAATAGTTACAAAGTAGCAATGAAAATAATTTTATGGTTGGGGGTCACCACAACATGAGGAACTATATTAAGGGGTCGCAGCATTAGAAAGGTTGGGAACCACTGAGCTACAGCATGGAGATACATCCTGTGGAAACCATGAGTTCCCAAACACAGGGAACTTGCCACCTGTTAGGTTCGGCTTCCCCCAATTTATTGACATGTGTTTTTATCCAAGAACTCTCCTTTCTTTACATGTTTTTCATCCTGTCTTCTTGCAAGAGCCATTTCTTTGTGCTGCAATCCCATTCATGCTCGGAATCATTAATCTCACTGAAGACAACTGGATTTCAAGTTCTGAGTTCCACCAACAGGGCCAGAGCAATTGGCCATTTGCTTATGTTAATTATCCTTCCTTCTCCCTGTCACCATCCTGCTGTGCTCAGGAACCGTTTTACTGGTGAGGGAAGAGTATTTTGAAGGGAATTTCTCCCCATGTCTCTAAAGATAATTGTAAATTTAAGTGATTGAATTGTATTTTATCAGCCCTGCATCAGCTTCGTTATCAATAACCACCAGTCAAAACAAACTCAAGAGATGGTGTGGAGAAGGGGAATAGAAGGAAAAAGAAACACTGTTTGCTACTATGTTAGTTTCCCCTATCCCAAGATTATCACCCTTCATTCATGGTTTATAGAAAATCTAGAGATTACTGCTGGCAGGTTACATTCCAGTGTTTTAAATATTATTCTCCAAGCTTTGATTTGTGGTTATTTTTTCCACACTTTTTAATTGGAACTACACAAATGCCTGCCTGCCCAGCATGGTATTAAGGCTATTCAAAACTACCTTGATTTTAATTTTATGCTGTTTTTTTTTTGAAAGAAATAATAATTTCCATTCCAATTTGCTAACTTTTCAATGCAATCCAGCATCTACTACTCCTTTGGCATGGAAATGCTTTCATTCCGCATTGTTGTTATTACTACATTCGTTTGTGGAATCACAACTCTGTATCCTGAAATTGCTATGCACAGCCACCCCTTTAATTCAATTTAATTTCGGCAGACTGAGAACAAGTAATGCTGTAGACCAGTGGTTCTCAACCTTTTCTACACTTTTAAACTTTTAAATATCTTTTGTGACCACAGACCATGGCCACAAACCACCAAGACTTAACTCAAGATTTAAATCACATTTCTTCTAGCCTTCATGGACTCCCTATGACAACATTGCAGCCCCCACAAGGGTCTGCAGACTACAGGTTGAGAACCGCTGCTATAGACCAGTATTGATCTATCAACCATCCAAAACCATTTCATCTTGGGCAGGGAGATGGGCGCATAGACATTTAATTAATTAAATATAGCTCAGATGCTCTGAATCAAAGAGCCTTTCTCTGCATTCTGAGAAAGTCTGGTACAAGCACATCATTCTAGCACATTAATTTAATCACCACACCATTTTCACTTGTTTCCCTAAGCAAGATGACTCCCCTTTATACTCAGTTGACTCAAGTTTATCTGTAATTCAGTTAAGCCAATATTGTCACCAAATGGTAGACTAACATTTGTATGCATAGCCTGGATTTGTCAAAATCAGTTATAATGTTAGTCACATCTTGATTGACAAAGTTAAAGGACTATAAAATAAGAATAGATACAACACATTATTTTCTGTTATCAAGCTAGACCTTCACCCAATCTGAAACTCTGTTCCTTTGTGTTGACCATTGTTCTCTCTCTCTCTCTCTCTCTCTCTCTCTCTCTCTCTCTCTCTCTCTCTCTCTCTCTCTCTCTCTCTCTCTCTCTCTCTCTCCTTTGCTAACTGCCTTATTTTTCTCTTTTATTTAGTATTTTTCTATGTTTAAACTGTAACCCTCAACTACACTACGTTTACCAGAAAGAGGCAATTAATTGGCTGAACGATGGGGAAGCCAGGACTCAAATATTAATTACAATCTATTAATTAAGATGAGCTTAGACTAAACTTTGACCTGAGACAAGGGAACTTAACATCTGCAAGGAACAAACCATTGGTCTTCATAACAAAGGCAGGTTCAGCTGGCATGTACCAACTTCCTCACATCCCTTGCTTTCTACATAAAATTATTAATTCATGCAACATGCAACACGATTCAAAGAATCTAATCCAACTTCTTATGTACATGTTACCCATGTAGCCCATTTATAGCATTCGGATATCCTTGTCACTTGATGTCAGCTGTTCTGTGCTTTCTGCTTATGATATTTTATATTATTCAATGCGTTCACTCTGTTGTTAGTTTCTGGCCCATCTCTTGCCTTTCTCGATCGCTGGGTAGTCTTCACATAAGTGGGATAAAACTGGGGGTTATAATGAACTCAATATGATAATATAGTGACTTCAGAAAAGTGCTTCTTTATATTCTGAAACTCAAGACAAAAGAGATCAAAAGATGTCTACACGTTGTATACCAGAAGAAAAAGGAATCTGCAGATAATATTCTTTTATTCTCTATAACATGGAGAAGTTCATTTGGTAAATACCAACTCCCTCACCTAAAGTGCACCATTTCAGGGAGAAGGGGAAGGATGACGTTAAAAATATATAATGTTAAAAACTTTCTAACAGAAAATCAGCACCATTGACAAAACATACAATGCACCAGAAGCTCCCTCCCCCCATCTCTTCCTTTTCAGTTTGCCAAGGGGAATTTCACATGAGCAGATGGGTAGTATTATTATACTACTTAGGTGATATTCGATGCAATTGTAGCTGGATGAAGTCCAAGACTATCTGGATAGGGTTTTGCCTGTTTTTGTTTCCCTGTGGCACACACAGGCAGCACTCTCAAAGGAGTGAGAGACTCCTCCCTTTCTATCAACAAACAACAAAAGTGCACAGCAACCAGCTAACTTGTAAATAAGAACTGGTGAAACAAATTGGATGCACGAGTCTGAGAAGACCTCTAGCAACCCCCATTAAGCCAACCTAATCTTCTGGCACCCTTTGGGGAAATCTGTTCTCTTACATCAGTTGCCTTTGAGCCTGACTCTTCCCCAGTCATGTTAAGCTGGCAAGTGGGGAGAAAAGATGTATCTTTTTTTTTTTACCCTTTCTTTCCATGCTTGACTGAAATTGAATTTCAAAACAGGAAGCTCCAGCTGTTACACCAAGTGACCCAGACATCCACAAACAACAACTGAAGTGAAAGAAAGTTCACATCTGAAGCACAAACAATGCAGTGGTCATACTGCCGCTCATATGACGCATCAGCCACCTCTTCAAAGGAACTTCTGAATAAATCAGAAGTGCCGATTTGTTAAGTCGCCCAAATATTATTACAAGAGCTTCTATATTGGTTTTTATGCATCGAACAAGAACAAAACCATTTGGGCTAACTGGATCAAATTAAAGGCGGCGAAAGGCAAAAGTTGAAGCCGCGTCGAATTCCTCGGAATAATTTGGATGCATTGCTAACAGTGGTGGGTTCCTACCGGTGCGGTCCACTCTATCGCACCAGTAGCGGCGGGATGGTGACGTCATCAAGAGGCTACCAACCTGGTGCGGTCGGTTGCCGGTGCCTAGGAGCCGCCATCTTTTTTTGTGAATTTTTCAGCAATTTTTTGCTTTTGCGCATGTGCGGAAGCAAAATCGCACCGAAATCTCATGAGGGGATGCGCATGCATGCGAGATTTCAGCAAGATTTCATTTCCGTGCATGCGCAGAAGCAAAAAAATCGCCAAAATCACACGTACGCGTCCCCTCATGAGATTTTGGCGGAATTTTGCTTCCATGCATATGCGGAAGCAAAATTGCGCAAGGGGACGCACATGCGCAGCAGGCGTGCGCACCCAAAACGTGAGGATGCACGTGCAGCGCATCGGTAGCAAGATAAGTGAGCAACCTGCCCCTGATTGCTAGGTAGTACAGGTAAACCTTGACTTACGACCACAATTGAGCCCAAGATTTCTGTTGCTAAGTGACACAGCTGTTAAGTGAGTTTTGTCCCATTTAACAATCTTTCTTGAATGAAAAATCGTTAAATGAATCACTGCAGTTGTTAAGTTAGTAACACGGTTGTGAAGTGAATCTGGCTTCCCCATTGATTTTGCTTCTCAGAAGGTCGCAAAAGGGGATCACATGACTCTGGGACACTGCAACCGTCATAAATATGAATCAGTTGCCAAGCGTCTGAATTTTGAGCACCTGTCTATGGGGATGCTGCAATGGCTGTAAATGTGAAAAATGGTCATGTCACTTTTTTCAGTGTTGTAGTTGTAACTCAGAACAGTCACTAAATGAATTGTTGTAAGTCGAGGACTATCTGTATTCAGGCGGGATTCAAATGTATATCAAGGCCATGAAAAAGTCCCAGAAACAGTCATGGTAAATGAGACTTTTTTATATACAGGAGAGTCAAGAGTAACAGGCTGAATCCATGTTTTTTCTTTTTTCTCCCCATATGTATAATTATTTACTTAGGTATGGTACAGAGGTAGAATAAAAGCATGTATGATAAATTGGAAGCAAATTTTCCTAAATTCCAAATACGGGAAGACAATGGGAAGAATCATGGCACATATTGATAAAATTCACCCCAATTAATGTTTTCAGAGATAAAATGGTTTATAGATGGTATAGAACTCAATAATTGCCAAAATAGTCAACTCATATAGTAATATATGGGCTTCCCATTGGTCTCCGGATGCAATTCAAGGTGTTGGTGATTACCTTTAAAGCCCTATATGACTCAGGGCCAGAGTATCTTCGGGACCGCCTTCTACCACATACCTCCCAGCGACCGGTCAGATCCCATAGGGTTGGTCTGCTTCAGGTCCCGTCAGCAAAACACTGTTGACTGGCGGGCCCGCGGGCGAGAGCCTTCTCTGTGGCTGCCCCGGCTCTCTGGAATCAGCTACCCCCTGAGATCCGTACTACCCCCACCTTACTGGCCTTCAGGAAAGCCGTAAAAACCTGACTTTTTTAACAGGCCTGGGGCCAATGACCTTATTATAAGAACTAGTGGGGTCGGCCCATGAACGAATGGATGGTTGAAATGTTTTTAATTGAAATTGTGTTTTTAATTTTGCTCTTTTAAGACGTTTTTTATATTGATTATGTTTGTATTTGCTGTGAGCCGCCCAGAGTCCCTGCAGAGTTGGGCGGCATAGAAATGCAAATAATAAATAAATAATAAATAAATAAATAATAAATGCTGGAAATGCCACAAGACAGAAGGAATATTTCTACTGTATGTGATGAACATGCAACACACACACACCCCAAAAAATATTGGAAAAACGTAGACAGTGCCATTCAGAGAATCTTAAGGATCAAATTCAAAATGACAACAAAGTGTTGTTGTTTTTAACTAGGTACAATTCCAGAACCTATCAATAAAAATACATAACTTATTAAGATACATTCTTATGGTATAAGTACACAGTATTCACAACACTGGAAAATAGACAATACCAACCATATCTGATTGGGAATCTAAATTTGATGAATCTGAGCCGAGGTGGCGCAGCGGTTAGAGGCAGTACTGCAAGCCACTTTAGCTGACTGTGATCCGCAGGTCAGCGGTTCAAATCTCACCAGCTCAAGGTTGACTCAGCCTTCCATCCTTCCGAGGTAGGTAAAATGAGGACCCAGATTGTTGGGGGCAATATAAATATACATTGCTTACTGGTGTAAACCGCTTAGAGAGTGCTTGCACTGTGAGGCGGTAAACAAACAAACAAACAAACAAACAAACGAACGAACGAACGAACGAACGAATGAATGAATGAATGAATGAATAAATAAATAAATAAATAAATAAATAAATAAATAAATAATAAAATAATAAAATAATAAAATAATAAAATAATAAAATAATAAAATAATAAAATAATAAAATAATAAAATCTGCAGCAATGGCAAAAAGTCACAAAACACTTACATAACAGAACTAAATTTAAGCAAGTATGGCTTCCATATATATTACAAATTACGTAGTAAGGTAAACACCAATGAAGTATGTTTCGCAAATTTGTTGGAGAACAAAGATAAGGGAAGTGGGAAATCAAATATTTGCCTATATTATTCTGAGGGGTTTTTCTTTTCATTTATCTCTTCTTCTTTTTAATCCATGGTATTTCCACATAGGGCTGGGAAAGAATTCAGTATCAAATGCTGGCAGTAATTGCAGAACATACTTTTTTGTTTTATTTTTATCTTTTGTGCTACTACAATAACATATTGGCATTATGCTGGCTATTGTTCTCTGTTGGTCCCCAAGAAGATTTTGGTTAGCCTACGAATACTGAAAAGAATACAGTTGAACAAAACACCCAGAGAAAAGAAAATCTTGATACTGTCTCCCACTTGATAATGCAGTTTTAAGTCATCACTTTAGCCTTCAGCCTATCTGTAAGTTTACCAGGTCCTTCATTAGGCATATTTCTTTGTCACAAAACCCAGCAATTTGGAAGAGCTTTCTACACATCTTTTTTGTCTTCCGAAATATGAAGCTTTTGCTTAATGTTTTATTGCTATCTCATAGGCCATATGCTATCTCACACACCATATGTGTGTGGTGTGTATTGTGTAGTGGGCGGCAATAGGCAAGAACAGACCAGCATAGATACAATAGACTCAAATTGAACTAAGGAGCAACAGGCAAATTCCTGTAATTTATACTCTGGGCCCACAGGGCCAAAACCAATCATAATACTAGAAAGAGCCCACCCAAATATGAATGTTTTAAGTTTCCTTCCAAAACAGTTGAAGTTAACAGTTATTTATTTATTTTATTTATTTTATTTGGAGGTTCTTCTATGCTGCCCTACTCCCTAAGGACTCAGGGTGGCGTACAACATTTTAAAGAACAGCAACCAATAAAATCATTTAAAAGACAGTTTTTAAAAAGTTAAAAAAAGGGCATACAACAACATACATACATGGGGGAGACCTCGGATGTAAAATTGCCTCAGACCCCTGCCTGCAGGAAGAGCCATGTCTTAATGGCTTTTTGGAAGGCCAGCAGGGTGGGGATAATTCAGATAAAGAGCCGAGGTGGCGCAGCGGTTAGAGGCAGGTACTGCAGGCCACTTTAGCTGATACTGATCCGCAGGTCAGCGGTTCAAATCTCACTGGCTCAAGGTTGACTCATCCTTCCATCCTTCCAAGGTAGGTAAAATGAGGACCCAGATTGTTGGGGGCAATATAAATATGCATTGCGTACTGGTGTAAACCGCTTAGAGAGTGCTTGCACTGTGAGGCGGTATATAAATCTCACAAATAAATAAACAAAATCTCACAAATAAAATCTCTGGGGGAAGTTGGTTCCAGAGAGCAGGGGCCCCCACAGAGAAGGCCCTCCCCCTAGGGCCCGCCAGTCGGCATTGTTTGGCTGACGGGACCTGGAGGAGACCCACTCTGTGGGACCTAACCAGTCGAAGGGAAGTATGAGGTAGAATGCGGTCCCGGAGATAACCTGGTCCTAAGCCATGTAGGGCTTTAAAGATGATGATCAACACCTTGAATTGTACCTGGAGACCGATGGGCAACCAATGCAACTGGCGGAGTATGGGTGTTACGCAGGTGTATCTTGAAACACCCACCACAGCATGCGCAACCGCTTTTTGCACCAATTGAAGTCTCCAAATACTCTTCAAGGGTAGCCCCATGTAGAGCGCATTACAGTAGTCCAATTGGGAGGTGACAAGGGCATGAGTGACCATGAATAGAGCCTCCTTCTCCAAGTAGGGTCGCAACTGGTGCACCAGGCGAACCTGTGCAAAAGCCCCCCTAGCCACAGCTGTAAGGTGTTGATCTAATTTTAGCTGTTAGGGTCAGCTAAAGTTTAGTTTCACTTTAGCTGGGCTTAACACAACTATATATATATTCAATACATAACAGTGTGTATCCGCAGTTTTGGCTGCATTCAGATAAAATACCAAACTATAGCATAATATGACAAAGAAAACTTAAGCTTGTCTGTCTTCATTTCCCTCTCATTCTAGGATGGTGGAATCATTTCTGCTGGCATTTCAGATTTAACTGTATTTTATAATATTAATCTTGGAGTTGATCTTAATGATTGAAATTTAGCAGACTTCAGCTTTATAAACAATACTTTGAAGTTGGCCTATTTTCATAACCATATATAAATTAAGCCATAGTTTAGTCTAGATCTGGATCCCAAAGCAAGCTATGCAAAACCAAAATGCAAGAGCATTACTGGATGCTAAGTGAAGCATGAAGGAGCCCAGAAAGAAACTGAGCTCATTCTTGTGATACTTCCCCCGAGAGTCCTTGGTGCTCTCTGACCTTGGTAGTTTCCTTGCAGACATTTCATTACCAAACCAGGTAACATCATCAGTACTAGAAGGGAATGGGATTTGCTCTTTAGCACTGATTATGTTACTTAGCTTGGTAATAAAACGTCTGCAAGAAAATCACCAAGCTCAGAGAGCACCAAGGACTCCACAGTTCAACCCTGAGCTATAAATATTCCTTTCTATCAGTACTACCTCTGGGTTTGCTGATTCACCAGAATTAGCTCATTTCACTTTAATAGGGTTAGTGACTGTAACTGTGATCATAACCCAATGATAGAAACTCATCATTTAACATTACTAGGACCCTTCATCCCAAACAGACCAAAGCAATAATATTTCTTTTTTAAAAAAATTTAAATTATTTTTATACATAGTTCAAGATGGTGAACACACCTAATATTCTTTCCTCCTCCTCTTTTCCCCACAACAACCCTTAGAGGTGGGTTGGTCTGACAGAGAGTGACTGGCCCAAAGTCACCCAGCTGACTTTCATAAGGTAGGACTAGAACTCACAATCTCCTAGCTTGGTGCCTTAACTCCTAGACCAAACATTTATTTATTTGTTTGTTTGTTTGTTTGTTTGTTTGCTTGTGAGATTTTATATACCGTCTCACAGTGCAAGCACTCTCTAAGTGGTTTACACCAGTAAGCAATGTATATTTATATTGCCCCCAACAATCTGGGTCCTCATTTTACCTACCTCGGAAGGATGGAAGGCTGAGTCGACCTTGAGCCGGTGAGATTTGAACTGCTGACCTGCAGATCATAGTCAGTTAAAGTGGCCTGCAGTACTGCCTCTAACCGTTGTGCCACCTCGGCTCTTGTCCACTACATGTCCACTACAAGAAGCACATGCCAGACACAAGTTATTACTTACTAAATGCAATCATCTTTTGGAATTTCTTCTTTCTTAATTATCTTGGAGAATGGAAATTTGTATCCTTCCAACAAGCACCCTGGCATGTGGAATAAAAAAGCAGAAATAGCCAAAGCTAAGGAGCATGCTGTTTCATCATTCCTGTTGTATCTTTTAACCCCACAGCCCAGTCAATATCCTTGCCACATAGAAACAATGTGTGAATTAACCACAAATAATTGTGGCTACTTAATTAGTGGCTGCTCTCTGAAATTCCCTTCAATAAGTCTGGTGGAATAACTCTCCAGTTATTTGAGGGTAGGGAAGACTTTGCTCAAACACAGTAAGTTGTTTCATTCTTTGGTGTCATTTCAGTTTGGCTTCAAAAGAAAGTTGTGCAGTACACAGCAAGACCTGTTCCAGTGCAAGTCCTGACATCCAAAGAAAGGCAAAGGAAATAAAGAGCTTGAGGAAAACCCAAACATCTGAAGAAAGAGCAGAGGGTCATTTAATTGACTGGGGGTGGTGGAAATAAAGCAAGTCTCTTAAGTAGTCCATTACAAAAGCTATTTGCTTCTTCATAGAAATAAGAGTGTTGTGTGGTATTAGAAAAGATAGGCCTTTATTTCTGAAATTGCTGTCTTGTCGAATGATGAGGCTGCTCTTTTATGTGATGGATGACCCAATGCCACCTACCACCGTGCTCTCATTAAGGAAAACATTGTCAGGCGTGGTGGTTGGCAGGAGACAAAGAGAAGAAGAGTAACAGCCACATTTCCAGTGCTGAGTGTTGGCTGTCTGCATGTATGAGCAGCTTCCTTTGAAGAGAGTAACACTTCAACTGCTTCACCGCTTCTTGTTCTTTGTTTACAAGCGTGACGTTTGCAGGACCAAACGAACAGGTGCACATGCCTTGTATGTTCCTTTGGTGCTGCGGTTTTCCGTAAAATTCAGACAGACCTCAATGTGCATCGAAGTGTGGTAGAAATGTGCTGTGCCACCACAAACTGCATCTAAATGTTCAGATTCATTTTGTTTTAACAGCTACAAAGAGCTGGAGTCTAGCCTAACCATTGTCTGCTGTGCTGGTAACACAACAACAAAATGGGACGCCATCTGCACCAGTCTTCCCCCGCCTCTTCCAGGCCAGGGAACGTGAACTCCCAGAATTCTTAGCAATGGTCGTGCTGATTTGGGCTGGTGGCCCTGGCAGTCTCTCCACCTGGAGGTCATCCAGGTTGAAATCTGCAATTAAATGTCAAACTAAACCCCGGTTCTAATTAAATTAATTAAATGTGAAGAACATGATAATTCTATGCACTGGATAATTTTCACCTTAAATGTTAACAGTTGGCTGGAAGTGTTAGAAATTTCACCCAAGGATTCCGGGATCTGCATGTGGTCCTGGATCTTAGGAAGAACCGCTTTACAGGATCCCGGTAAATTTCACAGAAATGTTATGTAGGGTAGGATCTTTTATGACATTCCTCACTTATAGTCTGAAGTAGAGCTGCCTATGACGATTACCGCTGATAACCAGAAATGAATGGGCTGCAGAGAAACCGTATTTTTGAAATTATGTGAAAATTGCATCCATGTGCTTTAGGAGCCCTGGTGGCGCAGTGGTTAAAGTGCAGTACTGCAGGCAAACTCTGCCCACAGCCTGGAATTCAATCCTGACAGGGCTGAAGGTTGATTCAGCCTTCCATCCTTCTGAGGTTGATAATATGAGGACCCAGATTGTTGGGGCAATAATTCTTCTACCTTGTAAACTGCCCAGAGTGTGCTGTAAAGCACATAGGGAAGTATATACGCCTAAGCACTAGCACTAATGCTATTGCTTTAAGCATTCAGGACCTGGGTTTGTTTGTTGCTGGACTACAACACCCATCATCCCTTACCAGTGATCAGGTCCATAAAGGCAGATGAGAGCTGACATTTAACAATACCTGGAGGACTCTGTGAATCCCACCTCTATCTCCAGGAGCATGTACAGAGAGGATAAATGGACAGCATCAAATAATGGTTTTGCAGCTATTTCAGCTGCCTACTCTTTAATTTCCAAATACAATCAACACTGACATTTGATATGTCTAGGCTGATGCCGTCCCAGCTGACTCCCTATTCTTTCAAATTCTGTGCAGGCAGTGTTCATTAAATTGCAGATGTATAGGCTTTATTCAGGACAATAGCTGGGGGGAATCTGGTTTCTCAAGCCTTCCACAAAAGCAAATAAAAAAAAGCAATAATGAAGAGCAGCGTTCACAGAGTACAAGCCGCCATTCCTGGTTCCATTTGAAGCTCCATATATGCTTGCGAGACTGAGACGCCGTAGGGCAAAAGAAAGCTCATTTACATTAGCAAATCACATGGATTAACAACATCTAATAATGTTGTCAAATGCTTAATTGCCTGTATATGTAGTCCCAACACATGACACTGCGATCTGCTCTGAAAATTCTGAGAAAATCATCTTGCACAAAAGATAAAGGGACAGAAAGAATTTGGGTTAAAAGGCTCATTTGAGCTTAGGCATATTCATGACAGGGCCAGATTCACAAATTTATTCACTTCGTTAATACATGAAAAATATATCAGTCATATGAAGAGCATTTCAGCACAGCAGCCTAAGTTGCTAGTTTCCATTGTTGCTCTTAGCTTTTTATAAGCTGACTTCTGAAATTCCAGGCTGGGTTGATGCGAGTTGGCAATTGAATCGGCCTGGGGCTCAGTCTGGACTCAGGCCAGTGCAGGATCCGACTGGTTGTTCTCCTGCTTCCCATCCCTCCCTTCTATGTTGGGACATCAAGTGTTATTGGATGACTTTGGTGTGGACTGGTCTCCTGTGTCTTTTACTTTTAGGGATTGGTTCCACCTCCCTAATCCTCCATATTTGCTTTCACTCATGAGTGCCCTCCTTCCAACTTCCTGTATTTGGTCATTTTAATTTTGCACAATTTCCTTATTCACTACATCCTTATTCTCCTTATTCCCTTAGTCTCTCTATCCACATTTATCTTCTCTCTGTATTTCTCTATCTCTCTCTTCTCTCTCTCTTTCTCCCTCTCCTTCCCCCTCCCCCTCCCTCTCTCTCTCCCTTTCCCTCGCTGTCTCTCTCTCTCCATTGTACCAACACTGCCCCAATAAACTGGGCTAATCCATCATTCCTGCAAAGGAACTTGTCAGTGGCTCCTCTCTTTTCAGTGCCCTCACCACTGGCAGCTGTATGCTTAGAGGATGGGGGCAATGTTTCTATCTAGAGCTTTTTCGTTTTAAGTCATAGAACCAAGGAGAAATTCTGTATAGGGTGGGAGACGAAGGGGAGAAACAGAAAGAGTGCTTATATGGAGTGTAGCAAAAGCTCTTACAGAAGCTGGCAAATCTCTATTGAGCACTCTGGAATCAGCCTTGGATTTTAAGAAGTCTTTAGCTTACATTTTTGAAAGTGTCACTTTTAATGGAAATATAAAGAGAAATGTGTGGAGATCCTAGCAACCCAGTACAGTGATCAACCTAGGGCAGTGATGCCGAACTTATGGCACACGTGCCACAGGTGGCACGCAGAGCCATATCTGAGGGCATGCGAGGCATTGCCCTATGTCAGCTCCAGCTTGCATGCACACGCTGGCCAGCTGATTTTCGGCCTTCTTTTCAGCTGTTCGCTCTCCCCAAACTTCAGGAAAGCCTCCTGAAGCCTGGGGATGCTGAAAAATGGCCCAACAGGCCAACTGGAAGTTCGGAAATGAAACGGAAGTGAAGTTGCCCTACTACTTACCTTCAGATAGTTGCAACCAGGCCTCGCACACCTCAGCCCATTTCTTCTGCAGCCGTCAAAGCTTTCCTGAAGGAAAGGTTTCAGGAAAAGCTTTAGGAAAGGCCTCTGCATTTCCCCCCCCAAAAAAATGTAATTTTTTTTAAATTTTAAAAAAAGATTGCGGCGCCCACAGACCGACACCGACCGAACTGGTTCCGTGACTTCATCGTGATGTCACCAGTGGTTTGCTACTGGTTCGGGCAAACCGGTCCGAACCGGGAGGAACCGACCTCTGATGCTAGGTAACATCTTCAGCGGAGTTTGGGGGATGTCAGGGTTAGAGTTCTTTGTATATTTATTTATTTGTATCCTGCCTTTAATATTCTTACAAATAACTCAAGGTAGAGAACATACCCAACACACTTTCCTCCTCCTATTGTCCCCATAACAACAAACCTATGAATTGGGTTGGGCTAAGAGAGAGTGACTGACCCAAAGTGACTGACCCAGCTGGCTTTCATGGCTAAGGCAGGACTAGAATTCATGGTCCCCTGGCTTCTAGCCTGAAGCCTTAACCACTAGACCAAACTGGCTCTGCTTTAAAGAGGATATTCATACTGTAGTCATTGTTTTGTCTGGATCCATGGATGAAGCATGCTGTGGCATTGCTTGGATAAAGCTGACCAGCCCAGTCTTCTATAGTGCTGAATTCCTCAGTGCTGAATTTTCAGTACTGAATCTGAGTATAGCAATAGCAATAGCACTTAGACTTATATACCACTTCATAGTGCTTTACAGCCCTCTCTAAGTGGTTTACAGAGTTCAGCCTATTGCCCCCAACAATCTGGGTCCTCATTTTACCGACCTCAGAAGGATGGAAGGCTGAGTCAACCTTGAGCCGGTGAGATTTGAACAGCTGAACTGCTGAACTAGCAGTCAGCTGAGGTAAGTTGCAGTGCTGCACTTTAACCACTGCGCCATCTCGGCTCTTATCAACACCTATTGATGCTGATCAACATTCATATTCCCTTAGACATTGGACCATTTTTGGCCATATCAAGGATGTATAAGTCCTTGTGTCCCATGTAGGATGGAAATAAAACAGGGGAATCTTCACCACTGTAGAGATATGGGAAGAAAAGATCCAAGGAAAGATTGTAGCTAAAAAAATAATAATGAAGAAGAACTCACTCACAAAAAGAAGTAATCATGTTGGAAATTCTGCATCTTAGAATGGCAAAGTCACCACATTGATCAGAACAGAATAACAGAGTCAGGAAACCTCTGCTTTTGCAGAGCTAGATGTCGTGACCAGCCGCTGCTTCAAGAATGGGATTTATAATTATATTTAAACTACAGAAGCAGACAGAGAGAAACAGGCGTGAGATGGGCAAGTACTGAAACCTCTTTTTTCCTTTTTTTTTCAACTCCTGGGCAAGCTTTCACTTCGGCAAGGGAACAAAGGAAACAGAGTAACAATATGGCGATTGAGAAGTGAAAGTGACTTTCGTTTTCCCAGAGGCTTTTTTTTTTTCCTCTCTCTCTCTTATGGAAACTTTTAACTTGGAAAAATGGTTTTTTCTCTCTCTGTCTCCTAACTCTGGATTAAAGTTATAATAGAAATATTTCCAATAATAAAAGACTATCTGATTTTTAAACTGGAAAGAACTTTAATCAGGCATCTGGCTTTCTTTCTTTTTTGTACTCTTTTGAAACACCAATGGCTTCAAAGTCTGGAAAGATTGTTTTGACTAAAAGAAATGACTATTCATCTGGATATATTTCTAAAATGCAACTTAACACTGAGCTAACACCTCCACAGCTTTTGACACCTGAAAATTTATTAAATAATTTAAAGATTATGAAACATGAACTTACTTTGGAATTTAACCAGAAAATAAGTGAGATAGACAAAAAAATGCAGGCTGCTTTGAAGAATATGAATCAACAACTAAGATTTGATGTGTTAGAGGTTTGCAAAGGCTTAGCAACAAATATTGAAGTTTTGGCAGAACGTATTGAAACAAATAAACAAGCTTTGGCAACTTCGGTGAATTACATAGATAAAATCCAAAATGACATTGCAAATTTTGAAAAAGAGGTCTTAATGACTCAGTTCAGATCCATGGAAGTTGCTATAAGGATTAGAGGTTTGAAAGAAGGATTATATGAAAATTTAAAAGGCAGGATGGTTGACATATTGGATCAGGTGTCTGGAATTTCTAAAGCGGAATTGGCTACACAAATCGACAAAATATACAGAATCAATTCGTGGTACGCCAAACAAAAGCATCTACCAAGGGATATTGTCATATATTTTACCACAAGAGCTCTACGGAACAGAATTATACAAGCAACGTTTAACAATAATCTTATGGTGAATGGTCAGGAACTAAAGATTTGGAAAGAAATCCCCTCTAAAATGCTTAAAGCCAGAAAAAGCTATACTTTTTTGATTGATGAATTTAAGAGATTAAATTTACAATATAAATGGGAAGCGCCAGTTGGAGTAGCAGTGAAATTTTCTGGAAAAAGATACCGGCTCAACACGATAAAAAAAGCTACTGAATTTTATGTCAATGTTCTAAAGGCTGATATATCCAAGATTCCAGAGGAAGGATGTATGAAAATAAAAGAGGAGGAGGAGGGGAAGCCACCTTTGATGGATCAAAAGGAAATAGATTCAAAAATCCAAAAGGAGTGCCTGAATCAGATAGCTGGGGAAAAGGAGATGGAGGTTTGGGATTAGACGGGAGACGACTCAACAAATTCGAATTTATTGAACTATTAAAAGATGAACTATCAAGATACAAAACAATGTGATGTTGAAATATATTGGACGGATAGAGACTAATATGATTGTATTTTATATTTCCCTATCTAATGATTACTTATGCAATATTTAGTTAAGTTTTATATAATTTTGAGGTTATTTTTAATGTTGATAATATTAGATATATATAGTTTGTTGAAGATTTGTTTATTCTTCTTTCATTTTCTTTTTTTGTTTATTGAAGTTAGTGAATTAATTTAGAATAATATTATCTTATTAATATCATGATGAAATTTAATATTTGATGATCACTTATGTAACATTTAGTTAAGTTTTATCTTAGAGGTTATTTTTAATGTCAATAATATTAGTTTAAGATTTGTGTATTTTATATTTAGTTATTACTTATGTAACATTTACCTTGTATAAGATAGAGGACTGAAGGGAGGAGGTAGGAGGTTTGTTTGTTTGTATTGTTAAAGAGTTTTCTCTTTCTTTCTTTTTTTTTCTCTTTTTTGTATCTTTACTATTGTATACAAATGCGATATATTAGCAGTGTATAATTTGGAGTTGAAGTTTTTTAAAAATAGTGTTCTTTTTTTCCTTTTTTCTTTCTCTTTTTATTAACAATTTAAATTTATTATTATGCCCTGTATTATCTCTGGGAAGTCCGGGGGGGAGGTGGGGAGGGAAGGGGGTGGGTTTGGGGGGGGGGGAGAAAAAAACAAAAATGTTTGTACTTTATATTTAATATTTTGCTATTACTTATGTAAGTTTGTACTAATAAAACTTTTTTGAATAAAAAAAAAATAACAGAGTTGGAAGGGACCTTGGAGGTCTTCTAGTCCAACCCCCTGCTCATGCAGAAGACCTTATACCACTCTGGACAAATAACTGTCCAATCTCTTCTTGAAAACCTCCAGTGATGGGATTACCCACAAAGTCATGATGTTCTCTATTAAAACTGTTAAGGCCAGTGCAGTACAGAAAGGCTGTCAGTATTATATGGAATGTGAGAATAAGCTAAGAAAAGAAAAGAAAAATTGACTATGATTCTACTATGTGGTTTGGTCCAATTTGGAAGTGAAGCATTTCATGCTTTTTTCTGGAAACTTTGTTCAATTTAATAAGGGGCGTGCATAAGCGCACCATCGTGCCTACCGTTCCTGTCCTTCTCCATAGTGGGTGGAGCCAGCCTCCAAGAATGGGTTAATTCTGCCCTCTAGCCAATCAGGACCGAGTCTAAAAAGTATAAATATGACCTCCTCTGGTTTGGCACCCCCTCTTTTAATCTCGGTCCTTAGCCAAAAGGACATGTGCATTCTCACCAGTCATCAAACTCTCAAAGGTAAATTTTTCGCATCGCTAAACTGATCCGCAGTGAGTTCCTCCCCAGTGACAGCTGTCATCTACATCTGGGGAGAGGACGGCGACGGGCTTAGGCCCAGCTGTCTGCCGGCCCTCCAGCCGAGCAAACTAACAGTCAAGAGCTTAGCTCTCCCATTCCGGCTGCCACAGATTATTATTACGGCCCTTCACCTTAAATTGGCACTAGCGAGCCTGCTATACATTAAGGACTACTAACAGCTCAAAGGGAGAGATGATTCTGTTTGGGTCTCCCTCTGGCATAGCCGGGCCGGCAATTACACTCCTGCAGCAACATAAAGACTAAAGAGGAATAAAAAAAGGATTGAGCAGTTTCTGCGTGGATATCCGAATGTAGCCTTATCTACCGATCGGCTCAGCCGCCCCACCACGCTTGGCGTGAAGGCTGTTGCCACCCGCCGAGTTAATTAACGGTCCCAGCCGGGGTGGCTGTTTCCCTGGGACACTTCTCGCTGACCACCGCGTCATCAAGGCTCTGTTTTCATCGACTTAGGGGGAAAGCCAGAAAACGCAAATCGGCAAGCCGCAGAAGCCCTGCACTTGGGCGGCCATCGGCTTTCCCCCTCCGGCTGGAGCGCATCCTCCCACAGCCGGTAAAACACGCTGCGGCGCGTTTTTTGGCCGTCCCCAGCAGACCCAGTATCTGCCAGGCCTTCCTCTCCACGGCCGCTCCATCAGAGCGATCTCTGTCAGGCCTACCTCTCAAGCAGGCCCGATCAAGCATCGCTAAAGTGGCGGGAAGAGCCGTTACGCACCTCGACCTCCAGCGACGTCATCGGCGGCCCTGTTACCCGATTGGCTGGCGTCACACAGAGCCACCCCATTGTCGATACTTGCTGACGGCTGCCTGCTCCTCTGACGGTGAGCGCGCGCACGCGCAGTGCGTCCCCCTCTCCGCACCAACAACCAAACGGCCAGGAGAAGCGGCGATCGCCGCTTGTGCAGCCAAAGTGTGACGGAGAGCCCTATAAGGCCCTAGCAGGCCCAGGATCTTCCGGCCATGGAGAACGCGGAGTAACGCAGTCACACTCCCTAAGTCAGACCCTGGGTTTTCTCCCTACATCGGGGGTTCCACGGCAGATCCGCAGCCATCATCGCCACCTCTCCAAACCATGCCACAACTGAGGGCTCTTATTACATCCCTGGTGCATCACGCGCAGCCGCATTCAAATGCTTGCTCTGCCTGCCGTGAATATGGGATCATAGCGGATGCTTACAGTGCATCGAAAGCCGGACAGGGAGCTCGGCTGTTATCGGCAGCATTCTGTGCAGGGCACTGAAAGGCCAGGGGGGGGATCGGCTGTCATAGGCGGTTCTTCACCCAGCCACGACACAGCTATATGCTCTTAACGGGCCTCATGTTACCTGCCCGCAGCCGCAGACTTATTACGGGTCGAAAGGCAGGCGCAGGCTCTGTTGTAATCAACTCCGCCCCCCCGCACCTAAACGGCTCGGTTCTCCGGCGCGTCCCAAGCAGCCGAAATTAACAGTTTGCCTGGTCAGGCAGCGCTCTGGGCCCGAGCAGAAGTTTTTGTGAGCAACACAGAGCCCCACAACGGTTCCCTCGGCCTCCTTTCGAAGTCCTCTTACTTAGTTGCTTGGGGTTTTTCAACGCTGGGGAATTTCACACTTCGCCGCCCCTTCCCAGCTATGACGATTGCCGATCTCAGGGGGGGGGCTGACAGCCATCCTTACCGGCGTCAGTGATGGCCGAGTGGCTCATGCGTTGGACCTCAAATCCAACAGGGATTCCCATGCGCTAGTTCAAATCCCAATCACAGCGCAAAGGTTTCCTCCGTTCCTCAGAGACAGGTCTCCCTTATTTCAACGGCACCCTAGGAACCCTTCTGGTCTCCTGCATCTGAAGATTGCAATCTTGCTAGGTCAAGTTGCTCCGCCCCCCACGGAACAGCAGGACAGAAGGCCATGTCAGTCAGGGGCGATTAAGTCACCCCCCAAGGCACGGCAGTTGGTGGTCCCTACATATTACAACGGCGGATCCTGCACCGGGATAAAGATTTTTGCCGCTGCTGATGCACAGCTGTCAGGGATCCCGCCCCAAGGGCTCGACCATATATCTATCACGCCCCCTTTTAAATTGTTCGTTGGGATCGTGATGGGCTCAACGGATCCCGTCATGGCGGTGACCCCATGACAGGAGTCAGAATAAGTCTTGGGTTGCCATGGCACAGCCGTGGGATCGGGCGGACAGCCTTCCTTTCGCCACTAGCCTAGCGACTTTATGCTGGCCATATAAAGGTCTCATTTTCTCACCCGGGGCCCATCGGTCCCAACATGTAGTTGTGGGAGGGGGCGTTCCATCCCACACGTATCTCCCTGGGAGGATGGCAGCACCTCGCCAACATCGGAAACGGCTCTACCCTGTCCCTCAATTCCACAGCCGCTGGGCCGAGGCCTCCGGTAACCACTCTGGTACCACCCGTCCACTGGGTGGCGGTCAGGCAAGGGAGGTTAACCGACATTGCTCAGGGGCCCCGCAGCCTTAGCTGTTTGCATGTTCCATGCTGACAATGAACACAGCCACCACTACAGGCCACCAACTCAACATACGAGTCCTGGTGAATTGGTGGGGGTGAGCATGGCCTAACGTGACACGTCGGCCCACTTCGTACCCCTTGTGGGTAAGGATAGCGGACTAACTTGAATTAGCTCTATACTAGCATCCCTCTAACTGCATGAGGTAGAACACCTGTCCCTCTCACCCCCCCTGTCAGGGGGCCTGGGCCAGCCTCTGTTCCACAAGGTTGACTTCATTAGCATCCGGATCCCTGTGGCCTCGGCTCCTGGCCGCTCAGACCAGGCCATTCACCATCCCGTGATGCCTGGTGCTGATTCATCAGGTGGAGATCTTACCACTGTCCAAGTCATCGGGGATCATCGCACGCCACTAGGCGGCTCCTGGCCTAGGGTCCAGCACGTCTTTGACGGTAAGGCGACTCTATAATGCCGCCCCTTGTTGGTTGCGGCAAGTTAGATCCCGGCTACTGATACAAAAGGGGTCGGAAAGACCAAAGCTGCTACCATGAGCGGCTCCAGCAGCAGCTGAGGCTGTGAGACCAGTTGCCACTGCATCCTTACTCTGGGCACGCCGGCTGCAGGATGCGACGCTGTTCTTGAACCACTGCCTAACAGACGCGGTCAGCATCTGAAGGCCGCAGCTTCACTAACGCCAGATGATCCGTCCTCACTGGACGGTAAACAAGGGCTTTCGCATTATTTATTTATTTATTTATTTATTTATTTATTTATTTATTTATTTGGCATTCTTACATGCCGCTCAACCCCCGGAGGACTCTGGACGGCGTACGACGGAAAAAATACAAGAAACCAATTTGTAAATATGCATTCAAAACAGATATAAAAATTTAAAACCGTAATATTACAAACATCTATATCCATTCAACATCATGCATAATGCTACCTACCCTTAGACCACTCTGTCCTCGGTTTTCCGACGTCCCTCATTCCACACACCCGAGGTGATTTGCCTCCCGCAAACCACAGGGGCGGTCGGAATGGTAACATAGGTCACGTCACCGCAGGGCAGAAAGGACCTGTCCTTACTGGCCGAATGATTTCTTGAGGATGGGTACTGCAATTCGGTCCACGGTCCCCTGGAGGAGCTTTTCCCATCCAATCCGTCAGTGGCTTGCTGGTCAATATTTATATTTATACACATCTCTATATATATAATCATACACGGTCAATTGAAGGGGTCCGATGCAGAGATTTGGGCTCAAGAGTCCATTCTGATAGTCTCCTTCGGATGTTCCTCCCTACACCCCGTGGCTTCTGTAGTGCATCCAGGATCTCCAGCGCGGATACGGGGATCCTCATGGAGACAGTCACTCGCCAGTGCTACTATTGGCGCCATCGCGTGACTCCGGAGGATCAAGATGGGCATGACATTCCAATGTCTAGCCCGTTGTGTCTCTCTCTCCTCTCTACGACACACAATGATCTGGTCTTTTCAGGCGATGAACTCCTCAGGTTTGGTAACCTCACTGGCTCCCTTTTCCCTGTCATTACGCATTATAGGTACTGTTTGAGTTCATTTCTTGAGACCTTTCTTTCAATCCCGGGCCACGCTCGTAGCTCACTCACTGCTCTCAGGGTCTTCATTTCGTGCAGGTTACCCTTCTGGGTATCCTGATGGGTCTCCCCATTCAGATCCAGGGCCTCTGTTGGTCTATGGTTCACCATGGTCCTATTCTTAAGGACCTTGAGGGTCCGCTGCCTGCTCTTTGACGGCTTAAGTTTCTCGGCCCCTCCGATACTAGAGAGACAGATCACTGGACTCTGTCCAAGATCATACTCCGTTCGGGGCTACTCTCAATTCGCCAGACTGGTGCATGCCGGTGACTAGTCCCCTGTCGCATTGGCCATCTGTCCAGTGCCTCAATTCTGGCATCACGAGTTGGCCGGGCGCTTATCCTCACGCACGCTCTGCGACCTTTTTGGCGGCTCTTCGCACAGTACTCTCTTCTCTCCCCTTGCAGGCTCTACCAGTTCATCATAGGGTACCCGGCTTCCTGAAGCAGCCGCTTCATCTGCCCCTCCCCGTAGTTTCCCAGCATTCCACCAGGATCGGTCCAGACTCCTCACTACGGTTCCAGGGGCGCCTTTTGAACCTTGGTGAACTTAGCTTGTAGTTGGCAATCACTGGTAGCATTTCCTCTATCCGAGGGCTATCGGTACTTGCGGTTTCTCCGTCGGGGCAGTACCAGGGAACGGTCCTCCCTGTTAAGAGGGTTAGGCGGTTGCAATGCCTACCCTTTGTTCTGGGCTGTTTCCTCTGTTCCTTACAGGCCTAAATTAACAATTTAAAAAAAATTGAATATTGGAAATTGTTTTCCCTCATTTCTCCCAAGGTCCACTTGAGGACACTAACAGTTCGTGACACTTGCTGCTGTCAGGCACGCTTCGGGCATTTACTTGCATCGCACCTTCCGCCTCCGGCGTCCTATGGTGCTCATTGTGTCATTTCATCCCTTTTCCATTGGCCACAAGGCATCGTCCTCTATGATGGGTCATTCACCTCGGGCATTTATTCTTTGACCTATGTCGAATGGTCATTGCCCCGCCTTCCCGGCCTACCGGCACATTACACACCCACTACGGTCACAGCTACTACGTGGACTGTCCGTCTGTCTATAACGGGGGTTGGCCATGCGGCCATCTGCTCCCCCTTGACCACATTCGTCCGTCAGTATCACCTCGACTTTTTCGCCTTTATGGAGACGGCCATTGGACGATGGCCGTCCAACCAGGTGGTGCGGGGCAGTGTGAGTTCCAGCCAGTTTTAGGTGACCCGCCCAAGGGACACAGTTGCTTTGGTATGTCCCATTCTTGGAGGCTGGCTCCACCCACTATGGAGAAGGGACGTTGGTACTCACCTGTGAGACGTCCTTTCTCATAGGGTGGAGCCAGCCTCCAAGTCCCGCCCTTATATTGGGCCTGGCTGGCGTGTCGATTTTCATTACTGTATTTCCGTTGTTAGTCAGCTGATTTTTTCTTCTGATCATGTGTTAACGAATTGGCAGGTTTTTTGAGAATGCACGATGAGTCTGACCTTCGTCCCTCGATAAAAGAGGGGGTGCCAAACCAGAGGAGGTCATATTTATACTTTTTAGACTCGGTCCTGATTGGCTAGAGGGCAGATTTAACCCATTCTTGGAGGCTGGCTCCACCCTATGAGAAAGGACGTCTCACAGGTGAGTACCAACGTCCCTTCTGTCCTATTGTCTAAATTTACCTATACATACTTTGCTTTTGTTTATGTTTATATCATACCTGTTATCTTATACACGTGTTGACAAAATAAATAAAATAAAATAAAAATAAAAACTTCTCAGCCTGATATTTCCGGGGGGGGGGGGCTTCCTACCAAATATTGAGCAAGTCAACATTCAGTTGTTGGTTGCTGTTGTTGTTAGACAAGTCAAAGTCCTAAATACTACTCTCCAGTGGATACAGGAATAAGCTAAATCCATACAAATTGGATCATACCAGATGCAAAAAGGTCTTTTCCAAAGTTTGATAGAATAAAACTTCTCTGTTTCCAAAAACAAAAAAATATATCCATCAGTTAAGACAAACTACTTTTCACCTTTGGGCATAACATGGAGATATTCAGGGTGCTCTGTGAACTTGGTAGTTTTTTTTTGCAGACGTTTCATTACCCAACTAGATAACATTACCTAACATTGGGTAACAAGGATAATGAAACATCTGCAAGAAATCCACCAAGCTCAGAGAGCTGTTCAATTTGTATAGTAGTATCAAGGTTAGATTGTACTCTTCTCCAGTAAAGTTCAGCACAATATTTTGTGCCTATTTAGATACAAAACCCTTGAAAGAATTACAGTGTCTATTTAATAATAGCTTTGCTTACAGAGTGACTAGAAATCAAATCCAAATTTATCAGTAGTTCCCCAGTGACAACAATTTAACTTTACAAAAGGGCAATTTTTCGGTTTCAGTCAGCTCGTTTAGTTCTGTGACTAGCACACAAAATCAGGTGTGAAATCTTCGTAGGCAACGTGCAGATCTTCAGGCTGGTTCTTGATTGTTGACGAAAACGATCAAGATCAAAAGGACACTGTGGGGCAAATCCACCCCTCTGCACATTTGGCATCTCTTCCTCAACAGTCTTCCTGTTTCAGGTTACATTTTCTTGTAGAAAGAGGATGGGTGGGGAGATTTCTGGAAACTTTCTTAAGCTGACCAGGTTTGCAAGATGCATGCTTTGGATTCACTTGCAGGCTGTGTGTTTGCTACTTTATGGGGAGCCTGACTTGAGCTAGTCTTAAG
This sequence comes from Diadophis punctatus similis, assembly GCA_023053685.1. NCBI lineage: Eukaryota > Metazoa > Chordata > Lepidosauria > Squamata > Dipsadidae > Diadophis > Diadophis punctatus. Next base: position 206,152,187 of record JALIGW010000001.1, read on the forward strand.
GCACTGCCATTCTTATGAATCTGGTTATGTCAGATCAGAGAAGCCCTCAAGCCCACATCTCTGATCTGTGGTGATCTCTCTCTTGAATAAAATAGAATAGAATAAAGAATAGAATAGAATTAGAATTAGAATTGGAATTGGAATTGGAAATGGAAATGGAAATGGAAATGGAAATGGAAATGGAAATGGAAATGGAAATGGAAATGAATAGAATAGAATAGAATAGAATAGAATAGAATAGAATAGAATAGAATAGAATAGAATAGAATAGAATAGAATAGCAGAGTTGGAAGGGACCTTGGAGGTCTTCTAGTCCAACCTCCTGCTTAGGCAGGATACCCTACACCACTTCAGACAAATGGTTATCTAATCTCTTCTTAAAAACTTCCAGTGTTGGAGCATTTACAACTTCTGGAGGCAAGCGGTTCCACTGATTAATTGTTCTAACTGTCAGGAAATTTCTCCTTAGTTCTAAGTTGCTTCTCTACTTGATTAGTTTCCACCCTTGCCTTACCACAAGGAAGCAGAACTAATAGAATCATTGATATGGTAACTTATGGTTCTTGGCAGCGGTGAAATCTACTTACCTTCCCTACCAGTTCGGAAGCGTGTGCCACCGTCACGGACACTTTTTCAACCTCTGCGCATGCGCAGAAGGCTTTGCGCATGCGCAGAGCAGGGGTGAAATCCTCTCGGTTCTGGTGAGTAGGTAGTGGTTGCAGCGGCTGGTTCGGAGAACAGGCATGGCAGCACAAGGCTCCGCCCACCTGCCCCAACACCTCCTGTTTTTTTAAAAAACTTTTTAAAGCCTTTTTCCCCTGCCGGTTCCCCTGAAATAAAGAGAGGGGGAGGGGGGAAGGGAAGGGAAGGGAGAAAGAAAGAGAAGGAAAGAGAAAGGTGTTAGAAGGAAAAAATCAGGACTCACTTTCCAGCAGGGAGATCGCTTGGCAAAGAAGAAAAACAAATGATATCGCTTTAAATCAGGAGTCTCCAAAGTTAGCCACATGGCTGGCTGAGGAATTCTGGGAGTTGAAGTCCACAAGTCTTAATGTTGCAAACTTTGGAGACTCCTGCTTTAAATTAAAAAGCCTTCGGAAGCTGCTCAGAAGGAGGTTTTTAATTGCAGAAGCAAAGTGACATTCAGCAGTGGATAAAAGGAAGGATTCTTATATGGTTCTATGTTTTTGAAGTTTTGGGGTTTGTGCAATATGGGCTTTGTGTTTCTAAAAGGGTTTGGGTGATTCCCATTGTGGCTAAATGACTTTCGTCCTGTGTCGGGTCTTGAGTGTGGGGCTGCTTATTCTGATTCTACTACTGTGTTTTGTTAGCTGCCAAATCTTGCCATGGGGAAATTTCAAAATATCCCATCTTGAATGGGTTTTCTAGGGATCTGTTTGCCTGCTTGTGTGAATGGAACCAAACGTCAGGCTTCCACTTTCTATACGGTCATTATCTCATTATCTCTAACTGGCAGGAATGTGGAATGAGCTTCAGGCAGGTTCTTTGTTAGCAGCTTGATTTTTCCTTGTTTTTCTGTGAGCCTTTTATTATGAGTAATATTTTATTTGGGGGGGTTGCTTCCCAAGAAAGAAAGAAAGAAAGAAAGAAAGAAAGAAAGAAAGAAAGAAAGAAAGAAAGAAAGAAAGAAAGAAAGGAAGGAAGGAAGGAAGGAAGGAGGGAGGGAGGGAGGGAGGGAGGGAGGGAGGGAGGGAGGGAGGGAGGGAGGGAGGGAGGGAGGGAGGGAGGGAGGGAGGACCACAAACCTGGCTGGCACTAGACACAGCTTCAGAGGATGCTTTGAAATAGCACAGCAAAGGCTGGAAGGGACCTCAGAGGCCATCTAGTCCAACCCCCTGCTCCCTGGCAAAATGGACTGCTAAATTGGCCACACCCATCCAGTCACATGACAACCTGGCCATGCCCAGCCAGTCACATGACCATGTGGCCACACTCACATGAAGCCACACCCACCTGGCCTCCAAGCCATGCCCACAAAATAAGCCACACCCACAGAACCGGTAGGGAAAATTTTCACATTTCACCCCTGGCGCAGAGGGTTTAAAAAAAAGAAAATGGTGACATCTGGGAGGGTGGGATGAGCCTCGCGCTGCCACCGCTACTGGTTCTCCGAACCACCAGTGGCCGCCGCTAGCGGTACGCCCAAACCGGGCCAAACCGGTAGCATTTCACCCCTGGTTCTTGGGCTCACTGGAAGCCAATAAACCTCCCATTCCTGAAAAGTTGCCAAAGCAGGGAGAAAGAAGGCTTCCTTTTAGAGCCAGTCCAGAGAAGTTCTTACTGCTGTGCTGTAGCAATTACAACTAAGTGCATAGCCATTTAGTAGTAGAAGAAAGACATTGTTCTTATTCAATAATCCTCCCTTCTCTTTTTTCTTTCTTTTTTCTTTCCCCATTGACTTTGCTTGTCAGAAGATCGCAAAAGGCAATCACATGACCACAGCATACTGCAACCGCCATACGTATGAGTTGCCAAGCACCTGAATCTTGATCACATCACTCTGGGGATGCTTCAACGGTCGTAAGTGTGAAAAACAGTCATAAGTCACTTTTTATAGTGTCGTAACTTCAAACAGTCACTAAATGAACTGTTGTAAGTCGAGGATTACCTGTATTCCTTTCAATGGATAATCAATGCATAATCTTGTTAAAGCAGAACCAAACCATACATGCATTTAAACTTTCACTCAGAGGGAGATTTTTGGAGTCTAATTTTATATGAAAGTCTTTTTTACTATTTTTTTTCTTTTGCTTTTAAAATGACTTTTCTGCCTTGGATCTTGGCCTTGACACCAGCATCCTTATATGTGAATTCGGGGTACCTTTGATCTTTTTTTGGAAGGGCGGGTCAGTTTATTTTATGCACAACACATATGCTGATGCAATGTAAAATCTTATCATCTTTCAGCTAGGTTTAGATTAAGTATCAAGACATCTTTGCTGTTACCACTAGGATACGTTAAATTGCCTAATCTCCAACGTCTTCCTCCTCCTAACCTGTATGATTACTTTATTAAAGATGACCAAAAAAGGAAGTTTTTTTTTCTCTTAGCCAACACTTTCAGCTTCATGCTTTTCCTGTGTTAAATTGCTCAAGACATTTTCCCAGGGACTTAGATTCGATTTCATCTTACTAAATTTCAATCTCAAAGTAAATGAGATTCAAAGACAGGGATGCATTCTCTCCCCTTTTTTCTCTCTCTCTCCTTTTTTGAATTTTTATTGGGTTTCCCAAACCTCTTGCAGCCCACAGAGTGATGCAGCATCGACTTCTTTCTACGCTCACCACAATCAAGCAGCAATGCTATTTCCTAACCAGTGAAATTTTAATTGATTCACGCTTTCCTGACTTGACCCAAGCAGCCTTTTCCTTTTTGATAGTGAAAAGACTCTTACGAAATTTTTCAACCCTGCTTGTCAATTGGGTGGAGCGAAAGCCGTTGCACAGCTCTCTTCTTTTTTAAAAAAAAGTTAGAGAGGTTTGGTTAAACAACATTTATAAGACAAAGTTTTCCTCTGTGGCAGAAAATATTGTTTCCTAATAATGAATTATTGGACTTTAATTTATCACTACACCCCCTGTGTGATAATCTATATTTTGTGCAAAAAAAACCCACCCCTCTGTATACTGATTCAATAGCAATAGCAACAGCACTTAGACTTATACTTCACAGTGCTTTACAGCCCTCTCTAAGTTGTTTACAGAGTCAGCCTATTGCCTCCAACAATCTTGGTCCTCATTTTACCGACCTCGGAAGGATGGAAAGCTGAGTCAACCTTGAGCCTGGTGAGATTCGAACTGCCAAATTGCAGGCAGCCGGCAGTCAGCAGAAGTAGGTGAAATGAATAAATTCATAGAAGTTTCTCATCCCTTCTTTCTTACACAAGTCATGTGCCTTCAAAAGTTCAATAATAAAGATTCATCTATTAATTTCCTTAAGGTCACTAACAATCCAGAACATTTTAAGGGGAGGTGGGGAAGGGAGTCCTTTAAAGGTTAAATTAAGAACTGAACAGATTGAAGCCTTCTATTTGGGTCTCCAATGATACGTTTCACAGTGTGGACTGCTGTGGAAGAGCAAATTCTATACTGGGATTCATTCGGAATAGGATTGAAAGTAAAATCACCAATATTGTGAAGTTCTTCAGATAAAAACTGTGGCACAATCATCCTTGGATAATAAAATATTCTTCTGGACATAGAATATGTGTAGAAAAGAACAAACAACATTAGCAATCAAGGCACTGGAGTTAAAACTTTAAGCTAAAAAGTAGCATGGAGTAGAGAAAACAAGATGTATGCGCATATTGTACATTAAGTACAAAAAAAAAGATTTTTCCTTTTAACTTATACTAAAAGGACCCAAGATTGTTTATGATGCTGAACAGTTGGAGATTTAAGATAAAGAAAAAAAGAAATTCTTCATACAATGCATAATAAAAACATGGAATTTGCAATCACAATATTTCATCATTTTTGAAGAAAGGGATTTGAAAGGGATTCAGCCACTTCAAGACTAACATTTATCTGTTCATAGGTGTCAGACCTACTGGCTAGACCAGGTGTCAGCAACCTGTGGCTCCGGAGCTACATGTGGCTCTTTGGGCCCTCTGCTGTGGCTCCCTGTCGGGTGATCCCACCACTGGCTGGCCCCACCCCTCGCCCTCCCTTCCCAATCACTCCATCCTGAGAAGGATGGAGAAGCGGCTGGGGCAGAAACAGAGAGATACAGAGAGAGGGGGAGAGAGAGAGAGACATAGACAGATACAGAGAGGGGGGGAGAGAGGGGAGAGGGAGGGAGAGAGAGAGATGTCAAAAGGGTTTTGTGTTCCCGGTGTTTTTTAACAACCAGTTCTCTGCCCTAATGACCTGCTGGGTAGGTGTGGCTAGGGAGTCATGTGACTGGTAGAAGTGAGTGATGTCAAGTTGGCCACACCCACCCAGGTTTTGTGGCTCCCAGTGTTTTATTTTCTGTGGGAAACAGGTCCAAATGGCTCTTTGAGTGTTTAAGGTTGCAGACCCCTGAGCTAGATAAATAAGTGCCGGCATCAAAGATAGCATATCTCTGAATCCTAATTGGTGAAAAATGCATCTAGAAGAGGGTTGTAGTGCTCACATCTTGCTTGGCACTTCCCAAGACATTTGGAAACTCAGGTTGATGCGACCTCACACTATTGACTGGGCAATATCATGCATATGAATATACTGTAACATTCTATATATCTGATTTTTTTTAAAAAAACTGTTTTATGGTGGGTGGGTTTAGAGTTACGCTACATTTGTGTCATGTTTCTCAGCTCAAAACTGCACATCAATCAATCACATTCTGGTGGCTCGATGGCCTTTGGGTTGTAGTTCACCCCTTCAAAGCCTAAGCCAACATTTTTTGTCCAGCCTGCAATCAGAAGTTTGCTTTCAGGGAGGTACCGAGCACATCATCAAACCATTTAAATCATGGATCTAGTGTCAAATAGTCTCTCCCTTTTCATCTGTAGCTCTTCAGGGGATTCCTCCCATTTGGTCATTCACAGCGCACTGAGCAATGACATACCAAGCAGTCACCATCCAAAGACCACAACACAAAGGCCATGTTTCACTCTGTGAGCTCCTTAAGGGTTAATTTAGTTTGTCTTTCACAGAAGTGCCTTTCATTAATTCATATGGTGGAACTCCTTCTGTCAACTGCATTTAAGTATATTGACTTCAGTCGGGCCTTTGTGTTCAGTTTTGCCCCAAATCTAGCTTTCTGTCTTCAGTTCTTCAATTGTTTCTTTTTTTTTCTGAGGATTATTTGCGGGGGGGGGGGGACTGTACACCGCATTCTAGTCTCAGAGATACAACACTATATCACTACAACATTTTCATTACAGTGCTAGTGTTACTGGATCAATAATCAGTCAGAACAAATAAGAATTATATTTCATATTGTTGAAATATTGTTTCATATCCAAGAACGGGCCAACTCTCCCGTTAGATGGAGTGGATGCCTCAGGCAAAAGATATCATGAAAGGGCAGCAAATTATTAGTCATTTAATTTGTTTTTATTGTATTTTTTTTACCATCTAAAAGGAGGGAAAGTGCTCCTGGAATGTTCTGCCTAATATATCAAAATATCTTGACTGGTTTAGGTACTCAGCAACTTAACTATGAAGAGAGAAGAGAACACCCTCACAGATAAGAACATATTTTGTCCCTACCCCGTAAAAATCTATAGCTCTTCAGTCAAGCTTAAGCAGGGGCACTTGACAAATATTTGACCTGCCTTTTCAGGAACTTTCTGTAGAGCTGAAGAAGAAAAATGAAGTGTGGTTGAGGTGCTAGGTTAAACAAGCAGAAAACCTGGGAGGCGTGCCCATCGCTAGTCGATTAATCTTCTAGCTTGAATCTGATGTCTAATAACTTTAGCATAGCAAAAGATTTGTCAATTTCCATTGGCAGAAGTTTGAAATAGCACAATGCAATTACAATGTATTTACAATATTAGAAAATGCTTTTCTTTGTTAGGTGATAAAGGGTCTTTTTTTGTTTCTTCATTATATATATAAAAAGGGGCAGAACCAAATAGTGTTCAATTTTATAAAAAGCAATCCTTAATCTTTAATGCTATTCATTCATCTTTGTCCTTCTCAATTACATCTATCCATAATAATTAGTGGAAGTTTCAGATCAGTGATGGGTTCTAAATCCCATTGCTACTGTTCGCGTGCGCACTTGCGCGCGCACAACACTTCTGCACATGCACAGAAGCGTCCAGAGTGGGTGGGCGGAGCCTCCCACCACCGCCGCTACCAGTTCGTAGAACCGTACCATATCGGTAGTAACCCAACGCTGTTTCAGATGCTTAATTATACCATTAATTCTGTTAAGATTATAGAATGTATCACTCATTTTATAAACAAAAGAAAAATGTGAAAGCATCCATATATCATATTTAATACCCTAAATACTCCTTAGAGTATTCAGAGTAGGGTCTTCAGAACCCTGTTTTTTTTTAAAGTCCAATGGTCATATGAGCATCCACAGAGGGACAAAGGGGAAACAAACAATGAAAGACTACTGTATACTTGCGATGGCTCAAATGTCAGGACTTACTAGCATCAGATATTGGAACACCTGAATATAATTATAGGGTTTAGGCAATTACCTCACCAATCACATGTCAAAGTATTGACTTTTATAAAGTTAGGTCATGAAATAGTGTGCTGATAATAACTTCCATATTTATCTAACTTCAAAGCCAGAAGGCCTGTAGGATAAAACTGAGTAATATTTGTCCACAGAAAATGAGGTCTAGCCCACCCATTAACTGACTTGACATAGTCACTGTCAACCTTACATCTTTCATAATCTGGTTGGAAAATAAATGGAGAAACAATATATCAGATATTCCCAATTTAGAACAATAATTTGCAAAATGCTTGGCTGTAAATTCTGGGAGCTCTAATCTAACATGGGAAGACACTAGACAACATACATGATAGCTAACCTTTGAGGTTGTTTAGAGTGACCTCTGATTGTGACCTCTGACTTCTTGACACATTTATAGCTCAAAGCACACTTCACAACTGCCTTTGAATTTCTGTGTGTTATAACTGTAAGATTGGACAAACTGGATGGGACAAAATCATGCTAAAGAGAACTTAAAGCAAAATAGTCCCAAAGGTGCTGTTTCTAAAAGGCAACTGGACTATCTTGAGGGTTTTTTTCTTTGAAAATTTTTCGCTACTCATCCAAGAAGCTACTTCAGTTCTGATGAGTAGCAAAATGTTTTCCAAGAAAAAGGAAACCAAGAAAGTGCAGCTGCCTTTCAAAAAAAAGCACCTTTGGGACAAATACGTACACTGTTATTTATGTACAGATATTAATTATGTTAATTATGTGCAAATATGTACACCAAGAGCTTATGTTTGTATGTACACTGTATGTTTGTATGTTTGTATGCACACTGTATGTTTGTAAATCCACTGAGAGCTTATGCACCGGAGACAAATTCCTTGTGTGCCCAATCACACTTAGCCAGTAAAGAATAAAGAATTCTAAGAAAGAAAGAAAGAAAGAAAGAAAGAATTAGAACCTGGATGGTTGAGAATCTCCATAGGCATCTAGAGCAAAGTATGCATTCTTGCAAGACAGACAACAATGGGAGTGGTTCTGATGTTGTAGCTGCCTAATACCCCAAATACCTACCTTCCCAGTCAGACGGGAGGGTTTTGCCGTGCATTTGAGAAGGCTGTTTATCACCAGTAACCAAATTTCACAGGAAGAAGTTTCTGTCTTTGGCAGACAAATGGTTTGTATTGAGTAACAGGATCCTACACATTTTTCAAAGGTGCCAGATAAACCAAAGGAGCCAGGAGAAGGTGACAGCAAGGAGTTGTTGTTTATATTTGAAAGACAAGGTGACATTTTACTTTTGAACTAACAAAATCCATAAAACGCAGTCTGTTCTGATGACGCGTGAGGCTGTTCTGAGACAAACATCTAAGGATGTAGGCAAAGAATCACTAGAGAGGCTTTAAACAACCAAATCCAGTTTTATGATTTCCTTAGAATTGCCATTCCTAAAACTCCCAGCCAATCATATGAGTATGATTGATTCACTTCAGCCCGCAGAAAGATTCTGGGTTGTTTGTTTGTTTGGGGGCATAGCGTTATTGTTGTTCTCTTTCATAATGGAATATCCTTATATTATAAAAGTACAAGAAATGATAATATTGCAGTAATTATAATGATTCTTTCTTGGTTTTTCCTGCACACAGTCATCAACATCTCATCTTTCACTATATCTAGGTAGCATGTGATGAATTTTTGAAAGCGGAGGCTATAGTTCTCCAGAATGTATGATTGAATTATATTTTCATAGTTCCATGTGGTTTTGTGTGCAAAAAAAGGCGGGTTTATTGTTTGGAAAATTGTAAAGCATCCTTATGTTTTCTTTATAGCATTGGGTTTTCTTGGAATAACATGGAATTGTTCCATATCTTGATTTTTACATGATAAGAGCATCTCCTTATACTTCCTATATGTAAAAGCCAATCTTTACTTCTTGATGTGTCCAAACTATGGCTATTATTGGTGCATTCAACTGTGCAAGGATATCATAAAACTTATAAAATACATGAGAGCCAAAGCTAGAAAACGGAGAAGGGATCAATATTTTGTTCCCAGTGTATTGATCCAAACTTTCCTTGAAAGAGATCTGTGGGAAAGCTTGATATTTAGTTTACCGATTGTGGCATTGATAAGTTGTGGCATTTATTTATATTGTATTTCCTTTCCAATCAAAATTATCCAAAGTGGCATAAACAGAAAAAAAAATTAACACAAATCAATAGCAAGCAGCTGTAGTGTAATAGACAGCTAAAAAAGCAGCAGCAGTATGGGAAGAATAAAGGTTTTGAAAAATGGGGTTTTTATCTGCAAGTTTTCACATTGTGCTAAATCATCAGGTGGGTTTTCTTAACATTGGCTTTATTATGTTGGGCAGAATTAACAAGCCTGGGTTTCTTAGCCATGGTTTATGGCATAACATTATATATGAATCATCTAAATAGAACCTACATCTTGGTGTAATATGTGAACTAAGTCTCTGAAATTGCTATTAGAATTTGATGACTGGGATATAATTCAATTAATGCTAACAAACTAGTTCTACTATTCAATGGGCTTATACCAGATTGATTCCTATTTATAAGAGTGAAGATAAAGAGTTTTCCTTGAGAAAGTTGCTTCATGGAACAAGGATCACAACTAGACATGTTCTACTCCATGCCATAGCAACACTTCAGGGGCGGGTTGCTTACTTACCGGTGCCGGTGCACTGCGCGCGCATCACCACGATTCGGGCGCGCGCGTGCTCACTATGTGTGTGTGCCCCCTCGCATAATTTTGCTTCTGCGCATGCGCGGAAGCAAAATCTCGCCGAAATATCTCATGTGCGCGTGTCCCCTCGTGAGATTTTGGCGAGATTTTGCTTCCGCGCATGTGCAGAAGCAAAATTGGCCAAAAAGTCACCAAAAAAGATGGCGACGCGTACGCCGGACCGGCGGAGAGGGCTCCGGAGCGGTCGCGCGCAAATTGCACAATCGGCCGCTCCCTACCGGAGCTCTGTACCGGACAGTTCCGGCAGGAACCCACCTCTGCAACACTTGCTTCACAATATCAATCAATCAACCAACCAACCAGAATAGAGCTGGAAGGGATCTTGGAGGTCTTCTAATCCAACTCTCTGCTCAAGAAGGAGACTCTATACTAGGGGTGTCAAACTCGTGGCCTGCGTGCCAGATGTGTCGTGCACTGGCCACCCCCACCCCCGGTTTAGCAAATGGGGAAAAAGTCACGATATGTCACGTGACAATGTGACGCGGCGAGTTTGACACTCCGGCTCTATACCATTTCAGACAAGTGGCTGTCCAGTCTCTTCTTAAAAACCTCCAATGGTGAAGCACCCACAACTTCTGAAGGCAAGCTGTTCCATAGGTTAATTGTTCTCACTGTTAGGAAATTTCTCCTTAATTCCACTCCTTGATTAGTTTCCATTCATTGTTTCTTGTCTTACCTTCTGGCAATGTAATACAATTACACTGTATTACATATATACCGCTTCACAGCCCTCTCTAAGCGATTTACAGAGTCAGCATATTGCCCCCAACAATCTGGGTTTTTTTTTACCAACCTCGGAAAGATGGAAGGCTGAGTCAACCTCTGGCTGTAGGCAGAGTCAGCCTGCAATACTACATTCTAACCAAGCAGGTCTTGCACTGGCCACCCGGAGTCAATAAAAGGACATAATACATATTTCCAATGCTCTTGTGCTCACAGAAGACAAAAGATGAAGAACAATATTCCATTTGCCTCATACTTGGCAGTCAGGCCCCTTTAATCTCCAGTGTTGGGAACAGCTGCTGAGACAGTTAGAGTGAGCTGTGTATAAGTTAATGTTTTGAAATCCAAACTCAAAATAAAAATAATTACCTAACTGTGTGAACAATTAAAGTGGTGGAAGAGTCTGCCTCCTGGAGTCATGGGCACTCCATCACTGAGCGCTTTGAAGCAAAGATTAGACAGCCATTTGTTTGGGATGGTCTGAGGATTCCTGTCTTGGGTAGAGAGGTGGACTAGAAGACCTTCAAGATTCGTTCCAAACCTTTTTATATGTTATCTCTTTGTTCCCTAGAAACTGTAGAGCAGGGATATCGAACTCGATTTCATTAAGGGCCACATCAGGGTTGTGTTTGACCTTGGGGGGGGTGAGTGGGTGTGGTCTGGGGGCGTGGTCTGGGGGCATGTCCAGCTTGACATCCTACAGCCCTCTGCCAGTGAAAATAGAGCGGCCCTCCCGAGCTCTGTTTTCGCTGGCAGAAGGCTGCAGGAGGCCGTCACAGCCAAAAACAGTGCTTGGAAGGGCCACGCGTGGCCTCCTGAGTTCCGTTTTCGCTGGCAGAGGCACCGGGGGCCAGTCCTTTGCTGTTTCCAGGGCGGCCCCATGAGCCAGATCTAAGCACTCCACGGGCCAGATTTGGCACACGGGCCTTGAGTTTGAGTTTGACTGCTATAGACACTTCACTGTGTACTGAAAAAAATCATTATAAAAAACATCATCACTTAACATTTTCTTCTAAGCAATCTTGGAGATCAAATTCGGCATTTCATTTTAACATGAAAATTTAAGATTTCCCAATTTCTTGTGAGAACCAGCACTAGGAGAAGCTGTTTTCTACAGAGAAGCATATAAGAGAAGAGATACCTTTTCTGCAGTTCCCAAGGGATGGAATTAGTAGCACACATTACCTTATTGCAAAATTCCAAGTAGTTTGCTTGCTTATGGCTTATTGCAATGTAAGGACAAAGCCACCTTGATTTATGATCGTTTCTCCAACCTGGGTACCCTTTAGATGTACGGAACTCCCAGAATTCTCCAGCCACTGTGGCCTTTGCTAGCAATTCTGGGAATTCCAATCTACACATCTGAAAGATGGAGTATTTTCAACAACGCATAGTTAAGCCACCCATGCAGATATGAATGGTAAAGACAGCTTAACGTCTTCAGGAAAAAAATCATTTATTCTAAACTGCTTTCCATTCCAAGCAGTTGTCTCCTTTCATTAGACATTTAAATAATATGACACCGTTCACAGGGAAAAGGTTAGAGAAATAGTTTTGGCCAAGATCCAAAGACTCTCTTTGCTGACCTTGGATTCTGTCCCAACCGTTCCCACATTACAGCGAAAACTATTTTGCCAGGCAGTATTTTCACATCTCTTGAAACAAGGGCAGGAACAGCAACAGAAAAATTGGACAAGAGAACTCCGGAAATGAATTTATATGAGATTATTTGCTTTATATAAAGGCAATTTTTTTCCCGGCAAAGAAATCAAATAAGGTTTTAAAATACAAGGACACAAGCCTTGCAACAAGATTTCAATAATTTAATTAAACAGAATAGACAGCAAGGGTTATTCATTTATCAATTTCATTCAACTCCCCTTTCCCCAACTTGTCAGCACCCACTCATAATTGATTAACCATTGAAAATCTTTTTTCCCCCAGCATTTTTATGGAACTGAATGAAATACACAACAAATTTTATGCAGAAATAATTATAGAAGCAGACAACCGTAGCAAAAGTAGAAAATGATGAAATACCGACACCAGGAATAGCTGAGAGAATAATGAATGGGATAGTGATCCATATTGATCTGGAGAACAGCTTCTGACTGACTACAACCTATCAATTTCTAGAATTTGAGCAATTATTATTTCCAGGAAGGAAGTTTTAAATACATCAGCTAGCGAGTCTCTTCATTCTGCTGACTTAGGTGGCACCTTGTGGTGCGACCGGAACAATCTGGAACTGAACACACTCAAAACCGTAGAAATGGTGGTAGACTTTAGGAGAAACCCTCCCATCCTACCACCTCTTACAATACTAGACAACACAGTATCAACAGTAGACACCTTCAAATTTCTAGGTTCCATCATATCTCAAGACCTAAAATGGTCATCTAACATCAAAAACGTCATCAAAAAAGCACAACAAAGAATGTTCTTTCTGCGCCAACTCAGGAAGCTCAAACTTCCCAAGGAGCTGCTGATACAGTTCTACAGAGGAATTATTGAGTCTGTCATCTGCACCTCTATAACTGTCTGGTTTGGTTCTGCAACCCAACAAGACAGACACAGACTTCAGAGAATAATCAGAACTGCAGAAAAAACAATTACTGCCAACTTGCCTTCCATTGAGGACCTGTATACTGCACGAGTCAAAAAGAGGGCCGTGAAAATATTTACTGACCCCTCACATCCTGGACATAAATTGCTTCAACTCCTACCCTCAAAACGTCGCTATAGAGCACTGCACACCAAGACAACTAGACACAAGAACAGTTTTTTCCCGAATGCCATCACTCTGCTAAACAAATAATTCCCTCACCACTGTCAAACTATTCACTAGGCTGCATTACTACTACTATTAGTTTTTCTCATCGTTCCTATCACCCATCTCCTCCCACTTATGACTGTATGACTGTAACTTGTTGCTTATATCCTTACGATTTATATTCATATTGATTGTTTCCTGATTGCTTACTTGAACCCTATGACAACCATTCTTGACAAATGTATCTTTTCTTTTATGTACACTGAGAGCATACACACCAAAGACAAATTCCTTGTGTGTCCAATCACACTTGGCCAATAAAGAATTCTATTCTATTCTATTCTATTCTAAGATTTCTGAAGTTACAGTGTTCAATAGAAGAACTGATCAGAACCTGGAATAAAATAAATGCAGCATATTAGTATGTCTTTCATATGGACCGTACTTTGCTAGAATAATAAGCATCAAATGACAACACTTAGTTCCTCATAGAAGACATAAACAAACAAACATCTTCAACCAGAGAGGAGCATGGAATTAAAAAAGAACTGGTGATACATTGGTGGCATTGCTACAAATACATTTCTTTTGTGTCAAATAAAAACCACTGCAGAGACAAGATACCTTTCAAGGTTCTTAGGAACAATTCACTTCTAGCTTTGAATTTCAGTTACAGTAGTGCTAATCAAAAATGGCATTTGCTTCTGGATGCAAGCCAAGTCTTGGCTTAGGGTGTTGTGTGAACACAAAAAGAGAAGGAAATACTAATAGAAGAGAATATATGTAGCTCAGGGTTGAACTGTGGGGTCCTTGATGCTCTCAGAGATTGGTTGTTTTCGTGCTGATGTTTCATTATCCATTTAGTAAGGGTTTGCTCTCTTGTTTTTATATGGTTTGCCCTGACAGAATTGGTGGATGTGTGGTTTTCTCCTTGGTGGTTCTTTGATTAAGCTATTGTTCACTGGTTGATTGATCATCTGAGTTGGTTCCTAGATTAGAGTATTTTCCGTTTGATTGTCTGCTGTTGTTCCTAGTGTTAATCCCTACTTACTTACTTACCTTGTATGTTGATTATTGGCAATGAAGTATTCTGGTTCTTTATGGTTTCCTATCTTTTTTATTGTCTGTTTTGAATTGTGTGTAAATATTGTTTATCTCTATGTGCCTGTTGATGGCTGATTTGTCTGAGTGCCAAACATCCAGGAATGCCCTGCATTTTTGGATTTAGTTTGGTCAAGGATGCTCAGAGTTTCCCAATTGAAAATATAGTTTTCATATACTACAGTATATACTATATACACAGTGGCTCTTACTTGTCCTTACACGGTTCGTTGTATATGACTCCATTTTTCCCCCGTCTTGGGCTACTGGGTCTTTTGGTTTACTAAGGTGTTTTGGAGGGCTTAGTTGGTTTGTGTGCTATGGTGATGCCATGTGGTTGTAATAGTCTTATGGATGTTTCTGTGGGTTTTTTATGTATAGCAGTGCCATCTTTTTCATAGCTTGTATTGGTTGTGCTGTAATAGGTTGGATGGTTAGGCACTTGTGGAGAAAGTTACATGGGTATCCCTTTGGGTGGGAGGTCTTGTGTAGGCAGTTTGTTTCCTCTTTCTGGGGTTCTGGAGTGCTACAGCATGTTTGCATTCATCTGAATAAAGTTCTCACAGAGCTTCTCTTGTAGGAGATTGGGTTGGGAGATTGATACTTTGGTAGTGGAACACTTGATTAGTATGGGTGGTTTTACTTGTATTTCTAATTTGCCGGCATTTCCTCTGCTGATGACGATATCCAGAAGAATAATGTGTTGTTTTCTTCTTCCTTTGTTAATTTTATTCTTTTGAAGATGTCGTTGATCGTTTTATGTGCCTTCTATAGCTGTTCCTTTTTATTATGACAGAGGTGTCATCTACATACTAGACCCATAATTTTGGTTGTATGCATGGGAGTGATATAGTTTCTAGACACAGACAGCTATGAATCCTGATAGTGGTGATCCCATAGGCATTGCTCTGATTTGTTGGTATATTTGTCCATCCAACTGAAAGCATAGGATGATAAGGTTCATGGTTCTGGGTATTTCGATCTTGTGTATTTGGTTAAGTTGGGTGTGTTGTGTAGTAGTGCTGTCATGCAGTCTTTCGCTACTTCTGGGTCTATTGATGTAGAGTGCTATGACATCCAATAAAAGGAAATTATATATTGTGTATTTTGGTGAAGGCAGAGGATATAAACTAGAGAGTACTATACTATGGTTTATATATTTTACACAGATGTAATTTGATAGATAAGATCCAATTAACTGGATTTATACAGCATGCTAAACAATAAACCAGGAGTTCACATACAAAATAAGACCTAGCAAATCATACTGGAGCTTAGTGTGAAGTGTGCACACACAATTTCTTTGGTATTTCTTTACAAAATGAAGAATAATGATTCTGTCTTTCTTTTACTGAAAACAGAATACTGGAATACATCTCCATCAAATATAAAGGCTGAAGATGTGCAAAATTGATGTGAGTCTTTTTAAACTACACCAAAGTGGCAAATAAGACAGTAACCTTGAGCATTTTGAAGGGATATGAATTGGTCAAGACTTCACTCTTGATAGGTCATAGAGATATTGAAAATGGGCATCAGCGCAGAGCGGCAAAATATAAAGTCGCTCAGCCTGAAGTTCTTGTGTTGCAATAAATTACAATTTCAAAACTTGGTGGACTTATCTTTGAACTTCGTAACATTTTTGTGTAGGAAAATTAATGTGCGGAAGAAAAAGAAAATTCAAAGAAGGCAGTGGAAATACACAGCTATTTGCTCCACTGACTGATTTCTTCTTCTTTCAACAATTGCATACAGTCAACGTTGCCCTAACTTAGAACTTCAGAGTTTGCCATGTTTTCCATTGGCAGAATAGCTTGCAATTGAAGGCAGGTTCCATGTTTTATTTTGTGTTTATATACTACACACCCCACAATCACTCCCCACATTGTTTCAAAGCTGATTTCATGAGGCATGGGAGCTATAGAGAAGACCTGTAATTTTTAACCATTTTTTTCTAATGAGAAAGTCACAAAATGTTGGATCCAAACTGACTTTACCAGCATGAAGATAATGGATCATTAAACCATTACTGATTCTTATGATTTAACAAAATTGAATAATCAGGCTCTTGATGGATGGACAGATAGATAATAGAAATGCATGTATCTACAGAAAGGCTGAGTCACACATTGTACCAACCTATGATATGGTTAGGTTTGGGTTGGATTTGGCTTAGCACGATATGTAAAGTCAATCACTACTGTTTATAAAGCCTAATTCCTCATTTGGCTCAATAACTAAGGCACCAGGCTAGGAACTGGAAGACTGTGAGTTCTAATTCTGTCTTAGGCATGATAGCCAGCTGGTGACTTTGGGCCAGTCACTTTCTCTCAGCCCAATTCATCTCACAAGGTTGTTGTGGGGAAAACAGGAAGAGGAAAGAGCATTAGGTATGTTTGTTTCCTTGAGGTATTTATAAAAATAATAAAGGCAGGATAAAAATAAATATACATAAATACGTAAATAAAAATAAATGGGAGAATCCAGTCAACTTTAGTAATTGCACAAAATATAACAGAAGCATGCTATAGAGACAGGATGTGATCTCAGTTTAAATATTCGGTCATGCACACCTACAAATAAATGTTAAAACAAAACCAAAAGTCCTTGGAATTCAAAAAGGCCCCAATTTTCTGGTACCACAAGGCCAAATTTGTGTAATTCGGGGATAATCAAAATTGTACTTAAAGAGGTAAGTGCACCATGCTAAGACATTTGTGATTTGTTCTGTTTTGTCTTAGCGTGCTATACGAAACCAATCATTGTGGTTCACAAACCGGGATTTCTGACTCCGCACATTGAGTGAACCTACCTTTATTTAATAAAACATAGTTAAGCAGGCCTAGGCTCAGCAAGATCCATTGATCCATTCTTTGATTGCTGAACGTAATATAAAGCACAAACTTGCAAGACTGTTTCCATGAAGATGCCTGCTTTGATTTCATACTATCAGTTTAGATGAGACTGACGGTTCTTGAATAGCCAAATATCACATTAAAAGAAAAAAGAAAAAGAAAAACTTCATGAACATCGTCATTGAGTAGGGATTAGTATTTGAAGCCTGAAAAGGAGACTTGACTATTGAGGAGACTTGGATATCAGCAGGATTGTTTTATATTTTTACACACACACACAAACACACATTATATATATATACCCTATTTTTCGGAGTATAAGACGCACCGGAGTATAAGACGCACCTTAGTTTTGGGGGAGGAAAATAGGGGGGGGGAATCTACCTACCAGGTATTCATCTGGCTAGCGTCCTTAGTCTGTTCAGCTTCAGCACATTCTTTTATCCTCTGGTTAGGGCTGAAAAAGCCTTTTTCAGAGGGAGTAGGAATGAAAGCAAGCCTGCAAATACTTAGGGCAGGAAAAACTGCTTCGGAGGGAGTAGGAATAAAAATAAATGCAGCAAGCCAGGAAGATCGTTAGCACCGCATTAGGGCTGAAAAGCACCGCTTTTTCAGAGGGAGTAGGAATGAAAACAAGCCTGCAAAGACTTAGGGCTGGAAAAAACCTTCTTCAGAGGGAATAGGAAGCCGGGAAGATCGTTTGCATCTCCTTAGGGCTGGAAAAAAATCTTCGAAAAAGCTACATTCGAAGTATAAGACGCACCCAAATTTTCAGCCTCTTTTAGGGAGGAAAAGGGTGCGTCTTATACTCCGAAAAATATGGTATATATATGCAGACCTCCTTAATTCAGGACAGCCAGTATATATATTAAGGAGGTCCTGAATTAAGGAGGTCTGCATTTTCCTTGATCTAGCAATCCGAAATAGAAGCAGATTTCATTTACTGAAGTATTTACATTTTTCCCAACAAATGATTCCTATGTAAAGCTGGCCTGAAAGATAAAAATAATCCCTCCTGGTGTTTCTGTCCTTCAATAAAAGGGTAGTGTAAGTACAAGCAGGACACATTTGATTACAGCTGAAGATATTACAGGGTAAGGCTGATTTGACAATAGAGTGTTAATTGAAAACAGAGTTGACAAAGTACCTGAAAAGAATAAGCTGCCACTAATTAACTTCTTATCATTAAGAAGATTAATGCGTATAAGGGAAATTTTCTTCTACTTCTCCACAATGTTTCCGACATTTGTAAATCGGATCGCATTTTCTCTACACAGAGGAAAATCAAAGTAAATTGGGCATATTAATGCTCTTTCATCTACCAGTATCTATATCTGGGAAAGAATGAAGTAAAAAAAGAGTTGTCTCTACCAAGCACACCTGCACATGTGTGCATCAGTCTGATGTAGTCTGATGTACACACGATACAAGAAACTTTGACACCCATCAATGTTAATCACAGATGGAATGTTGACACCCTCTTACCTTCAGTGCTGGAGTTAATCATACGTGGCATTACATATACTATGTAATCCTATTAGCATTTCAGAAGGCCTTAAGATGTTTTCTTATGCATGGAAAGTTGGGTTTGTTTTGTTATTTTTCTTACTATGTATGTTTTTGTTTTGCTTTGGGTTTTTTTTTTAAAAAACCACATGTGCTCCACCCACAATTACAGTTTATTTATTTATTTATTTGTGAGATTTATATACCGCCTCACAGTGCAAGCACTCTCTAAGCAGTTTACATCAGTAAGCAATGTATATTTATATTGCCCTCAACAATCTGGGTCCTCATTTTACCTACCTCGAAAGGATGGAAGGCTGAGTCAACCTTGAGCCGGTGAGATTTGAACCGCTGACCTGCGGATCACAGTCAGCTAAAGTGGCCTGCAGTACTGCCCCTAACCGCTGCGCTACCTCAGTTGTGAGATGGACAGCTCTATAAATTGAATAAATAAGTAAATAACATACATGCATCACTGCCAAGTCACACATACATATGATTTGGCCCAACAATCTTTTCATATCCATTCTCTGGCTGGGTTCACCTACTGATCTAAGCCAGGGAGGTAAATTTTAACTTGGAGTACATGTGGTCTCCGCCCAACACTTCATTCTTTGCCTACCAACATCACCAAATCTGGTGGCAAAACAACTGGCTTTCAGAAGCACTTTTTCTTCTTTAAGAAATATATATAATAGTGGAAATAGGAACCAAAAGCTTCTGAGAAGCAAACCTCTTTTTTTCCTCTCTTAAAACTGCCAATACTGCCAATCCTGATTTTGGATTCTCACTCTTCCAACAGGCAAAATAGGGTGGGTGGGTGTGTTTTTAAAATCATATTCCCGCTTTATGTGAGATCACAATGTCATCAGAAGAAGAGACCCTACAACGCTGGTTGGGAAAATAAGGTGCAGCCAGTCCTGCTCTAAACAACAATGTAATTTGCTTGACTTGGACTTGAGATACTTTTTAAACTCAGCCATTATGATTTTAAACCATGATTGAGCATTTATTTATTTGTTATTAAATTTTCTTGCTGCCCACATCACCACAAAGTGACTCTGGGCAGCTTACAAGATTAAAAGCAATAAAACTAGATAGATGATAGATGGATGGATGGATGGATGGATGGATGGATGGATGGATGGATGGATGGATGATAGATAGATAGATAGATAGATAGATAGATAGATAGATAGATAGATGACAGATAGATAGATAGATAGATAGATAGATAGATAGATAGATAGATAGATAGATAGATAGATAGATAGATAGATAGATAGATAGATAGATTAACGCGTAAATGAAGAGGTGAGTCACAGGAACGTTTCAGCACCTTTATTTTCTATTCACTAGAACTAATACGGACTGCCGGCAGGCTGCAGGGATGCCACTTTTAAGGGCTTTCCTGAAGCTGGCTGACCACTGACAGGCATTTATTTCTCCCGCCGCTAGATTAACCAATCAGCGGCGGCTATGCAAATATCTACAATGTCCATCCGCACATAACAGATAGATAGATAGATAGATAATTGATACATAGATGAGTGAGAGACAGGAAGGGAGGGGGAGAAAGGGAGGGAGGGAGACAATAAAGAGACCATAAAATTATAAATCAAGGTAAAAAGATGGGGAGGGAGGTGGGATCTATTGTTAGTCTATCACTCCTACATTGGGAGCCCAGGCCAACAGGCAGATCCAAGTTTTCAGGCCTTTATGGAAGGGAAAGCATGTGGGAGTAGATGGAAGAGGGGAAGTAAGATGTTCCAAAGGGCCAGGGCCAGAGCAGAGAAGGCTCTTCTCCTGTACTCCACCGGCTAAAATTCCTTGACTGACAGGATCCGCAGCAGGGGTGAAATTCAAATTTTTCCCCAATCGGTTCTGTGGGCGTGGCTTGGTGGCCGTGGCAGGGGAAGGATATTGCAAAATCTCCATTCCCTCCCCACTCTGGGGCCAGCCAGAGGTGGTATTTGCCGGTTCTCCGAACTACTCAAAATTTCCGCTACCAGTTCTCCAGAACCTGTCAGAACCTGCTGAATTTCACCCCTGATCCGCAGTATCCTCCTCTGCCTCTATGAAACATGTCAATTCAATAAAAACCATGATATCTCATGTATTAAGATTACAAATGACCTGAAGTATTAAATTTACATTGGCCACATCCTGACGTAAATGACAAAAGTTCATAAATTTATGTAATGTGTGCAATCATGACATTCACTGTTAGCACTCAATTCAATTCACCAGGAACAAAACAAATCATGTCTATAGTGCAATGTGTAAATCCAATTCTTTCTCCCACCCACAAAAGCAGTCACAGGGCGAATAGAAAGGAAATAAGTGGGTCTTAAAGTCAATGCCAAAAGAGAAGCAGGCCAAATAGATGCTAGGTTTTTCTATTCTTTCCTTCCGATGTAAAGGAAATAAGAAAGGTGTCAAGAGGCCACTCTTCCACAAAAAACAATCAATTCATCTTTCAAGTGACCTTTCAAGCTTTACATGTAAGCACAATATAGTCATCCCATGGGATGAAAGACGAAAGTAAAGGTTCACCCAAACAGTTCTTCAAGTTGATGTTCTTATGTTCCCTTCTTGTCTTGCAACATGCATTTCTCTTTTTATTTCAACATATATTTATTTATTTATTATTTATTTATTTATTTTCAAATACTTGTTGGTAATATACATTATGTATGTTTATATACATAAGATGGGTACTGATAGGAGAGAACATTAGGACAGAGATGGTAGGCACGTTGGTGCACTTATGCACTCCCCTTACTGACTTCTTAGGAATCGGGTGAGGTCAACAGTAGACAGTCTAAGGGTAAAGTTTTGGGGGTTTGGTGACGAAACCACAGAGTCAGGTAGTGAGCTCCAGGCATTAACCACTCTGTTGCTAAAGTCGTATTTTCTACAGTCAAGTTTGGAGCGGTTCACTTTGAGTTTGTATCTGTTGTGTGCTCGTGTATTGTTGTGGTTGAAGCTGAAGTAGTTGTTGACAGGAAGTACATTGTAATATTATATATAATACAGGCACTAGTAGGGAATTTCTCATTCTAGAAACCTGTACTAATACAACCTAAATCACTACTTCTTCTCCTTCTTCTCCTTCTCCTCCTCCTCCTCTTTCCAGCCTAAAAACATTATTTATGTTTTTAGAGTTTCATAATTAAACTAAAATAATGCCTGCTGTTTAACGGCATTCAAAACTCTTAGTGGTCTTTTTCTTTAAATGCTCAAAATCTTTTCACCCAAGTTGGAAGAAAACTAAATTCGTGCCCAGCATTTTGGAATGGATTCCATGACAATAGAAAGCTACACAAAATCCTCTTGAACATTTTGAGAAATGTTTCCACCTATTCTTAGAATTCTTGGGAATTCTATTCTTTTGTCCAGGATATATTTCCAGGCTCCTCAATTTAATAATTGAATAATTCAATGAGTACTTGGTAATGTAGGATTATGTCAAAATCTAGCTGGAGAAAAGAAAGCCTATTTAATTATGATGCATATATAGGTAAAAAGCCAGCTTGATGAAGCAATTCAGATGAATTGTGGCTTTACTGATTGAGATGAACAGATGGCAAGATTAGTTGGATCAGGAAGTAAAAGTTAGAAGTACCATCCTAATCAAATAAGTGAGTCCAGTTTGGAAGCATTTACTGGCAACCTTGCAGAATAGAAAGAAAATCAATGCTTAACAAAGAGATGGTCTCTAATCGTGATCCCTCTATCTGTTGCCTGCTTTTGGAGGAAGAACATTTAATCAACAATAAAGCATCACCATCTGTGAAACAAAAGACTTATTTTTATTGTTGTCGAGGTCAAGCCATAAATTATTCTCTGTGTACTTTATGTACTGCCTTGCTTTTATGCATGAAATCATGAAATTTTAATTGGTGAAATTATATTCTCTACTCTTCCTGCTCCCTACCAGACACATAAGCATATTGGGAAAATATTTAGTCTGCCAAAAAGGCAACAAACCTATGAAAGCTAGATTGACAGCAATTATAAATAAATGTTATTTAAACAGTAACTATAAGGCTACTGCAGAAAGCAGCACTTGGCCTGTCTGGAAAAGCTAACCAGTGTCAATCTTAGTTAGTGTATGAATAATAATATGTATTATTATAAAAATAAAATATTGGGTTCTACTAATCTAAATGAAATATTAATATATATTGCTAGTCCATGTATGATATGCCATAAGCCAAGAGACGAGGTGGCGCAGCGGTTAGAGAGCAGTACTGCAGGCTACTTTAGCTGACTGATCATTTGAGTTCAGCTGTTCAAATCTCACCGGCTCAGGGTTGACTCAGCCTTCCATCCTTCCGAAGTAGGTAAAATGAGGACCCAGATTGTTGGGGGCAATGTAAAATATATACATTGCTTAATGGTGTAAACCGCTTAGAGAGTGCTTGCACTATGAGGCGGTATATAAATCTCATTAATAAATAAGTAAGTAAGTAAGTAAGTAAGTAAGTAAGTAAGTAAGTAAGTAAGTAAGTAAGTAAGTAAGTGTCTGAATAGGAGATCAGAAGAAATCCCAGACCTGTAGGCTAGACACAGAAGTTAGACAACATTCCAGAGAAAGACAGTAGAAAACTACTTCTCTATGGTTGCTATGAAAGCTATTTGGAAATATCTATGCAGTCCACCAGGAGTGGAGCGCCATTTGAGAAAGAGTTTACCTTTTAGTAGTCACCAATCTTTTTTTCAGTGAAGGGCCTCTGTTTGCATTTCCAAGTTGTCTAGAATGATTTTTTAAATAAAATAATTATTAAATTTCAACATCAAACATTAAAATATGAACTAAAGGGAAAGGGAAAAACAAAACAAATGAAAAGTGACCACAAAAATTATACATCAAACAAATACAACAATAATGATTTCCAATTTACTTTTGGTACAGAGATAACAACAATACAACCACCTCTCTTTAGGTTTAAATAAATAATCCCAATCTATAAAATATCTTCAAATACTAATAGTCAACATACTAAAAAAACACAGTATTCATAAAATATTCTTCTCTTAATTTCATCTAAAATGTAATAAATTATCAAATGTGAATAATCTTATATTTTAAAAGGTACACTATTTTTTGAGTCAAACCCAGTCAAATCTTCAAATTCCCAACTCTAAAGTTGATTCTTCTCTTATTTTTTAAGATCTAACAATGGGCTCCAGGTCACATGAAATTTAGTCAAATTATTGTCTCTAAGCAAAGTTATCAATGTTGCCATCTTGGCTAGCTCCATTAATTTCTAAATTGTCCAGAATGATTGTAGTCAGCAACATCCAGTAGCAGCATAACATCTGCCCAAGCATTTTTAAAATCCCTCCTCATTTTAATTGGTCCAAACACATAGGAGTTCACAAAGATTGGGTCAAAAATCAAGATGGCTGCTTTTACCATAATAATGCATATAAAGAAAGGATGGGGCTTTTTTTATTATTTGAGGGTTTAGCTTTTATTTGGAGAAAAACAAAGTCACCTGTACATTTCCACTTCATTAATCAACAGTGATGTGTGTCTGCAAACAGAAGGGGCCTTAGCAAATCTTCACTCTACTGAACTTTCTGAATTTGAAAATAAAAATAAAATTGCTATCCATTTTTTGAGAAACAAAATCAAAACTTAAAAATAAAAAATCAAGCCCCCAGAGAGCAACAAGCTAATTTTTTTCATTCAAACAAAATAGTCTTGCTCTTTAATTAGAGATAACAAAAAATATGGAGGGACATGCACTTCAGTGTCTTCATTAAAGAAACCGAAGAGGGGAGAGAGAGAGAGAGAGAGAGAGAGAGAGAGAGAGAGAGAGAGAGAGAGAGAGAGAGAGAGAGAGAGAGAGAGAGAGAGAGAGAGAGAGAGAGAGAGAGAGAGAGAGAGAGGAAAAGAAAAGAAAAGAAAAGAAAAGAAAAGAAAAAAAAAAGAAAAGAAAAGAAAAGAAAAGAAAAGAAAAGAAAAGAAAAGAAAAGAAAAGAAAAGAAAAGAAAAGAAAAGAACTCATCAAAACAGACAAAGCTTAGCTAGATGGATAAATCTGATCACATACATGGCAGCTTCCTATGTGTTTCCACTGTTCTTCCTTTCTACCAGTCATTTGCAGAAGAATCAAAAAGAGAGTTGACAGCTCCATATAGCAAATGAAGGAGAAATATTGCTGGCTGGAATAAGGGACATCCATTCTGATCTCTGGGGACCACACCATCCCATAAACTTTTCAAAATTAAGAGAGAACAGGAGATGGAGAAGGAAGATTTCTTGGAAATACTGACATGCAATAAATCACTGCCCAGCAAATTTATGGTAGGATGTGACTCTCTTATGGGGTAACCCATATCATACTAAATTGAGAGACATGCAGTTCTAATTTCCACTGGTGTTTTGTTTGGCAGCAACCTGTAAGGTTTCCTCCTATATCATTATTCTGATCACACGAGTGGTCCCTTATTAAAACCCAGGTTATTGTAATTCTGAGGCTACCTTGCTTATTATGGAAGTGTTGAAATCAGCAACGGTCCAAACATCCTGTTTAACAGAATTGACAAAGGTCACGGAAGTGCTTCAAGCAATTAGGAATAGTGCTGTAAAATACTAATCCATTATTATTAATCAAATTTAATACCACCCTACCACTAAAGAGCTCAGAAACATCGTTGCATACCTGGCAACTATTCCAGAATCTTTTATCATTCTCTGCTCCTGGTATCTGCTTATTTTTGTAACACTTAATAGGCTACCAGTAGTTGAGGGCTCTCGAAATGTTAATCCTTTTCCTCAAGTTAATTTTCCTGTCTTATCTGGTGGGGTTTTTTTTTTCCTTCTCATGCTGGGCCCAGAATTTGCAGAAGAGGTATTTTCCTTAATAGCTGGTGCTTTTTTTTTTACAAGAAGACTCATTAGTCAGAAGAAATACTCAAAGAGTTGAGTTTGTCCAAGCTGCTTTGTTTTCCCCCTGTCAGACTTATTTTTGTGGTCCTATCATAATCCTACGGCAGATCAGAATTCTCTCATTTCAGATGTTGATCGCATTTAAATCTGAAATATTTGGAAGAACTATTTCAGCTTGAAATGCAATGGATATCTGAAATGGGGGGGGAATCTATCAGCACAGAGAAGGAGGGACAGAGGGAAGGGAAGAGAAAGGGAGGGAGGGAGGGAGGGAGGGAGGGAGGGAGAGAGAGAGAGAGAGAGAGAGAGAGAGAGAGAGAGAGAGAGAGAGAGAGAGAGAGAGAGAGAGAGAGAGAGAGAGAGAGAGATTGTAACTGAAGCCTACTAGTTGTATCTTTATCTTTCAGATAGCCCTATCAGATCTGAAAATATTTCCCCATCTTTCCCCATAGCACTATCTCCAATTCACATCACTTTCCCAATTACTGGGATCTTTACCCTTCCTAGCAGGGGTGACATTCAAATTTCCCCCCTACCAGTTCTGTGGCCAAGCCATGCCCACCAAGCCACGCCCACAGAACCGACAGAAATGTTCGCCCAAGTCTTCTAGTGTTCAACCTGGCTGCTTCTCACCTTCTTCTCATGTTTGCTCTGTGTGTATAAGTGGGAGGGGCGGGGAGGAGTGAGTGGGAGGGGCAGGGAGGGGCCAGTCAGAGGTGCGATTTACTGGTTCTCCGAACTGCGCATAATCGCTGCCATGGTTCTACAGAACCTGTCCGAACCTGCTGAATTTCACCCATGCTTCCTAATCCACTAAGAAGATGCCTCTCCCACGGCCTCATAGGTAGCTTTTTCAAACTTACAAAATGTCCGCAAATGAAAAGATAAGAAAATAAGTGTTGTTATAAACTGGAAATTTCATTTGTCTGCCCCTTCCTCCACCTTCACCTTCCTTCAAAATGCCTTAAAATGCCTTAGGCGGGTGCTAAAGGCAGTCATCGATATAAGAGGAGCAAAAGAGAGAGAGGGGGAAAACTTTAATATTGTTATTTCTTTCACTTAGTGGACCATCGTCCACTAAAGTCTCTTGGCGGTTTGTAATGACGACAAATATAAAAATCTTCAAAACCTAAAAACTATAAAACCAGGAAAATCAATACTTTAAGGGTAACAACCCAGGGGTGGGTTCCTACCGGTGCGGTCCAGTGCGGAGCTCCGGTAGAGACCCGCCGATACCCCAATATGCGCGCGACTGCTCCGGTACCGTCTCCACCGGGCAGTCGCGCGCGTCGCCATCTCTTTTTCGTGAATTTTTGGGCGATTTTGCTTCTGCGCATGCACGGAAGCAAAATCGCACCGAAATCTCGCAAGGGGACGTGCACGCGTGCGAGATTTCAGTGAGATTTTGCTTCTGCGCAAGCGCGGAAGTAAAATCACGCCAAAATCGCGCGCGCGCGTCCCCTCGTGAGATTTCGGCGCGATTTTGCTTCTGCACATGCGCAGAAGCAAAATCACACGAGGGGGCGCGCGCACATAGCGCGCGCGCGCGTGCACAAACCATGAAGGACCGCGGAGCAGCGCACCGGTCTGGGTAAGTGAGCATCTCACCCCTGTAACAACCACTACTCTGTAATCTTCCTGGAAACAAACAGGCAGCAAGAGCGGTGTTTAAAGCACAGGCATAACATCTTTGTGTTCTTCCCAAATCCAATTTGAATATTTTAAAGTTTTCAGACTAGAAACAAAGCAGCCTCACATAAAGCATGTTATCTTAGACAAACCTGGAAATTATTAGAAAATGTATTACAGTTTAAGATTTTTTTTCCCAGAAGGAACCCAGCTGCCCTATCAACCAAAGCTAATTAAAAATGCTCATAATTGTTGTCATAATCATGGAAATCAAACATAGAATGAAATCCAGAAGCTCGCCCAAACAAGCTATTCATTCCATTTCAGAGAACTACTTTCCATTGTAAAATACTCAGATCTACCAGCTCTCTGTAATTATGGCTGTTCAGAATAAACATCTCCATTACACTTGTAATTTATCTCTCATCCAATCCATTATTGATGATGGGAAACATACAAGAGAACCAAACCATTGTTTGAAAGTGTCACAGATAAATAAATTTGAGTGTCATTAGTGTAATGTCCTGGGGCTCCACCAGGGGGCTCCAAAAGGAGCGGGAATTCTAAGCGTTGTGATTGGTTGATGTTATGTTGTGTTCAGTATAAATACAGAGCTGTCAGATCGGGGCCTGCTCCTGTCAGACGACTCTAGTTAGGAGGTTCAGAAGTTAATAAAGCATTAGTCCGACTCAAGCCTCAGCGTCGTTCCTCACGAATATAATACTGGCGACGAAGAAGGAGGTCGAATCCACATCGAGTGACTCCAGCACACCTGAACGTAAGGAAAATTGTGAAAGCACTGTCAGGGACGAGTAATGGCCACCCAACATACATTCGCTCCCTTTAACCCGCCGAGGGAGACCTGGGCCTCCTATGTAGCCCGGTTCGAATGTTTCCTCATCGCAAATGAGTTCACCGAGCTGTCAGGAGACAGAAAGCGGGCATATTTTCTCGGATTTTGTGGGCCTGACATGTTCGAGACTGCCCTAGCCCTTTTCGCCCCTCGCTCGATTCATAGCGTGCCTTGGGATGAATTTATGGAGAAACTTAAAGATCATTACGCACCGCCTCCTTCTAGATGTGCTAGACGTTATGCTTTTTACCATCGGAATCAGAAGGAGGGTGAGACAGTGAATCAATTCGTGGCTGCCCTCAGGAGGGCTTCCTTAAATTGTGAGTTCAGCAATTTAGAAGACTACCTTTTGGATAGGCTTGTTTTTGGAGTCAGGGACTGCCGACTGAAGAGGCGATTGCTCGCCATGCACAACCTCACATTCCAAGTTGCACTTGATGAGGCTCGTGCTGCTGAACTGTCCAACCAATCCCTCGCTGAGATGGACATTAGCATTAACCCAACGCCCGTCCCCAATGCCTCTGTGACCAATGCCATCGCCGCTCTCCCAGAAGCATTAGAGAGGGAGCTCAAAATTGAAGAGGACGTTTGCCGCATTTCTGAGGGTCAGAATAAGGGGGACGTGAGGCAAAGACCGCCTCCATCTCTCTCTCCATGCAGGGGCTGTGGGGGGGACCATTTGAGGGCCCAATGCAATTTCCAGGACGCCATTTGCCGTCGTTGCGGCCGCAGGGGCCACCTAGCAAGGGTTTGCCGGATGGGTAGAGCCGCCCCCATTCAGAGTTATAGAGAGGCACCACCTGCAGGCCCACGGAGACAGCCCTGGGGGGGTCAGCCAAGAAGAGGCAGCTGTAATGCGATTTTCCCCTCCACTAGGGGGAATCTTGCTGTCATTCAGAAAACTCAGGTGCCCGCGGGTGAGAAATTCACAGTTACTGTGACGCTTGGCCACAAGCCGTGTCCGATGGAAGTGGACACGGGCTCAGCTGTGTCCATAGTCTCATGGAGCACCTTGAAACGCATTTTCCCTGGCATGTCAAAGAGCCGCCTAGAGCCATGCCCATTATTCCTTAGGGCTTACCAGGGGTCCTCCATCCCTATCCTGGGCAGGGGACTGTTTCCAGTCAGGTTCAAAACTTTTGCTGGCCGCCTGCCCCTTGTAATTGTAGATGGCCCCCTTACCAGTCTTCTGGGACTAGACTGGTTTCCAGCTCTGGGGTTTTCCCTGGAGGGCATTAACGCAGTGAAAGGGGAAGACATGGGGGCCACATTGGAACAGGAATTCCCCGCAGTATTTGACGGGCAGCTAGGGAAGTATACTGGAACACCTGTGACTTTTAATCTTGACCCTATGGTTGCCCTTGTCCGCCTCAAACCACGGAGAGTGCCCTTGGCACTACTGCCAAAGGTGGACGCTGAACTAGACCGCCTCCTTGCACAGGGCATATTAGAAGCTGTAGATCAGGCGCGTTGGGAGACCCCCATAGTGACCCCTGTTAAGCCAGATGGCTCAATCAGGCTATGTGCAGACTATAAGTGCACAGTGAACCGCGCATTACAGTCCCACACATACCCTGTGCCCATCGTGCACCACCTGCTGCATTCCCTGGGAGGGGGAAAAGTCTTCGCGAAGTTAGATCTGTCCCAGGCTTACCAACAGCTGCCTGTGGACGACCAAGCAGCCGAAGCTCAGACTATTATTACACATCGAGGCGCTTTCCGCTGCCGCCGCCTCCAATTTGGCATAAGCACTGCCCTGGGCATTTTCCAAGGGTTGATGGAACGCCTGTTACACGGAATTCCGGGCACAGTGCCTTATTTCGATGACGTTTTGGTCACTGCGTCATCACGTGAGGAATTAATCTCTCGAGTGCGTGCTGTCCTCACCAAATTCCAGGATGTGGGGCTACGAATTAAGAAATCTAAATGTGTGTTTGCGGCTAGCAGCGTAGAATTCCTCGGGTTCTTGGTGGACTCCACTGGAATACACCCCACAGCCTCTAAGATCCAAGCCATTGTGGACGCACCCAGGCCAAATTGTAAGGCGGAGCTGCAAGCCTTTCTTGGCCTCTTGAACTTTTATGCAATTTTCCTGCCTCACAAAGCCACAGTGGCAGAACCGCTGCACAGATTGCTGGACGCCAGGGCACCGTGGAAATGGGGCCCCCGTGAGGCACACTCATTTGCCGCTGTGAAAGGACTTTTGACAGCAAACACGGTGCTGGCTCAATACAGCACCCAACTGCCACTAGTGCTAGCCTGCGACGCGTCACCCTACGGCGTGGGCGCTGTCCTTAGCCACCGCTTGCCAAACGGAGAGGAAGCCCCGATTGCATTTTTTTCCAGAACCTTAGCTGGGCCGGAAAGGAACTACGGCCAAATCGACAAGGAGGCCCTGGCTCTCATCGCGGGGGTTCGCAAGTTCCATCACTATCTGTATGGGCGCCGTTTCGACCTCGTGACTGACCACCAGCCACTTCTGGGGTTACTCTCCAGCAACCGTCCGACACCCCAGATGATATCCCCAAGAATGACCCGTTGGAGCGTTTTCCTCGCCAACTACGAGTACCACCTGATCTACCGACCTGGCCGCAACATCGCGCACGCCGATGCCTTAAACCGCTGCCCCCTGCCTATCCTGCTGGAGGACCCGGCACCTGCATCTACGGTCTTCCACTTGAACGACATCAACCTACCCATCGCAGCAAGCGACATCGCCAAGTCTACGGCTCGAGACCCCGTCCTGTCAAGAGTACTGACTTGGGTGCTGAGGGGCTGGCCTGGGGACACTGTGACTTCCGAATTTGCCCCATTCAAAACGCGCCAATGTGAACTGTCTGTTTTACGGGGCTGTTTATTGTGGGGTGAGCGGGTTGTAATCCCCACGGTTTTTAGGCGAGCCACCCTCAACTTGTTGCATAGGGGCCATCCCGGGGTGGTCCGAATGAAGGCCCTAGCCAGGGGTTACGTGTGGTGCCCGGGGATGGATAAGGCCATCGAAGAAAGGGTGGCCAAGTGCTCCATCTGTCAGGAGAATAGGGCATCCCCGCCTAAGGCAACCCCGCAGGTTTGGGAAACCCCAGCAGGCCCCTGGTCCCGCATCCACGTGGATTTTGCCGGCCCAGTACAAGGCCAGATGTTCTTGGTGGTCGTGGACGCTTTTTCTAAATGGTTGGAAGTCCGCTTAATGTCCACGACCACCACTGACTCCCTGATTAGGTGTTTGGAGTCATTGTTTGCGACACATGGGTACCCCGACGTATTGATCTCGGATAATGGGCCTCAGCTGACAGCGGCCCGATTTGAGGGGTTCCTCGCCAACTTAGGCATACGGCATGGTCTCATTGCGCCATGGCACCCTGCAGGTAATGGCATGGCGGAACGCATGGTTCGCACAACGAAAGAAACACTTCGCAAACTAGGTCCGGGGGATTGGCGAGATAAAGTAGCTGAGCTCCTGTTCACACAGCACACTACGCCATGTACAGCCACAAATAAAACACCGGCTGAGTTGCTCATGGGGAGGCGTTTGAGAACGCAGCTCGATAGACTACACCCCCATTATTCCACAGAAAAGCCTCTAGACTCCTCCCGGCCAGGGCGCTCGTTCCAAGTAGGCAGCCCTGTGTATGCACGCAACTATGCCTGCAGCCCACTTTGGCTCCCAGGGGTGGTAGTCGGCTCAAGCGGCCCGTGCTCCTATCGTGTCCTGTTAGACAACGGCCAGGAGTGGCACCGCCACATTGACCAACTGCGATCTCGGTGGGGGGAAACGGCAGGAGCCAAGCCACAACTGGCAGAGTCCCCCAACCCTATAGAGGGACTCCGACTAGGGGAGGAGGGGGCGCGACGAGCCGCGAGCCAAACTGCTCTTGCTGACTTACCGGGGCGGGAAGAAGCAGTCGTAGAGGAGTTCACCCCTCTCCCTGGGGAGGAGACAAGTCCGGCAATAGACCATGCAGACGGAGACCGCAGTCTGGGAGAACAACCCCAAGAGCTAAGACGATCTAGTCGGATCAGACGGCGCCCAGCGTACCTCGCTGAGTACGCATGCTCCAACTAAAGGGTAAGGGGTGTAATGTCCTGGGGCTCCACCAGGGGGCTCCAAAAGGAGCGGGAATTCTAAGCGTTGTGATTGGTTGATGTTATGTTGTGTTCAGTATAAATACAGAGCTGTCAGATCGGGGCCTGCTCCTGTCAGACGACTCTAGTTAGGAGGTTCAGAAGTTAATAAAGCATTAGTCCGACTCAAGCCTCAGCGTCGTTCCTCACGAATATAATAATTAGCACACTGATAGTACCATTTGAATCCTCCTCATCTAGTAGTTTCACATGGTTTTGGGAATAGATTTGAGACAGAGTCCCAAAGCACAGCATAATTTTTTTCCCCATTTTGAGGCAAAATTGCCTTCAAGCAACACCAACTGAACTCTAAATGCTCTAGTAATTTCACCTTTTTCCAGATATTACTCTCCTCACAGTCCTCAAAAAAATCTCATCGGTGAATGAATTTGCAGATGCGATGCGCAGAAAAATCGGTTTCTTTACTGCATATCAATTTTTAGAACTCGGAGAGTAGAACTAGGGCCTCAAAGAACCAGAGTTTGCTCCTTTGTCATGCCAGGTTGGTTCAAAATAAAACTGAGCTCATTCACAATTTGAGAATCAGGGATGAGAAGGCCAGTTTGGTAGTGTTCATATCAGTTCTTTCTCCCAGCTAAGAACTGATCTAGGACAGTGATGGCGAACCTTTTTTGGTTCGCGTGCCAAAAAGGGGGGAGGATGCGGGGGATCACGTGTGTGCGTGCCCACACCCATAATTCCATGCACCCCGCGCATGCGCGCATGACCCCCCCACTCCCAGCATGCAATGGCACGCCCATTTTTTGCTCTCCCCAGGCTTTAGAGCCTTTCTAGGAGCCCGGGGAGGGCGAAAACAGCCTTCCCCACCCCCTCTGGAGGCTGGAAACAGCCTGTTTCCTGACTCTCAGTGGGCCCAGAAGGCCTGAAAATCAGCCAGCCGGTGCACACATGCGCGCCGGACCTGAGCTTGCGTGCCCACCGATATGGCTCCGCGTGCCACTTGTGGCACCCGTGCCATAGGTTCGCCATCACGGATCTAGGAAGTCCCAGCTTCAGCTTCTCTCTCAGTCAAGGAAGGTCACCAAATGGCTTTGGACAAACCAAAGCAAGATGGATGGACTAAGTAACAGTGGCGTTTAGAATGGAAGAACTGAAGGACCAGCTTATGAACAGTTTATTATAAATTTAGCTAATTTTTATGGGTCATTATGAGTCAACACTGATTTAATGGCACAATATCCATCAATCAGCCTTGAGAAAACTTGGGAATACAGTGATGGAAAATCACTTTTCCTCAGAGTTTTCATAAACAGCTTAAACAATGGTGCAAGTTGGGAATATCTTTACAAATTTCTTTTCAAACTTTTCCTGTTGGGAGTTTTCATTACCTGGTGAGCTTTGTAACTTGAAAATAAAAGCCTGTGCCACTGCTATTATCCATGATGTCTTTGGAGAACTAGCAGCTTGTACAATAATACCTTACACTTAACAAGACGTTGGTTTTTTTGCAAAAAGAATGGGTACCTAAAACATGTAGCAGATATAATAACACTGTATGATCTGGTAAACATCCCATCCCATTCCATACCAAACAGAAAAGTTTTCTTCTCTCACTTTAATTCCTCTTCAAATGGCCAAATCCCGGATAATCATAAGGCTGCAGGCATCTGCAGCTAGCCACAGGAACCAAGGTAACAAAATGGGAAACATATTGTCATGATGTCCTTTTATACTTCTGTGGCAACTTCACCTACAAATAGATGAGGGGTAGAGTTGGTGCTTCAACGTTACCAAGCATGGGTTCCCCATCACAGCTGCTTTTAGGCATCCCCCAAACAAGGCAATGCACACAGGTTGAGTTAACCCATTTTGCTATGCCAAGGGTAAAAAAGACGGGCCTCTGGACCACATGTAGTTTTAGAGGAATCAGATAACTAATGACAATATATATCATTAACATTGTACATAAAATGTCCACTGGTTGAATGCTGAAAATCAAATCTAAAATATCTTGGGACGTTCTTCCCCCCTCCTACATAATAGGTCTATGTAACCTTTTGTAGAATGATAGAAGCTTTCTGAAAATGCCAACTTTTCAAATATAAATGGTACTCATAAATAAGGCCACAGATAGAAATAACCAGGTGCTATTAGAAAGGTGCAAGAGACAACACTATTACAGGGTAGTGACCTGTTTGGACCATTTCTGTGAGTGATGTATCAGATGGAAGTAGCAGGAATGTGTGGAGTAAATGAGAAAAATAATGAGTGAATGAAGAACAGAGTAGACCGAGTAGAACAGAGAAACTATCGCACACTAATGTTGCAATGGTTTCATGATTTCTAGGAGATTTTTCACAATCTCCTACAGAGGTTGTATTATTTATTTATTTGTTTATTTGTTTGTTCACACTTTTATGCCGCCCAACTCCCGAAGGACTCTGGGCAGCTTACAGCAAGTATAACTTCAAATAAGATAAATTTTGCATAAGCAGTACATTTGGCAGAATAAAATGCAGTTTTTCAGTGACTTGAAATCTTTTCGACTAACCAATACACAAGCTCTAATTTTTGAAGAGAAAGGAAATCTTTTAAAACTTTCACAATTTCTTCAGGGATATTTCAGTTTTCTTCAGCCTATTAATTATAAGCACAACATGTCCATATATATATATATATATATATATATATATATATATATATATATATATATATATATATATATATATATATATATATATATATATATATATATATATATATATATATATATATATATATATATACATATACATATATACATATATACATATATACATATATACATATACATATATACATATATATATGTAGTTTTATAAAGCAGTCACCTGGTTTTTTTAAGAGGATGATAAACTTTACCATACTGAGTTTTAGTTTTAGTTTTTTTTAAAGCAATGGTAATACATTTTTAATGGGTGGACAAACAATCGTTTAAAGAGCACTGTTGATATTTTAAATTTGAAAATTAAGTCCAAACCTCACCTGTATTGATCTGCAGAAATACATGTGAGTTTCAGACTTAATTTTAAAATGGCTGGCTGAGGAATTCTGGGAGTTGAAGTCCACAAATCTTAAAATTGCTAAGTTCAGAGATCCTTGATGTAGAACAGTGTTTTTCAACCTTGGCAAGCGGACAATGTGTGGACTTCAGCTCCCAGAATTCCCCAGCCAGCTATGCTGGCTGAAGAAGAGTAGAGGAAGATAGTACATGCATGTAGAGGTAAAAGTAAAAGGAGTAACCTCAACTGCTGAATCTATTTGGAGGGAAGCCTCCTTGGGCTTTGGTGGTGAGACTCATTTCAAGAGGGTCTTATAGCAAGCCTCTGCCTGCAATGGTGCATCAAACTTAAAATACAGGAAAAAGAGTCACTCCAAAACCATTTGTCCACTTTATCATTCATTCCATTCCACAACAGCTATTCAGATTTAGATTTATTATTAGAGTTGGAAGGGACCTTGTAGGTCATCTAGTCCAACCCCCTGCTCAAGCAGGAGTTCCTACACCATTTGAGACAGATGGCATCTCCCAGCAACAGCTTTTGAGAGCCTTCATAAACAGTTATAGCAACCCCAGCTCATAATGGATAAAAAGCTTCGAGTTAAAGGCTTAGATATTACAATACATTGTGCAAGTTTTGAATGTATACATAACCTTCCTCGTAAACTGTTGCTCCCAAAGCCCAAGGCTATAAAAATCTTGATCGGGCTAGCCAGTTTTAAAAGGCTACATCCTGTTTCTTTTTCCTGCCCTTAGGACCTTTTGTGCGAAGCTCATTGTTGAACTAGTTAGAGACACTAACAAAGGGAATCATTTTGCAGTTTGAACTTTATGCAGAAAGATTATTGAGGAGGGGGGGCTTTTAGTGCTCTTAACTGCCAGCACTTCAGAGGTACCTGATTGTTGGTCCTCTACTGGTTTAACTCTTCCAGGCTCTTTACAACTCCAAGTAAATAAAGAACTGACGGTTACTGACCCTAATTTAGCACTGGTCACCAAGAAATGATATATACACTAAGCCAGAAACAATGCTTTGCAAATCATTATGCAAGTAACACTGTAATGTGTTGTGCTCATGGCAATTGATCCAAGTTAAGGTATACAGAAACATCTTATGACTTTGTAGGATTCATGAAGTCAGGAATCAAGAGGGAGCCTGAACATGACTTCCTGAACTGTGTTCACTGAACATGCAATGCAGTGGTAGTTTAAAACACAGAAAACCTCACTTCTACTAATACGGATGAATATATACCGGTACGTATGAATTCACTCCATCGGGCTTCCTCATCCCTGGATGGGATGAATTCTAAGCCCCCAAAAGAAAATTAAACGTAAAATGTGCAAGAATGCTTCAACATCAATAGTTTCTTCATGATCTAATTTCCTATACAATTCACTAGTTTGCACAATTATTTAAAGTGCACCAACTGTGTCAAGGTTATAACTAACCAGATTGGGTTTCCTAATATAAAAAGTAAAACTGAAATCCAAGTTTGTAGAATATGTCATTGTTGCTTTAAATGAATCCAGGTTTGTTTGCTAATGACTGGACTGTATGAGTGGATGCTGCCAAAATGAAACCATGTAGGATCGAATAGACATCTACTGATCTAATTAAATTTTATTTCAAAGTTATGTATGCCCCCTCCACCCTTGTTTTTTTATACTGGAAAAGAACAAAGAAGGCAATTGAAAAGAAAAAGATTGCGATTATTTCTTGACCCTTGAAATATTCCAACTTGGAAAGACAGATAAAGGGACAGAGGATGCCCCAAGGAAAGAGAAAAGCATCGGGAGTTAATAGTAAGCTTTTTTTGCTCAGGTGCCAAAAGGGCGCATGCGCACCCACATCCATAATGCAATGCCCTCTCCCCGCGCATGCACACACCACACCCTGCGCTGCGCCCCCCGTGCATGGGTGCAGACCTCACTGAAGCCTCAGGATGCTTTCCTGAAGCCTGGGGAGCGCAAAAAACGGCCCAACTGGAATTTCGTTTTTTGCCATCCACAGGCTCCGGAGGCTTTCCTGAAGGTTGGGGAGGGCAAAACCGGCCTCCACCCACCCTCTGGGATGCCGAAAATCATCTGGCCAGAGCATACATGTGCGTTGGAGCTGACATAGGGCAATGTCTCGCGTGCTCTCAGATATGGCTCCACGTGCCATAGGTTCACCATCACGGCTCTAGACTCTAGACTCTAGAGCAGTGGTTCCCAACGTGGGGCCCACACCCCACAGGGGGGCAATTTGATTTTTAATGGGGGCAGTTGGAACCTTGTTTAAACCAAGTTAATGGCCTTTTAGTCTTCCTCCGCTTGAGTAAGAGTTCACTTTTTGAAAAGTAAGAATTATATGTCACAGGGGTGGGGGCATCAGGATTTTAGAGGTGCTTAAGTGAGGCATGGCCCAAAAAAAGGTTGGGAACCACTGATCTAGAGCAATGGGTGTATCAACTGGATGAGACTGCCAGACCTGGAATATTTGACCAGTCCTTGTATTTCTTTAGAACGGAGTAGAAGCCCTTATCCCATGTGATTCCAACTCCCATTATCCCCAGTGATTAGCTAGAGGGGACGCACAGTTAGTAACCTGTAGAATTTGCAGTTCAATAATATCTACAAAGAAACAAAGGTTGAAAAATTTGTTAAGTTTGGTCATCCATGCCAAAAAAATGCCATGGTTGCTTACAGCTAGAGACTCTCAGATCATCCAGGTCATCCAGGTCACCCAAAGGTGCTGTTCAAAAGGCAACTGGACTTTCTTGGGGTTTTTTCCCTTGAAAATGTTTCGCTTCTCACCCGAGAAGCTTCTTCAGTTCTTCTCCAGCAATAAAGCTTCTTGGATGAAAAGCGAAATGTTTTCAAAGGAGGAAAAAAAAACCCAAGGAAGTCAAGCTGCCTTTTGGAAAAGCACCTTTGGGATAACAGCTAGACTGCTCCTATTAATTTTCATACTAATGAGATTGATGCAAAGCTATCCTCAGATTTTATATCCTGTTGCTCTGCTATCATCTGTGAGTGCTCTTTTGCAAACGTAAAGAGGACACAGGAGCTGTTTCTAGTTGCGATTGGGAGGCTATAAGCCCGGCGTCATGGGCAGAGAAACTCTCTGTGGCTCAGGAGGAGTGCAGTGTGGTCTAGCGGCATTTCACTATCTTATCCTGCATTGCGCCAACTCCATGTGCATAAACTAGTTTCAAAAGTTCAGTCATTTGGGCTTGCCTCTAACCACAAACCTCAGTCTTTCACAATTCTTCTCCAATGAACCACCCTGGAAAGTAACCGAAAGAGTGGGCTAATACAAAGAAAGTGCTCAAAAACAAAAGGAGTCCTAAGCACTCAACTGAAGGGTGATTGAAGCCACCAGAGTGTTTGGAGACAATTAGAGCATGGTTTGTGGAGAGGAATCCCCCAAGAAGGAATTTCCCGAGGGGTCTGTTCTGCTTTCACAGAAATATATGCATGTGTTATTTCTATTCCCTATTCTACAATCTCCCTTAGAACCTACAGATGTCATTGTCCCAAAGGTGCTTTTCCAAAAGGCAACTGGACTTTTTTTGGCTCTTTTTTTCCCCTTGAAAATGTTTTGCTTCTTATCCAAGAAGCTTCTTCAGTTCTGACTGAAGAAACTTCTTGGATGAAAAGCAAAATGTTTCCAAAGAAACCAGGAACATCCTGGGAAAAAACATCTTTGGGGCAACCATGACCTGGACGATTGAAAATCTCCACAGACATACAGATGTCATTCAAATCAAAATTCAATTGGAATACCAACTACACCACTTGAGGTACTCTCTACTGTGATTGACGTATCACAATTTTATACTACTTTTAAAGCAACAAATGTTTTTGCAGTGCTAAATCAAACTCTTGTTCAGGAACAAAGCAAGTCCAATAGTTAAACAAAAGAGCCATTGAAAACATCAGTATTTTTATTCAGTTAGAAGCAAAGCGGAACATCTTTAAGTCTCCTTTGCAAATAAGCGAAGGAAAAGCCAGGCCCTTGAGTGAAATGAGATCTTACTTATAGAAGAAAGAGAAGTCGATGCTTTAAAGGCCTGGGAAAAATCCAGAAAGAATTGACATAGGAGCTAGTCAGGGAGTTAAGCTTTCTGCTCGAAAAGCAAATGAAAGTTTGCAAGTACTTTATATATTTAATTATTGAAAATAAACTAATCTATTGTCCTTTCATTTGAGTTAACAGATTTCCAAGTGTAAATCTACCTATTGATTAACGTATGCTTGTTTTTATCCTACTTTTATTATTTTTATAAATTACTCAAGGCAGTCAACTTATCTAATTCTCCTTCCTCCTCCCGTTTCCCCCACAACAACAACCCTGTAAGATGAGGTGGCTGAGAGAGAGAGAAAAACTGGTCCAAGGTCATCCCAAAAGCTTTTATGTCTAAGGTGGAACTAAAATCCATGACCTTAAGTCCAATACTTGTAAAATTACCATTAAGACAACCCTATAAAGGCTGCAGAACTCCAAATGACCACTAGAGGCCAGCAAAAAAACCCCGGAAAACTGAAACTGAGTTTCTTGGCCCAATATCGAATCTCTGCGTGCAATCAGAGGTGGGTTCCTGCCGGTTCAGACCAATTCTATAGAACCGGTACCGGGAATTTCCCCCCGCTCACCGAACCAGCAGCGATGGCCGGCTGGACACGCCCCTGAACCGGTCCTCCGGCTTGAAATCCGTCCACCGGAGCCAAATTTACGTGGAAAATAACGCTCTGCGCAAAGCCTCCTGCGTATGCGCAGACCAGTTTAACCCGGGAGCAATGGGGGTATGCACTTCCGGTGCAACCCGAACCAGTAGGGAAGATAAGTAGAACCCACCCCTACATGCAATGAGTCACAAACAAGTTGCATCCCATAGTGTTGCTGTGCTTGTGGTCTTAGCCTTCTGCTGTTTGTGTTTCTGCTGCTGGCTATCCAAGGCAACCTCGCAAAAGTACCTAATGGGTACCTATGCTAACACTTGGGATAGCTCCCTGCAAATTGGCATTTGCAAAACTGAAACTCTGGTTAGGCCACCTTTGGAAATCTTAGCTATTTCATAAAAACATCGTGTCAGGAATTGGTGCCACTTTCCAACTTGAGGAATTTTTGAATGGAAGTAAAACTCCTATCTAAAGCTTCTGCAGACCTGTTAATATGTGGCAAGGGTTTTTGATTTCAGCTGACATAGGTGCTCCTTGTTCAGAACTATAATCAGATTGTCTGCAACAAAAGGAGAAATACAGGTATGTGCCCTGATTTATGCCAGAAGATCAGAATTTTTCACTTTTGTTTATGACTGAAAATTAGGATGCTCCCTCTTGGCCTTGGGAGAAAAAATAAATATTTGGGATGCAAAAAAAAAATTCCTTGATCCATAGGAATACTAGATCTGGGCTGCAAAAATGTAAATGACCACTGGATGGTAGCAAAGCATTAGAGTTTTGTGCATCTCTTTGCTGCCATCTAATGGTCTTCTGGACTTATGCAGCCTAGTAATCCTAATGTTATAATTTTCTTGAGGAATCTACTAAAGCCTGTATAATGCATGAAGAAGTGGATGGCCTTGAATTTGGAGCCAACAGAAATGAAACTATAAAGATCAGACAGGTTGTGGTTCTTTAGTACAAAGTTATTCACTTAACAACTGCGGCCAGAAAGGTTGTAAAATGGGGCAAAACTAACTTCACAACTCTCTTGCTTAGCACCTGAAATTTTGGGCTCGATTGTGGACATACGTTGAGAACCACTATAAGAAAATGAGTAACTTTGGAACTGACTGCTGAAGGGGAAAATTGAAAGTGATTGGAAAAAAAAAATGGTTATTTTTCAAAACCTGTTTTGAAAAAAAAAAGATCATCTTTATGATCTTACACCAGGTTATGGGAAGTTTCTTTGCAAATCAGTAGCCAATACTACATGTTTTGAAACTGATAAGCGGTGCTGACTGATTTCAGAATCTGTCTATAGAAGCCTCCAGACATTCACTCATTTCTAACCTTCCACTGCATCCCTTTCAAACAAGAATGTATGT
The DNA here is from genome assembly GCA_023053685.1 of Diadophis punctatus similis. Classification (NCBI taxonomy): domain Eukaryota; kingdom Metazoa; phylum Chordata; class Lepidosauria; order Squamata; family Dipsadidae; genus Diadophis; species Diadophis punctatus. Next base: position 206,193,596 of record JALIGW010000001.1, read on the forward strand.
TGCTTGGGCTGTATGTACTACAGGTGCAGAAAACCATTTGTTTAAAGTATACTTACTCCATGGTTTTATTTGTTGGTTTATTACTTCAATTTATATAGCTGCCCATCTCAGGTATATAACTCTGAGCCCAGGGAGCATCTGTTGCAATGGACCTAGTGCACTGAAACAACTTTTTATAGAGCCAGAAATAGTAATATTAACCTTAAAAATTCTTCCAGTTAAAAAAAAACCAAGAAGACTAGGGAAGCAGCCATTCCTTATCAGCCTAAATAGCTTGTATCAGTCCTACTACACTCTAAATTAAAAAAGCATAACTAGAAAGGATGGGCAATGTAAGATGACCAGTCATTGAATATATCAATGATAGTATTGCCCAAGAAACAAGCCACATTTGTGTACATCTAAATACCACAACAACTCAATTGAAAGAACGACGTGCACCTTCCCTCTTCTGACAACTTCTTCTGTGTTGGGCAGATATATAAGTATCTTTCTCTGCTTGATACTACAAGTGAGTTTCAACAGATCCAGACAGTATCGAATTAATTAAGCTTATTGCATTATTTGGTAGATTTTTCTTTCAAATGTTACCTTTTTGGGATTTAAAGTCCATCTGAATTGTTCCCACACACCCCCAAAAAATATTTGGGTCTTTCAGTTTCCATGAATGACTTCTTGATTTATGGACTTATGAAAGATGAATATGAGAACCAGAGGTGGGATTCAGCACGTTCTGACCAGTTCTGGAGAACAGGTAGCGGAAATTTTGAGTAGTTCGGAGAACCGGTAAATACCACCTCTCACTGGCCCCGCCCTCATCTATTCTCTGCCTCCCAAGTCCCAGCTGATCGGGAGGGAATGGGAATTTTTCAGTAACCTTCCCCTGGAGAGGGGAGGGAATGGAGATTTTACAATATTCTTCCCCTGCCACACCCACCAAGCCACACCACGTCCACCAAGCCACTCCCACAGAACCGGTAGTATTTTTTTTTTAATCCCACCACTGATGAGGACACATAGCATAAAGTCCTAGCAACCAAACCCGACAATATAAAAATGAAGAAAAACAAATACTTTGCATACCCCAGAAAGCTCACATATCTGGGACACTGCATAAATGAATGAAGAGTGAGCCCAAATTCAAAAAAAAGGTAAAAGTTATTTTAGAAATAGCTGAGCATTGTACAGTTCGCTGGCGGCCTTGTATAGTTCATTGTAAATGACTGAAGCTACAATTTATAAAGGTCTTGCACTCTTTAAATAAATATTTAAACCAATATATTTGGCAGCGATAATACGCACAAAATTATGCTTTCAACAATTTAAAAAACAACCCAACACTCTCTTCAGTGTAGCTTCAGTGCTACCATTTATGATTAACCTTAGCAGATAAATAGGAGGAGGAAACTATATTTTATATGATAAGGACATATTTGGAGGAGAAGCAAAAGTTAACCTGAGAGTGAACTGCTCCTAAGAAAAGCTGTCAAAAACAGTACAATCAGTTTCTGTTGTGTAGATGTGACAGGTTAATGATGTTGAAGTGAAAGTCTCCAGCAAAATGGGGCGATCATAGAACAAGCCTAGTTCCTTATCTCACAAACACGATGGAGCTAATCCTTCACAAAGTATGATAATCCTGGGTATCTTTCATGCTTTGTCTTACAGCTTCACAATGACAACACTTTATTCATGATAACTAGGAGGACAGGCAGACATGAAAGGGCACCAAAAGGAACCATGGGGCAGCAGGGACTATGATCAGAGCCTCTGGAACCAAGCTGGAAGGTTGAGAATACACATTCCTTTGTGGAGGATGAGGTCGGTGGCACCCGTCCATCACTTTGCCAGCCTTCTGCTGGCATTGAATAGAGCAACACCAACTGCAACTAGGAGGGGTTACAACATTTCACTTCCTTCTCCAAATGACAAAGCGAAGGGAGACTTGTTTGCATAAACAACCATGTTTATGCAACTAATGGGCTGCATAAACTCACCACTTAAGCCATTGGCTCAACATGAAAAAAAATAACACGAGAGAAATCTTGGGTTTTGTACTTGGCCATGAGGGAGTTCTGCATGGTACTGTTGGTGCATGCTCATCTAAAGAGTTAAAACAGAAGCCAGTTCAATCTAGTGGTTCAGGCACCAGGCTAGATGCCAGATGTTATAGTTCTGAATTCTAGTCCTGCCTTAGACATGAAAGCCAGCTACATGACTTTGGGCCAATCGCTCTCTTTCAGCTGAACTCAACTCACAGGGTTGCTGTTGTGGGGAAAATAAGAAGACGAAGGAGCATTAGGTGTGTAAAGGCAGGATGATCAATCAATAAAAATGGATGGATGGATGGATGGATGGATGGATGGATGGATGGATGGATGGATGGGAAGGAAGGAAGGAAGGAAGGAAGGAAGGAAGGAAGGAAGGAAGGAAGGAAGGAAGGAAGGAAAAAAAGAAAGAAAGAAAGAAAGAAAGAAAGAAAGAAAGAAAGAAAGAAAGAAAGAAAGAAAGAAAGAAAGAAAGAAAGAAAGAAAGAAAGAACAGCTTGAAGGAGAGGTGCACATCTAATGTTGTGTTCCACAACCCACCTCATAGGGTTGTTGTTGTGGGAAAAAGAGGAAAACATGTTGGATATGTTTGCTACTTTGAGTTATATGTAAAAAATAATAAATAGATAAATAGATAAATAGATAAAGTAAGTAAGTAAGTAAGTAAGTAAGTAAGTAAGTAAGTAAGTAAGTAAGTAAGTAAGTAAGTAAGTAAGTAAGTAAGTAAAATAATGACAGGTCAATTTTATAAAAACAACTCTCAGGATAGGCAAAACTGGCTTCAAAGGTAAAGAATCAAACTATTAAGTGTCACTGGCGGGCCAAATCGTTTGAATATGAATGTATTTCAATCAAATATGAAAGGATATATCATCATTTAGAGCAAGCAGTAGGGATGTTGAAAGAAACTTAAGCCGCTGCCACCTTCACTCTTATTTTCAGGATCCTGGAATTTTTTTTTTCAATTCTGACATTAGAAATTGGTGATTTGGGATGAGCCTTGGGGATTTCAAGTGTGGACTTGGAACACATTAGGCAACTGACGGTGTGTATGTGAACTTAAGAGCATCCCTAAATTGAAACAAGTGATCTAACAACACACATCGACTCTCGGTTTCAGAATATGCAGCAGTACAAACAGGAAAAAGACAACTGCTACTTACTATTACTATTGCTACTATTGGGAAGTGGATTTTTTTCTGGGCAGCTTTCACTTCCTCACTTTTTTTTTTTACTGGAATAGAAAATTAGGAAACATACAGTATGTTAGTATCCAGCTGGATCCAATGAAGTTCATCCATAACAATCCCCACACTACTCGCTATTTCCAGGGAGATGACATAGTGAAGATGAGTTGCTGGAAAAGGAACAACTTTTTCCATGACCAAGGACTGTGGCTTATTCCTGGGCAAACAATAGCTTCCTCCAAACACAACTTTAATCTTTGGGGACAATATATTTATTTATTTTATTTATTTATTTATTTTTATTTATTTATTTTGTCAAGTACGTATTGGTAATATACATAGATATAACATTGTTTATATACATAAGATGGGTACTGATAAGAGGGAACATTAGGACAGGGACGGTAGGCACGGTGGTGCCCTTATGCACGCCCCTTACTGACCTCTTAGGAATCGGGTGAGGTCAACAGTGGACAGTCTAAGGGTAAAGTTTTGGGGGTTTGGTGACCAAACCACAGAGTCAGGTAGTGAGTTCCAGGCATTTACCACTCTGTTGCTAAAGTTGTATTTTCTACAGTCAAGTTTGGAGCGGTTCACTTTGAGTTTGTATCTGCTGTGTGCTCGTGTATTGTTGTGGTTGAAGCTGAAGTAGTCGTTGACAGGAAGGACGTTGTAGCAGATAATTTTATGAGCTATGCTTAGGTCGTGCCAAAGGCGACGGACGTAGTTCTAAGCTTTCTAAGCTCAGGATTTCAAGTCTGGTTGCGTAAGGTATTCTGCTGCGAGTAGAGGAGTGGAGGGCTCTTCTCGTGAAGTATCTCTGGACACTTTCTAATGTATTTATGTCCGATATGCGGTGTGTTCCAGACAGATGAGCTGTATTCAAGGATTGTATATAGGGTTCTTCAGCAACACAGGGAAAAAGAATGCGACTTTGAGGAAGTATTTTCTGCCCATCCATCCAGCTATGGAGAAAGAGAGATACCGTATTTTTCTGAGTATAAGACGCACCTTTTTCCTCCCTAAAAGTGGCTGAAAATGTGGGTGCGTCTTATACTTCGAATGTAGCTTTTTTTTCCAGCCCTAACTAGGTGCTAACAGATCTTCCCAGCTCTTACCTTGCAGGCTCTTTCATTGTTACTCTCTCCAAAGAATGTTTTTCCAGCCCTAAGTCTTTGCAGGGTTTTTTTTCATTGGTCTACTTGCTCCAAAGAAGTTGTTTTCTAGCCCTAACCAGGTGCTAACGATCTTCCCAGCTCTTACCGGCTTGCAGGCTCTTTCATTGTTATTCTCTCAGAAGAAGGTTTTTTTAAGTCCTAACCAGGAGATAAAATAATGTGCTGAAGCTGCTCCAAATAAGTTTTTTTCTAGCCCTTACTAGATGCTAACGATCTTCCCAGCTCTTACTGGCTTGCATGCTCTTTCATTGTTACTCTCTCAGAAGAAGGTTTTTTTAAGTCCTAACCAGGGGATAAAATAATGTGCTGAAGCTGACCAGACTAAGGATGCTAGCCAGATGAATACCTGGTAGGCAGATTGTTTTCCCCTATTTTCCTCCCCAAAAACTAAGGTGCGTCTTATACTCCGGTGCGTCTTATACTCCAAAAAATACGGTAAATTCTTCTGCAGCTTTTTGCTACCAGTTGTTTTTCAATCTACTACAAAAGAACACACTTTTGAAAGTTCTTCGAAAGGAACAGAGAATTGGGGAGGTGTCTTTCTTGTTTATTTTTCAAGGGTGTGGGTGAACATTCTGTTCTCTTCTGAGATAGGCAATCTGAAGTCCTCCAAGTATCTCATACTACAACTCTTACAGCCCCTTGCCACTGGCCAAGCTGCATGGAACTGGTGTCAATTGTAATCTAAAATATTTGGAGGACTGCAGGTTGCCTGTCTTTCATTATACAAAACTATCTCCAGTGGTCTATAATCTTCCTAGCTTCCTATGCTGCAATGAAGGCACCATGTGGCAGTTTTTCAGGCTGGAAATATTGAGCAGCCAGGGAGGCTTCAAAGGGAGGAAAAGTAACAAACGCTCAAGACCCTTTGCCACATCTTTACAACAACCAATTAAGTACTAAGGGCACGGTGGAACATCAAATATCCTAGGAATAAAGTAGAAAGAGATCCCTTGTGAGGTACACCCATCAGGAAACAAAACCAATTCTTTTTTATTGTATTTTAACAGAATCTTGCAAATCTGAAAGTACATCTCCCCCCCCCTCCCCTTTACAGCTCAAAATACTAGGGAGGGTTTCTTCAGAAATTTTTGCCATGCCTCCCATTCCTTTTGCTGCCCCTTATCTGATCATTTTGCAGCTCTTCGTCCTCTCTCCCAAGACCATTCCCTTATATCATTACACGATTCTTGTCAGCCCTACAGAGTATACCAGATTAGGAAACAAATGTCATATAGGTCAAGACTATTTTTATTATAACAGACTCTTGCATGTCTGAATGTATTTCCCCCTCCCTCATTTTATCTTTGTGTAAAGGGGCCTGAGATATTTTCTCAAATTACTTTTATGGTCTGGGCTCAATCCCCCGTTCTCTGACCTTTGCCTTGGCAGCTGTTCTTCTTCCTGTCCTTCAAGGCTACCCCCTATTCCCTCTACACCTCTTTTTTAGGGAAGCAAACTTCTGAGAAACTGAAATGCTCGGACCTGTCAGTTGGAGAAGACTTCCAATCTTCCTGTCAGTTAGAGAAGATTTCCAATCTTGGATAATCACAAAGATTACAACCCAGAGAAAAAAATAAACACAAGGCACGTTATCTTCTTTTATTCCGGTGTTTATTTTGATTCTCATTTGTACTACTTGTTGGAAGGGTGCCAGACATACACTTGTGGTTGTTTTCTTTCCTGAGATTTGCCTAGAGAGAAACTCAGCTTATTCCTTTGCTCATTGGTTTACTCAACACAACTCTGCAAGAGTCCTTTCAATTCCTAAGAAGCAGTAGGTGGCTTGTGAGGTTCCTGACTTATCAACATTTCAAGCAAATTCCAAATACTGCTTCGAGGGGTTTGACCCACAGTTGTCTTCAGCTCTTGGCATTTCTCTTTAAAGATATGTCTTATCTCATCTGGATCTGCAGGAACTTCCCCAATGCAACATTCACTAACACCGTAGATGTCTCAAGCCTGATCAAATTGCATCACACAATATTATTGTACTCATAAGGCATAAAATAAAATAACATTAGACAGAAACAAAGCCCACCTGAATTTTCACCATATTTTTGGAAAATCAAAGATGATGATTTCATGGTGAAGACAAATTATCTGGATAAAATTAGTAAACTTTCTAGGTCAATGCACTATTTTCCCTAGAGTTTCTGGACAAGAAATGGAGTCTAAGAATGAAGACAGTAGGACATCTTTTGAGGTTTTCCCTTGTATGGCTGTTGAAGGGAACACTACCAGCCTGAATTCTCTAACCAGTTGATTGGTTTAGGTGGGAAATATGGATTGGAAAGATCAGCGTCCATAATACACAGGAGATAATAATAAAATGAAAGCATATAGCAACAGCAATAGCACGACTTATATACCACTTCATAGTTCTTTACAGCACTCTCTGAGCAGTTTACAGAGTCAGCATATTGCCCCCCAACAATCTGGATCTGCATTTTAAAGACCTCGGAAGGATGGAAGGCTGAGTCAACTTTGAGCCGGTCAGAATGAACTGCTGACAAGTTGGCAAAATTATCCTGCAATACTGCATTCTGACCACTGTGCCACCACAGTTCTTAGGATAAGATAAGATTTTTTTTGCTATTCATAATGATGAGTTGCAAAGACTAACAAACAGACTTAGATCTCAGGACATTGTTTGCCCCGGTTGAATTAGTTTGTTAATATTCTTTTTGCTTTAAAAAATGTCACCTGGGAAATCAGGTAGTTGACCCTTTTTCAAGCTTCCCCTTGATTTGGAGGAACCAAAATGCTGGTTGGTACAAGAGATACAATGTTGGGGAATGGCTGTAGGTCTGGAGGTTCTTTCTGGTCCAGCTCAGGTATCTAGTAGCCTTTTTTTATTGAGGCATTTTCATATTTCATGTTGTGAAGACAAGGAGAGAAGGTCATCTGGATAGCCAGTATAAATCATCTTACAAACCCAATAATTTAAACATGGACATCATTAAAAAGGGGGTGATGTTGAATGGAATTTGTATGCTACAATCACACATCTTCTTTTGCTTCCTTGAAACCCCCTGTGTAATTTATTCTTATTGCTTTTCTTCTCTTTGCTTTTTCATCTGTGTTTGTCTTGCTTTCCCTAATATAGGCTCTCACAGGCTTCTTATAGAACTTAGCCACTATTTTCTTTGTACCTGAATGCTAGATTAAAAACTGGCACATTATATTGCCACTAACAAAGGTATTCCACTTCCATTTTGTGACTGCCTCTGAAATGCAAAACTGATTGCTGAATTTGCTCTATTTTTATCTTCCTTTGCTTCCCATGTTTTTTGCCTGATGACAGCTTCTGGAGAACCTGAAACATACTTATTTTGTGTGTATGTGTGTCATTTAGTTGGCCCTAATAAAGAATATTCGGACCATCCCCACCTTATTGGCCTTCAGAAAAGCCGTGAAGACCTGGCTTTTTCGGCAAGTCTGGGGCCAATGATTGATCTATTGATTGGCCCATGAAATGAAACGATTGGATGATTGAATGTTTTTTTAATTTTTACATTGTTTTAATTTTGCTTTTAAATCTTTTAACTGTTTTTTAGATTTTGTATTCAATATGCTGTTAGCCGCCCAGAGTCCCTTTGGGAGTCGGGCGGCATACAAATCTATTAAATAAACAAACAAACAAACAAACAAACAAACAAACAAACAAACAAATAAATAAATAAATAAATAAATAAATAAATAAATAAAATATCTAAGTATGCATTTTTTTTTGTTATGATTGCTTTGAATTGGCTAGGCTTGTTTTGCACCTTTTTGAGAGGGCAAAGTTGAAATACTCATAGGAGCTACCATAGAAACCTTACTTGTGCTTCTAGCATTTAGAAATGCTCAATTAAACAAAGTTGACCTTTTATTCATTATGTCATTGTAAAGAACATATTCTGAATGGGCTTTGGAATCTAGTGCATAAGAATATATCTTTATTCAATATTGAAGGGATTGGTGTAACTTATGCAAACTTATGGTCTAAACACATGAGGAGGAGGCTCAGGTTTTGGACCAGAAACTGGAGATCCAGGTTCAGTCTCAACCACTGAAGCTCCGTAGATGACTTTGGGTCAAGTGGTGTCTGTCAATCTAATCTATGTCAAAGGATGGTGGTTGCAGTGGAGACAAATAGAAAGAGGGAACCTTGAACACATGAATGAAAGGTTGGATACAAATCAAATAAATGCAGAATACTTCTGCCTCAGCCAACACCTGTTACAATAAGGCAAAACAGAACTCCATCAAAAGAGCATGTTTCAGATGGGATACATTAGGGGTCCCAATTGACAGTGGCCATAACCAAATGGCTGGAACTTTTCCTTTACTTCACTTTCTCAACCATTTCTCTCTCTCTCTCTTCTGAATTCTTTCTACTCTTCCACCTGCTTCAGCATATATCTTTCAGGTTCCTTTTCCTTAATATTTATCTCTTCCTTGCTAGCATGAAATTAGGTCATGAGCAACATAAATCTGAGAGCCAGCTGCTACCACAAGTTGCCTATTCTGATCTAAATAGAGAAATAATTTAATGTCAGCAAACTTTCCATATTAGCTATGAGAACAATTTGCAAGGCTTTAGGTCTGAAGAGGCCAACTGACCTTACAGCTCCTGGGTGCTCATTATAACAGGATGCTGCTTTGGTTAGGAAACTCAGAATTTCTAGCACATAATTATTAGAAGTTTGAAAGTAATAGAAGTTTGGTCCTTTGGCAAGTACAGAAATGTGGGGAAACATTGTCAATATTTTCTCTTTTTTGAAGAAGAGATCAGGCCGGAGCACTTTAGAAGAAATCAAGACAGAGATGGTCCTTTTAATTAGACATTCATGTCCCATAAGTGGACATCAGAGAATGAAACCAAGAAAGATGAGTAGTGTTGGGGCCTTGCACTACAACCCCATCACACTTACAGTGTATGCATGCATATATCAGTATATCTTCACAAATAAATGTGAGAAAAAAGCTAATTTTTCAGCCTAAACTGTAGGCCTGCAGGTCTAAATTCTTTCAAATAGGGGCAGTATACACATCACAAATGCTTTAAAACAGGGGAGGGAAACCTTTTCGCAGTTATGAATTTTCTCCCAGTGTTGGTGAAACTGAGGATAGCGAGGACCCCAAAGAAGTGGAGGCATGACATTATGATACAGATGTGACAGAGGTGTAGTTCCAGTAGTGGCTTCCTAAAATGCACTGATCATTTTGGGCATACTAACGCAATGAGTTGCAAAAAGGTATTTGAATGCAGAATTATGGCGCTTAGGCTACTCTCAGCAAACACCAGAACAGAAACGGCACAGGCAGGAACTCAGGGATATAGAGCACTGATGACTTTATTGCAGGAATCAGTGAAGTCATGTTGAATGAATTTCAGCAATTGCAAATGCAAGCCTTGTGTAGTCAAATAAGGGCTCAAATTTTTTAGCATTTCCCCCCATCTGTATCTTCTGAGTGGGAGGAATGGTTTCTACCTGTCCCTTATTAGGGTAGCAGGGTAGTCTGTTTCAGGCTGTTTGCTTCTGATTTTGCCAAAAACAGTCCTTGGATCCTTGGACTCCTTGTTATTTTTAGAACCAACTTCTCCAAACAGAATGTACCAGTCCCTTGCTATTACTGTTGGAGCTGGCTCCCAGATTGCTAAATGTTCAAATGATAGTTACTTAAACAGCCAACTGCAAACTCCCTTGTTATCAATGAAAAGATCCCAGAAAGAGAGCCTAGAATGCCATTAAAAAGAAAACCAAAAAATCTTGATCTTAATATACTTGGAGAGGGGAAGGGAGAGGAGTAGAGTGGGGTGGAGTGGAGTGGAGTGGAGTGGAGAGGAGAGGAGAGGAGAGGAATGGAGTGGAGTGGAGTGGAGTGGAGTGGAGTGGAGTGGAGTGGAGTGGAGAGGAGAGTTCTTTGAGTTCAAGCTTGACTTTTTGGGATCACATGGACAAATCCATGTTCCTTTATTAGAAATAATACGAAAACCATCTGCCTTTTTCCAGGATGTTTTTTGACTTGTAAATCTTTCCTAAAATCCTGGGGTCTTTAAAAATGCTGACCATATCCTAATGTTTTTCAGGTTCAACCAAAGTCAACTGTCCCATAGCACAATTCCAAGTGATCCTGGAACCACAACAAAAAGGGGCTCAGAGTCCTTGAAGAAATGTTATGCAGTAAACAAACATTTTTCTTTCTTGTTACTCAACATGTCCTTCTACCATGACCACTGTTGTCTTTCCCTCATATTGAAGGGGCATGTTTTTCTTATTTCCCTTTATGCTGTTGGGTAATAAAAGGCATTGATACTTACGGTAGATTCATGAAGCTATGAGACGACTACTTGATCCCTTTGGTGTAACTGGAACCACTAACCACTTTCTCCCATTCTTCCTCAGAAGGTCCATCAGGACAGATATGCCATTGAAAGAGAGATGAATGTGGAGCTATTCTTCCATCAGCCTATCTCTGAGTTTGCCGGTACCTGAATTGAATTAAATGCTCTAAAACAGGGGTCTCCAACCTTGGCGACTTTAAGACTTGTGGACTTCAATTTCTAGAGTTCCTCAACCAGCTTTACTGGCTGAGGAATTCTGGGAATTGAAGTCCACAAGTCTTAAAGTCGCCAAGGTTGGAGACCCCTGCTCTAAAACAATGGTTCTCAATCTTTTCTTCACCACAGACCCTCCCCCCCTCTTTAAATACTTTTGTGGCCACAGACCATGGCCATGGACCACCAAGACTTAACTCAAGATTTAAAATATAACATTTCTTCAAGCCTTCGCAAACCCCCTGACCACGTTGAGAACCATGCTCTAAAATGCTCTTTAGACCACCAGACAGGATTGAGCAGAAAAAAAGTAAGTTTATAAATCTAGCAAGTAAAGCGGTCCTTATTAAAGAAAGCTAATACAATATTCACACAGTCATTTTATCTTTGGGGGCATCTTATCAGCTTTTAGCAAATCACAGGTTGCTTTCATCACAGTCAAACTGATTCTGATTTTACTCTGGCTCCCCGCTGCTTGTGATATTCAGTTCTTAGAACAAAGGAGATAAAGGTTTCCCAGAAGTCCCTAAGCTGCCATATCTTGTATGTTTTTTCAAATACCCATGTATATACTGAATTATTAAGCACAACATACAGTAGCAGTACTGCATTTCAAATGAAGTTTTCTTGGCTTAATTTCAGTTCTAAGCCATTCTAAAATTAATCTTTCTCTTTGGATGGTTTTAATAATTATCTAAGCATATTTGTCTCTATTTGTTTACTCTGACCACAAATAAAATTTCAAAAAAATTGACACCCATAATGAGTGATTACATAAGGCCTTCACCCCTGCGGTTTTGCTGGGAACGATGCCAAGTTTTATATACCGGAACTCAGAGGAACGAATAAAGGTTCTTCTGGTACTAAGCAACAGTACAGGATATTTCTACAACAAACCAAGCAGGTAGTAGACTTATCCTCAGGGTCTTTAGCTCTACCATATCTCTTCCTGTTTTGAATAGGATACCATAGCATCACAGAACACACTGTCCTGAACACAAACTGTACTTTATATTTTTAGCACGACCTTCTGTACTGTTTTTCACACCTTGTTGAAAAAGTTCTAAGTAAACCACCAGGGGGAAAAAACCCTCAGATAATATACAGATTGAAGTTCCTCAAATCATAAGCAATGTTTAAAAATGTATATTCTATGTTAAGGATGCTTATGTATATAATGAAACACAAATGACAAGAACCATTATATTTATATATGTGTGATGTGGCCGCATGTGAAATAATTTTGTTTTGTACATCCCATCTTAGAAATAATTGAAAAAGTTCATCCATAACCAAAGAGATGAAACCTTTCTTGAGAAAGAAAATATATTAGGTTTTTCAAGGTAGAAAAAAAAATGACAATTCTCTTCCTCACAACAGTAGAAGTCTGGGATCAACAGAGGATATTTGCTGTAGATCCAGTACATTTTCACATCATGTATCAGTAGTATTTGCAATCCCAAATTGTAGTGATGGAGATTTGATAAATCCATGGAGCAATATCATGAAACTAAAAAGTTGCCGATGCATTATGGTATTTACTATTTAAGACATGTCATTGTTTCTCTGACCAGGTAGCAGACTTCGTGAAACTACAGATTAGAAAACATTGGTGGTTAGCATCCATCCACATACAGTATTTGGAAAACCATTCAATTACCTCTGATGATTAGGCATATTGGGTGAATTGAAGGGAAATAATATTCAACATCAGAATGCACAGGTCTTCTATTCTGTATTAGGAGATCCTTGTTCTGATTTTCTAATTTCACACTCTAGATTTTTCTTAAGAGTAGTTATTGTTATAGTACTGCATAATATGCCTCAACATCAAATCAATGACAGTATATTACTTCTCCATGCAGCATAAAAGAAGTGGGCTCTCCAACGTTTAACTCAAAAGAAGCTTTAGAGGAGTGTAAATGTGTAGATGAAAACCACTGCCACATCTTATTAAGTAAGCTAACATTCTGGAACCTGCCAATCAGTGTGAAGTGATGACATAATTCAAGGACACAGGCACTTCGCTTTATCTTTCTAATCTTGATTTGATGGCAGTTCCGAAAAAGTCCTGAAAAGTCATCCCACCTTGGCCTGCAGTGTAATCCTCAGAGATAAAATGGACAGCTTGTCCTGCTGCACAAATGGAGGCATGTTTGCCAGAGAGATTAACTGAGTAATCTTGCCAGTCAGTTCAGTCTAAAGTATCTTGTCAACGTCAGTTCAATCTAAACAAACAGTAAATTCTGCTGGAGGCAGGCAGCTTCCCCCTCCCCAAATGTAAACACCACCCAAAGCCATAGCTGCAGGGGACTTTGAAACGTAGTCATGTCCATTTTCAATCAGTCCATGTCACCAATTAGCTTCCCACTTAGGGCACTTAAAACAGCATCATCCCATCTTACAGATGGAGGAATAAAGACATGGAGGTTATTGCTCTGCTAGAGAGGACAAGGGGAAAGAAGCAAAAAGGAATGAGGTTTTTTTTGCTGCTAGACCATACAACATTACACAGGTTATTTAACAGCAGCGATTTGGGCTGAGTTTATCTGGACAAGCAAAATCAGATTAAATGGGGACAGCAGGGAAGTGGAGGAAATTCTTCCTGCAACTTGGTGAGGATGGAAAGAAGGAGGCCGTGTCAATTACTCCACCAGGCTGTTGCCAAAGAAGAAAGCTGGTCTAGACCAGGGGTAGGCAAAGTTGGCTCTTCTATGACTCGTGGACTTCAACTCCCAGAATTCCTGAGCTAGCATGATTGGCTCAGAAAGTCTGGGAGTTGAAGTCTACTAGTCATAGAAGAGCCAACTTTGCCTACCCCTGGGACTCTAGACCATTGTTTCTTAACCTTGACAATTTTAAGATGTGTGGACTTCAACTCCCAGAATTCCCGAGCCAGCATGGAAGTTGGAAGTCCACACATCTTAATGTTGCCAAAGCTGAGAAACGCTGGTCTTGGCACAGAAATCAACTTCTCCAACTTCCATCCCTTAGCAAACATCTTCTCTAGCTGGAGGAGAGCAACATTGGAAGGAGCAAAGTCCTTCCATTGATTCACTTTCGACTCCAGTTGCCTTTGGCCCTTTGTTTCCTTTTGGTAGGATACAACAATAGCCAATTTATGACTGCAGGACTCCTCTGGCAGTGTATATAAGCTGCCTGAGGCCCCAGCTTCCTTTGGATTCCTCCTCTCCTTTCATGGTTTCCCTTCAAGATGCTGTTATGAGATGGAGCGCCTGAATATGTCTCTTTGCCTGTTCTGTCCATTCATCTTTTTTTTTTTTGCCTGTGTCCTTCAAATTACGAGCCTGCAGGCTGAAGATCTCCTGTGTTTAATCTATGTTCAATATTCATTTAAAAGACAAGCTTCTTTCAGGAACAGTAATATACTATTACTGTTGGAACAGAGTTGGGAGGGAGCTTGGAGGTCTTCCAGTCCAACCCCCTGCTCAAGCAGGAGAATTTATACCATTTCAGACAAATGGCTATCCAATCTCTTCTTAAAAACCTCCAGTGATGGAGCAACCAAACTTTCTTATATATATATATATATATATATATATATATATATATATATATATATATATATATATATATATATATATATATATATATATATATATATATATATATAGTTTTTTTATTTTTTCCAGCAAACATTACATATTTTATGAACAAAGTGTTGTCCGGATCAATCTTACGTAGCTTTCCATATACATAATCCATTTCATATCATCTCTCTATTTCAATTTCAACCAATGATATTCTCCTTACATATTTCTTTATCTTAACTTATTTTCTTCTTAATACATACGTAATATTCCTAATCGCCCTAAATTCCTAATCCCCTACAATAACATCAATTAACTATCCTATTTACTACATATATTTCTCATATTTTCTGTCCCAGTATATTTCAACTTCATCTCATAATTTAATTAATTTAATTTGTCTTTGAAAATAAAACAAATTACCCTTTCACATTCCATCTACTGTTCTATTTTACTATAATCAATATACATTGTCATCTTCAAATCTTATACAGAAACCCTTAACTGTCCACAATTAAAAGCACATAAAATTTCCCATCCCACTTTTTCTGCTAATCTGTTTTGCCAAATAATATACATTATCATATATCTTTATTACTACTGATCTATTTTTACCATAAACCTTTAACTTGATTAACTATCTACCATTAATATTAATAGTTTTCTTAAATGTACTAATATGAACCTTATTTTCTTTCTTTCTTTCCACTAGCCTTCCCCTCTTTAACCATTTTCCTTTGGTCTCGCAAAAATTCCACTTCTTATTAGTTTTCTCCTTTTGTCCCATTCCCTTAACTTCTTTTTCTTTTCTTTTTCTTTTTATGTATCTTATACCTTTTCTCCTGAGTCCTTTTTCTCTCTTTTGAATTTATTATTTGTGTGGTTCTCCCCCCAATGTTCTCTTATCTCTTCCCACTATTTCCCACTTTGCCCTTTAATTGATTCTTTTTTGCGGGATATTCCCCTCAGCTCTTTTCTTGCCACTGTAAATCCCAATGAAATCATCCAGTTGGATATTCATGGATATCTACATGCAATTTTCTGGGAAGAAATAGGCTTCCCCTTCCCTCTGAATTCATTGTAGGGATTGCTTATAAGTAAATAATAATCTTTGGCCCTCAACTCCCTTATTATCCTGCTAATAAGCCTTGGTTTCTTATTATTATTCCTACAGTATTAGTAAGTTCAGGTAGTCATCAACTTATGACCAGTCACTTAGTGACCATTCAAAGTTATGACAGACTGCCCTGGCAGTACTTATGACCTGTTCCAAAGTTCTGATAACCCAGCCCCCTCCCTGTGGTCACGTGACCACACCTTGGGTGTTCAGCAACCAGCCCACATTTATGCAGCATGTTTGCAGCATCCCAGAGTCATGATAGTTTTCCTGAAAACGGACATTTACTTCTGCTTTTTGGCAAAGCTGACCCCTAATAAACCATTGGTTCACTTAAAGACTGTGCCATTCATTTAACAATGACTATGGTTACCTTATGATTGCAGCGTTAATAACTGCTCAAAAAAGGTCCTAAAATCAATCACGTGGGTGACATGATATATGACCATCACAACTTACAACCATGATGGGGCGGCTCCATGATGGTCATAAACTGAGGACTACCTGTATTCCTTTTACATAGTTTCTTGTCTCTTCCCTTTGAAATACACACTCTTAATGCTGAAGGTCATCTTAAGAGGCCAAGCATGACATAGGAAATCTCTGCACTGAGACATCCAGGGAGGCAGAATACACACACACACACACACACACACAGAATGAGAGAGAGAGAGAGAGAGAGAGAGAGAGACAGAGAGAGAGACAGAGACAGAGACAGAGACAGAGACAGAGACAGAGACAGAGAGACAGAGACAGAGAGAGAGTCAGAGAGAGAGACAGACAGACAGACAGACAGACAGACAGACAGATAGACAGAGACAGAGACACACACATACACAGAGAGAGAGAGAGGGAGGGAGGGAGTTTAGACAATTAGGCACCGTGCCAAATTACACAGAATTCTTATTATGGTAGCTATATTGCTTATATTTAATAAAAGTGTCTGCTCACTGAAAATTACTAAGGGAATATATTCACAGGGTGACATGCTAATAAAAAAAGGCTTTACAGTGTTGACATTACAGTTGTCAATTACTTCTCCTATTCTACAGTAATTTCCCAGTCACCAAATTTGCTTTACCTATTGCATACCACAGGGATCTAAGTCACCTTGACATGTCTTTGCAAAGCATCCTCAACAATGTTCATGTTTCCTAAACATTCTTCCAGGCACCAGCCTCCTTGATGGAAAACGTGTTGCTATTGCTACATTTTCATTTCTTCAAAAAAAAAAAGGCAGTGGTTTGGTTAGGCAATCTGCTTCTCTCTCAGTAGTATGCATGTCCCTGTTTTCAAGTGTATGCATAAATTGTGCATTTGCCTTTTATAGTGATATTCTTACTGTGAAAGGACTTTAAATCAGTGTTTCACCTAGGTGCCAGTCGGCCAGCCAGAAAATTGTGGGCACAAAGATCATAGCCCGTAAAGACTATTATCTTTGTAAGCAGATACAGTATGTATTAATATTCACATAAAAGTATCAGCTTTGATTTAAACAAGAATCCTCACACGCAAATGCTTTTTCCTGCAGACAATCACCCTGCAGGAATCAATATTTTATGGAGGATGGAAATGTTTACACTGGAATGTTATGTCATGTCCATGTTTTTCTTTTTTTAATTGTATTATAAATAAAAATATATTTTAAAAAAATATATTTTATGGAGGAGAGGGGGCATCACTCACTTGGCAACTGGTTCGCCATTACAGCCATTTGTAGTATCTCATAGTCATGTGACTGTAATTTTTTGACATTTTTTTAAAATCAGTTTCCAGTGTTTACTTCTGGTTTCCAGGAACAAACCCCCATTGGGTAAAATGTATTCGCTTAACAACCAAACCACGAAAAATATCATAAAATAAGGTCTGGTCACACAATGACCGAATTAATAACCTCAACCATTTACAATCATAATTTCAGGCTCAGTTACAGTCATTAAGTTGAGAACTGCCTAGATTTTATAAAGGAGCTCAAGGCAGCATACATAGCCCTCCTATTTTTTGCTCAATAACTACTGTGAGAATGACCGGCTCAAAATATCCAGTAAGCTTCCATAAAAGGTGGGGTTAAACCTGGGTCTCCTTGGTATAGTCCAGTTAACAATTATCATGAGGGCAGGCGAGTCACCGAGGGGGGGGGGAGAGCGGGTTCTACCAATCAAGATGGTTGTCAAAACGCCTTTTAACATGCATCGCAGTGCAAATAAAAAAGATACAGAGCAGTCTGGGCCATCTGACCATCTACATCAGTGGGCCCCAACCTTTTGGGCACCAGAGACCAGTTCTGTGGAGAGAGGTTTTTCTGTGGGCCAGAAGGGGTGTGGTTATGTGTGCTTTCTGCACCCCATGGATGGGGCTTCGTTTGTTTGCAGGGCCCGGTTTCTGGCATGCTGCAGATTGGTGCTGGTCCACGGACCAGGGGTTGGGAACCCCTGATCTAGATCAATGTTTCCCAATCTTAGCCATTTTAAGAGGTTTGGACTTCGATTCCCAGAATACCCCAGCTAGCATTGCTGGGAGTTGAAGTCCACACATCTTAAAATGGCTAAGGTTGGGACCACCGATGTGGACTCTTTCCTCCCCACAATGATGCCCATATGTGAGGCTAAAAACCATAATCATTACAGTTTATGTCAATACAGGTAGTCCTTGAATGACAACAGTTCGTTCAGTGACTGTTCAAAGTTACAACGGCACTGAAATGGTGACTTATGGCTGTTTTTCACACTTACGACCATTACAGCATCCCCATGATCATTTGATCAAAATTCAAATGCTTGGCAACTGATTCACATTTATGACGGTTGCAGTGTCCCAGGGTCATGTGATCAACATTTGTGACCTTCTGACGATCAAAGTCAATGGGGAAGCCAGATTCACTTAACAACCGGGTTACTAACTTAACAACTGCAATGATTCACTTCACAACTGTGGCAAGGAAAGTCGCAAAATGGGGCAAAACTAACTTAACAAATGTCTCACTTAGCAACATAAATGTTGGGCTTATCTGTGGTGGTAAATCGAGGATTACCTGTATTGAATTTTTAATCTCTCTTTCTTCACTCACAGCCTACAGGAGTATGGATAGCTATCGCTTTAATAGGATTTTCTCTTTATTGATGTCGACAGTCGATTCTGTTGCCAGCATTAGTGTACCTGTAGCGTTTTATACCCCATAAAATGAATAAAATGATAGAGTGTACATGAATTCCTCTGCTTTGAAAGTTCCTTGTAAAAGCCTCGCATCACATAACTAAAGACATGTTTGCTTTTCTTAAATTCAACAGCCAGTTAACCTGTGTGAGCAATGTCATTTTGTTTGTCAGTGAGGGCCATCAGGTAAATTATTCAACAAGTATGCATTAATAACTCACAGATAAATGAAGCAATATTGGAAAGGCACTTAACATTTCACACTAGAAATACTAAAAATTTCGCACATGTAGGCTTTGCTGAAATATACAGCAAATAGAGAGTTCACATTTCTACAATACAGTAATAAAGCATTTAATGTGGAAACCTAAAATTGACAACTACTGCTTTCTCTGCTAACATTTGTTTCCCACCCCTCCCCTTCTTTAAGAAGTAGCTTTTGCTGGAATAGCCACTTCTTTTACTACTTTGGAAATCATTAACCAGATATTATTCTGCTCCTTCTCAAAAGGAGCCTTTCACATTATTTCCATACAGTCGGGATAACAAAAGACACCACGGAGCTTAAAAAAGAATAAACACCCAAAGAATGCCTACAATCAATATATGTATATACAAATCCCATCAAGGGCTTACTGATTTTCAGAGTCTGGCACTCCAACGGCCATAATCCACAAACACCCACGAAACTCAAGGCAAGGCCATACTTAGAAGATAGAAGACACCAGGCCAAGAGTGCCACATTAATCCCATTGACAATCAATACTTAGAAATCAAGGCATCCGTGTCGGAAACAGTACCCAAATCATGCATGGAGCACCTGCTCCAGTCTCCAAACACATTTCCTCAGATTATCACAGGGATGGGAACATGTGTGCTTTTGGTGAAAATATTTTTTTTCCTCATAAAAGGAAATGCATAGTTTCATCAAAAGCACTGGGCTATGGCTCTAAGCAGGGGGTGGATTCCACTTACCTTCCCTACCAGTTCGCATCACGACGGAAGTGCATGGACATGACAGAAGTCACATCGCACAAAACACCTGGAAATGAACCTCTGTGCATGCGCAGAAACCTTTGCGCATGTGCAGAGGGTTTTTTTTTTTGCAAGCTGAGGCGACCGGAGGACCGGTTTGGGAGCATGGATCGCCGGTCATCGCTGCCGTTTGGCGAGCGGCGGTAAATTTTCGCTACCGGTTCTAAAGAACCGGTCCGAACTGGCAGCAACCCACCACTGGCTCTAAGCAAACTGATTTCAGTCCTGAACTTAGAGGCCTTGGCTTCCATCCGAAAACTCTTTTCTCAAAGATTTCCGCCTGCAGGGTTTTTTTCATCTCAGGAACTGAAGCCCCTCTGACCTTATCTTATAGCTGGCTGAGCATTTACTGTTGAATCCCGGCAGCTCAATGAACCAGCAAATAAGTGGATTAAAAGGGGATACCACCCTGACTTTACGCCCGCCCTGCAAGGAAAAAAACCCAAGCAAATAAGGAGATAAGGAAAATATCTTGGGTAATTGCTTGTGGCCCAGCGGCCAGAGGGCAAATGGAAAGGGCAAGAAAGTCTCAATATGTTCCTTTGCTCAGTAACCAATTTTCAGGTTTTATTACCAAATGATAAATAAGGTTTGGTTTAACTTATCCCAAACTGGGGTCCTCCACAGGCATTGGATGGCAATTCCCAGAGTTCCCAATTATGTGGGGTTCAAGGCCCAGGGTTTGAAAGATAATAAACTGGGAAGTACCATTTTTAAGAGAGCCAGTTTGATGTATTGCAGCAGTCCCCAATCTTTTTGGCACCGGGGATCCATTTTGTGGAAGACAATTTTTCCATGGACTGGGGGGGGGGGCAGGGGGGGAGGGTTTCTGTTTCCGTCACTAGCCCACCATTCACCTCCAGCTATGCAGCCCGATTCCTAACAGGCCACTGACCGGTACTGGTCCATGGCTCAAGGATTGGGGACCCCTGGTGTACTGGTTGAGACATCAGGCTAGAAATTGGGAGAGCCTGAGTTCTAGTCCAGCCTTAGGCACAAAGCCAGTTGAGTGACCTTGAGCCACTCACACTCTCTCAGCTCTAGGAAGGAGGAAAGGGCAAATTATTTCTGAAATCTTTCCAAGAAAGCTGAAGCAGCTTGTCTAGGCTGTTGCAGAAGTAAAAATAAACTGACTCAAAGTCACGCGCATACATACGCATACGCGCACACACACAAACACATGGCTGCTTTAGAATAACTGATTTCAAATCGGGGTATTTCAACAGGATTGCTTTCCATCCTGCCAAACTTCTAAAATTCTGCAAATGATTTCCTTTCCACTGAAATTCACAGGCTTGAAGTTACAAGCACTGTGTATAGCAACGGCCACAGCAGGAAGAAAACATCAGAAATTGCAAAAAAAAAAAAAAAAGTATGGAGGCAATCAGAAACTTATGCAATAAACAGTATATGGAAAGTGTGCTGCAAACAAACACAAGACTCCCGGTGATTCTGCATGACTTTGCAGCTTTAAACTGCACAACTTTAAGCAGCACAACTAGCTTAGGCAAATGGTGCCTACACTCCTTTTCAGGACAAATACAGGGAGTGCTACATTAAAAATAATATGAAGTAGTCTACACTGGTTGAGCCCAAAAGCGGAAATGCTCCACTGGACCACAATACAGAGTATTTTTCCATAAAAATGGAGAACGGTTGGGGACTGTCTTACTATGGTTGTGATTTAAAGTTAATAAGTTTCTTCTGTAGTATTCCTCTGTTTGGAATTGCAGTTTTTGTTGTTAGAATTACAGAGCAATTACACGCATGCTTACGCAGAAGTCTCACTGTTTAATGACCTCGCTAATATGAAATCAGTGTATAGAGCAATCAATTTTCCAGGGTCTGCCCCAACAACGTTGGCTGGAAATCAAGGGATTGTCCATGAGGGAAATCCAGCAAGTTACAGAAGGTAATGTACTGGATTGCAACCCCAGGAGTGATTAGGAATGAGCAACTATGAGCATACTCTACGGAGTATGGCTGCGGACAATGGTTGGTTGAGGAATTCTGGGAGTTGAAGTCCACAGATCATAAAGGTGTCAGGAGTTGCCCACCCCTGGTCCAGATAAAACAACAACAAAGGAGTTCTTGCGACAGCAAGGTTCAAGAACGGGATCTGCTGCAACACAAACTAAAGCTGTCCCAGTGAAACGGGGGGGGGGGGTTGCAACCATCTGCCGGGACAAGTAGAAACACAACCTGCATACAGTATGCAGAAGCAGACAATGCAATTTGATAGCAAAGGCGGGGAGGGGGGGAAACACCCCCAGAGCAGGCAGTCATTGTCTTCAGAAACAAGAGCATTTGTGGATGCCCGTTTTAGAAGTAAGGAGCAAACTCAACGATAAAGTTACTGGAGGAGTATAGTAGTTCAAAACTTGAGTAGAACTTGCAGCGTAATATTCCAGTCTGATTTAGGTTCCCTGTTTGCATCTATGAGGGAAATTGGGTACCGTGTAAGAGCCTCAAGCTAAGATTTGGGTTCTTAGAAAAACCCCCTTAAATCAAACTTTCTTTGACTCGTTTCAGGCATTGCTCCTTTTCTTTTTTCTTTTTTTTCCTTTCTCTCTTTTCTTTTTGCTACTATTTATCCTATTAGAGCACGTGGCCTCGGGACTCTCCACGAGATGCCTGAAGAGGCACAATTGCGCGACAGAAAAGACAGCCTCCTCCACCCACTCCCAGCGCAAGAGAGCAAAACTAAGGGGGGGGGGGTTGGAGATTCCTATCTCCACAGCTGCCGGTCACAAAAAAGGTAGTTCGGCGCATGCTCGGGGTACCGGGTTGTGGGGTTTGTTTGTGTGTGTGTGTGTGTTTTTGACGATCCGTCAATCACCCCCTTTCCCTCGCCGCCTCCGAAGCCCAGACTTGGGCGGAGCCGCCGGCAGCTTTGCGGGCCGGCTCTAAAGAGGGGGGGCGCTTTATAAGGGACGCGGGTAGCTCCGGGACGAGAACTTTTTGGCTGTGGGTGGCGTCGTGGCTGCTGGCGAGGTGCAGAATCGGAGCCTGCTGTCGGGGAGCGCTCGAGCAATGGACACGAACGATGTAAGGAGGCGCCAGACGTTTGCCCAGGGAGCGATGGATGGATGGATGGATGGATGGATGGAGCGAGCGCCTGGTTAGAGGTTCCTAAATATCGGGATGTGCTTTGCTCTACGCGATCTCGCAAAGCTCTTTGGGGAGAGCGGGAGAAGGACACGCGCAACCGTGGGGTTTTTATCTTCTTTAGATTACAAGACATGTAGCGGCTCTCTTTTTCCGATCAGATGAGAGTTCCCGGCTGGCGTTACTAGATCTATCTCATCAGGGTCCCCCGCAAAAAAATAATAATAATAAAGTCACTTTTGCTCCTTTGCAGAGGTGCCGTTTTAAAAAGCGGACCGGACCGTGGATCCGAAATGCACCTTGTAGTAAGCGCTCTCCTATAGGTCGTGCAAGCGGACGCCCTCTCCCCTTGCTTGGGAGGGAGGGGGAGGTGGTTTCTTGCCCCGAACCCACCAAACGTTGCGCTCTCTCAACTTACTTCCACAAGTTTGCAGGCTCGTTGTGGAGAGGAGCGCCTTTGAAAGCAGCGCGCCCGGCTGCGTAAAAGTGCGTGGGGTCGGACGGGGGACCTGCGAGGGACGGTTCTGGATTGCAGGCGGGGAACAGGCGGTGTCATTAACCTTCGATTTTGCTTTCGTTGATCTTTCCCCCCTTCCCCATCCCTGGGATCTTAAAAAAAAAACAACTATCGCTGGGTTTGGAACACGTGAGAAAAACTTGGCGGAATCTTTTGGCTGCCTTAGAAAGCGCGATTGACTAATATTTATTGTTCAAAAGTAAACCTTGAATGAGAAAAAGTTTTAAGACGTTGGGTCGTACCGTTTTCGGACGTTTCCGAGCAGTCCTTGACTCATGCGGTTTCTTGCTTTTGTCATTAAGTAGAACTCAGAACGTTGTTTTTTAAAAAGAGTCTTTATGTACAAGGCAAACTAGGGTGGAATTTTTTTTCTCCTAGAGTGTCTAGAGCAGCGGTTCTTAACCCTTTTAGTGGTCTGCACCCCCTTGAATCTGAAAATAAGCTCTTGCACCCCCTTAAAAATGTGTGCATATTTTTTATTTAAGAAAAAACATTTATTGCATAAACAAATGCCGTGTTTATTTACAATATATTACTATATAACATTATATATATATATATATATATATATATATATATATATATATATATATATATATATATATATATATATATATATATATATATAATATTATATATATTATATTACTATATAACAAAAACACGGTCGCCTCGTTCGTATTTTTTTTTTTTATTTCTCTCGCACCCCTGGAAATGCTCTTTTGCACCCTCAGGGGTGCACGCACCCCAGGTTAAGAACCACTGCTCTAAAGTGAAGAGGGAGGGAAATGTTTGGTCTATGACCAAAGTAAAAACCAAAAAAGAAAATGTTTGGTCTATCAGCAAAGTATCTAGGGTGTCTAGACCACCGAAATGTTTAAGTAGCATGGATATTGGCATATTGCTTTCACCAACTTGTGGGAAGCATGAGAATCAAACAGCAAGGGCTCATTCCATAAAGTGGAGATAAGCCCTGGGTTCAGGAAAACTTTATTCAGGACGCTTAGAAACCCCTGCGTAGGTTTCGTGCCCTTTTAATTTCTACTTGAATGCGTGGGAATGTGGATGCTGGTCCCGTTTCAGCTCAGAAAAGTATCTCCTTTGTACCCTGGATGGGAGAATCCTCCGCGGAGCTAGAAGGCGTCCTTTCAAAGCCTCCCGGCCTGAATAGAGACAGTCTCTGTTTTGAAAGTGTTGTCAAGCCCTTTTGTAGAAACGCCTCACAGCAAAGAAAGGACAGCCTCTCTGCAAGGCAAGAGGGAGGAGGAGGAGGACTGAAGGAGGCGGTGGCCAGGTGACTACTCCCTTACTTGCCTTTCAAACGGCTGGTGGTTTCCTGAGGTTGCACTTCTCTTTTTTTCCCCCCATCTGTTGCCTTGCTAAATTGAAACTGCTCCCTCCTTTATGTTCTGACGAGTTAGGCAAAAGGATCTGAGAAAGAGCTTGCTGGCGGGAGAATTTGAATGGGCAAACTTGAGCTTTTTACAAAAGTCTTGCCACACCCTGTTTTTGTTGGTTTGCCAGTTTTTACATTTACAAAATTGTTTATGCTGCTGATGGACCACGTCTTATAAGCTGCTCAGAATCACCTGGAACTATAAAATGGGCAGCATATAAATTTAATAAATAAAGACTCACGGTTGTTTTGGTTTGGCATATCATTTAGGCTGACAAAGATGAACTCTAATGCTTGCTTACTTCACCGCCACTTTGTGTTTGGATTTATTTATTTCTTTTATGAACCTACCTCTTTGCCTGGGAAGTCAGCCTGGTCAAGAAGTCCTGGCACATTATTTGCCTCCAAGGAGGGGAAAATATGGAAGAAGTGATTCTTTGTTGTTCAGGCCCCAGATCTAAGAAAATATTTTCACTATCAGGCTCTTGATGTCTGATTCAACTGAAAATAATTCTTCTAAGCAAGATCCTCCCAGAGTCTTCTTTAACAGGATTGTTGAAATGAAAGGATTAGATTTACAAGAATTTTAACATCTACTTTATATTTTAGTACCCATTATACAGGCAGTCCTTGTTTAGCAACTGCCTCATTTGGTGACCATTTGCAGATATGACAGTGTTAAAAAAAAGTGGCTTTATGACCAGTCCTGTTATTTATGAGCTTTGCAGACTGTAAAGCAAAGTGACAAGCTAACTTAGCAACCACTTTGCTTAACAACAGAATTGCTGGTCTCCATTATGGTCACTAAAGGAGGACTAGCTGTATTAGGGTAGAGACTACTTCAGTTTCTTTCTAATGGGTTTCTTTTGAACCAAAGAGAAGGTAATTCTTTACTCTGATAATACAGGAGCTTGCAGGTTGGGTGTTTACAAAACTGAATCCTTATTAGTTTTTAAATCAGCCATTGCAGTCATGATCTTCCATTCTTACTTTGATTCTTATTTCATAAGAATACAATAAATATAGTAGAGGTGTGTACAAATTTGATAAAATATGTTTTCTTTCTTGTATAGAAGAAATACATTTTGGTTTGCCACTTCAACCCCTATTTTGGCAAACCAGGCTAAAGTAAAACCTAGAACAATTTGGTTGTTCCAGGTTTCGTCCAAGAAAAACTGGAAATGGCTTATGGGTAACTGAGCCAGTTTAGCTTGGTGGTTTAAGCACCAGGATAGAAAACCAGGAGAGTATGAGTTCTAGTCCCGCCTTAGGCAACAAGTCGGCTGAGTGACTTTGGCCCAGTCATTCTCTCTCAGTCCAACTCACCTCCTAGGGTTGGTGTGGGGAAAATGGGAGGAGGAAGGTTTGTTGGATAAGTACACCACCTTGAATTATTTGTAAAAAAAAATAACAAAGGTGGTATTAATTTGAGAAAAAGTTCGATCGTCCGATTGCTACCATGTTAAGGGACGAATATCTCCGTAGAGGCGATATTTGGATCTTTTACTTGGAATTCAAACACTTAGAAATAAAACCAAGATTAAATGTCTAATAGAAAATATTTATTTCAGTACAAAACAATATAAAAACAATAAATCCTGAATAATCTACATCTTTGCTACGGAACACGACCTTCCAGGTGGGAAGGCACATCAGAAGTGATTAATGGTGGATTAGGAATGTAGACATGTGCAAAACATCATATCATGTGTTCTGCTTGTATTGGGAAGTACCATAATATTAGAATAGGGGTGCGTCACCCTGCATAGACTCACAACTGACAATATTCACATCGCGACAGGTGGGATACAAACAAACTAGGGCAGAGCTACTGCGCCTCTACTCTCTTTTTCTTTCTCAGAATTGCCTGTGCTGCAGCCCACTTGCCATTCTTTTCAGGATCTTATCTCCTACTTCAAGTCTACCTTTTTTTTGTGATCTTCCCAGCATCAACAACCTTCCTCTTAACTTCCACTTAGCTGATCTTGATTTTGCATTTTTCCTCCTGTCTTATTTAGAACATCTCTTCTGAGACGAAGCACACGTGTTTTGGTATGGGCATGAACCACCCAATACTGCCTCTTCCCTACATGGGACAGTTTGTGGACAAAGGATTTTATTTATTTATGTATTAGTTTCTATTAGATTTTTATCCCACCTTTACAGATAGTCCTCGTTGTAACAAGAAGTTACAACGGCACTGAAAAAAATGACTTAAGATCATTTTTAACACGACCGTTGTAGCATCCCCATAATCATGTGATCAAAATTCAGACACTTGGCAACTGACTCAGATTTATGGTTGCAGTGTCCCGGGGACATGTTTTTGCGACCTGACAAGCCAAGTCTGTGGGGAAGCCAGATTCACTTAACAACCATGTTACTAACATAACAATTGCAGTGATTCACTTAACAACTGGGGCAAGAAAGGTCATAAAATGGGAGAAAACTCACTTAACAAATGTCTCGCTTAGCAACAGAAATTTTGGACTCAATTGTGGTTGTAAGTTGAGGACTACCTGTAGTACGTTATGAATAACTCAAGGTGGCAAACATACCTGATATTCCCTCCTCCTCCTATTTTCCCCACAACAACAACTTGCATGTTTTTACAGAATGATTTTCAAAGCTGAAACCACATCCAAATGGAAGCATCCATTGTGTAGGGCAGGGGTAGGCAAAGTTGGCTCTTCTATGACTCATGGACTTCAACTCCCAGAATTTCTAAGCCAATCATGCTAGCTTAGGAATTCTGGGAGTTGAAGTCCACGAGTCATAGAAGAGCCAACTTTGCCTACCCCTGGTGTAGGGTATTTTTTATATAAATTCCTGCGAAGATCAATTTTCTAACCATTTTCTAATCATCAAATTTGAATAGAAAAAAATGTGCATTCTAGGCATTCAGATAATTCCTTGAAGCAATCATTGGAAAGCAGTGATTGACCTGTTGCATATATGTTCGGTGGAACTAAAATACGTATCTGTACAGTTGTTGCCCTTCACTTTCATTGAATGTGGTTTATGTGTGTTTTCTTATGTTTGAAAAGTCCTTCAGAGAATTGAGATGTGTATGTTGGAATGAGAATGTGTTGAAAATGTGACACTTCTGACCATCTCTTTGCTTCTGCATCTGATAATTGCCAGCCATTAACAGCAGGGCTAAATTGTTGCATTAGATCAGGGGTCTTCACACTTGGCAACTTTTAAGTCTTGTGGTCCAGAGGTGGTATTCAGCCGGTGCAGACCGGTTCGGGCAAACCGGTTGTAGCAACCTGTGGGTGGGCGGGCCTACCTGCCCCAGTGCTATGCCGTCCTATTTAGCCACGTTTTCAAGCCGCGCGCATGCGGGCAGGGCGCACACGCGAGCGCTCACATTTTCAGTGCTGGGCAAACCAGTAGGGAAATTATGTTAATCCCATCTCTGTTGTGGACCTCAACTTCCAGAATTCCCCAGCTACTATAGCTATGCTGGTTGGGGAATTCTGGGAGCTGAAGCCCACATGTCTTAAAGTTACCAAGTTTGGAGTTCCCATTAAGAGGCAAATATTTTAAAGTTGAATACTGAAGCATGATTCACTGCTGATTCTTTGCTTGCCGCTGAATGGGTCTTT
Source organism: Diadophis punctatus similis (assembly GCA_023053685.1). Taxonomy (NCBI): domain Eukaryota; kingdom Metazoa; phylum Chordata; class Lepidosauria; order Squamata; family Dipsadidae; genus Diadophis; species Diadophis punctatus. The sequence continues at coordinate 206,222,047 of JALIGW010000001.1, forward strand.
TAATATTTGCCTGCCTTTGTTTCCCACCTTCTAATTTTTGTTCCCTTTTGTCATTTACAGTATATTGTGTTGGATAATAATACTGGTGAGCCAGGCTCTGGAGAAGAAGACAACTTCACAGGGCTATGCTTTGAAGAGGAAAACGAAGATTTCAACCGAATCTTCTTACCCACCATCTTCTCCATCATTTTTTTGACAGGAATTGTTGGCAATGTCTTGGTGATTGTTGTCATGGGTTTCCAGAAGAAGCTGAAGAGCATAACTGACAAGTATAGAGTCCATCTCTCAGTAGCTGATCTCCTCTTTGTCATCACCTTGCCCTTCTGGTCTGTGGATGCTGTGATAAGCTGGTACTTTGGTGAAGTCTTGTGTAAAATTGTTCACATCATTCACACTCTCAATTTATACAGCAGTGTCCTGATCCTGGCCTTCATCAGCTTAGATCGGTACTTGGCGATTGTACATGCTACCAACAGTCAGAGAGCTCGGAAATTGTTGGCCAAAAGGATTGTCTACATCGGTGTTTGGCTGCCAGCTTTGCTGTTGACTATACCCGACATTATGTTTGCTCGGATTACTGAGATTAGTGGAAAATACATGTGCCAGCGATTTTACACTAACCAGAGCTGGCAGATCCCCTTCCAATTCCAGCAAATTTTAGTAGGCCTGGTCTTGCCTGGCCTTATCATACTGACTTGTTACTGCATTATAATTTCTAAGCTGTCAAAATCAAAGGGTCACCAGAAACGTAAAGCTTTGAAGACAACCGTCATCCTGATTGTGGCCTTCTTTGCCTGCTGGCTACCATACTACATTGTTCTCACCGTAGACACTTTCATCCTCCTCCGGTACATCAAGGGAGGCTGCAATTTTGAAATACTGGTGCGTAAGTGGATCACTATTACCGAAAGCCTGGCGTACTTCCACTGTTGTCTGAATCCCATCCTATATGCTTTTCTGGGTGCCAAATTCAAGACATCAGCTCAAAATGCACTCACCTCTGTCAGCAGGGGATCAAGCCTTAAGATCCTGTCCAAAGGCAAACGTGCGGGACATTCTTCTGTTTCAACAGAATCGGAGTCTTCCAGCTTCCATTCCAGCTAACATAATTTCCTGTTTTCTTTAATGCCTGTAATGAGGTGGGACTTAACAAACATACAGGCTCGTTTGTACATACTGTATAGTCACAAGATTTTGGAGGGGGGAAATAACCCTCCAAGATAATATACAAGTTTATTCCCAATTGGAATATTTTGTTTCCTATTAGTTTTCTGTGGAAATCGATGGACTTATTTATAAAAAAATATTAAAACCTTTTGCATGTTGATAAGAGTGTGTCTGGGCAGGGCCTAAAAACCTTAGGTGGCAAAGTTGTATTGATTGTGTGCCTAGTTGTACAGATAATGACTTTAAACACTTATAGATAGTAGCGTTGTTGATGTGCACAAGCTGTTTGTACATAAAAGAATGCTTCCAAGATATTTGTTGAAAGACTGTATAATCATTGTGGATATTTAGGATTTCTTTGCCCAGATTGTGGGAAATGTTTTGTTTTATACTACTACAGTGGTGGGCAGTGGATATAATCCCCATCTTTCCAGAGGAAACATCAAAATACATGGATTTGAATGCGGCTGGATTGCATCCAGCGGCACTTAACAACCAAAGTACCTTCAGGCAGGTGCCTTTTGGTAATAAAGTAATTTTGTTGATCGCTGCCATTATAAAGTTGCCAATAAAAAATGTGAAGAATGCATTATTGTTGTGAGTTTTATGCCCTGTCATTTGCCTACTTTCGATTCTACTTTTCTCCGTTTTTGACTTTATAGAGAAGAATGGATAGGTTATTATGCAGTCCAGATAGAGGATTCTTTGATCTGTAGTCCATGGCTACTGCTTCAGTGACTCCCTCCAGCCACCTCATTCTCTGTCATTCCCTTCTTTTGCCTTCAATCTTTCCCAGCATTAGGCTCTTCTCCACTCCTTCCTTCTTATTAGGTGGCCAAAGTTATTTGAGTTTCATCTTTAGGATCTGGCCTTCTAAAGAGCAGTCAGGGTTGATCTCCTCTAGGACTGACTGGTTTGATCACCTTGCAGTCCAGGGGACTCGCAGGAGTCTTCTCCAGCATCATAGTTCAAAGGCCTCAATTCTTTGGCGCTCAGCCTTTCTTATGGTCCCAACTTTCACAGCCATACATTGCAACTGGGAAAATCATAGCCTTGACTATGCACACTTTTGTTGGCAGGGTGATGTCACTGCTTTTTGACTTGGGGTATTCATGAACCATCTTTGAAAGTAAATTTGTTTCAGAATAATGCTTTGATTTTTGTCTAATAGAACTACGGTATTTTTCGGAGTATAAGATGCACCTTTTTACCCCCCAAAATAGGGTGAAAACTTGGGTGCGTCTTATACACCGAATGCAGCCCCACCCACCCACCCCCACCCTTTGGCCTCTATCTTCCAGCAATTTACCTGCTTGCAGCAAAGAGGGAAGAGCCTGTAAAGCCAAGCAAGTCAGTAGCAGCTTCCCGACCTACAGCTGATTAGGTTTGCCACGTGGAAAAATGAAAGTGAAACTAGTTGCAAAGAGGCAAATAGCTGGGGGAGACATGCAGATTTTTATTTTCTGCTGGATGCAAGGGGGTAAGTGAATAACTATAAATGTCTGTAGAATGTTCAAATTATTAGACTTATTTTTTAAAGACTGCTTTATTATATTGTTCTAGCCAGGTGTCTCCAACCTTGGCAATTTTAAGACTTGTGGACTTCAACTCCCAGAATTCCACAGCCAGCTTTGTTAGCTTTGCTGGCTGTGGAATTCTGGGAGTTGAAGTCCACAAGTCTTAAAGTTGCCAAGGTTGGAGACCTCTAGACAACTTAACAAAATAAAGAAGCTTTTTAAAATAAATGCTTCCTCTGAAGAGGTCCAGTGCTATTGTATCTTCTTTTAAATAATAGAGAATAATGTATACTTCCAGAAATTTTAATTAATTTTAAGAGCTCTGTACAAGTATAGTCTGATATGTAACAGTGTCCTGTTTAGTATTAAGAGTTAAATCCTGACTTACCTTGGAGTAGATCTATTTAAATAATTGGGAGGAGTTAGTGTGACTACATTTAAGAACTTTCTGGCATAATGTACATTTCTCCCAATTCTTTGCTATTTCTATGGGTCAGGCACACATGCACAGAAATACACAGCAAACAGTGTATATCATCTGTGCTGTTTGGCAAATTGCTTGGAGGCAGAGGCCTTTTTTCCTTGTTTTCCTCCCCCAAAATTCTGGTGCGTCTTATACTCCGAAAAATGCGGTATTCTTTTTCCATGAGGAAAATCATTTTCCGCCTGATAACACAATTTCAGCATCTAAAAAGTCTTGGCTTTCACAGCCACTCTTGCATCTTAGAACTAATTCAAATCAGCAATAGCATCTTGGAAGGAAAAAAAATCTAAACTTTGTCTATACCAGCATAGATGTTTTATAGTTACCCATGTTTAACCCATTTTATGGTAAAATCAGCTTGTGGTTCTGTTTGCATTAATTCCAATATGAGCAGTTCAAATTAAATCATAGGCCCATTTCCAAAATTAGATTGTAACATATTGAAAAAGTTTAGCAAACAACTAATTTGTCCTTCCATTAGATCAGAGTAACGAAGGTTAAGAGGCTGCCAATTGTCACATTCATCAGTGAAAACTGCTTATGATAGTCCCTACAACAGTTCATTCATAGTCAGAAGTGTGTCTGCTAAGCCCCTTTTAAACTGGTGTGGAAACAGCCGTTGAGGCAGAGAAGTGAGAGATGGCTGGAGTGCTCCAAAAACAACAATTCTCTCTTGCAAGAGATGTTACACATCCATTTACAGACCCTCAAAGGTTTATTGTTTGAGGTAAAAGATAATATTGGTTACCCTCCTTCTATTCCACATACTAAAGCCTAGAGAATAGTGGCTGAATATTACAGTTCTCGCTTAATGATTGGTAGCTAATTGATCATTTGAAGTTTTGATGAACACCTCCCCGCCCCCTCAAAAGGTACTCATGATCCAGTTCTGGGGTTCCAATGATAGCGCACATATCTCATGGTCACATGACTCGCATTTTGGCCACTTGGGAACCGGCTCACCATTACAGTGGGTTGCACTGTTCCATGGTCACGTGACATGATTTATGACGGTTTTTGCCAGAAACCAGCCTTTTTAGCACAGAAACACTCATAGGAGCACACTGACTTGCTTAACCACAGCATTCACGTAACAACTGCCACATTCACTTAATGACTGCCACAAAACAGTTGTAAAATCAGTTCGATCACACGGGTACCTCGACTTATGACCATCATGACGTACAACAGGAATTCCAGGCTCCGTTATGGTTGCAAGTCGAGGACTGTAGTTCAACATTGCAACAGATCAGGATTCTCTACAGCATTAGAAAGATTACTGAATAGCTCAAGAGAATTCAAGGTATATATAGCATCTGTTCTCCCAAATCTGTGCTTTTCCCTCCAGAATCAGCAGCCATCTCATTCTTTTTTTTAATTTTATTTATTTATTTATTTGTCAACACATGTACAAGATAACAGGTATGATATAAACATAAACAAAAGCAAAGTATGTATAGGTAAATTTGGACAATAGGACAGTAGGACAGGGATGGTAGGCACGATGGTGTGCTTATGCACGCCCCTTACAGACCTCTTAGGAATGGGGTGAGGTCAACTGTAGACAGTCTAAGGTTAAAGTTTTTGGGGTTTGGGGAAGAAACCATAGAGGCAGGTAGTGCATTCCAGGCATTGATCACTCTGTGGCTGAAGTCGTAATTTCTGCAGTCGAGTTTCAAGCGGTTTACATTGAGTTTAAATCTATTGTGTGCGCGTGTGTTGTTGCGGTTGAAGCTGAAGTATTCATTGACAGGTAGGACATTGTGGCAGATGATTTTATGAACTACATTTAAATGGCATAGAGTTTAAGCGGGCAGATTAGATGAGAAAGATTAAACAACAGTAACCAACCTGTTGACAAATGTGGCTTTTGTCCTTTCCTAAAGTAAAGAAATGAACTATCTCACTATCACTAGATACAGCATGCTATCAAGTCAAGGAGACTCCAGTAAAACCCGGGATACGAGAGAGCAATGGGCTCAGAAGTGTGTCTGCTAAGATCATTCTCTGGCACCCAACTGTTCATGCTGCAAAGAAGATACCTTGAATACTAATGAAATTTTGAGAAAACACTATATCTAGGGAACTTGGCTGAGAAAAACTAAATTATAATTTCCAGAACTCAGTAGTTGACATGAAAGACTCATTCCATGCAATAGATATTTCTGTTTCAAAGAGAATTTATGACTCAATTGAAATGAAATCTCTTAAATCAACACAAATGGAATTTGATATTTTTTTTAAAAAGCTGCATTTATCATATAGATGTTAAGGACAGGCAATTTATAAGTTGTGATTTGTATTCCTAGATTCATCTCTGTCCAAGATGCTAACACAAATGGTTGGAACAAGAGAGATAGCGTGTGATTGCATCAAAAATAATCCACTTTCTCCTTCAAATTGGTTAGAGGAATATTATCCCAGCTGAAAACAATGTTGAGTTCTTTTAGACAATGGCACAATTCATCTATAGGTTCCAGAAAAAAACATTTGTATAAGTAGAGGTCAAATATATAATAAGCACTATTACTTCCAATAGGAAAATGCCCTATTATAAAAGGACCATAGCTCCCCACCTCTGTTGTATAGAGCGAACCTTTTTGGCACCGAGTGCCGAAATTGGAGCGCGCACACGGTGGGGGGGGGAGTACCAGAAACCAGAAGAGCAGCTCTTCGGCGCACATGCAAGGGAGTGCTGGAAACCGGAAGAGCAGTTCCGCGGCATGCGCATGCTGAGCTTCCAGTTTCCAGCATGCGCAAGCATGCCGGTCACCTGGTCTTCTGATTTCTGGTGCGCATGTGCGCGCGAAGACCAGCTGGCTGGCGTGCATGTGTGAGCTGGAAACCAGAAGCACATGCACGCCAGGGAGCTGCTCTTCAGGTTTCTGGTGCTCCTGTGCACACGAAGACCAGATGGCCGGTGCACATGTGCACGCTGGAACCCAGAAGAGCAACGGGCGAGCCCGGAGAGATGGCTCTGCGTGCCACTTTCGGCACGCGTGCCATAGGTTCACCATCACGGGTATAGGGTATCTGTTTTACTGCAAAATATTACTGTATCTCTGATACTGCAGAGACAATAATCCTATGGATGTAAAGAATTATTTTTAAGACAAAAATAGAGCCGAGGTGGTGCAGTGGTTAGAGGCAGTACTGCAGGTCACTTTAGCTGACTGTAATCCGCAGGTCAGCGGTTCAAATCTCACCGGCTCAAGGTTGACTCAGCCTTCCATCCTTCCGAGGTAGGTAAAATGAGGACCCAGATTGTTGGGGGCAATGTAAATATATACATTGTTTACTGGTATAAACCACTTAGAGAGTGCTTGCACTGTGAGGCGGTATATAAATCTCACAAAATAAATAAATAAATAAATAAAATGCTGTACGGCAACATTCTTCTCAGAATGCAGTTTTGAGATACAGGTAATCCTCAACTTACAACCACAATTGAGCCCAAAATTTCTCTGGTTAAGCAAGACTTAACAACTTTGCCTCATTTTGCACCTTTCTTGCTACAGTTGTTAAGTGAATCGCTGCAGTTGTTAGGTTAGTAAAGAGTTGTAAAGAGAATCTGGCTTCCCCATCGAGTTTATTTGTTAGAAGATTGAAAAGGGGGATCCCCTGACCACAGGACACTGCAACCATTACAAATATGACGCAGTTGCCAAGAGTTGAATTTTGATCACATGACCGTGGGGTGCTTCAACAGTCATAAGTGCGAAAAACAGTCATAGGTCACTTTTTTCAGTGCCGTTGTAACTTCAAACGGTCACTAAACGGATGGTTGTAAGTTGAGGGCTATCTTTATGTCTCATTTATTGGAAGCCTTTTTAAAAAACAAAAAACAAAATGATGATAGTAGTTTGATGATGGTGATAATGACATTAGTAAAAGAAGTGAGGTAAATGTGTACAAATTTCTCCAATCCACTGTATTGTTAACATACCAATCAGCATGAACCCCTTCAAAGCCGTCACTCTCTCAGCACCAACGGTCTTTGTAATAACTGAGTACTTGGCATGGAAACCCAAATAAGAATAATAGAAAATTATGGAGAGACCAGCCAGTTTTAATTCAAGCAGCATCACCCACGTATCATGTAGTAGCAGCTCTTTTCCCTACACAATGAAGTCTCTTTTTATTTATTCATTACATTTTAAGCCACCCATCTCCCCTATAAAGTGACACCGGGAGATTTACAAGTTTTAAAGCAAGTTAAAAAAATAGTTAAAAGATTAAAATGACACAAAATTAAAATATTATTAAGAACTATAGTAAAACTGTAGTAAGAGAGCTAAGAACCCGACAAGACAAGGATGAGGTCTTCTTACCACATCAGTCACCACCTGTGTGAATGCCCTCCTCAGGGCTCCAGGTCCTGATACCCTTCTGGAAGGCCAAAAGGGAGGGGACAGTTCTCACCTCCTATAGAAGAATGTTCCACAGGGCTGGGGCCACAGCAGAAAAGGCTCTTCTCCATGACTCCTCCTGCTTCAATTCCTTAGAACAGTGGTGCTCAATCTTTTGTTCACCACAAACCACCTTTAAATAAATTTTGTGGCTATGAATCCCCGAAACTTAACTCAAGATTTAAATAATAACATTTTTTCAAGCCTTCACAGACCCCCTGTGATGATATCATGCCCCCCCCCCCACTGCTTTAGAAGATAGGATCCATAGCAGGCATATGGATAGAGGCCCATAGCAGGCCTCTTCCACTGGTGTGAGTGGGACAAGCTTGTCCCATCAAGGAGAGATGGCTCCTCATATATACACATCAGAGGTGGGTTCCTCCCGGTTCGGACCTGTTCAGCCACCGCCATCTTTTTTTATTTTATTTTTATTTTTTGGGATTTTATTTTTTGGGATTTTTATTTTTATTTTTTTTCCTTCTGAGCATGCGCAGAAGCCAAGTTTCCAGCACTGCGCATGCAGCGCAATCTTATTTTCGGCTTTTTATTTTGGATTTTTTGGTACCGCACATGTGCGCACGCACTTCACTTATCAGCAAAAAATGGTACACACACACACACACACACACACACACACACACACACACACACACACACACACACATATTAGATATATAGATATATAGATATAGATCAAGCTTGGTTCTATTAACAAACATATATATGTTTGTTAATAGAAGCAAGCTTGATACTTGCCAGATATTAGTGAATGAGTCTGGTATTATTCGGCATTACCTCACCTCCAAGATAATTTTAAACTTTTGAGGGGAAGGGCAAAATAAATTTCATGGAATAAAACTAAGATAGGTGAGAAATGAAAATAATTAAATTACATTTGTTTACCTCTGACTTGCAGTTTGATTAAGAGATAACTGATTAGACCACAAGCTATGTGCAATCCATCCTAATCATATAGCCTACTGAAATATGGCAGGCGCTCTGAAACCGTTAAAAATAAATCCCAAAATTATATGATGTTTTGCTCAAAAATATCAAAAATTAGTGTAATTTTGGTATTGTCACGGAAAATTATGTGCAATTTGGGTGTTATTGTGCAAGATTTCATGAAATACAAGAGGAAATTGAAATTATAAGAGCTATTTAATATTGTTTGATTTTGTGCAATCTACAGGCTTCTGTAGGTTTTGTGAGTGTTCTATATTTTATAGGAACCATGTGCCTGCACCCTTGTCTATTTTCTTAATTTCAAGAGAAAGTAGATTATTGATTATTGTCATAATTAGGATGGGAATAAATGGGCAGGTGGAACTTTATGCCCGTGCTCAATAAACTTCTTCATTACATTAATACAGGTAGTCCTCAACTTACAACAGTTCATTTAGTGATCATTCAAAATTCCAAAGCTCTGAAAAAATTGACTTATGACTGTTTTTCACAGTTACAGATCATTACAGTATTCCTATAATTACATAATCAAAATTCAGACACTTGGCAATCGAGCCATATTTATGACTGTTGCAGTGTCCCAGGATCATGTGATCATCTTTTATAACCTTCTGAAAAGCAAAATCAATGGGGAAACCAGTAACAAGCATGTTACTAACTTAACAACTGCAGGGATTCACTTCACAACTTTGGCAAGGAAATTCGTAAAATGGGGCAAAACTCAGTTAACAAATATTTCACTTAGCAACAGAAATTTTGGGCTCAATTGTGGTTGACGACTACCTGTACAATTGTTCAAATATAAATATAATCCAAGTTAATTCCAGAATCAGGAAAATTGCTATATTGCTACCTTTAAAAAAACAGTATTTCTTCTATTTTTGACCAACTGGCATGTTAAAAATAAAAATTCATCAGGTTTGAGGCAGGGGAAAAAAGCCAAAATGCTCTTAACATAGGTCATATTTTCAAAGATCTGCCTTTTTATGTGTATGTTGGCGGCAGTATTGCTTTGTACAATTTGAAAATTTAGCAGAGTTTATTTTAGGAAATCTGCATAGTGATTGTTTGAAGACATTTTAAAACTGTTCCAAACGAACATATGTGTTTATCTATCAAACATACCAGGGGTAAACAGAATTTTGAGTTAGATTGTTGATTCTACTTCGTGTTTATGATCGGTACAAGAGCAAGGTGCAAAGGGAACTACGTAGTTAGAACAGAGCATCACTGAGCCTATTCTGAGGCCACAAGATCTCAGAATTTGCTTTTGGTACAAAAACTTGAGTTTATAATCCTGCCGCACAAAGTTCAGTCTTGGTTTCGTCATCTGAGTTCAGGTGATACAAGTGATTTTGTTATATCTATTGTGAAATAACTGAAACTCTTGTAGATACACTACAAATCACCCTGAGATCTAGCCCTGTATTCTAAGCAAGCTTCTAGTGGCTAATTCTTTTTTCCCCCAATAAATTTTATTTGTTTTTGTTCTTTCAACATCTCATGTCATGAGCATTTGCTTTCTGAGTTCCATACATCCATACAATATTCTTAACAATATTTCTGTTTTTTAACAAAATTACAATCCATTATCATTTCATTTTCAATACATCTCTCACATTTCTTTTCCTCTTAATATCTGTATTTAGTCTTTTTCCCCTCTTATGTTTTTTCTCCTTATTATAATTCCAACAAACAAAGATGTGGTCATTTCCCAACTTATATATTCCTAATATTAATATCTTTTACTTCACTTATTTCCTAAACATTAATCAAAAATCAACTTATAATTTCATTATCCTCTTTTCCACTTCATTATTTTTCCCTTACAAAAAATATTTCAAAATTACTTATTTCAATCTTTATATTTTCTTCTATTTTTCCATCTTCATCTTTTTTTATTTTATAACTTCATTTCATGTTATTCATACTAATAATAATAATAATAATAATAATAATAATAATAATAATAATAATAATAATAATAATAATAATAATAATAATAATAATAATAACAACAGAGTTGGAAGGGGCCTTGGAGGTCTTCTAGTCCAACCCCCTGCCTAGGCAGGAAATCCTACACTACTTCAGACAAATGGTTATCCAACATCTTCTTAAAAACTTCCAGTGTTGGAGCATTCACAACTTCTGGAGGCAGGCTGTTCCACGGATTAATTGTTCTAACTGTCAGGAAATTTCTCCTTAGTTCTAAGTTACTTCTCTCCTTGTTTAGTTTCCACCCATTGCTTCTTGTTCTACCTTCAGATGCTTTGGAGAATAGTTTGACTCCCTCTTCTTTGTGGCAACCCCTGAGATATTGGAACACTGCTATCATGTCTCCCCTGGTCCTTCTTTTCATTAAACTAGACATACCCAGTTCCTGCAACCGTTCTTCATATGTTTTAGCCTCCAGTCCCCTAATCATCTTTGTTGCTCTTCTCTGCACTCTTTCTAGAGTCTCGACATCCACACCGTGGCGACCAAAACTGAATACAGTATTCCAAGTGTGGCCTTACCAAGGCATTATAAAGTGGTATTAACACTTTGCGTGATCTTGATTCTATCCCTCTGTTAATGCAGCCTAGAACTGTGTTGGCTTTTTTGGCAGCTGCTGCACACTGCTGGCTCATATTTAAATGGTTGTCCACTAGGACTCCAAGATCCCTCTCACAGTTACTACTGTTGAGCAAGGTACCACATATACTGTACCTGTGCATTTTGTTTTTCTTGCCTAAATGTAGAACCTTACTTTTTTCACCATTGAATTTCATTTTGTTTGATAGCGCCCAATGTTCAAGTCTGTCAAGATCCTTCTGTATCTTGAGGCTATCTTCTGGAGAGTTGGCTATTCCTGCCAGTTTGGTGTCATCTGCAAATTTGATGAGTTCCCCATCTATCCCCTCGTCCAAGTCATTGATGAAGATGTTGAATAATACTGGGCCTAAAACAGAGCCTTGGGGTACTCCACTGCATATTTCCCTCCATGTAGATGCAGTTCCATTGAGCACTACACGTTGAGTGCTGTTGGTTAGCCAGTTTTGAATCCATCTGGTGGTGTTGCTGTCCCATATATTTTATCCTTATTACTATATTACAATACAATAAATTGTTTATTACAATAAACAATTTATTCATAATTAAATAATACTAGTAAATTGATTAACACTAATTATTATCTCTTATATCCCAACACATATAAATTCATTTCTACATATTTCTTATTTAAAAGTTATATCTTTTCAACCTTCATCTTTTCAAACATCAATCTTATTCAAAAATACATTGCATATTTCAATCTTTATATTTTTCTATTTTTCAATCTTCCTCTTTTCTTATATTATTTTACAACTTCATTTCTACATGTTTCATAATTATATGTTATCCTTATCTCAATAAACATTTTTTCATACTTATATAATACTAAATTAATCAAACATCATCTATCCTCAAACTTATATTCAAAAATATTACTTTTCTTTTTTTTCCATACGAAACATATTTAAAAGTTACATATTTTCAATCTTCATCTTTTCTATTATCAGGTTTATATTCAAAAATATTGCTACTAATTTACACCTTTTTCTTTTATCCCTTCTCTTTTACCCTGCTCCAAAGTTTTAATCCTCTTTTCTTTTTCTTTTTTGCTTGCCTCTCTCATATTTCTTTTAGCCCTCTCTTTTTTATCTTTAACTCCTTTTTTTTGCTATGGTCTCTATCTTTCTTTTTTCTCTTTCTCCCTTTTTGTTGTCTGATATTGCTTCCATTTTTTCCATTTTTTTCTTTTTTCCCCCTTTTAATTTTTCCTTCCTTATCTTTCCCATATCAGAAATCTTCCCCTTCTGCTTTGCTGCCTTTTTCACTCTCTGTATTTCAATCATCTCTTTGCTGTATTTTCTTTCTTGTTGCTTATTTCTTGGTTCTTCTGTTTCTTTCACTATTCCAAAGTTCTGTTTCTTTTCCTCATTTGTCTGAACTGCCTTTGTTATTTATTTATTTTTTTGCATTATATTATCCAGTTTCAGTTCTATACGATCCATGACTTGAAATATTTCTTTCGTTCCCACTCACTGCTTTTTCACAAAAGTCTTAGTATCCTGGGGTATGCTTTCCACATCTTTATTTCCACTTGGTATCATTTTTGCCCTAGTGGCTAATTCTGATGAGACAGAGGATGTAATTAAAAGCCATCTCAATGAATTGAATGCTGGAACTTATCTATCTAAAACCACAATGTGTGGGGTTTGCACAAATACAAAAAAGAGAAAAGAAAGGGTGCAATATCAAAGTGAAAACTGAATGAAACTGAACAGACTGAATGGCCATGGAGAGTTAACTGGGGATGTGGTGGGAGTGTAAAGGGGATAGGAAGTGTAATGAAGTGTCCCAATTTATATCACAACTGTTTGTTGCAGCTTCCAAATTATTTCCAATATTGAGGCAGTCTATGCCATCATTTAGACAGGCACAATCAGGCCATCCACCAAACCAAGGATCAAAAAGACCCGAAATTCTAACATTAAAAAATAAATAAACCTACAAAAAACATCTGTAGAAAAACAGGAGAGGGAGGGCAGTTCAGCCAATGTGAAATAGCCCAGAAGAGAAGACGGGCTATTAGGAAGGTGAGAGGAAAATTGGGGGACACACACAAAAATGTGTAAAAGAGCAAACAGAACAATCATGAAGAAAGACAGGTCTGCCTGACTGTAAAGTAAGTGGGATCACTCCAGTGGTGGGTTCCTACCGGTGCGGTCCACTCTATAGCACTGGTAGCGGCCCACTGGTGACATCACAGTACCGGTGCGATCGGTTGCCGATGCCTGGGCGCCGCCATTTTTTTAAAAAAATTTTTTTTTACTTTTTTTTTATTTTCTTCTGCGCATGCCCAGAAGCTGAGCTTCCGGCACTGTGCATGCGCTGCCTTCCTATCCCACAGTGAGTCCAAGTAGGGGAGGATGGCTGAGGGAGCGCATGAGACACTGAAAGAACGGGCGGCAGGAGCTATTTCCATTCCCCTCCCTTCAGCAGTCCGAGAAGCCACGAACGTGCAGTGATGATCCCAGGCATTTTCGCATGTTCGAGGCTTCTCAAGCTGCTGAGGGGAGGGGGAACGGGCGGCAGGAGCCTAGGATCATCAAATGGGGAGAAGCATTCAGGCCGGACCGAGCCTCCTAGCGAACCGCTGCCGCGGTTTTGCTGCTCCCGCTGCGGGGGGCTGCATTGTGGGTGGGCAATGCCCCCCTCTTCTCCGGCCATTGCCAAGTTCCCGAGGCCCATGCCCACCCGGTCACATGGCTGGCAAGCCACACCCACAAAATAAGCCACGTCCACAGAGTGGTAGTAAAAAAAATTAGGAACCCGCCCCTGGATCACTCCATACTACAACAATGTGTTGTACATTTCTTTCTTCTTCTCCCTGTTTGTGTATTATGGATTAATAATACAAACAACCAAAAAACAGATTTTTTATTTATTAGAATTATATCCCGCCTTTATAACTTTATAAGTAACTCAAGGGGGCGAACATACCTAAAACTCCTTCCTCTTCCTATTTTCTCCACAACAGCAACCTTGTGACGTGAGTTGGACTGACAGAGAAAGACAGACCCAAAATCTCCCAGCTAGCTTCCATGCCTAAAATGGAACTAGAAGTCACCGTCTTCTGGTTTCCAGTCTGAAGCCTTAGCCACTAAACCGAACTGGCTCTGAACTCTCCCTAGAAAATTCCGTCTCATGTGTGGATTTTCTCACAGATTTACCAACAAGGATTACAACATAATACACAAGGATGTTATGCAGTAGTGGGTTGTAAAACCCTTTGCTACCAGTTCGCGCGCACGACACTTCTGCGCATGCACAGAAGCGTCCTGGGTGGGTGGGCGGAGCCTCCTGCCACCGGCGCTACCGATTCTTAGAACCAGGCTGAACTGGGAGCAACCCACCATTGATGTTATGGTTAAAAACTTGAGTAAAACCAAGAATCCAGATATTTTCTGCTTTCCCCAGTTGGTTGCCCTTGACTCCAACTCCAAAATTCTCAGCTGGTAGACCTTAGATTGCGAACAGCAGGCATACAATGATCTTTCATGGGGTTTTTAGACTATGTGTATCTGTGTTTGCCCAAGAAAACCAGATGATTATGTATCTATTGGAAGCTGTCTTTGGGACATAAGCTTCATTGAAATTCTGTTGTTTACCCAAGGGTTTTTCTGAAGAGTAAACACCTCCATAAATTAGTCTGCTCTCCCTGAGATTACATTGAGTGGTTTAAAGGAGAAATAATTCTGATGAGGACAATTATCTGTCCTATCCAAGATACCCTGTCTGTTCTATGCAAGATATAAACCCAGCACTGGAGGGGGGAGAAGTGTCCATTTGTACTCTTTATCATCTTTATCTGACTCTGCGAGAGAAATTATTCTCACTGTTATTAGCATACACAACAGCTGAAATTTTCTTGCTTGTATGAACTCAGTGGATTTGCTCTTCCTAATTAAGCAGTATCTTTAATCCGGGAATAATACATCTGATTTTCCTTGAAAGTTACTGCCAATCTGCAAAATAAATAACTGTGTTCTGAATGTAACCATGCAGAGCTCTATACATCTTTAATCAGAAATGGTATATGCCCTACTAAATGTACTGCGGAGGGCAGCTGAGCCCTTTATAGTAAATATTAAGAATTAATCATCACCATCGTGTTTACATAATTGTAATTCCAGTTTATTATGCTATCAAAGCATGCTTCTTGGAAGCCATATAGAAGCAACACACGGTGCTTTTACGGAACTGCAAGTTACTTTTACTGCAGAGCAAAAATTATACCTTAGGTGAAAACAAAAAAGAAGGCGAAATGCAAAAGATTAACAGTAATGCTGTTTAATGGGATAGCTAATCTTATTTCGAAGCAACGGGTATGCAAGAGATTGTGCAGCAGGGCACACAAAATGAACACAAGAAAGAACATGCTCACAAGCTGTTCTGCTTCCACCACCATGCCGCGGCTGCTCCTTGTCTTTGAAGACTTTTCCCACGGCTGTCTCTGAAGATCTTCTGTCCTGTTTTTCACCATGGAATTCCTTTTTCCTCTCCTAGACCACCAACAAAAAGAAAAAAAGGGGGGGGGAAATCACTCCAGTCAACACTTTATTGAAAAGACACCCCTGGCAAACATGTCACCATCCGTCTGCTTACAGAAAGAACTCTTGTGGCGATCAGTAATCCCAAGACAAAGTCTGCCCACCATTACTCTGGGCAGCTATGATTTCTGAATGAAAGACATAACCTAAACAGAATGAAGCTGAATTTTCTTTTGCTTTTCTTCTCCCGGCCTGGCCCCTTCTGTACTGTCCCTGAATATTTCTTTAAATAGCTTGGCCTTTGAGAAAGAGGCATTTTCCTCGACCAAGAAAGACGCACCTATTTAAAAAAGCAAAGAGAAATTGTCTTCATCAGGGTGGGAACATTTTATGGCTACCAGATTAATTATATTTAATCTGAACTTAAAAGAAATCAAATGCATTGTGGTCTTGTCATACCCATTATTTTTGGGAGCTTGGACCTCCGTTTATTGCTCAACAGTTAAATGTAGCCCTCAGCCAAGAAAAGATAATAATAATAATAATAATAATAATAATAATAATAATAATAATAATAATAATAATAATAATAATAATAATAATAATAATAATAATAATAACAACAGAGTTGGAAGGGACCTTGAGGTCTTCTAATCCAACCCCCTGCTTAGGCAGGAAACCCTACACTACTTCAGACAAATGGTTATCCAACATCTTCTTAAAAACTTCCAGTGTTGGAGCATTCACAACTTCTGGAGGCAGGCTGTTCCACTGATTAATTGTTCTCACTGTCAGGAAATTTCTCCTTAGTTCTAAGTTACTTCTCTCCTTGTTTAGTTTCCACCCATTGCTTCTTGTTCTACCCTATATTCTATATAGAGCTATATAGGCCACATTCTTGGCCTATATAGCACTTTTAGGGGTAATAAGGTTGCTTGGAGTAAATTGCAGCTTTAGAGTAGAGTAGAGTAGAGTAGAGTAGAGTAGAGTAGAGTAGAGTAGAGTAGAGTAGAGTAGAGTAGAGTAGAGTAGAGTAGAGTAGAGTTGAATTGAATTGAATTGAATTGAATTGAATTGAATTGAATTTTTTATTGGCCAAGTGTGATTGAACACACAAGGAATTTTTCTTGGTGCATATGTACATTTAAAAAAAGATATGTTCGTCAAGAATCATAATGTACAACACTTAATGATAGTCCGGGTACAAATAATTGCAAAATAAATAAGCAATCAAATCATATTAGGAATCAGTCAATATAAATCATAAGGATACAAGCAACAAAGTTACAGTCATACAGTCATTAGTGGGAGGAGATGGGTGATGGGAACGATGAGAAGATTAATAGTAATGCAGACTTAGTAAATAGTTTGACAGTGTTGAGGGAATTATTTGTTTAGCAGAGTGATGGCGTTCGGGAAAAACTGTTCTTGTGTCTAGTTGTTCTGGTGTGCAGTGCTCTATAGTGTCGTTTTGATGGTAGGAGTTGAAACAGTTTGTTTCCAAGATGTGAGGGGTCTGTAAATATTTTCACAGCCCTCTTTTTGACTCGTACAGTATACAGGTCCTCAATGAAAGGCAGGTTGGTAGCAATTGTTTTTTCTGCAGTTCTGATTATCCTCTGAAGTCTGTGTCTGTCTTGTTGGGTTGCAGAACCAAACCAGACAGAGAGGTGCAGATGACAGACTCAATAATTCCTCTGTAGAACTGTATCAGCAGCTCCTTGGGCAGTTTGAGCTTTCTGAGTTGGCGCAGAAAGAACATTCTTTGTTGTGCTTTTTTGATGACTTTTTCGATGTTAGGTGTCCATTTTAGATCTTGCGATATGGTAGAACCTAGAAATTTGAAAGTCTCTACTATTGATACTGTGTTGTCTAGTATTGTAAGAGGTGGACATATGGGAGGGTTTCTCCTAAAATCTACCACCATTTCTACGGTTGTTCTGAGTGTGTTCAGTTCCAGATTGTTCCGGTCGTACCACAAGGTTAGTTGTTCAATCTCCCATCTGAATGCGGATTCATCATTGTCTCGAATGAGACCGATCACCGCTGTGTCATCTGCGAACTTCAGTAGTTTAACAGATGGATCGTTAGAGGTGCAGTCATTGGTATATAGAGCAAAACAAACTGTCTCCTGTAATTAAAGCTTGTATCTTAAGATCAGGACATCCCACTAGGCACATTTTTAGGTTTTACATAAATCTAGAAAACTTCATTCTCAATTCTGTTTGCACAAATTCAGTATCATGATCACATGTCTACCTGCAAAAGAAGTCATGGGGATTTCTCACCCCACCCCACCCCATCCCTGGATCAACCCAAATTCTCAGACTCCCAAACTTTCTGCAAACCAAAATGAAAGAAAATGTGTTTTCATTCTTTTGCCTTTTTTTTTAAGAAAAGCTGGTTCCTGCTTTGTATCTCCTTAGCCAATGGCAAAAGTGTCCTCATAATAATTGATGTATGTGATTTTCCACAGGAGGGATTTCTGTTTATCTTCCCTGGTCAGGAGCAATTTCTTCTTCCAAGAAAACAATTTTAAACAATGGTCTTTTGATGTAGTCATGATTGACAATAGTAGAAAGCAAAAACAGGGATTTATTTTATTCTTACACAAGATCTGGTTTTTCTAAGTTTTAAACACTTAAAAAATTACTCCTAATGCTTTAAAATCCATAAATATTATATTCCTGTTGCAAAAACAGGAATAATGGCCAAATAGACAGTAAGTTCTGCCAACCTATCAAAAAGCTAGTACTGTTACACCGCCAACTAAATAGGTTTGTAATACAGAACATGAGACAATGCTAATTTCTGAGGAGCGACTTATTAGTGCCAAATTCTGTTCTAAGAAAAAGGGAGAAGCAGAGCAAAAGAAATATTGTACCCTTACTCAATAATATATGTGCATAAACCAGAAACCTTTCAATTCCTTAAGAAACTGCAAAGCTATTGCAATCAGCTTCAACCTGCACAACTAGATTTCTTTTTAAAAAAAACAGTATAGCAGAAGGCTAGATTAAAAATACTGGAAAGACTACATAGCAGTCTTTAATAATTATTACCAGTGTAGTTTTACATTTTTTTTTCTTTTTTGTTCTCAGGTGATATAAAATGGTATAACACAAGATATTAATTCAGTTTTTGTTTTAGTTTTTGGATGTCATCCAGGGAAACCAATCCCCCACCCACAAACCTTGAAGCATGTCTTTGTTTCACTCAATGGTATTTAAACAAATAGGAAATACCATTGCTGAAGCATTACAAAATAAAACAAAAATCTTGAAGAATCCTATAATTCAGTATTTTGAAACCATTTGGTTATAACAACAGAGTCATTTCCAACAGATTTCCTCCATCTATGCAAATATATTTCTGTACATAAGTGCTGAGTACGTCTATTTTAATTTTTAGATTTTTGCTTTATATGCATATCAGACTAGAAACAGGGAAGTCATGAGCTCTAGTTCTGCCTTAGGCACAAAGACACCTGGATAAACTTGGATCAGTCACTTTCTTTCAGCCTTAGGAAAGAAGCAATGGCAAACCATGTCTGAAAAACCTTACCAAGAAAACTGCAAAGGCTTGAGTCTCTGAGAACTGGACACAATTGAACAGAAAGAAAAATACATTGCATTTCTTATGCAATCCAAGAAAGATATCTCAAAGAAAACTAACAATATTTGTCTGCATGATTCTGCTTCCTTCACTATTCACAGTGAATATTCACTATTCCTTCATTATTCACTATTCACAGTGGTGCATAAGCGCACCACTGTGCCTACCGTCCCTGTCCTACTGTCCTATTGTCCTCTTTTATCGGTACTTTTTACTTATGTTTCCGGTTAGAGAAATTTTATTTCTGATTATTGAAGCTGAGGAAAGGCTCTGTACTGAAAAGACATAGTTGAAAATCAGCACAAATCTAAGGTACAGATAGTCCTTGATTTCTGACTATAATGGAGCCTGGCCATCACGGTCATAAGTTGGGACAGTTGTAAAACGGGTCAGTCATGTGACCAACCTGATTTTACAACCTTTTCTGCAGTGTAATTAAGTGAACAGTGCAGTCTTTAAGCACACCACTGGTTTGCTATGGGTTTTACCAAAAGTCAAAAGCAAATGCCGGTTTTCTACCACAATGTCCTACCTGTCAATGATCACTTCAGCTTCAACTGCAACAATACACGAGCACACAATAGATTCAAACTCAATATAAACCGCTCCAAACTCGACTGCAGAAATTACGACTTCAGCAACAGAGTAATCAATGCCTGGAATGCACTACCTGACTCTGTGGTTTCCTCCCCAAACCCCAAAAACTTTAACCTTAGACTGTCTACAGTCGACCTCTCCCCATTCCTAAGAGGTCTGTAAGGGGCGTGCATAAGCGCACCATTGTGCCTACCGTCTCTGTCCTACTGTCCTATTGTCCAAATTTACCTGTACCTACTTTGCTAATGTTTATGTTTATACCAATACCTACTATCTTGTACATGTTTGACAAACAAACAAACAAATAAAAAATAAGTAATGGAGATTCCAACATGGTTTTGAAATGGAAATTCTTTGAAAGGAAAATCAAACAAAATAGAACACAAAGGTTTATCCAAACATTTAGTTTGGATATCTAGAGAATTTAACAAGAAAAACAATACAGGTAATTCTTTACTTACAACCATTCATTTAGTGACCGTTTGAAGTTATAACGACACCGAAAAAAGTTACTTGCAACTGTTTTTCATACTTATGACTATTGCAGCATCCCCGTGGTCACATGATCAAAATTTGGATGCTTGGCAACTGGCATTGCCAATTAGCAATAGCAATAGCACTTAGACTTATATACAGCTTCGTAGTGCTTTACAGCCCTCTCTAAGCGGTTTACAGAGTTCAGCATATTGCCCCCAACAATCTGGGTCCTCATTTTACCGACCTCAGAAGGATGGAAGGCTGAGTCAACCTTGAGCCGGTGAGATTTGAACAGCTGAACTGCAGCTAGCAGTCAGCTGAAGTAGCCTGCAGTGCTGCTCTCTAACCACTGCGCCACCTCGGCTCCTCAATTTATGACAGTTGCAGTGTCCCGGTTGGTCATGTGATTCCCTTTTGCAACTTTCTGTCAAGCAGAGTCAACAGGGGAGCCAGAATCACTTAACAACTGTGTTACCAACTTAACAACTGCAGTGATTCACTTAACGGTGGCAAGAAAGGTCGTGAAATGGGGCAAAACTCAGCTAAGAAGTGCCTTGTTTAGCAACAGAAATGTTGGGCTCAGTTGTGGTCGTAATTTCAGGACTACTTGAAGTCCAGCAACTATCTAGCACTTGGGGGGGGGGGGGAGCTTGCATCTTCATGATTCTGCACTGGCTTTTGAATTGTGTCTGAAAGGGGGCATTTCTATTGGCTTAAGCAGCCCTGATAGGCCTCGCAACCAGATGGGAAACTATAAGCATTTGATTCACAGGTTGCTCTCTTGGGATTTCCTTAGGCTAAACTGCCGAGCATGAAAGAGTCCTATTTACAAAAAGCAGTGAATACATAGGAAGTGAGAATGACATCGGGCATTATGAAAAGATGCTTGGAAATGTGAGGTGGCTCTGAATGGCTTTTTTTTCTCTCAAGCAATTTCAGCTTGTCTATGGAACCAGAGGCTGCATGACCTGAAGCACAGAGGTTGATGTGTACTTCTCTGCTTTCTTGCAAGTTCTTCTCTGCAAACACATTTTATGTCAAGAAGAAACGCTGAGGCCACCAGAGCCATGTTCAACACATAATCAGGCAAGAAAATTCTAATACTTTTTATGCTGGCTATGTTTCTACAATGATAAGGGGCTGAGTGTGTTATGTACAGTATGTTTATTTATTTTATTATTTTATTTATTTATTTGTCAAACATGTATAGTAGTAATTTGTATAAACATAAGTAAAAAGTAACGATAAAAGAGGACAATAGGACAGTAGGACAGGGACGGTAGGCATGCTGGTGCGCTTATGCACGCCCCTTACAGACCTCTTAGAAACGAGGAGAGGTTGACTGTAGACAGTCTAAGGTTAAAGTTTTTGGGGTTTGGGGAAGAAACCACAGAGTCAGGTAGTGCATTCCAGGCATTATGTATGTATCTATTTCTACATTTAGGTCTATGTCTGTCTGTCTGTCTATCAATCGGTATCTATCTATCTATCTTTCTATCTATCTTTCTATCTATCTATCTATCTTTCTATCTATCTTTCTATCTATCTATCTTTCTTTCTTTCTTTCTAGCTATCTAGCTAACTAGCTATCTAGCTATCTAGCTATCTAGCTACCTACCTACCCACCTACCTACCTACCTACCGGTATCTATCTATCTGTATCTGTCTGTCTGTCTGTCTGTCTGTCTGTCTGTCTGTCTGTCTATCTATCTATCTATCTATCTATCTATCTATCTATCTATCTATCTATCTATCTATCTATCTATCTATCTATCTATCTATCATCTACTGGTATCTATCTATCTGCCTGCCTGCCTGCCTGCCTATCTACCTATCTACCTACCTACCCACCTACCCACCTACCTACCTACCTACCGGTATCTACCTACCGGTATCTATCTATCTATCTATCTATCTATCTATCTATCTATCTATCTATCTATCTATCTATCTATCTATCTATCTATCTATCTATCTATCTACCTACCTACCCACCTACCCACCTACCCACCTACCTACCTACCCACCTACCCACCTACCCACCTACCCACCTACCTACCTACTTACCGGTATCTATCTATCTATCTATCTATCTATCTATCTATCTATCATCTATCTATCTATCTATCCATCCATCCATCCATCCATCCATCTATCCGTCTATCCATCTGTCTATTTCCATCTGCCTATAACTATAGAAAAGACTGCTGATTCTTGCACAGCTTTCCTTTAAATAATGGTCTTTGTAGGAAGAAGCATCAACAAAAAAATGATTTGGATCCTCATTTGGGCGATTTAGAAAAAATACAAAGTCAGGTCAAACTGAATCAAAGCTGCCCAATTTGAATCAGGATCCAAATCCAAAACATAATCCAGACTTTTCTGTTTACTAATGAAGGGCATCAAAAATCCACAAACTTAAAAGGGAAAACTGAATAAGATAAAATCTACCTCTTTTGATTAGTACTGTTGCAATGTGCTTTAATTCTCACTGTTTGAGATTTTCAACATCAATTCCTGCTGCATGTCTCTCAGAGCGGATCAGGAAAATAAGCATTTATATACCATGAACATTTGTTAATCCCCAAAACATAAATGCTACATTGGAAAGTCCAGTGCCATCCTGGGAACCTGTTTAAATGGTGGAATTTATCTATTATATTATTATATGATAATAGTTTTATATTAGATTGCCTACAAATAAATATCACAACACATTTGCACTATGTCAAGAAAATGTATCAATGTCTTTTAGTAAAGACTCTAGTGTATTTTCATTCTATCACAGAACCATCATGCTTTCTGCTTGTTATAAAGGGCATTGTGTAGCAGAGAACATATTAGAGAAAGGAAGCAACACAAAAAATGCAATGCAGATTCCAGTTGCTGTAGTAGATATAAGATACTATATTTTATATCTAAATTTAAGAAGATACCGACAGGAGGGTCAATCCCTGGCAACAGTCAGGAATTTCCTGGAATGAAACTCAAAGGGAGTCTGCCATAACTCCCAGACTTTGGCAGAAAACCATATCATTATTAAATCTAGAAGGAAAAAAAAACCCTAATTATTTGAAGGTTACACTTCCTTGAAGAGAGGCTTCATTTGTCAGAAGATGTACTGATAACCTCCAGATGTGCTTGTTGCATTACACCATCCACAATCTCCAGCCAACACGCATGCATACTAGTCGGTACAGATGTTCAGTTGCCCTGAACTTCCCTTGCCTGGGTAAGAAGGCTGGTGAACACGAGGCAGGGTTACAAAAATCTGGATGGGACGGAAATGTTAACCAGTCTTTGCTATTTATTTATGGCTGTCCCCTGGCCATTCAGATTTTGCAGCCTCTCTCTGGGATGCCTCACCAGAATCAAGGTCACGTGAAGCATTAGTACTGCTTAATAATGCCTTGGTAAGATCATACTTGGGATACTGCATCCAGTTTTGGTCGCTATGATATAAAAAAAATATGTTAAGACTTTAGAAAGAGTCCAGAGAAAAGCCACAAAGATGATAAGTGGGAGGTTACAACATATGGATATGTCTAGTTTAATTTAATTAAAAGAAGGACTAGAGGTGACATGATAGCAGTATTCCAATATTTGAGGGGCTGCCACTAGGAAGAGGAGGTAAACTTATTCTCCAAAGCACCAGAAGGCAGGACAAGAAGCAAGGGATGGAAACTAATCAAGGAGAGAAGCAACCTGGAAATAAGGAGAAGTTTCCTGATAGTTAGAACAATTAATCAGTGGAATGGTTTGCCTTCAAAGTTGTGGGTGCTCCATCACTGGAGGTTTCTAAGAAGAGATTGGACAACCATTTGCCTGAAATTGTATAGTGTCTCCTGCTTGAGTAGGGCCCAGACTATTGGACTATTGGACTACTTGGACCAGAAAACCTCCAACGCTTTTATTCTGTTATTATAACCTAGACACCATTTCTCTTGTTCCATGGTTAGTCGGGTCAAAGATTATTTTGAAACAATACAAACCCCAGCTTGAAAGAACAGCTGGGATTTCCCTGCCTGACTGCCAGAGCGGGAAGCAGCAGTTATTTTTATTGAACTATGTAACATTACAATTCATCTCCTTGATGTTCTATAGAGACCTGGCCCTGAGGGAATTTGTTCTGACATATCAAATCTGCAATAACCATTCATTCATTCATCCATGAAAAAATGTTGTTAATAGAACAAAGAAGAGCATTTATTGCTAATAGCTCTTCTGTACAGACAAAATAGTCATATTTTAGTCTAAATTAATCTGTTATTACAAGAACAATAAAGGAGTTGCCCTTATTATGGTCAGCTAAACTAGGCAGCTCTTCAAAATATTATTCTTCACTTACAATGTTTGCTTTAAGAATTGGTGCTTAAGGGTTTTTTTCCTTTTATGAATTGGATACAAAAGCCAAACTCTCTCTCTCTCTCTCTCTCTCTCTCTCTCTCTCTCTCTCTCTCTCTCTCTCTCTCTCTCTCTCTCTCTCTCTCTCTCTCTCTCTCTCTCTCTTATATATATATATATATATATATATATATATATATATATATATAGCGAGCAAGAGAGAGAGGGGGGGAGGGAGGGAGGGAGGGAGAGAGAGAGAGGGAGGGAGGGATAAATAGATAGATAGATATAGATATAGATCGATATAAAGAGAGAGAGAGAGAGAGAGAGAGAGAGAGAGAGAGAGAGAGAGAGAGAGAGAGAGAGAGAGAGAGAGAGAGAGAGAGAGATTTGGCAACTGGCATGTACTTATGTCAGTTGCACTGTCCCGGGGTCATGTGATCACCATTTGTGACCTTCACAGCTGGCTTTCCACAAGCAAAGTCAATGGGGGGAAAGCCTGATTTGCTTAATAACTACATGATTCACGTAACAACTGCAATGGTTTGCTTAACTACTGTGACAAAAAGGTTATAAAATGGGCAAAATTCGTTTAACAGTTGTCTTGCTTAGCAACAGAAATGTTGGGCTCAACTGTGATCATGTCAAGGACTACCTGTAAATATTTCAATAAATAGTACCATATGTCATTATGATCATCTCTAGCTATTCTACAATGATCTACAGTATTTTCTTTTCCTTTTTCTCTTTTCGCAATTCATTTTTTCATCCATGTTGTGTGTTTTTAGGGTTGCCAGCTGAACCGCCTGGAAATGTGCACAAATTCAAACATTCCCTAATAGATTGTTGTGTAACTCACCTGGGTATGACAGACATGCTCTAAATAAAATAAACACATGCATTAAAAGGGGCTCAACATTTCCAAAGTTTTCCTTGGCTCTTGATACTTTTTGAGCCTAAATGAATTCCTTATTAGCCATATTTACCTGTGGTTCGACAGGTGGCTTCAGAGGCACCTTCTCATGTTCAGGAGGGCAGGCCTGACCTTGCAGGCAGCAGTCTGTCCCCATCATTTGGCTGTCCCTTGCTGATTGCTCATGGATGACATCTGTTCAATTTAACATAATGTAGCCTTAAGAGAATCTCAACTTGTCCGCTGCCTTCTGAGTCTCACATTATTATTATTATTTTAAAAAAAAACTAAAACAATAACATAGAATTTTATTTATTGATTTTTGCGAATGGAAGAAATCTGGGTCAAATAGTCTTTATTGGTGCTGGGTTTTAACCACCCAAAATTCTGTATCAGTCCTCACAAAAAAATGATACTAAGGATATTCAGAATTTGGGTTTTGAAATACGTATGAGCTAATGTACCAGAGAGCCAGGCTGATACATGGGCTCAGGTGCTAGAAGATGCTTGGCACTCAAACACTGTGTTTTCTTGGCAATCACCAGCCATACCTGATAGTCACATCCAAGAACGTGACCTCATAAATCATGAAGTCATTCTACTGCCTGGGAACATCTGTAGTGGAGACTTTTCTTAACAGAAGCTTTGAACTGTGGAAAAGTAAAGAGAACTGTGTTGTGGTAGCACAGAGATAGGGTTAGGATTAAGAGTAGGTTCCCAATCCATGGATTAGCACTTTTTTAAGACTGTGTAATCCATTCCCACCACTCAAAAATGGTGTCATACAGTAGTTTTTTATTATTATTCTGGGTAAGATGCACATGAAAAATGTAATGTAATCCCTGAGACATATTCCAAATATCTTCCTCCCTCTAATGGACCATTACCATCACAAAACAAGAAAATGTTGTGCCCATCATGTGGTCATAAATCCCACATCATATTTCACCAGTATACTTCACACTGCACATGCACCCCAATATTAAGAACTCCCTCTATTTATTAAACAGTTGTCCATCCCTGTTGTGGAGATTACAGAGAGGAAACTAGACTGGGGTTTTATCCCCCTCATCCTGCTAAATCAGTCTCTTTAAAAGGATTACCCTGAACTTTTGAACAAGTTTAAATCAAGTTGCAGCAAATGCACTCAAAGCCTGCTTTGGGGTGCTTAGCATCTGTCCAGTGTACTTACCCTCAACTGAGCTGTTGTTAGGGGAAACTGTGATTACTCCATATATATGTCCTACATCCTGAAGACAGAAGAGGAAACAAAGATAAATACTGTAATGAATTGATCACAAACATTTCCTGGGAAGTAAGATCCCCTGGCTTAAAAATGGAATCATGATCAGGAGAATACTTTCTATATGGAATCTATTTCTGCTTTAGCACAGCAGAATGCCATTTTTATTTTTAGTCCCATGGACTCCTTGGTGCTCTCTGAGCTTGGTTGTTTGTTTGCAAGCATTTCCTTACCTGACTAGGTAGCATCATTGGTGCTAGTGGCTGTGGGTTTGCACCCCTGTTTATATATAGCTTGTCTTACCAGTGTTGGTATGGATAGGAATGTTCTTTTAACCACATTTTAGTTAGAACTAAAAGGTTCCAACTAAACCTGGGAGTAAAAATATTATTTTAGGCAGTGCTGCATAAAATTCAGAAGTGCTTTGATTGGACAGAAAGTATTATGTTGTTCCTCTTTCATCTTCTCAGATTCTCAAGAATTCCTTTAGTTGTGGAAAGAATACACAATATAATGTATATAACTGTACTATAAAGTGTCACAGCCAATAATAGCCACTCCCAAGTAATAATCCAAAGGCACCTACCTATTTTAAGCAGCAATCCAACAACAGTTTCTCTGCCATCTTACAAGATAGAAGTTATCTAGTTATAGAAATGTTTTTTTCCTTTTTACAATTATTATATTGGATTTAATTGAGATAAGAATATTAATTATTTAGAATTTGGTATATAAAATTAATATAATTATTTTGTTAAGAGTTAATAGTTTTTTGTTCTTTTTACATAGATTAATATTATATATTGGATGGATGAATTGATAATGGTGTTAGATTAATGTCTGGATCTAATATAATTAAATATTTGTATTGATATAGAAAACAAAGAATTAGAGACAGTGGAAATTATTATTGTTTAGTATTTAATACATGAGATCTGTTTAAATCTATTTGAAAAATTTTATTATGTTAAGAGTTGAAGAATTAATTGATTTGGAATAAGGCTGATAGAATAATGATTAATATGAGAAGTATGAATAATAAACATGATTATGAGATTTTAAGATAAATTATATAATTGAGGTTTTTAACTTGTATGGGGTATTTAGTTATGATAAAATAGGGGATAAGAAAAACAAATGATGAATAAAGAGATAAAAAAGGGGGGGAGGAAGCAATATGGCTTAAAATTAAGAGAAAGGAGCAACAATAACTATCTTGGTAAATTAAGCTAATAGCGGTTAATTTGGAGAAAAATTTTGGAATTAATTGGTGGAGGTCCCAAAAGACAAAATAAGATTTTTTTTCTTTTCTTTTTTTTAGAAGCAGTATTATCTTGGCAATAATATACCTGAGTAAAGTGTTATATATAAAGAATTTATGAATGATTGATTATGATGTACAACTATGTATTTTATTGTGATATTTTAAGGTATATTGACTTTTATATGGAGTTGTGGAGGAAAAATTAAAAAAATTGGGGAAAAAGATAGAATCCCTGAATATTGATTAGCAGCCATACTCCAAGACAATTAGGACCATCACATTTGAAAAGAAATGCAGTTCAAATGAAATTAGCCTTTCCAATGAAACCGCTTGGAGAACGTTAGCCATGATTTAGTGTAGTAATCCTCAGCACTAACTTGATTTAAAAGGGACTTGTGGTTACCTTCATAAGACAGGGAGACATTAGCTTTGACATGACCTCCTAGGTAACTACAGATATTACCAGAAATTGAAGGTAGGGGGACTGTTATTAATGTGCTAGGCTGACTGACCTTTGGTTACGTTAATTTCACCCTGTCGAGATAATTTCATTTACAGCAGCTGAGGTGCCTTTTTCAGGGATGGCTGCTGATTCAGGATTAGACAGTCATTGCAGTTGCAGAATCACTAGCCGTGGGCCTTAGCGTTAGTGCAATGCTTTATGTATAGATGGCAAAAGGGATTATCACTCTTGGCATTTCCAAGCGTGTTGCAATCACATATCATTTGGGTTATCAGCTGCTGTCCTCCATATAGCCCCATTAGAGGTAGAAGCCTGCAAATTGAAACTCGTACCAAGGAGTTTATTTTTTTAAATGATAGTGAAAACATTTTTCAATCTGAATCCCTAGCAGCTGATTGCCATCCCATTGAGACATGGGTGTTAAGTCCTCGGACTTACAACGACGCCAAAAGCTGAGCCTGCTGCAAGCCGAGCCTGATTGGCTAAGACGCGAGCAGCCGGCAAGCGGGAAAATGGAGCATTGCTATTGGTTCCTGGTTTGACAGCTCCTGTATAAAAGGAGCTGTCAGCCGGCTGTTTGCCCTGTTCCGTTCTGAAGTTCTAATAAATGCTGTTGTTGCTGAATCCTTGCCTCGCCTCCATTCCTGTCAGCCCGGGTTCAGCGAATGGAACAATAACAATACCATTCACCTCCATTTTGTGGAATCATCTGGAGAAGGCTCCACTTGCTGTTTCGGGGGCGCTGTTGTATTTAGCCCAGTGGTGGGTGTCCGGTGCATAGCTCCAGTAGGGAGCGGCCAATTGTGCAATTTGCACACTGCCGCTCCGGTGCCGTTTTCGCCAGCCCGTCGCGCGCATTGCCATCTTTTTGTGAGAATTTTTGGGTTCTTTTGCTTCTGTGCATGCGCGGAAGCAAAATCGCGCCGAAATCTCATGCACGCGCATGTCCCCTCGCAAGATTTCGGTGAGATTTTGCTTCCGTGAATGCGTAGAAGCAAAATCGTGCTGAAATCTCGCACGTGCGCGTGTCCCCTTGCAACATTTCGGTGAGATTTTGCTTCTGCGCATGCGCAGAAGCAAAATTGCACGAGGGGCACGCACGCCCAAAACGTGGAGATGCGCGCGCAGCGCACCAGCATCAGTAAGTGAGCAACCCGCCCCTGATTTAGCCCTTATGCTTTTATTAGCATATTATTCAGTATAGTCCAGCGATCTATACTACTACACCTCTAGCAACATCAGATGTCTGAGAAGAGTCAGTTATTAGGCTGAATAAGGAGCTTAATCAAAAGAAAGTCATGCTGCCTTGTAAAACTATATCCCTAAACAGGGCAATAAACATATTGCCACAATATCATTTATGATCCCAGTCATCAGAAGATTTTCTCTTGCAGTCTGCCCTAAAATTGTGTAAATTGGCAAAACCTAAGGACGATGGAAGAAGATGTATTTACATGCTTTATTTAAGAATTGGGGAAAGATAAAATAATAGTCTGGCCTATTACAGAATTCATTTCCAATCTTATTTTACAATTTTGAAAACTTGTCACATTGGACTGCTTCATACTCCCACTCACTAGCTCTTCACTTGGGATCAAAAGCTGAATCTTTTTTTTACTGATTTATTTATTTATTCAGGCTGTAAGCTGTTAACAATTCCCAATTACAGTAATTAGGGTTAAGACAAAACAAACCCCAAGTTATCTTGCCTGTAATTAGAAGTCAACAAATGATTACAAGTTTTTGTCTGTTTGACTGAAATCTCAAAGGAGAATACAAATTGTACCATCCCCATTTTTCAGATTAAAAAACTCTGTTTGAAATTTCTTCCCTTCCTTAAAAAATGGAATACTTTAAAGAGATGACTTTGCTAGATTAACTGCAGGCTTTAAAAAAAAATGCAGCTAGAAATAATTTGTTAAACAGGAAAATGATCAGAAAAATTCAAATAGTTTTTACCTTTTACATATCCAGGTGCATTGTGTGTGCTGTTGATTATAAAGCTTCCAGACGGACAACATTAATAATTATAGAAATAAACTGTCCATATTGAGAAAAATTAGTTAAGTACAGAGTATGTTAAGAATACAAAGATTTTACTGATAGAACAAAGGCCAATCTGCGGATAGAAGAGAATATATATAGTTCATAATTGAACTGTGGGGTCCTTGTTGCTCTCTGAGCTTCGTGGTTTTCTTGCAGATGTTTCATTACCAAACTAGGTAACATCATCAGTGCATTGATGATTTACCTAATTTGGCAATAAAATATCGTCAAGAAAACCACCAAGATCAGAGAGCACCAAAGACCACAAAGGCCAATCTTATCTGCTGGTCAAACAGATACATCTTGAAAGCCCATCAGCAGGACTTGAGGGCAACTCCCATTGCTCTAGAAACAAATAAGTCTGAGGCCTACTCCCACTGTGTTTCTTTTCCACAAAGCTTTGAAGACATTATTTTGTCAGTGGAACTGAGCTGAGGGCCCCATTCAAAGCCAATCAAGTAGCTTGTTGATTCTGTCATCACTGCCATGTGGGGGAGGGGTTAAATTGTGAATTTTTAACTGTGGTCTTTTAATATTTTACACCACCTGTGTGTCACAGTGTGTGCGTTGAGTGGCTATATAAATTTGTTTAATAAGTGCTACTTTAAAATAGAAAACAACTTGTAATCCTAATGATTTGTATCAGATAAAATATTTTTTTAAAGGGGGACACAAGTGATGGTACAAAACAATCATGACATGCTGCCATGTGTGTGTAGATTCATATAGTTAAATATACAAGTAATCCTAACCACAATTGAGCCCAACATTTATGTTGCTAAGTGAGAAATTTGTTAAGTGACTTTTGCCCCATTTTATTACTTTTCTGGCCACATTTGTTAAGGGAATCACTGCAGTTCTTAAATTAGTAACACGGTTGTTAAGCGAATCTGGTTTCCTCACTGACTTTGCTTATTAGAAGGTCGCAAAAGGACACTACAACCATCATAAATGTGAGTCAGTAGCCAAGCGTTTGAATGTAAATCATGTGACCATGGGAATGCTGCAACGGTCATAAGTGTGGGAAATGGTCATAAGTCACTTTTTTCAGTGCCATTGTAACTTCAAACAGTCACTAAATGAACTGTGGTAAGTCGATTTAACTAACCTGTAGTTAGTTAATCACAATCATGCATACTTAAAGAAAAGCAGAACTAAATGAAGCATCTCAGTATGTGTCTGATTTAGGGCGACATGGTGAACAATATATTAGCTTTCAAGGAAGCCTCTAGATCAGTGTTTCTCAACCTTGGCAGTTTAAAGATATGTGGACTTCAACTCCCAGAATTCCCCAGCCAGCGTTGCTGGCTGTGGAATTCTGGGAGTTGAAGTCCACACATCTTCAAACTGCCAAGGTTGAGAAACACTGCTCTAGATAGACTGAACAAGCATGAGGTAAATTTGGGTTTGGGGTGTACTTGTCATGAATTAGTCAATCTGTGGCAAAATAGATCGATCGATAATATCCCTTGATGAGCAGGGAATGTGAATACAGCATGGATGACTAAGGCTGTTACCTAAGTAACCTCCTTTTTAAATAAAGAAGTAGTGGAGATCAATATTGACAATCCCAGCTGATGATCACCATGGCACATAGGAGGAAAGAAAAGAGTAAATGGTAGAGAATTTGAATTATGGAATGTAAAGCATAAAAACAGATAGGGTGTATCTCTCCGAAACAAAGAGAAAGTATGCACAGTAACATGTCTGAATGAAGGTGGCCTGATTTCATGGAAGTGACATCAATGCATATCAGAAAGGAAATGAAAGTCTCAGTTTAATTATGAATGAAAAAGCTAAAACGCCTGCCAGTAATTATGAACTGATGTAATCTATGTTTTGTGGGTGAACCTAAAAATAGCAACCCAGGGGTTAGTGATAGTTGCAAGTTAGGTTCCAGCAAATAATAAAAATGAAAGACACAATTTCAGAGGAAATGGTGCAATATTCTGAAAGAATGCCACACAGGAGAAAAAAAAATATTCTCTTAGGTGACATGAGTAAAGAAATCAGAATAACCTGGGAAAGTACAGTACAGAAAAAGTTGTGTCATTTAGAGAATTGAAAATTGATGAGAATGATGGCTGATTAATCACTACTTAAAATACTGTAAGGTGCAATGGTTTTGGTTTATGCTTTACATCTGTTCACACGTATACATGGCAAAGAAATTAGTAAAATCTAGAAGCATGAGTAATTAGACTGACTGAATTGGTAAAGGCTATAGGGTAAATGGAGGTTCCAAATATGGGATAAAGTATTTTTTTTGAAAGTTAAGAGTGGACTTTGGGGATTACCCAGGGGTGAAATGTGAAAATTTTCCCTACCGGTTCTGTGGGCGTGGCTTATTTTGTGGGTGTGGCTTGATGTCTGGTGGGCGTGGCTTCATGTTAAATTTTATTCATGTTAAACAGATTTAAAGAGTTGGAAGAAGGGACCTTGTGTGGTCATCTAGTCCAACCCCCGGCCAAATGGCTCACACACCATGAAAAAGCAGCTGTTAAATTTTAACAGATTTAAAGAGTTGGAAGAAGGGACCTTGTGTGGTCATCTAGTCCAACCCCCGGCCAAATGGCTCACACACCATGAAAAAGCAGCTGTTAAATTTTAACAGATTTAAAGAGTTGGAAGAAGGGACCTTGTGTGGTCATCTAGTCCAACCCCCTGCCAAATGGCTCACACACCATGAAAAAGCAGCTGTTAAATTTTAACAGATTTAAAGAGTTGGAAGACGGGATCTTGTGTGGTCATCTAGACCAACCCCCTGCCAAATGGCTCACACACCATGAAAAAGCAGCTGTTAAATTTTAACAGATTTAAAGAGTTGGAAGAAGGGACCTTGTGTGGTCATCTAGTCCAACCCCCGGCCAAATGGCTCACACACCATGAAAAAGCAGCTGTTAAATTTTAACAGATTTAAAGAGTTGGAAGACGGGACCTTGTGTGGTCATCTAGACCAACCCCCTGCCAAATGGCTCACACACCATGAAAAAGCAGCTGTTAAATTTTAACAGATTTAAAGAGTTGGAAGAAGGGACCTTGTGTGGTCATCTAGTCCAACCCCCTGCCAAATGGCTCACACACCATGAAAAAGCAGCTGTTAAATTTTAACAGATTTAAAGAGTTGGAAGAAGGGACCTTGTGTGGTCATCTAGTCCAACCCCCTGCCTTTTGCAGCATTGCAAAAGCACGCAAAATGGCCCCTGCCTTAAGTAGGAGCCTCACAGAGCAACAGAGCTGAAAACACAACTTTACACAACAGCACAACAACACAAATGGCTCACACACCATTTAAAAGCAGCTGTACTGACTCACACACCATGCAAAACACACAACACAAAAGCATTGCAAAAGTTTTAAATGGCTATAGGGCTACTATTTTTTTAAAGCAAAAAATAAAATAAAAAAGGTTACTTACCCTATGGAAGGAATAAGGCAGACAGAATAAGTTGCTTGCAGAGCAGATAGATGGATTGCTGGTTTCAAGCAGGCAGATTAAGTGGCTTGCAGATCAGATGGATTGCAGTTTGCAATTCAGACCAAAGGAAAAGCAGGCGTGGCTGGCTTCCAACGGCTGGGAATTGGGTCCGAAGAGCTAAGGTAAGCAAGCTGGACTCTGGAGGCTGGGTGGGAAGGTGGGTGGTTTGCTAGGCTGGAACAGCCAGGTTATATAGGCTGGGGCCGGGGGTGGGGGTGGGTGTCGGGAAGAGCCCAGCTGATAGGTGGGAAAAGCGGTGGCCATTTTTGGTTAACAAAAGGAAAAAGACAGGAGCAGGAAAAGCGTGGGTGGGCAGTTAGGTACACATGGGTGGCCGGGGCTTGAGCTGGGGGCCTGGGGCCCGGGGCCCGGACCGGTACGGGGGCGTGGCCAGCAAGCCATGTGCCAAGTCCTACCGGTCCCCACGAGCCGGTGCGAACCGGGACCATTTCACCCCTGGGATTACCTGAACATGGAAGAAAGAGAGCGAAGATTAGAATGACTGCAAAAAGAGGAAATAACGAGCCCTGTATGAAAAACAGTTGAAAGATTAACAGAACAAGAGAGTTGGAAGAGACCTTGGAGGTTCAAATCAGTTCAGATCAGATTAACAGAGTTGGAAGGGACCTTGCAGGTCATCTAGTCCAACCCCCTGCCCAAGCATGAGACCCTTATGTCTGCCTTTACCTAGGATCGAACTCACAACCTCCTGACTGTGAGGCAAGAGCTCCACCTCTAGGCCACAGCAGCTGGGTCTTCTAATCCAACCTCATGCGCAGGCAGGGGATCCTATATTATTTCAGACAAATGGTTGTCCAGTCTCTTCTTGAAAACCCCAGTGATGCAGCACCCACAACTTCTGAAGGCAAGTCATTTTCTACTCCAAGTAGTTCGATAATCCAATAGTCTGGGTCCTGCTCAAGCAGGAAACACTATACAATTTCAGGCAAATGGTTGTCCAATCTCTTCTTTAAAATCTTCAGTGATGGAGCACCCACAACTTTTGGAGGCAAGCCGTTCCACTGAGTAATTCTTCTTAAGGTTGGGAAATTTCTCCCTTGTTTTAAGTTGGATCTCTCCTTGATTCATTTCCATCCATTGCTTCTTGTCCTGCCTTCAGGTGCTTTGGAGATTGAATATATAAATGGGTAGCCAATATGAAAGTTGGTCACATAGAGAGAATGAATGAGGATTGAATTGCAGAAGAAATAGGAAGGATGAAAGGGTCCAGAGAAAGATTAAGAAATTTTGGATAGATGGGGTTCATGAGCTTCCCAAAAAGTAGGAGAGGAGAAGTGTCAAGAAAAATGGGAATGGATGGATCAATGGAAGATGATTTGCAAGGGTAGAAAGGTATGGAGAAGTGTAGTGAATGTGTTGGTGTAAACTAGATTTTGCTGTATTTTCTTTTCTTTTTCTTAGCTCCTCCCTTTTATTTACACAAAGGGGAAAAAACAGTCCAACCTATCAAAAACAGCACCACAAAAAACAGATTAGGAACACAAGTTAAAATAGGGAAGAAAATGGAAAGTGAACACGTGTCTACCCTAGACGAGTTCAAATCAGCAGAACCAGATGGAATACACCCCAAGGTTCTGAAGGAACTGGCAGATGAGATCTCAGAACCACTGAACTATATCTTTCAAAGATCCTGGAGCACCAGGGAACTGCCAGAGGACTGGAAAAGAGCTGATGTAGTTCCCATCTTCAAAAAAGGGGAAAATATAGATCCAGGAAACTACAGATCTATCAGCCTGACCTCAATACCAGGGAAGATTCTGGAAAAGATAATCAAGCAACGAATCAGTGAACACCTAGAAACAAACAAATTAATAAACAAAAGCCAACATGGGTTTGTCAAAAACAGATCATGCCAGACTAATCTTACTGCATTCTTTGACAAAGTGACAAAATTAGTGGACCAGAGGAATACTTTCAATATAATTTACTTGGACTTCAGTAAGGCATTTGATAAAGTAGACCATAACCTACTACTAGATAAAGTAGAAAGATGTTAGACAGCATCACCACCAAATGGATTCATAACTGGCTGAAGATAGGCTTATGATACAGAAGGATCTTGACAGACTTGAACATTGAGCGCTATCTAACAAAATGAAATTCAATGGTGAATATTATATTATATTATATTATATTATACTATACTATACTATACTATACTATACTATACTATACTATACTATACTATACTATACTATACTATACTATACTATACTATACTATACTATACTATACTATACTATTATATTATATTATATTATATTATTATTATTATTATAGATTCCCTTGCTGCACTTTAAATAATACTGCCTATTCTGAAAGAATATAAACATGTATAAGTATGTCCAAAATAAATGTTAAAAAATACATGTTTAAACTGAACAGTCTTATGGTCTCATAATAATCCTGATATGAAGAAATATCATGAAAGGTGAAAATGTCTCCATCCACGTTTTTCCTTATCATCCATAATTTTGTGAATTTCTATCACAGCTGTCCCCAACCTGCTACCTTCTAAATATGGGAAGACTAAAACTCCCCATATTTTCAGCCTGACTTAAGAAAAGTTTTCCTCTTAAGTTTTATTTAACAAAATAAAAAACAACACCCCCCAGCACTGTGATTTGTTTTCTCCTTTAAAAAATGCAATTGACCTCAGATACATGTGTAGGTTAGATGCAATTTCCTCCCCTTTTTCTGCTGACAAAGTTGTTGAAGGAGGTAAACAAATTTGAAACTTGCTCAGCACACAATGTCTGATAAAGAGGATTGAGTCAAGCAGTTGTTGTTCCAAGCCACAAAAATAGCACCTGCTGTGATGCTTTGTTTTATTCCTGTTCCTTTATGATTTCCACCAGTCCATATGTCCATAGGTTTCTGAATGGCAATTGTTTCCTGATCCTATAAAGTGTTGCCTTTCAGCCTCTGTTTTTGTAGGAAGACATCTAAGGGCACACAGGATAAGCCTCGTAAATCAGTGGAAAAGAACAAAAAAAAGAAGGGGGGTAGAAATCCATAAATATAAATAGCACAGTATAAAGTATATTGTGAATCATTGTCGTCCTTCTACATTCATTGGCTAGAACACTGGAAAGGAGAAGCCGATGCAGTTCTGACTAAGCCAAAGGGGGAGATTTTCAGTTACATCTTCTCTTACAGTTCCATAAATAAAAGGGTTTTAGTGATGGGGGAAGTTCTGTTCCTTTGTTAAAACAAAAAGTGTGATCATGTGAAACTGTACACAGAACACTGAACTGATTACAACTTTAAAACAAATACAGGTAGTCTCGACTTACGGCCACAATCGAGCCCAAAATTTCCATTACTAAGCAAGACACTTGTTAAGTGAGCTTTGCCCCATCTTTCTTGCCATAGTCATTAAGTGAATCACTGCAGTTGTCAAGTTAGTAACACGGTGGTTAAGTGACTCTTGCTTCCCCTTTGACTTTGCTTGTCAGAAATTCACAAAAAGTTATCGTAACACTGCAACTGTCATAAATACAGGCCAAGCATTCAAATTTTGATCCCAAGACTGTGAGGATGCTGAAGTGTGAAAAACGGTCATAAGTCACTCTTTTCAGTGCCGTTGTAACTTCAAATGGTCACTAAATGAATGGTTTTAGGTGAAGGACGACCTCTATATAAAATATAAAAACGTAAGAAAGTGATCTGGCATATCTGGAGGACAAAAAGGACCTTTCCGTCCCCCACCAATGTATCAGATGGGGAGTGGGGCAGTGAGGGGATTATCACAAGTAGAATCACATCAAGACACCATTCTCTATTGTCCTAGTCGCTTTCATCCTGCAGGTGCATGCTCTTGGACCCTGGGAAGAAAACACCAGGACACAATTCCCACATGGTTCTCTCGTAACAATTAGTCATTGACTTCCTTTATAACTCATTTTAAATCCAGAGAATATTATTATAATGTTTTCCAAATCTCTTTTGTGGCCCACGGAGGGCAGTCTGCCAGATTGCAAGGATTCTGGAATAACAAACAACCGCAGGATTAATTTTTGTAGCACTTCAACCTCACAGGTGTAAAGGGAGTTTTTTAAATAAAAAAAAACCACCTAATTTATCCATAAGTCAATTCTGGTTGAGTGCACAACAGATGGTTTTAAGGGAGTTTAAAATGGTGCAGTCGAAGTGTCTACAGCATACAGACAATTCTTCCCATATTTCCTCCAGAGAGTCACTTAAACCTCTACACAATTGTATAAAATCAGTGGCTCCAATCCACCAGCCCCACACATACAGGATACAGTCTAAAACAGGGGTGAGTAATTATGACCCCTTTGCAATCTGTGGACCTCAACTCCCAGAATTCTTGAGTGAGCATGGCTGACATAGGAATTCTGGGAGTTGAAGTCCACAGGTCGTAAAGGGGCCATAATTGTCCACCCCTGGTCTAAAGCAAGCAGTACCCACTTACTTAGAAATTAAGATTAGATAAGTCCCTAATATTTCATTGCATGTAGATATTGTGTGAATAATTAGGAAATTAATTGTGTAAAGAATTAGGAAAAGGACATTAAAGAGGTGTGCAGAAGGAACTGAAGCACTGTTTAAGTCTATAATGAGATAACATTTGGAAATGTCCCAAGCCGACAACTCCCCAATGCATTGAACTACAAGGCGGAGGGAGAGGTGCAGCACAATCTAACTTGCAAGATTCTGTTATTATAGCCAATCCCGATTAGTTTTAGTCTTCCTGTGGATTTGATTTTCTGGTTAGTCTACCTAGTGGGGCAACCATTTGCCTACCATCTGAAAGGTTGAATGAAGTTAATGAACAGGAAGGCTGAAGATCAATGTGCATAATTTCATTGCCCCTATTCAATGCCTGTGTGATAGAATTATGAAATTGTTCCTTTTATCTCCCTATGTTCAACATTTTGAGTTGTTTGCAAAAAATAATGGGTGGGCTATAAATAAATAAATCAAGATAAATAAATTAAATAAAGTGTTCATTGATCAAAACACTTAAAAAAAAATAGATCACCACAAAAAGAGTTCATAGCATTTATTTCCAGACAAATTAAACTAAGAAGAAGAATTTTGAAGAGATGATGGATAGAGAAATAATATTTTGTAAAGTAGTAACAATATTGAAAACAATAGAAATAGAAATAAGTAAAAAGTTTAAATTGGGAAAATAGTAGCACATATATAGATACATAATAGAATTTATTATAAATACAGATATATTAAGATTAAGAGATGGAAGACTAGGACTAGTATATTTAAAAGTATTATTATGATTAACAGGATGGAAAAATATATTGGAAAATATAGCCTATAAGGACTATAAATCCAGGGGACTTAGAGATATAAACTTGGGACTGATTAGATCTTACTGATAATTGGTTTTAATGGTGTTTATAGAAAGATCAGATACTGAAAATGTGGTGGAACACTGAGTGACATCTATAATATTAAAATGTTAGGAGTTAATAAGTATATAAAAGAATATATTACGATTATAATGTGCACATTAAGGTTAGAAATTAGAAGATAAAAAGTTTGTCTATGTAATTGTATTATGTATTATTACTGTGAACACTGTGTGAAAAATATGTTAACCCAGTCATTACACTGTCCACAAAAAAATGTCAGTTGTTAAAGAAAAACTGCAAATAAAACTTATACCACAAAAAATAATTTTGAAGAACAATTTGGTTGTTTTAACTCATTGATTTGAACCGCATTAAAGAAAGGCAATGGCTTTTTAACTTCATCTCACCTTTCTAACTCCATGGTTTGTAATCTTCTGCGTGCTCTCTGCAACTGAGGGGAAGTGGGAGGTGGGAAATTACAACGAGGTGCCTCTTCTATTTGTGTATACATCGCGAATAATGTAGAAACCTGAAAAATCAGGATTCCCAACTGCATGAAAGTTGAGAGTAGAAACATTAGTTCTCTTCTAGAAATATTTGCCTTTCAACTCACACAGAGGTGTGTGTGTGTGTGTGTGTGTGTGTGTGTGTGTGTGTGTGTGTGTGTGTGTGTGTGTGTGTGTGTGTAAAATAGTGGAACAAACAGGGTTAATACAAATGTGAAATGGGCCAGGGCTGTTTTGTAGAACTGTTTAAGTTGGAGAACCCAAGATAAGAGACCCAATGATGATCCATGTCAAATATCATATTCAGTGTCTTCTTCTAAAGGGCTGGAACAAAATTTAGGAAACAGTGATATGCTTATCCATGATAACAATGTCTTGGAGATGCTCAGTGAGGGATTGAAGCATAAAGACAGCATTGGCTTATTTGCATAGCAATTTTCAAAGACCAGCCAGCTTTCACCTAAGATTCTTTTTAGCTGGAACAAAAGGTATAAATTAAATAAATAAATGTTACCTAGAAAAAAGCATCTGTTACCAACATTAGCAATAACATTTCCGAATAAATATTTTTTTTATTATTATCATTGTTCTGATTCCATCTGTATCAAACACCTTTCTTATTATTTTATACTAATGCAATCTTACACTTTTTATAAAGTGGCAGTTTTTCCTACCAATATGTATGGGTTAGGCATTATTTGAAATACATGATAAAAGTACCAGCAGAAGCTATTAATTTTCTTTCTTAAGTATGAAAGCTAAATTAAAGGATACAAATGGGGGAAAAATGTGCCCTTTAATTAATTGCTTAGTTTATAAAAGTTGGATCCATGCCTCCTGTTAATATAAATGAATTTATGCAATAAATAATTAAAATCAGGATATTCAGAAGCATGTTGGAATGTATATTATATGCCCTTTCCTTATGTTACCCATTTTCTTCAATAATTCTTCTTTCTTGCTGTCCTTTATTTTAAAAAATCTTATCAAATTGAAACTATTTCTGTTTTTAAAAAAATCACAATCACACAAAGTAAAAAAAGCACAAATAATTGGAACATCAGCATAATTTGTCCTCTTATTCTCCTTAGAAATTTAGAATTTTATTTATTTTATATTAGGAGTGGATATTAATTAGCAAATACTATGAGAGCAGGTATTTTTTTAGGGTATGAATAGAATTAACTGTGCATTTCAGCTCTTAATACATTCAGTATTCTCAGGGAAGTTAATATAGTCATAAGCAGCAGTTCCAGTCTCGTTTTCTTTTATTATATATAAAACTGTATTGTACAAAGTTGTATATAACACCTGTCTTATCAGAGATACTTTGTAATTTTATGCTGTGATGCTGTATTAATTTAAATAAAACAAGCCCAGCTGACTGCATCCGGATTTTTATAGACATTGGACTATTAATAAATCATCTGAAAAAATATGCAATTTTGATTCAATAATAGCAAAGGAAGAGGTAGAATCATTGGCCAACTACAAAAAATGTTTCTGACTTTAAAATAATATTGAGAGAGGCCCTTACTGACAAGCATTTCAAGAGAAATTCATTGCTAACAATAACAGAGAGAAAATATATGTCCCTTTATTACCATTCAGTTCATCAGAATCTGCTTTCCACACAAATGACAGCTCCTTTGAAAGAATTTCAGATAAATTTCTTTCAAAAAGAAAAAAAACACACCAGTGAATGTGGCCCAACATCTTTTGAAAGGAAAAAAAAAATCAAAGGCTTCATTTTCAAAAACAGAATATTTAGAGAAAAGAAGTCTAGAGAAAAGAAAGACTAGGGATGCCACAAAAAACAAGGAATAAACTTATTTTCCAAAGCATCAAAAGGCAAAACAAGAAACAATGGATGGAAACTAATCAAGGAGAGAAACAACCTGGAATTAAGGAGAAATTTCTTCACCATGAGAACAATTGAGAACAGCTTGCCTTCAGAAGTTGTAGGTGCTTCATCACTGGAGGTTTTTTAAGAAAATACTGGACAGCCACCTGTCTGAAATGGTATAGGTCTCCTGCTTTAGCAGGGAATTGGACTAGAAGACCTCCAAGGTCTCTTCCAGCTGTATTCTGATTGATGGATAAGAGATAGATGAGGGAGAGTGATTGATGATTGATAGTTGATGATGATGATAGACAGATGATAGATAGATAGATAGATAGATAGATAGATAGATAGATAGATAGATAGATGGATGGATGGATGGATGGATGGATGGATGGATGGATGGATGGATGGATGGATGGATGGATGGATGGATGGATAGATAGATAGATAGATAGATAGATAGATAGATAGATAGATAGATAGATAGATAGATAGATAGATAGATAGATAGATAGATAGATAGATAGATAGATAGATAGATAGATAGATAGATAGATAGATAGATAGATAGATAGATAGCATTGTGATAAATATGACTAAAAATAAAACAATAAAGCACAAAAACTGTTATTTTAAGAAATATTAAAGAAAATTTGACAATTAGATATTGAATAATGCTTCACCCAAGTGTGCCCGTCCTTAATGTGTTTCTCTGCAGTGACATATGGCACAGTCATTGTATAAACCTTCTCCTCTGAAGCAATAGAAATCTTTCATCTCTAAATCAATGAAGGGATTAGAATAGGAGGGGGTCCATCTGCTTACCATTGCTGCTCCACAAAATCTCCCTGCTCTCAGTTAACTGGTGACTTTCTAAATAGTGTGTGTGTGTGTGTGTGTGTGTGTGTGTGTGTGTACTCATGGCAAACAACCAGATGATTTCACTTGTCTAGTCAATCAGAACAATCTTGCCAATGAAATCAGTGGACTAAGTAATTGTAGTATAGCATTATGCCGAGCACAAGGGTTCTGCGAGTGTGTAATTCAGGGTTGTGGCTTTAAAGATTTCACACACACACACACACACACACACACACACACACACACACACACACACAGAGAGAGAGAGAGAGAGAGAGAGAGAGAGAGAGAGAGAGAGAGAGAGAGAGACTTCCTTTTTTCTCTTTTTCTTTAACTCCTACAAGAAGAAAAAGATCAGGCCGTCAGAATGTGTAGATGGCCTCTTTTATTAGTCTTCAGCCCACACAATTCAACCAATGCATGCGTACAAAGAGAGGGGGGGGTTCCCAAATACAAATAAAAAGAACTTGGAAAGTTTTCATTTTAATTAGCTTTATCTGACCGTGTAAGCCATAAAGAGAGAAATCAAAGGACTGCACCGTGTGGTGCCTCTTGGTAAAATAATCAGCTTTGATGTTACTCTTTTGATAACCCTGTTTGGGCAGCGGGAGGGGGGGAGAGAGTTGTAAGGTATTCCTTACAATTTGCTGTCATTGGACATGGTCTGACCAACCTGGAAAAGCTGCTGCTCCTGCCAACTCAGTCAGTAATCTGTAGCCATGATATGAAG
This sequence comes from Diadophis punctatus similis, assembly GCA_023053685.1. Taxonomy (NCBI): domain Eukaryota; kingdom Metazoa; phylum Chordata; class Lepidosauria; order Squamata; family Dipsadidae; genus Diadophis; species Diadophis punctatus. The sequence continues at coordinate 206,265,418 of JALIGW010000001.1, forward strand.
GGTATTCAGTTTTGGGTCCTGGTATTTTAATCAACCCACCGTTTTCTTCAAAATGTAGTAGGGAAAGTGAAAATAATGAAGACTCAAAAAAAAAAGCTGGAGCTGACATTAAAAGAATGAAAAGTGGAGTAAACAGTGCACATTTATGAAAGGGGATCAAGCTCTGAAAGGACCTTCTCGTATTTCTGGACATCAGCAAAAAAAAAAGGCAATCTCCATATCAAATTGATTCCTTTGAAGGCTCCCAATTAAAAGGCAGATTTCAGATGTTCAGATTACTTGGTACTTGTTGAGGTAGCCACCACTGAACTTTTAGCCGAACTCAGTGTCATGGATGCAGATGGATTAGTTAGATGTGGGGGGGGGGAGAGAGAGAAACAATAGATAGAGAGCTAGATGACAGCTAGACAGCTAGAGCTAGATGGATGATAGATAGATAGATAGATAGATAGATAGATAGATAGATAGATAGATAGATAGATGGATGGATGGATGGATGGATGGATGGATGGATGGATGGATGGATGGATGGATGGATGGATGGATGGATGGATGGATGGATGGATGGATGGATGGATGGATGGATGGATGGATGGATGGATGGATGGATGGATGCAGTAGTGGCTTCTAAATCCCATCTCTACGGGTTTGCATGCGCTAGTTGCATGCGTAGAAGCGTCCCAGGCGGGTGGGCAGAGTGTTCCGGGTGGGTGGGCGGAGCCTCCCCCGCCGCTGCTACCAGTTCGCCGAACCAGGCCAAACCGGGAGCAGCCCACCGCTGGATAGATAGATAGATAGATAGATAGATAGATAGATAGATAGATAGATAGATAGATAGATAGATAGATAGATAGATAGATAGATAGATAGATAGATAGATGATACACACACAGAGAGAGACAGTCAGACAGACACACTTGTAATTACTACTCTTTTTTTCATAAACTTTATTCTGAGTGGAATTTCAAAAAAACACTTGCTCTTCCATTAAAAATATTTTCTATTTATCTTCCCCCACCCCAACACCCCACCCCAATGATTCTTTTCTAACTTAGTCCCTTTCCCACCATCTCAGCTTCTATCTGTGAAGTCTGGCAGTGGATCATGCAGTGAAACAACCAGAGGCCCCTCTGCCGTACAAAGGACGGAGGCCAGGAGAATATCTTCCTGTCCTTCTCTTTTGACGTTGGGGAATGATGATGAATGGCACTGTAGATGGTCTGACTGAAGGTGCCTCTACTGATATCAACAGTTTGTACACATGCCAAGGCAGTTCAGCAAGTGTACATACTTGGACAATGGTGGCTGTGCAATTCCTCACTTTTACTGCCGCCTCCTGGCACAAAAAAGCTTTGGAGAGAAAGCATGTAGCAGCTGCTAGTGGCTTCATCTCCATCAAGCCCTGTCCATCCAACAGTTCTCTATAAGCTAATCAGCTAAGCCTTTGGCAGGCTTTGAATGGGGACAATGCAGTTCCAAAACTGAGTTCCAAAACTGAGCATGTTCTATCCAACATGGTGACAATCCAGACTATTCCAGTGCATCATCTTTTCCTCGTTTTATCCTTCCAGGAGCAAACTTTGAAGAAGGCAACTTTCTTACACATGGCATGGAATCTCCTTGAGATTCTTAGTGCTGATTATGGGATGCTTTGGAACTTCCCATAATGAGGAAGCAGCATGAGCATGCTGACAAGAGTAGTACAATAATTGAGAAGTATTAAAAATGCACTTTTACTAATAGGTAGTAAACTCCCCCCCCCCTCAGCTTAGCAAACCAAGCTGCGTCTCCTAAAAAGACAGACAATAGAATTTGGAGTCCAATAGGAAGCATGTTCTGCTCCCTTTTATATGTTTGGATGCATGACTGAATCCAAATCCTTCTACCCCCCAGGAAACCCCAACCAAGGTGTTGGTTATTACCTTTAAAGCCCTACATGGCTCAGGGCCAGGTTATCTTTGAGACTGCCTTCTGTCACACAGCTCCCAACGACCTGTGAGATCCCACAGAGTTGGTCTCCTCCAGGTCCCCTAAACAGTGCCGGCTGGTGGGCCCGTGGGGGAGGGCCTTCTCTGTGGCTGCCCCAGCTCTCTAGAACCAGTTACCTCCGGAGATCCGGACTGCCCCCACCCTATTGGACTTCCAAAAAGCAATAAAGACCTGGCTTTTCTGGCAGGCCTGGGGCCGTTGATCTCGCGGTTGTAATTGGCGAGATCCGGCCATGAAATGATATGTAGGGGTTTTAAATTGTTTTAATGTTTAATGTTCTGATGTCTATAATGTTTAAGATGTTATAATGTTTTCTCTAAATTTTTTTTAATGTTTATCTGCTGTTGTTAAGCCGCCCAGAGTCCTTTGGGAGTTGGGCATATAAATATAATAAATAAAATAAATATAATAAATAAACCTCCCATTAATCCTTATTCCTCTTACTCAACCCCTGCAGCAGAGAAGAGTTCGCTCCTCATTCTCTCCCCTCCCCCTTTCCTAGTCCAATGTCTAGAGAATTGTAATCTGTTGTCACTCTCAAAATGCCATTCTCTCCAGGGTCCTGGAAAAATTTTTCAAGGTGTGCAGAAATGGGAAATGAGCTCTTGTAGGATTCCAGGCGCCAAAAAAGGGAAAATAAAGGAAGAAAGAGAACCAAATGGTCACTGGTACTTTCTGAGCTTGGTTGCTTCCTTGCAGATGTTTCATTACCCAAACTAGGTAACATCATCAGTGCCAGGGGTGGTATTCACTTATTTTCCCTACCGGTTTGCAAATGTGTGCACATGCCTTCCACGCATGCACGCAGCCTTCTGCGCATGTGCTTTGCTCGCACGCGCAGTTTGCACGCATGTGCATGGCTTGCATGCATGCGCATGGCTTGCATGCATGCGCACGGCTTCAAAACGTGCCTAAATAGGACGGCATAGAGCGGGTGGGCGGGGGCTGGCCCACCCACAGGTCACTACTACCAGTTTGCCCGAACCGGTCCGAACCGGCTGAATACTACCTCTGATCAGTGCTGTTTGGGTAATGAAATGTCTGCAAGAAAACAACCAAGCTCAGAGAGCACCAAGAACCCCTCATTTCAACCCTGAGCTACAAACATTCTCCTCTATTGGTTAGAAAGAGAGTTTGCTGCCTTTGTGAAGCGATAGCAGCTGAGCAGAAAATAAGCTCTGCTCCATCTTATATTTCATTCCAAATGAAAGATGAATGACAAGAAAAACGAGGCCAAGTTCCCAATACAGGTGCACATATAAGCATGCCAAAATCATACTGGATAATTAGATGTTTGATTTGTGGTAGTATTACTTACATTCATATTGTTAATATTTAATGCAAGTCAGTTATTTCAAATATACCTTATTGGGCCACTATCTATTCAGGTGTTAAATGTTTTTCATAGATCTCTGCTTCAGCATTTCCTATTATAGACCTCTATAGTAAACAAACCAGGGTGTAACGGTTTATTCTCCTTTTTTCCTGCTTGGTTCAGGGGTGGTCCGTTGGGGGTTCACAGGGGTTCGGGAGAACCTCTAGCTAAGATTCTGTGCAGTTCGGAGAACCCCCAAATCCCATTCCTGGCTGGCACCGCATCGTCCACCCCGCCCTTCCCAGGAGTCCCACACAGCCCATTTTGGATGCAGGTAAGTGCAGGGCGCGCACAGAGGCTCAGGGGGGGGCAAAAAAGTGGAAGTTTGGGAAGGCTGGAAACAGGCCAATTTCCAGTCTCCACAGGGCCTCCAGAGCCTGGGGAGGTCATTTTCGCCCTCAAAAAGGCTCGAGGAAAGCCTCTAGAGCAGTGGTTCTCAACCTTCCTAATGCCACGACCCGTGCCCCGCCCCCGTGCCTCCACCCTGCCACCGTGCCCGCCGCCACGACCCCCGCCCCACCGCCATTTGGGTTCTTTTACCCTCTGCACATGCGCAAAGTGTTCTGCGCATGCACAGAGGTTAAAAGAACCCAAATGGTGGCGTCCGGGCGAAGTCTCCCGACCCCTGTGAAAGGGTTGTTCGACCCCCAAAGGGGTCGCAACCCCCAGGTTGAGAACCGCTGTTCTAGAGCCCGGGGAGGGGAAAAACGCCCCCTCGGCCATGGTGCAGGAGGCCGACTAGGCCATGCCCACCATGGCCATGCCCACCCAGCAACCGGGCAGAGAACCCCTTGCTAAAAATTTTGAAGCCCACCCTGGCTTGGTTCTATTTGTCTTTTTGCTCTTATTTGGACATTGCCATTTCCATGTCAGTGTGGGCAATAATATACTACGGTTTCAATATATAAAATGAGACAAAGTGAGGGAGGGGATTATGGATTTATATTTAAATGCTAGAAGTCACAGCAAAATTGCAGGATTTTGGACTTCTGTAAAATATTTGTTGTAAACCACAGCTTACTCCAAAAGGATGGGGTGTGGGCAATCAGTAGGACCTGAATATTGTAGTACAACATATTGGAATGACATGCATGTTAATATAGCTGGTATGATTTGAACTATACCCAAGTGTATCAAATATTATTAAAGAAGTTATGCAATATTGTGTGAAGAAAATGAAGAGTCAAAATGAACCAAATTCACTGAGGGAATCACTGTGGTACAATATAATATAATGAAGGGAGGGAGGGAGAGAGGGAGGGAAGTCACCTTGTCCCCAAATACCATGAGTGAGTTTGTCTCAAGATTGTTGAGTCCCTTCTGCTACTATCTTCCATTCCAAATATCGTGTAGTGTGTAGTGTGTGTGTGTATACATCAATGAATGAATGGATGGATGTTTGTGTATTTGTGTAAGTATCTAAATGTGGATGTACATCCCCAGTCCAGCACAACATAATCCTTCAAAGCCAATATGTTTACAGAATAGAATAGAATAGAATAGAATAGAATAGAATAGAATAGAATAGAATAGAATAGAATAGAATAGAATAGAATAGAATAGAATAGAATAGAATAGAATAGAATTCTTTATTGGCCAAATGTGATTGGACACACAAGGAATTTGCCTCCTGTGCATAAGGTCTCAGTGTAGATACAGCACTAAGTGATAAATCATGTTGTTGTTAGTTGCGAAGTTGTGTCCGACCCATCGCAACCCCATGGACAACATTCCTCTAGGCCTACCTATCCTCTACCATCCCCTGAGTCCATTTAAGCTCACGCCGACTGCTTCAGTGACTCCATCCAGCCACCTCATTCTCTGTCGTCCCCTTCTTCTTTTGCCCTCAATCTTTCTCAGCATTAGGCTCTTCTCCAGTGAGTCTTTCCTTCTCATTAGGTGGTTAGGTGATAAATCATAATCATAGCCAAATGTTAGTATACTGCCCATTAAAAAAATGTGCAGATCCTCAAATTTATCTAATCAGAATAATTGACATTAGATTTGGGGCCAGATCAGTCAATTTTACATCATGCAAAAGTAGTAAATGAAAGGAGGAAAGGAAATCAGCCCCAAGTAGTGTAATAGTCACTGACAGATTTGCACATGTTCCTTCTCCTTCTTTGGCACGCACATTCCTTGGTGATTTGAGAGCCATGGAACTGTAGCTCCTTCCAAGATGCAAGAAGAAGTATGTCAAAGAATAAGACATCTCGGTGATATGGGAGGATTCTGGCAGAGGTAATTTTAGCCACAACACATGGGCTTTTGCCCTTTAATTTGAGGATTCACACATATCCTAGGCTAGGGGCATGTTGAACTGCAGTGTAACCCAAGAATGTAGAGAAATTCTGCCATGTTAAAACACGTTTATATCTACCGCTGGTCTCTGTGATATGCTATTTATCGGATTAAAGGAACTGGTTTATTTCTTAGTATTAAGAAATTATTGAAACACATTATTTTAAACAGTGTTTTAATCCCTGCATCATCCATTGTTAACTCTGTTTTATATTTTTATTCTAAATGAGAAGGAGAGAGAGGGAGGGAGGGAGGGAGGGAGGGAGGGAGGGAGGGAGGGAGAGAGGAGAGAGACTGACTCTGAAATTCCAGACACATTGGAAAGGGCCTTTATTGAAACTAAACCAACAATTTATTATTACAAAAATGTGTTCAAAATCAAACTTTAAGGAATCTAACATATGCTTCTTATGTTCTAAAAACTCATTTAGTTCAATACAAAGTTCTCTTTGATGTTTACTGGAGATTCACTTTCATCTTTTGTATGCTGGAAAGGTAAAATATTTGAAGGAACTTTGATACATATTTTATGGACTTCTAATCCCTTACAATGGAGATAGTAGCCCACTATGGTTACTATAGTGAACCAGGTTCTTGAAAAGCCATTAAAGGTTAAAAAGGTTAATATTTTATTAAATTGTATCCCAAAAATTGGATTATTTCAGTCTTTGGGAAAGTTTGGATATTGAGCTTAGACTGTAGTGGAAAAGCTCAATATATATTCATGGAAGAATGCTTGTGCTACAGATTTCAAAAGTTAGCCTATTATAACTATCACATAGTTATATAGTCATATGCTTTATCTATAATTTTACAGTATAAACTAACAAAGGCTTTCAAAAAATGTTAATTGTAACATTTGTAACCTTTAATAAAATTATACACACACACACACACTTACAGGTAGTCCTCGACTTATAACCATAATTTTGAGTCCAAAATTTATGTTGCTAAGTGAGATATTTGTTAAGTTTGCCCCATCTTATGACATTTCTTGCCACAATTGTTAAGTGAATCACTGAAGTTGTTAAGTTAATAACACAGTTGTTAAGTTAATCAGGCTTCCCAGATTCCCAGATTCTCACCTGCTTGTCAAAAGGTGGCAAAAGGTGATCACACGGTCCCAGTGACCATCATAAATATGAATCAGTTGCCAAGCATTTGAATTTTGGACACATGACCATGGAGATGCTGCAATGGTCCTAAGTGTGAAAAATGGTCATAAGTCACTTTTTTCAGTGCTGTTGTTTGAATGGTTTGAACGGTCACTAAATGAACTGTTGTACTTTCAGGACTACCTTTATTTATTTATTTATTTATTTCTTGGTTCTTATATGCCGCCCTACTCCCGAGGGACTTTATATGAATGAATAGGATAATCTGCTCATAAAGATATCCATGGTTGTTTATATATCAGCATCGAGTGAGGTCACTTCACATTTTCCTTCGAATGAAATTTACTGAACTGCATAGACTTATTTCCTAATAAACATGCTTATGGATTAGACTATGTTCCTTAGCATTTCACAATCCTAACTGAAAGTATAAGTGAAAATCTTTAATTTAGCATTTGCTTCTTTTGTGGGCACCTACATTAGACCCAGAGCAATTTGAAGAGTGTGTGTGTGTGTGTGTGTGTGTGTGTGTGTGTGTGTGTGTGTGTGTGTGTGTGTGTGTGAGAGAGAGAGAGAGAGAGAGAGAGAGAGAGAGAGAGAGAGAGAGAGAGAGAGAGAGAGAGAGAGAGAATGTAATAATGCTGGCAAAACTGATAAGAAAACTGTAAAGGTCAAGACTGGATTAACACAGCACGATGCAATTCTTCCAGCTTAAAAATTTCTTGTATGTCAATATATCCCACGACTATTCAACAGAAATGAGTGTGCGTGTGTTTTCAACTGCTGAGTAAAAATTAGTGGGGTTTTTTTCCTTTTCATCAACTGGACTGTTATTTCTCCTAATCACAGACAGAAACAGAATGCTGACATTTAGATCGGTTCACCTCTGATGGATAATTTGCATGGCTCATTTCCTGGACCTTGGGGAGATTTATTTTTCCCACAAACCAGTGAGCTGCAAAAAAATTGAGACGATATGCCTGATGAAAATCCTCCACGACTATCCAGGGCATCTGAATCCTAGGTTTGAATTAAACTCGAATATGTCACACATTTAGGAGGGTCATTTCAGTTCTTTGAATAACTCCATTTGCTCAACATTTCTGAACCTGGTCCTCTCAAGAAGTTAATATGAAATTAAAAATTACATTTGCCAAATTAGTTTTAGGCTGTCACTACCTGTAACTGTTTGTCTAATGTTTTTGTACTGTTTGCGTGGAACGTCTGGACTCAATCAATCATATTATATCTGTTCACAGTTCAGTATTCCGATATGCAGAGGGAATAAAATATTTCAAAATCTAAAGCTGATTGCATATAACTAAAACCCAGCTTTGTTCAGCAAGGCTTATTTTCTGGGAGATGTGAATAGAATTTGAGTTGAATAGAGCAATCGAAGGTACATATATTTGCAAGCACGGTTTCCCTCCATTGAGAGAGCGTAACCGCTAGTAAAACTACAGTGTGAGATTGAGAATGGCTTCTGTATCATGGCATTTATGATTTGCTTAGAGATTCTCATGCAGGGCTGGTGCTTATGAGTTTCTTTACATGCATGCAAATTTCTCCTTTTGAAATAGTGCTCATGGCAAGTCAATTTGTCTAGATTTCTGAAACTCCGGCAAGCGACAATGAATGCACAATACTCAACAAGACCATCTCCGATTGAATTGCCTATTCATTCCTTAAAGCAGCTTCTCCGCTTCACGCGATATGTGATGGCCAATTCACTAGTCCCCAGTCCCCATGTTTTCATTTTGGAAAATGCCATCCAGAAAATCTGAACTTCGATCAGGTCCCATACAATATATGGACATTCTCATCCATTTAATTTTTGGAGAAGTCATTCCCCTCCTTCCCTCCCACCCACCCCCACCCCCACCCCCACCCCCACCCTCTCTCTCTCTCTCTCTCTCTCTCTCTCTCTCTCTCTCTCTCTCTCTCTCTCTCTCTCTCTCTCACACACACACACACACACACACACACACACACACACACACACACACACACACACACACCAATCAGGACGCCCTTCCAGTCTCTCCTTCGGAAGCAGCTTCCAACACCATCCTGTGTCCCCTTCTCCTTCTCTGTTTTCTTAAACACAAAGCAGCCCTTCTATTGAGAGCCACATACATCTGCGGTGACATTCCAAAGAATGAAAGCCCATGTCTACATAGCTGCATGGCTAATTCTGTGCCCTTCCCATTCAGCTCCCCCTCCATTATGAATGCCAGCCGAGCAAGCCTAAACTGGTGAGCTCATTTTGGCCCTCCCTCTCCTTTTTTCTCCCTCGCCTCTTCTCTTTGCCCCTCTCTGACTTTCAATGGGTTCCTGCCGTTACTCAGGCAGACAGCATGCCGTTGCCAGGTGACATTCCCCCGAAAAAGGGAGCAAAAGCTGCTGGCGGCAGGGATAGAGCAAAGCCAGACGACTTTAGGGATGCTCTGTATTTGGGACTGAACGGGACTTGCTTTGAGGTGGCTGAATTATCTGAATTATCTGCTATGCCTCAATTTGATTGGCTGGCTTAGAACTTTTTCTTTGGGTCTTCCAGGCTAGGGTGTTGAAGTTCATTTGCCAAGTTGCTTGAATTTGGAGAGTCTCGGAGTGTCTTATAAATGACTGCCCTTTTCAAACAGCATTTGGCATAAGAGACATATAACAATTTAGCTTTAAGCTCTTAAGACAAAGGCATCTGCTTACAAACTATGTATTTTTTTTCCTAATGGCTGTTTCATTATTCTGTTTATACCATTAAAGGGCTATTCTGGGGGAGGGGGGATGTTACATTTTTTTAAACAACAGCTACCGAATTTTCTGAGAAACTTTTCTTAGTCCCTAGTCTGCCATGTAAAAACATTAGAACAAATTAGTATTTGTATGTGCCATTGTCATTTATATATCTTACTTTTTTTAACCAAAAGGCAGGGCATTAGGCACTTACATACAGGTAGTCCTCAACTTACAACCATTTGTTTACTGTTTGAATTTATAATGGCACTGAAAAAGTTACTTATGACCAGTTTTCCCACAACCGTTGCAGCATCCCGATCGTCATGTAATCAAAATTTGGACATTTGGCAACTGGCTCATATTTATGATGTGATCACTTCTTGCAACCTTCTGACAAGCAAAGTCAATGGGAAAGCCAGATTCACTTAACAATGGTGTTACTAACTTAACAACTACAGTGATTCATTTAATCCAGAGGTCCTCAAACTTGGCAACTTTAAGACTTGTGGACTTTAACTCCCAGAATTCTCCAGCCAGCTGGAGAATTCTGGGATTTGAAGTCCACAAGTCTTAAAGTTGCCAAGTTTGAGGACCCCTGATTTTTAATCTGTGGCAAGAAAGGTTGTAAAATGGTGCAAAATTCACTTAACAATTGTCTTGCTTAGCAACAGAAATGTTGGCCTCAGTTATGGTTGTAAGTTGAGGACTACTTGTATAGAAATATAAATCACATAAATAAACAAGAATTATCTTCCTAGTTTTGCAGTAGAACCATGTTGTAATTGATATCTGCTTCTAAATATGTTATTGGCCAGTGCTTCAATAGATATATCAGTGCTTCATTTGTAGATCATGGTCTCTTTTACAGTTCTTTTAAAAGAGGCCATGGGGGTTTTCACATTGAATTTGGCTCAGGATTGAAGAATGTTTATGCTCTTTCCTGACTAAATTGCCATAGCAGTTATTTACCTCAGAGTAGATGATATATGAAACTGGAAGGAGTTTACTTAGGATAAGGAAATAACATGAAGGGAAGAAAGGGTGTATTCTCCCTCTTCCAGTGTCTTGATCCCAGTTCTAGTCTGTTTTTTGCCCACAGAGCTATTTTAATTTGTATTTGTTATTGTATATGTCAAGCCCCACCATTCAGTTGGGCAATGTGTGCCTGTTTGTATGTGTGTGTACCCACATGCTAAATAGATGATAGATAGATAGATAGATAGATAGATAGATAGATAGATAGATAGATAGATAGATAGATAGATAGATGGATGGATGGATGGATGGATGGATGGATGGATGGATGGATGGATGGATGGATGGATGGATGGATGGATGGATGGATGGATGGATGGATGGATGGTAGGTAGGTACATATGGATACACACACACACCATTTTCAGGAAGGTATATTGATAATGCCCACTGGGTAAATACAGAGTATTGAAAAGTATAAAAGAAATTTCCCAGCTTTGCTTATAAAGAATTAACTAAAAGGAAGGCTCTTTGAATTACTTCTTCCCAGACCCCAAATATCTCTCCACCTGAGCTAAGATGTATTTATCATTGTATTTATTGCTGGAACTGAATCACCCCATCTCTTGGTTCTTTAGATCTACTCTCTTTTTCCTTCTTTGCTTCCCTCCCCACAATTTCTCCCCATACAGGTAGTTCTTATTTAGCAACTGACTCATTCGGTGACTGTTCACAGCTACAGAGCTGATGAAAACATAACTTTGCAACCAGTCCTCACATTTATGACCTTCAAAAGTCTGTAAAGCTGGAGTAAAATCATACAATTGTGATGTTTCACTTAGCACCACTCTTCTTAATGAGTGAGTTGCCAGTTCCAATAGTGGTCACTAAACCATATATTCCCTGTTTTTGCTTGAAAGGTTGAGATGTTTTGTTAAGTTGGGTGTAGTGTATTGCATAAATCCAGCTAATGAATGGCCTACATCATTCAGCAACCTCTATCACTGAATGGGAATCTCATCCTCCTAATCCATAGTCCAAGCCCGACACCTTAACTACTATAGGTAGTCCTTGATTTACGAACCACAAATGAGCCCAAAATTTCCGTTGCTAAGCAAGGCAGTCATTAAGTTAGTTGTGCCCCATTTTACAACCTTTTTGTCATGGTTGTTAAATGTATCACTGCAGTTGTTAAGTAAATCATGCGGTCGTTAAACTCACTGACTTTGCTGGTGGGAAGCCGGCTGATAAGGATACAAATGGTGACCATATGATCCCAGGATAGTGTAGTTATCATATACATGCCAGATGCCACGTGCCCGAATTTTGATCACATGACCATGGGGAATGCTGCAACTGCCCTGTGAAAATCGGTCATAAATCATTTCCCCTCCTGGGCCATTGTAACTTCAAATGGTCACTAAATGAATGGTTGTAGGTCAAGGATTACCTTTACTCAACACTGGCTCATTTGTTTGCTAAGAATTTAAAAGAGATGGACCAGAAGATAAAATTACACCTCTGCAAACTCTCTTCTATCAGCAGGAAAGGAGAACGGTAAGGAAATAGTTGTGTTTACTATCATAAAATGGGTGAGGTCCACAACACCCTATTCAATATTTGCAGCTGGTACTTTTGCAAGGTGTGTGTGTGTGTGTGTGTGTGTGTGTGTGTGTGTGTGTGTGTGTGTGTGTGTGTGTATACCAGTTTTATGCCAGGTTTCAATCATAAAACAGAAACAGAAGAAACTATGAGAAAAGTACAAAGTCCCACCCTCTACACAGATGCTGCAACCAACCATTTTCTATATTCCGTTGTCTCTCTTCTCCTGCCAGTTTCAATGACGCTGCAGATTCAGGGCCTCTGCCAGGCGACAACAATTAAAATAATACCCCAGTTCTTTGCACTGAGTGCACCCAGCTGTCTTCAAAGGGAAATGGATTAATCCTAGTGCATTTCCTTTCCTCAGCTGCTATGTAAAGGAAGAGCGCCTTGGGGCTTAGAGAGGAACTGACTATTATTACTTGTTCATTTCTCTCCAAGTTGGTTACTGCTAAAAGCAGACAGGCCAAGAGGGCAAGAATAAAGTCAGTTTCATTTTGCTGATGGACCGAAGGTTGTAAGCCAATCCCTTAGTCTACTTGGGCAGAGACTTAAAGGCTGTAGTCTTTTACACACAAGGTGTTATCCTGTCTGTTGTAGATTAAAAATTCAGAAGACCGCTATGAAAATATATGGACAATGACAAGCCGGGGGAAAGGGATTTTATTCAAGACAAGGAATTGAGTTTTGCTAGTGGTAGTGGAGGATCCAGCAGGGTTAGCAGCAAAGGTCAACTCTGGGGACTGAAAGAAAACTTAGGACTGCTGCATAATAGTTGTCCACACACTATTTGTTTGATGATAGCAAGTAAGCAGGCAATACAGCATACAACTGCTATGCAACTGAGGGGGCTCTATGTGTGCAGAGTGGGATTCTATAATATTTATATAAATCCACAAATAATCTGATTAGGCTGATAATCGGTTTTCACAATAAATTTTGTTCAACTATAGATTCGGTTAAAAAAAAAGTGCTAGCATTTTGTTGCAATAGCCGGATTCCTTTGAGCAATCTAAGATATGAACCTTATTGATGCCATTTCTTCACACTCAGAATCTGGTACTCAAACATTGATTGCCACTGAATGTGGAGGCTTAATTCCTCTGCAGGAAGGGACGTGGAGGTTCACATGGCAAGTATTTGTCCACAGATTTGTCTAGTTACCTTTTAAAGCCTATTTACCACCTCTTGTTAGTTTTCCAAAGCATGAAATTGGAAACATTTGGTCCATGTAATCAAAACAATCCCTAGAATCACCATCAACTGCCACAATTGTTTACCAAAGGTTAGATATTTCACTAGGCATAGGAGTTAAATGGAAGTGGAGAGTTTAGCTATAATTGGTTTGTTCTTCATTTTTGCTGTTTGTTTTCTGCATGCCACCCAGAGTTGTTAGAGTTGTTTGAGTTGGAAGGCCGTATAAAATTCTTAGATAACTATAACTTAACATTGAAACATTATAATGGTGGTTAAAAAGTTATAACGTTGTATAAAATTATAACCATTTTTCCAACTTTCTGAAATTTGATATAGATAAGTATAGGTAGACTTTCAACTTGTAAGACCTGTTGTCTTTTTAATAAGAACTCTGTGATCCACCAGTTGAAACCAAACAAGAATTAAACATTAACAAAGTAGGCGGACTGACACTAAGAATTAAGGGATAGTAACTCTTTTTCTCTCTTCTAGATGGCAGCATTAGCTGAGCTTGACTAATCTCAAAAAGTTAAGCAATGTTGGACTTGGTTAATATTTGCTTCATTCATATTTATTTATTTATTTATTTATTCATTCATTCATTCATTTATTCATTTATTTATTTATCTCCTATGACTCCCAATGATCCTGGGAGTCATAGGAGATAATTATTTATTTATTTATTCATTCATTCATTTATTTATTTATCTCCTATGACTCCCAATGATCCTGGCCAGTTCAAAAGTAAAAGAAATAAAATAATAAATGGAATAAGGAGTATAAGATGGCAGAGTTGACAAAAAACAACAGGTAGCAACAACAACAACAAAAGAGACAGATCTACGCAATCCAAAGGAGCTTCAATCACCCTTGCCAAATGCCTAAGCAAAAACCAGGTCCCCAAGTTACTTTGGAACACCAGTAGGTTGGAGGCTATCTGGATCATGGAAAAAAGGAAATCACTAGGAAATCCAAGCATTGTAAGCTAGATAGCACCCAGATAAGCAGGAATCAACACCAAGAACAATACTAGACAGATAATCAAACAATACCTAATACCCCAATCAAGGAACTGCCAACTCAGACAAACAAGTTAACAGTGAACAATAGCCTAATCAAGAAGCCACCAAGACCACTCCCACCAACACTGAAGGAAAAGCTACTTGTACATAAACAGAGAGAAAAATCCACTCACTTCTAGCACTGATGATATTACCGAGTTGGGTAATGAAACGTCTGCAAGAAAACAACCAAGTTCAGAGAGCACCGAAGAGCCCCCATTATTGGCTGAGTTGGGAATGGGGGGGGGGGGAATCCTGGAAAAATAACCACATCCATGCTGTTTCCAAGGAAACTTCATGAGTATGTCCATCTAGTCACAGGGAGTTTGAGGAGTCTTTAGGCTGATCTCACAAAAAATCCATTCTTGGCTTTTCCCTAAGTATACATTTTAAGTATTTGGACAGAAATAAGCTTTGGGTTGCTATTCATAACTAACTGGAAGTCAGGCTTTTGCTGGTCTTCTGCCACCAATTTCTTCTACAGCATGAATCTACAGGTAGTCCTCAACCACAACCATGATTGGGACCAAAATTTCTGTTGCTAAGCGATGCGCTTGTAAAGCGAGATGTCACATGACCGCATCGCATAGCCACCGCAATCCTGGCAGCCCTCCTTAACTGAGAGTTGTGAGTCATTAAGCAAGGATCCATGTATTTGAATCAGCCATTCTGGATACAGAATTCCTTGGGAATGCAGCCCAAACCTTCCACAACATTAGTATCTGTACAGCATTGTGCCAACGCTGCAATTGGCAATGGTGTTGATGCATACAATGTTTGCAGGAAACAATTAGCAGCGAGAAGGATGGTTAATTGCTGTGTAAACCTGCCCATCGTTACACTTCTTTGTTCCTTCAACACTCTGTCTCTCTTCTGGATTTGGAACCACACTAGAACAAATACTAAAGACTATGCATCTTAGCTCTATCCAAACCTGTAGTGGCATAATGAAAAAAAAGTCTATATTTTTCTCATAACTTAGCTTTGTTCTGATGCTAAGGGAAAGGCAGATAAGGATGAACTATCGGGATCAAATCTAATGTCTCTATAATTGGACATTCTGTAGCCACCCTGGTCTGCTTCCACAACAACCAATGAGAAAACTCACAAACGGAATAAGGGAACTTACATCAACAGTTATTACTTTCTGGCTGCATTTGGGGCTCATGACCCTAAGTGTACAAGGCAGACAATTGTTACTTACTGTAAAGACGTGGTGTCTGCTGCAAATGTCTTGCCTTTTTGAATAGGCAGGGAGAGATAAGGAAGGTGGGAAAGGGCAGGGAGCAAGTTGCGCCATTTGATTCTGAATCAAAAGTCAAAAGACTCCAGTGTTCCAGCCCTTCCTTTTGCAGGACCAAATGGGAGTCCTACAGGAAGAAATCACTCAGCACTGCCAGATAACATCAAAAAACAAATCGGCACCAGAAACAAAGAGGTTTTACAATGATGGCTGTCCCACCTTTTTTCTTGCTGCCGTTCTTAAATTAGTTGCAAAATAATCTGTGTCTTAATATTTTCAGCAGGAGCTTTTTTTTTCTTGGTATAGCTTGTGATATTAGCAAAATCTAAGGATCGAAAGCCCAGATCAGCTGCAACAAAAATGATCCAGTGATAGCATTAGATTCTTGCCCTTTGGATGAGTTGAAACTATAAATCACAGATTTCCTCCTATGTGGTGTTTCTGGTAGTTATAATCCCTGAACATTTGGAGAGCATTAGGTTGGGAGTGTTATATTAGCATATTATTATACCCTGGAGTAGCAACTAAGGAAACCTGATCTAATGTACAATTTGAACATCTTTCTATTGAGACTAGAGTGGATCCTTTACTGTTGTTCTCCAAAAGTACTCATCCGGCTCCACTCAAAGATACTTATAATAAATGAACACCGATAAACACACAAGTTGAATCAAAATTTAAACATATCAATAATTGTCAGGCCTTCGAGGTAGGGCAGACTAGGAAACCAAGTTATGAATGCTAATGCTATTGTTATTGCAACAAAAACTTCCAAGTCTGAATATGCCTAACCTCTCCCCTCTCTTTATCGTTATCTTTGTGAAAACTAGGGAGGGTCCTGTCTGAGATGCTTTCTCAAATTACATTTCTGCTCCAGACTCAGATTACTTTTATCTAACATTGTCTTGAATGCACCCAATAGAAACAAATAATTGGTTCACAAAAAAAAAATGGAGAAATTTCCTTTGTGACATTGGTGGACTTATACTACTTAGAAGTGCGTGATGGCTGTGCTGCAGATCATTAGCTAAAAGATAATAGCAATAGCAATAGCAATAGCACTTTACTTATATACCGCTTCATAGTGCTTTACAGCCCTCTCTAAGCGGTTTACAGAGTTCAGCATATTGCCCCCAACAATCTGGGTCCTCATTTTACCGACCTCGGAAGGATGGAAGGCTGAGTCAACCTTGAGCCTAGTGAGATTTGAACAGCTGAACTGCTGAACTAGCAGTTAGCCTGCAGTCGCAGCATTTAACCACTGCACCACTCCAGCTCATAATTAGCTAAAAGAGCCGTGGTGGCGCAGTGGGTTAGAATGCAGTATTTCAGGCTAATTCTGCTGACTGTTGACTGCCAGCAATTCCGCAGTTCGATTCTCACCAGCTCAAGGTTGACTCAACTCTCCATCCTTCCCAGGTTGGTAAAATGAGGACCCAGATTGTTGGGGGCAATAGGCTGACTCTGTAAAGTGCTTAGAGAGGGCTATAAGGCATTGTGAAGCTGTATATAAGTCTAAGTGCTATTGTTATTGCTATCATTATCTCTTCCTTCTGTTCCTCAAGGTTATTCCTTCTTCCCATTACAATTAACCTCTAATGAACATACCGTATTTTTCGGAGTATAAGACGCACCTGAATTTTTGGGAGGAAAATAGGGGAAAACAATCTGCCTATCAGGTATTCATCTGGCTAGCATCCTTAGTCTGGTCAGTTTCAGCACATTATTTTATCCCCTGGTTAGGACTTTAAAAAACCTTCTTCTGAGAGAGTAACAATGAAAGAACCTGCAAGCCAGTAAGAGCTGGGAAGATAGTTAGCACCTGGTTAGGGCTAGAAAATAACTTACTCGGAGCAAGTAGAGCAATGGAAAAAAATTCTGCAAAGACTTAGGGTTGGAAAAACATTCTTTGGAGAGAGTAACAATGAAAAAGCCTGCAAGGTAAGAGCTGGGAAGATCTGTTAGAAACCTAGTTAGGGCTGGCAAAAAAAAGCTACATTCGAAGTATAAGACGCACCCAAATTTTCAGCCACTTTTAAGGAGGAAAAAGGTGCGTCTTATACTCCAAAAAGTACGGTAATATACTGTCAACATAATAAGTGGCTTTCCCCATGACTCAGTTAAATGCTCTCTACCAGATGAAATTTAATTGTCATCAGCTCTTGCCCTTGGCCTCCATCCCCAAACCCCAAGGCAGATTTTTCTTCTTCTTCTTCTTAAAACGGGCTATCTCATTAAACATGGCCCATCAGGCAACTGTCTAGTTCATTTCTATGGACAACCTGCTCCTGCTTCCCACCTGTTCTTAAGTCAGCAGAAGACTAAACTAGCAGGAAATTTGCTGTCCACACAGCCAATCCTTATCTTGTCATTCTCGCCTGGCTTCCAACCTTTGGGGTACATTATAATAACCTGATCTCCATTGTGCAGGGCATGTTAAGCAAAGCCGTTGGTTAAAGCTTCTGGCTTTGCTGTCCTCCCCCTTTCATGACATCAGTAGCTGGTGGGAACACCCCCCACACAGACACCAATTAAACCCTATGGCGAAGGGCATATGCTTTTAACAAATGGGCTCAGCTGGCTGTCGAAATTGATTACCTAGAGGGCTGTCTGCGAGGTCGTATGAGGGCTGTATGTAAAGAGCAGCCTTCCAAAGCGAATATCCACAAGCAGCCAACTCTCTGCTAGTCAGCCAAATACCCAGAATGAACAGAGTGAACTTCTTTACAAGAGTGAGATTTATTTGTTTGTTTGTTTGTTTGTTTTTTCAAGCATGTATATGATTACAGAAAAAGTATAAACAAACTATAAACATGATTGTGAATATATAAGAAGTACAAGTATGGCTATGAGTACATGATATTTTACGAATACATGGGTACATTAGGACAGGGGCGGTAGGCACGCTGGTGCGCTTATGCACGCCCCTTACAGACCTCTTAGGAATGGGGTGAGGTCAACAGTAAGCAGTCTAAGGTTAAAGTTTTGGGGGTTTGGGGAAGAAACTACTGAGTCGGGTAATGTATTCCAGGCATTGGCCACTCTGTTGCTGAAGTCGAATTTTTTGCAATCAAGTTTGGAGCAGTTTACCTTAAGTTTGTATCTATTGTGAGCTCATGTATTGTTGTGGTTGAAGCTGAAGTAGTCATTGACAGGTAGAACATTGTAGTAGATAATTTTGTGTGCTACACTTAGGTCAGATCGAAGGTGGCATAGTTCTAAATTTTCTAGGCCCAAAATTTCAAGTCTGGTGGCATAAGGTATTCTGTTGCGAACAAAGGAGTGTAGTACTCTTCTCGTGAAATATCTCTGGACATTCTCGATTGTTTTAATGTCTGATATGTAGTGTGGCATACAGATGAGCTGAATTCGAGAATTGGTCCAGCAAATGTTTTATATGCTCTAGTCTAGTGAGAAGTACAGTATTACCAGAGAAGAAGCTACGCAAGACTAGGTTAACCACTCTTAATGCCTTCTTAGCAATGCTGTTGCAGTGGGCTCTGGCACTTAGATCATTTGAGATGAGTACTCCAAGGTCCTTTACTGAGTGAGGATTGTCAACAAGGTCGTGATCATCTAGATGGCATATGTCATGCAGACTTAGAGAGATACTCCACTGCCTCCATTCTGGAGACAGAAGGTTCAAATTATTTTTTCAAAACAAAAGGAAAACTCGGAAAGAAGAACAGAGGAAAGGGAATCAGCAGGGGGTGGAGAGGAAGCTGGAACCAAGACAGAGAAAAGAACTGGGGTTCAGTCCATCTTCCCAGCAGCCTTAGAAATAAATTACTGGAATCTCCAGAATTAAAATTAAAAGGGTTTATCTGCTTCAGAGAACAGCTATCTGTGGAAATAAGTGTAAAAAGAATTTAGGGAGGAAGGTTGTCGTCGGTTACTTTCTTGTGCTATGCTAAAGCGTCTTGTCCTTTTTATTTCTCTGTCTGGATAGAGAACTACATATTAATGAAGTATACTTTCTATATCCCAAAGATGCTTTTTTTCAAGGGGCAACTGGACTTTCTGGTTTTTCTTTGAAGACGTTTCACTTCTCGTCCAAGAAGCTTCTTCAGCTCTGACTGGATGGTGGGGAATGAAAGGATTTATACTCCTTGCAGACAGCTGGTCATTTGCATTCTTTTAGCAGGTCATTAAGGTCACCTGGAGGTTTATCTGTGTCCTCAGGGTCACCTGAGTGGTGCAAATGGGTGTGGGGCCTTCTTGTAACTGTTGAAAGGACTGTGTTGTAGACTGGAGATAGATGATGTCATATCCCTCCCCCTCTGTTGAGAGAGGGCTGTTCAACTCTGACATAGATGGCCTCTTTGACCCCTCTTTCAAATCAGCGGTCCTCTCGATAGACAGAGCGCTGGTTAAGGTCTGTTATTAGGAACCTCCTCCCCTTTACACCTATTAGTTGTTCTGCAACTTTTTTTTAAGGCAGGATTTAGCCTACTAAAGTTCTTTACCATGCAGCACTCATTGCTATCACATGAAGGGGAAAATCTTCATGTGGTGCAGGTGGCGCAGTGGTTAAAAGCAGCACTGCAACCTTCAGCTGATTGCTAGTTCAGCAGTTCAGCTGTTCAAATCTCACCAGGCTCAAGGTTGACTCAGCCTTCCATCCTTCCGAGGTGGGTAAAATGAGGACCCAGATTGTTGGGGACAATATGCTGAACTCTGTAAACCGCTTAGAGAGGGCTGTAAAACACTATGAAGTGGTATATAAGTCTAAGTGCTATTGCTAAAATACTACTATAAAACTGGAACCACTAAGGATGATTGAAGTCTGTCTGCATCACGGTCTTGGAACAGTAGCAATGTCATAAGGACATGGCAAAATAAAATTGTTAGAGCATATTCCTACTATAATTAGATGCAAGAAGAGAAAGACCCAGAGCAACTTCTTGAGAAAGTTTGCTTTCTTTTGTTGTTTCAGGTTTCATAATTTACTCAGTTTCCTAGGCAGAGATACCTAATCACAAACCCATTATTCTTAACAACGGGTGGCAAAAATTGAGGTAGGTGGGTAGACGATGAAAACATTGATCTTCTGAACTTCATGAAAAAGGTTAAAATCAATGTGTCTGGAAAGAGGAAAATCACAGTGTCAGGACTGTGGTTGTGCCTAGCGGTTACCACATTTATAGTGCTATTGCTGTTCAATCAGAATTAACCCTCAGGTCCCCAGAGACACACCTACGTATATGCATACAATATATTTATTCCCAGAGAAACATCTGAGAACAGTTTAGGTGCACTGTAGTCAATATGAGAGTGACAGCTTAAGAAAAGCATGGATTGATTTTTGTGCAGCTTTAATGCAAGGATCTTCTTCTCTAACCTTTGAACTCAACAACCACTTTTGTAATTTTGACAGAAAGTGGCCCTTCCAGAAAACATTTTCTGAAAATGCTACTGAATGCCTTTGTTCGTGACAAATGCCTTTATGCTGCTTCAGCCATTGACTTAAAAGAGCTTAAAACAAGAATATGCAGGAACAGTGTGCAATAACATTACAGGTAGTCCTTGACTTACAACAGTTCATTTAGTGACATTCGAAGTTACAATGGCACTGAAAAAATGACTTACGACCATTTTTTACACTTAAATGATTCACTTAACAACCATGGCAAGAAAGATTGTAAAAAGGGGCAAAGCTCACTTAACAAATGTCTCTCTTGGCAACATAAATTTTGGGCTCCATTGTGGTCATAAATAGAGGACTACCTCTACTAGTGTAGGAAATTATCAAAATTATTAAATATATCAAAATAATAAACCCAATCATTTTGAATCATAAAAACCATGATGCATTCTCTCAACAAGCCAACCAAATTCAACCCTGCTTAGCACACATTCATTTCCCTTCTTGTGTCAGTTCCCAAGTGCACATTAGTAATAAAAATGGAGTTTTTAGATCTGATGGGGAAATGTGCCATAGAAGGGAACTCGGGCAAAGAATGCTTGTGGAGAATCTGTTGGAATATTCATGAGCTGGAAGAGTCGTGTGGTAACTCAGTCAGCCAATGTGAGTAAAGTGCTACTGAGCATGTGCAAAAGAATTAAGCTAGGAGCTGGACGTATTCTCCAGTCTCGGTCTGCCTCTGTATCTCTCTGTGTAAAGTCTTCATTGTGCTATGATGTCTGGAAGAAGTATGCTTTCTACTTGCTGTAAAGAAGAATGTATGGTACTGTAAATATTTTGATATGATTATAAAGAAGTTATTTAATTCAGCTAAAGGCAGTCAACTGTGTGAGCTTCTGATTTATTCTTCAACAGAGAATTAAAATTCTCTGATAGAATCCTTCTCTTGTTTTCACCCTTGAGAGAGGGGTTCTCAACAAGCCCTCTTTTCAGGTATATTTATTTTATTTATTTATTTTGGTATTCTTATATGCCGCCCAACTCCCGAAGGACTCAGGGCAGCGTACAACAGAGAAAAATACAAGAATGACCAAATATTAAATATTAATTAAAAACAAATATAAAAATTTAAAAAACACAGTATAAAAGAACATCGAACAAACATTCAACTACCATACATACTTGGGGGTGAACTCGAGTGGATTAAGCACTACCCCCAGCCTGCAGGAACAGCCATGTCTTAACGGCTTTTCGGAAGGCCAGCAGAGTGGGGATAGTTCGGGTCTCTGGGGGAAGTTGGTTCCAGAGCGCGGGGCCGGCCACAGAGAAGGCTCTCCCCCTAGGGACCGCCAGCCGGCATTGCTTGGCCGACGGGACCTGGAGGAGGCCAACTCTGTGGGCCCTAACCAGTCGAAGGGAAGTATGAGGCAGATTGCGGTCCCGGAGATAGCCTGGTCCTAAGCCATGAAGGGCTTTAAAGATGGTGATCAACACCTCAGGTAGGCAAATTGTATTTGCAGCATTATTCTCAAAAATAGTTGTGCTATAAGCCATGTTGGATCTGAAAGTCCCTTGAGTTGCACCAGAAAACCGACCACCAATGCAGCTCCTGCAATATTGGGGTTGCCCAACAATACTTGGTTGCCCAGTTTACCTTGCTTTTGCTCCACTTACACTGTCCAGGTAGTCTTCAAGGACAGCCCCATGATGAGTCATGGCAGCCTATTTGTGAAGTGAGAAGCGCAGGATTGCCTGCAGCTAGCACCTTCTGCTGTGTGTGAAGGACTATTGGACATACACATTACACTTTGGTTAGACTTGAGACTTGTGCTTCACTTCAATTATCTTCCACTTTCTTAAAGTAAGAGAGGGACGCAATGGCGCAGAGGTTAAGATGCTAGGGTTACTGGAAAATTGACAGTCCAAGTTTGAGACCCAAGAACCCTGCAATGGGGTGAGCTCTTGTAACCTGCTCCAGCTCCTGGCCACCTAGCAATTTGAAAACATGCAAATGTGAGTAGATAAATAGGTGGAAAGGTAACAGCACTCCGTGTGCCTTGGCATATAATCATGCTGGCTACATGACCTCTGAAAATATTTTTGGACAATGCTGGTTTTCTCAGCTAAGAAACAAAGATGAGCACTACTCCTTAGAGTTAGACACGACTGGACAGGGGAAACATTTATTTTTACCTGTTAAAGTAAATTAATCTTAAAATAAATTTAGGTAAGGTAAGGAGTTTGGCAGGTGCTGACAAATATTTCAGTAAGCACGCTGCTCCTTCTGCATGCCTCATGGGGCAGATCGGAAAATGTAAGTGCAATGCTCTGGAAGAAAATAAGTAAACTTTACACTATGTGCAGATCATAGCCTTGTACCCTGTGTTAACTAATCAGGAATAAATCAGATTTACAGCTTAGCTAAAGGCCATGTGCAGCCACTCACCAGTACAATAAAAAGAAAGATAACTTGTTCAAAGTATAAGCAAACATAACTTAATAACATCAACCATTGCTGTATCCAAGATGTTTTACGATGATAAGCAAACTATAACCTATTAGAGAGGCAATAGAGGATCAAATCCATTTTTTTCAACTGCCAGGCTTGTAATATCTGTAATATTTAGGAATAGCTTCTCCACTTTATTAACATTTTGCTAACCACAAGTGAACCAACAAGTCTTCCCAGCATTCTCTTTTCTCCCTATAATCACTTGGAATGTTACTAGAATAGGAAGTTTTTAAACCATGTTAAGGGATCTAAAATATATAACCTGAAGAAATGTGAAGCTGAGATTTTTAAAAAGAGAGTGATAGAATTTTATGAAAGGGACTCATAATAAAGCAGGGATGTGTGATGTCTCAGCAGTTAAAGATGCTGGAAAGCTGACAGACCAGGTTCAAGACCAGACACCACGCAATGGGGTGAGCTCCCATTCTTGCATTAGCTTCTGCCCACCTAGCAGTTCGAAAACATGCAAATGAGAGTAGATAAATAGGCACCACTTCGGTGGGACGGTAACAGGGTTCTGTGAGTCTTTGGTGTATAGCCATGCTGGCCACACGACCAGGGAAGAGTTTTCAGACAATGCTGGCTCCCTTGGCTAAGAAATGGAGATGAGCATCACCCCCTAGAGTCGGATATGACTGCATAGGGGAAACCCTTTACCTTTATCCAATAACAAAGCAACAGTCATGCAAATCAACCAATACCAGTAGATGAGTCTGATCCATGTTCTCAGTAGAGTATAAAAACAGAGCAACTATAAAAAGTGACTTAGTAGAAAATAAGAAAATAACCACCCAATGCACCTCTTTAAAGATTCCCCCCCCCCAATCAACACATTTTTAAAAGTATAGTAATTAAGAAAAACACAAAGCCTTGGATCCTTTCAAAGGCTCAAGAGGGCTTTTGGATGACATTCCACTGGTCACTGTCATTCATCACAACAGAAAGAATTACTCTTTCCTAATATTATTACAATGTCATCAATCAGAACCATTGATTCTTATGCCTTTGCAGGTCATAGCTCTCCAGCCTTTCTTGTTATATTTAAAGCACAAGAATTCCAGGCCAATGTTATTCTGGAATAGTTACTTTTCCACAGTGGATATCTTCTCACAATTCAGGTGTTGAACAATGCTGCTTTCTTGGCCATTCTTCTTTCTTAAGAGCATGTGCAGCTTCCTTATGTTGTTTTCCCAAAAGCTTTGACGGTGGCTGCTTATAATGATCTGGGAGGAAGAAACAAAGCAATTGTAAAGCTTGTTCAGAAGTACTTCATATATTATTAAAAGTGACCTTGCCACTTCCACTTCTATTTTTTTTCTACTTCCTTCCCTTAATGGAACAAATTATGTCCAGCAAGTGCAAAGTCCTCTAAGGAAAAACTGCTTCTAAATACAGGTCTTCCAAACTCTGATACAGAAAATTCTGTGGATTTAAGCTCATCTTTAGCGACTAGCCCGAAGGATGGTGGACCTTATTATTGTGAACACTTTAACATCAGTTCTTCTATTCTGTTATATAGAAACAAATCCTGTTTTCTTTCTAAGTCAGCGGTTCTCAACCTGGGGGTTGCAACCCCTTTGGGGGTCGAATGACCCTTTCACAGGGGTTGGGAGACTTTGCCTGGACACCGCCATTTGGGTTCTTTTACCCTCTGCACATGCGCAGAACGCTTTGCACATGTGCAGAGGGTAAAAGAACCGAAATGGCGGCAGCGGGGCGGGGTCACGGCGGCAGGCATAGAGGCGGGGTGGGTCGCGGCGGGGTTGCAGGGGCGGGCCCCTGGCGCGGCATTAGGAAGATTGAGAACCACTGTTCTAAGTAGACTGATACCAGAGTTTTGGTTTGTTTTATTGTTCTTCAGAACATGCCTGAACTATTAAACATGGCGGTTATTCCTTCACATGTTTCAGACTCAAACAGTGATATCGAAAGCAGAGACAACATGGCATTCCAGTATGACCAAAAAAGCAGACTTTCTTTCTAAAAATACACTGAAGGAAAATGTGAGATGATTCCCCTCCCCCCTTGGACAATTATTTTATTGGCACTGGTTTTATGGAATTGTGAAGTCATTTGAAGTTGGGCAGCCTACAAATTTAATCAATCAATCATCTATTTCACATAGCACATTAAAACACAATTTTGTTAACCATACTTTATTGAACACCCCCTCCTCCCCCCAGTTTTGGAGTTCATACAACCTTCTAAGTCAGGAACTGTGAATCGTAAATCACAATGAGGAGTTCATACAATTCTCCAAACCATCATGAAAGAGCGAAAAAACGGCAAACTGGAGAAGCCTGAAAAATCAGTTACTTTCCTATTTATACATGATTTTTGTCTATCGAAAGGGAAGAAAAAGGGAAAGGGAAAAGAGATATGCATCTCAACAAGAACAGTCGCTAAATTTATTTCACTTTGATAGCTATTTAAGCATAAATCAACAATTGAAGCGAGGAACTGGTTTTGGGAAAAACAAACAAAACTCAAAGAGGTTAGAGCAACTTTATTGGTCTCTGTTGAAATAACTGATTTTGAGACTTCATCTTAACATACACAATTGGCAACACTACTGTAGCAGTGCCTGAAGATCAAATTATAAATTCACTTAATGCAGAGCATGAACCTACATCTCCGTCTCTTCTTTAATTAATCCTAATTTAATTAAGCAAGAAATATAGGTGCAGGATTGCTCTTTTGGCATAGAGCGCAGGCTTTTTTTTAAACTGAAATTTATTATAAACTACAAATAGAAACAAATAGGGGGCTAGGGGAAGAAAAGAAAGGGACAAGGGTCCAAGGGAAAAGAAGGGGAAACAGTAGCTATTTTTCATTGCAACAGAATACAAAGTCCAGTTACAGTCTTAACTTTATACGTTGCACAATTAGTAAGTATAAATTAGAAAGTACCAGCCATTTCTATAACAATAAATTAATCTAATCATCAAAACCTAAGTTCAAAGTTTCATTTTTTTTTCTGTTTCAAGTGTGAAGTCCAGAAGCAATTTCCAAAACTACTAAACAAAAATGCTCTTTCTCTTACACACATTCAGGTACAGCCAGGAGCTTATCAACAGCAACAAAATTCTGTTGTTTCATATAATAACTTTACTCCTAAAGTTTTTAACAGCTTGGAGAGAGGAGGAATGTGATTTTAATTCAGATTGATTGTTCCATCAGAACACAGAAAGATTTGCCCAGTTTTCATAAGAGGAAGCCCTAAAACCATTCCCACCTGTGATGTATCAAGGGAAAGTAGAACCCTAAGCTAAAGTGACCAGATTTTTTTTTAAGGCGGGATGGGGGGGCGGGCCCGCCTGGGCGCCGCCATTTGTTTTGCCCTCTGCGCATGCGCAGAACGCTGCGCATGCGCAGAGGGCAAAACAGCAAATGTCGGCGTCCAGGTGGGGGGGTGAGGCGGGAGGGCGCTTGGATGCCTGCAGCTCGTGACAGGTAAGCTGCCGGCTGCCTCCTTTCCCCGTCTCCGCCTCCCGTTCGTTGCTTGCCAGCCCGGCTGAAGGGGAGGCGGGAGGCGAGGAAAGGCCTCCTGAAGGGGAAGCGGGCTCCCGAAGGGCTGCCGGCTCCCGAAGGGGAGGCGGGAGGCCTTTCCTCGCCTCCCACCTCCCCTTCGGGAGCCGGCAGCCCTTCGGGAGCCCGCCTCCCCTTCGGGAGGCCTTTCCTCGCCTCCCACCTCCCCTTCAGCCGGGCTGGCAAGCAACGAACGGGAGGCGGGAGATGGGGAAAGGAGGCAGCCGGCAGCTTACCTGTCACGAGCTGCAAGCATCCAAGCGCCGCGGTCTCCCGGTCGCCCGCTCGGCCCCAGGGCAATGGCGGCAGCGAGGCGACGGGGGGAAGGAAGGGGAGGGGGATGAGGAAGGGCTGTTTGCGCCGCCGGCTCCTCGTCCCTCCCCCGCATCCCAACAGCAGCAGCGCCTCTGAGGGCGGGGCTAGGGATGGGGCGGGGGAAGGAGAGGAGGAGCAGCCCCCCTTCCCCCTCTCCCCAGCAGGCAGACGGCTCTCTGAAATTCCGCCCGACTTACCGACCTCTCTTTTGCTTCCCCTTATTAAGGTCCCACTGTTTCCGCATTCTTTTAAAAAAAGCGGGACTTTTTGAAAAGAATGCGGGACGCGGGACACACGCTTGAAAAGCGTGTCTGTCCCGCCAAAAGCGGGACGTCTGGTCACCTTAAATAAATACCAAGAATATTCTATACATATAAGGTATGGAAAGCATCTTGTGATCCCAGAATATATGTTCTGAATGCAAGTATATTCTTAATCAAGTATAGGTTAAACATGAATTGAGAAACATCTAATTCAAATGTATAAGCTGTGAATTTATTATATAATCACAGGCAAACATTGCACTTATGCCTAAGTCCTCTACCCATCCCCATTATAGGACTGATAAAACTATCTTATCTGGCTGTTGTAAATATTACACTGCTAATTCAACAAGAAATACTACTGTATGAACCCTTAATGAAGAACACAGCTTAAAATGGTTTTAGCAATTCTCTACCCAAGTTAATTCAAAATGCATATTCGACTGGTCCTCTATTTTTTCCACAAGCACCCCAAGGAGGATGATATTCGAAATCAGACACTTTTGCAGTGTGTGTGTGTGTGTGTGTGTGTGTGTGTGTGTGTGTGTGTGTGTGTGTGTTTGCCTCTGGTCTCCAGAATGAATTTCACTTGTTTTTCAAATTTTGGTCCCATTCGCATCTCCCTCAGGACTCATCACACTGTTTAAGTACTAAAGTCACATGATTATTTATCCTGTGCAAAATACATCTTTTCTCTGTGATCAGAGGACAAGTAATTCTTCTCTTGCCAAAAGCTACATAGCAGGTTCCAAATTTTAATAGCTAGGAAATGAGGAACTCAACAACGCGAGAGGAAGTACTGGCACCATTATATGAAGAAATCATGATTCTTTGTGGCAGGAAAAACATTTAAAAATGGTGTGGGGAAAAATGGCCACAGGTGGCCAGCTACTACCTCTTTCTTTTTCTCCTCTTTCCTTCTTTCCTTCCTTCCTCAGCAATTCTTTCAGAATAGGTTAAAGAACTCATTTCCCTGAGTCCCTCTCAGAGAGGTTCTTGGCCCTGTCTCTTTTTGTAACACAGACCTCATCTTGTTCTGCAAAGCTTTGTGCTACCCTCAGACTGAAGGAAGTTACATACATGTGAATTAGGATTAAAGGCACCAAGGAGAGTTGATGATTCTGTAATAACCTTTGTAGCATACTACACGTTAAATTGAAGGTATTTAAGTTATTTTTTGATTGCAAAGAAACCCATCACTGAACAGAGATGCGTAAGTTCCCATTCCTCAGTTGAATGAAAATAATTCCTACCAGGCTGGAAATGAATTATTGAAATATAAGTGTTAGTATCTAATAGCTATGTTACCATAAAACATTTTTAAATGTAAAGCCCTGATAGTATCATTTCTTACACTCTCATCATTGTTTTGGGCAAGATCGTGACGCTAATTCAAGTCCAATAGGCAAAAACATATGTATTATATATAATATACATATTATATCATTCAAATTTTTCTCAGAAACCTTCAAGAATAAAAAAAAATACATGTGCCTCAGTATCACAGAGGCTTACAGCCCATATTAAATACCATCCACTACGAACAGTCATTTTTGCCCCTATTTATTTCTTTACTTAAAATATTTTTATTCGACTCTCCAACTAAGAAGGTTCCCAGAATGGCTGCCTAAAGTTAATAAGAATTTCATTTCTAATTTATTATTTTTCAGGTAGTAGAGACTGACTGCAGTTCTGTAATGTCTATGCAATCAGGGGCTACTTTTAACACTTTGTCTTATGCCATGACCTAAAGAAAGAATTCTCTGCAAACTTAAGAATGAGCTAAACAGAATATGCTGAAAATGTTCTAATGTAAATACAGTATGCAGCAGATTAGTGATGAGTATTTATGCATCGAACAGTTAACCTAACAGTTAACTTTTTACTGTGCATATTTTTATCTCAGTATCCCAGTTTTATTTTCATTCTGAAAATATTCTCCTTCCAATATATGAACTCTAACTAAGGACGCCTGAAGCCTTTGTCCAGCCCTCATTTTTAAATAATTCTGATTTATATTCCTGGATTAATTGATAGATGGGAATGCTACAAACCATCATTTTTGTCCCAAGAATTATTTGCTCCAAAAATTCCAATGCACGTTAGAAGTTGTGTTAAAATATACGATGAATTTTCTTACACTTTTTTAAAAATTAAATTTACTGTAGAAACAGCACAGGGCAAGCTTAATTAATAAATGCAGGGGAAGCTCATAGATCTATGACTCAGTATGTGAGAAATTGGTATACACTGGCAATAAAAGGATCCGTCCAGTTCTTTTCTTTGGAAAATAATAAAAAATAGTAAATATTAATAGTAGTATTAATAGTAGAATACATGGGTAGGTTGGATCCAATAAACCTGGAGAAATTCTGAGACATTTAAAATAGCATTTTGTGCTTTTGGCCTTTGCTATGATGTTCTGGGAACGTGAATCATATGAATTATAAAAAGATAAATTTTCTCAAATCTGGTGGTTCTGTGCCTAAAACCATCTCTGCCATTTTGTGGGGTCTCCATCATTTCCAAGTAAGCTTATATCTTTGCTTTTTGGAAGCTCTGAATTGCCTTTAAAAGCTTTAGCATAAATTTTGAAACATTACTTGCATAAATTTAGAAAAATGATTTGATATTTGGTTTGAAAATGTTCAGCTGGGGAAAAAAAGTACCAGTTGTGGACTTACGACCACAACTGAGCCCAAAATTTCTGTTGCTGAGTGAGACAGTTACTAAGTGAGTTTTGCTCATTTTAGGACCTTTCTTGCCACAATTGTTTAAGTTTAAGTTTAAGTTTAATTAAATTTATATACCGCCCTTCTCCAGGGGACTCAGGGCGGTGAACAGCCAAGTAAAAAACATTAAAATACATTTAAGCCAAGTAAAAAACATTAAAATACATTTAAAATAAAATATTCAATGTGGCCCTAATTTAATACAATTAAAATTTAGTAAAATCTTAAAATTTTAAAAACCCCAAAAACTTTTTCACGCCAGCCCGGCTTGATAAAAATAATACGTCTTGAGGGCACGGCGGAAGGGGACAGGTCGTGAATTGTTCTTAAGTCTGGAGGGAGCTGATTCCAGAGGGTGGGTGCACCCACAGAGAAGGCCCTCCCCCTGGGCGTCACCAGCCTACACTGCTTGGCTGATGGCACCCCGAGGAGGCCCTCTCTGTGGGAGCGCACTGGTCGATGGGAGGCAGTTTGTGGCAGCAGGCGGACTCGGAGATACCTAGGTCCAATGCCATGGAGTGCTTTAAAGGTAGTAACAAGCACCTTGAAGCGCACCCGGTAGACCACCGGAAGCCAGTGCAGCTTGCGCAGGAGGGGTGTTATATGGGAGCGCCAATTAGCCCCCGAAACCACCCGCGCGGCCACATTCTGGATCAGTTGGAGCCTCCGGGTGCTCTTCATGGGGAGCCCCATGTAGAGAGCATTACAGTAGTCCAGACGCGACGTGACCAGGGCATGGGTGACTGTGCACAGGGAATCCCGATCCAGAAAGGGCCGCAACTAGCGTATCAGGCGGACCTGATAAAAGGCCGCCCTGGTCACAGCTGTCAGATAGCAATAGCAATAGCACTTTTCTTATATACCGCTTCATAGTGCTTTACAGCACTCTCTAAGCAGTTTACAGAGTTCAGCATATTGCCCCCAACAATCTGGGTCCTCATTTTACCCACCTCGGAAGGATGGAAGGCTGAGTCAACCTTGAGCCTAGTGAGATTTGAACAGCTGAACTGTTGAACTAGCAGTCAGCCTGCAATGGCTGCATTTAACCACTGCACCACTTCAGCTCTTATGGTCCTCTAAGGACAGCTGTGGATCCAGGAGGACACCCAGATTGTGAGCCCTTTCTGCGGGGGCTAGAGACTCGCCCCCGATAGTCAGAGATGGAATCATCTGACTATATCGAGACGCTGGGAATCACAGCCACTCCGTCTTGGAAGGGTTGAGCCTGAGTCGGTTTCTCCCCATCCAGATCCGCACAGCTTCCAGGCACCGGGACATCACTTCAAGGGCATCATTGGGGTGGCCTGGGGTGGAAATGTACAGCTGTGTATCATCGGCGTACTGATGGTACTTCACCCCAAAGCCACGGATGATCTCACCCAGCGGCTTCACATAGATGTTGAACAGAAGGGGCGAGAGAATCGACCTTTGGGGCACTCCATATGTAAGAGGCCTCGAGGACGACCTCTGCCCCCCTGCCAATACAAATTGCGACCAGTTGGAGAGAAAGGAGGAGAACCAATGAAAAACGGTGCCCCCTATCCCTAACTCTTCCAGCCGGTGCAGCATGATACCATGGTCGATGGTATCAAAAGCCGCTGAGAGGTCTAATAGGACCAGGACAGAGGAACAACCCCTGTCCCGAGCCCTCCAGAGATCATCAACCAATGCGACCAATGCCGTTTCCGTGCTGTGCCCGGCCCTGAAACCCGACTGGAACGGATCTAGGTATGATGATTCCTCCAAGTACTGGGGAAACTGTCGTGCGACCACACTCTCAATTGTTAAGCAAATCATTGCAATTGTTAACTTAGTAACACAGTCATTAAGTGAATCTGGCCTTCCCATTGACTATGCTTGTCAGAAGGTCACAAAAAGTTCGATCACATGATCCCAGGGCACTGCAACCGTCATAAATATGAGTCAGTTGTCAAGCGTCTGAATTTTGATCACGTGACCATGGGGATTCTACAATGGTCATAAGTGTGAAAAACAGTCATAAGTCACTTTTGTCAGGGCCATTGTAACTTTGAACAGTCACTAAATGAGTCATTGTAAGTCGAAGACTACCTGTATTCTTTGCATTTTGTCTGCCCTGATAACTATTGCCACTAGAGAGTTTGTTCGTAATTTTCAAAGGAATGGCTTATTCTATGATTGAACTTGAGGCGGTTATACTGACAGCGTCTTCCAACAATTGTGGAATGAAGGAAATTGTGCCCTCATAAGTATATCGAGCAGTTAAGCTCATTGATCAATAGGAAAAACTTAATTTTTCTATCTCTGGATCTTGCCAAATTCAGCATGTGAAAAAGAAAACAGCCTATAGCAGGTGCTCAGCACTGTCAGACCTTGAAATTTGTTTTGAAACCAGCCACCTGTTAGTGCAATTGTGTAGCTGTTTTTCCTGGCTTATGGGATTTTGTTTCAGCTGTTGTTCTCATGCTAACATTTATTTCCTTCAGGGATCACTCAGCTCACTTGCTGCAAATGAGATGTGTGTGTGTACGTTTGTCAGTCATCCTGAAGTCTGATTCATTGCTATGTATAGAAAGAAAGAGCACTTAAGTTTCCTTTGGTGTCAATAGACTTTTCATTCTTCTTGCAATACTTCCATGGATAAGACAAGAGAGAAAAAAATGTGTCTTAAACAATGCTTCTTGACTCATTTGCTTCATTATGATTCCTGTTTATACTTCTTCAGCAGGTCACATGCTTTTGGATGCAAAAGACCCTAGACTGAACCTTTTGCAATTCCCAAATGGAGTTGTTAAATTATTCTGCCAGAGTAAATAATACTGGTCTAAATAAATCAAGAGCCTGATATGTATGACTTACGACCACAATTAAGTCCAAAACTTCTGTTGCTAAGTGAGAAATTAAGTGAATTTTGCCCCATTTAATGACTTTTCTTGCCACCTTTGTTAAGTGAATCACTGCAGTTGTTAAGTTAGTAACCCGGTTGTTAAGTGAATCTGGCTTCCCCATTGACTTTGCTTGTCAGAAAGTTGCAAAAGGGGATCACATGACCTCAGGACACTGCAACTGTCATAAATATGAACCAATTGTCAACCAAATGTAAATCACATGGCCATGGGGATGCTGCAACGGTCATAAGTGTGAAAAATGAACATAAGTCACTTTTTTTGTTGCCGTTGCACCTTTAAACAGTAACTAAACGAACTGTTGTAAGTCAAGGACTACCTGCAATGTGAATATCCTTATTAGTTTGAATGAATTCTGGATTCCCACAATAAATAAAGCTGATAGTTGGGGGATAGGGCCAACTCAAGAAACCAGCTGTATTCTCCATCAATATAATGTAATCATTGACCAAAAGAGACCGATTCCCAGATACGGCAGGACACAAGCTTCAGCCTTCCCTTTTCAGTGAATCCCAAATAAGAAATAGTAGGACAGTAGTTGCCAAAGAGCATGGAGTTAAAAAAAACAGAAGGATTTGCTCATACAGATAGTCGATTTACGACCACAATTGTGCCCAAAATTTCTCTTGCAAAGTGAGACAGTTCTTAAGTGAGTTTTACTCCATTTTATGACCTTCCCTGCCACAGTAGGGCAATTGCAGTGATTTAAGTAAATCACTGCAATTGTTAAATTAGTAATACAGTTATTAACTGAATCTGGCTTCCCCATTCACTTTACACAAGAGGTGACCACATAACCCCTGGACACTGCAATCATCATAAATATGAGGATCTGAATTTGGTCATGTGACCATGAGGATGCTGCAATGGTCATAAATATGAAAAACAGTCTTTCAGGACGTAGGTACCTTCTTTCATGCCTGGTGGTTGTGTCCCGAAGCAAAGGGCTATTGGAAAAAGGTGCATGCTTGGTTACAAGAAATTACAGAGAGAACAATGGAATTCACCCCAGAATTTTTCCTGCTGGGGATAATGGAAAAACAACATCCAAAAAACATACAATATTTAATACTACATATTACAACTGCACTGCGGCAAGAATAACATATGCACAATATTGGAAAGACAATCAAACCCCACCAGAAAATATACTAATGGACAAAATATATAGATGTGCTGAAATGGACATGCTGACTATTCAACTCAAAGGACAATGCAACTCAGAATACTACAAAACATGGACTAGATGGTACAACTGGACTAAAAAAAAGAGGAAAGACTGTGTGACAATGTGAGAAGAAAACGAAGACAGAATAGACTGTAAATTTATGATTTAATGTGCATAATTGAGATATAACAATGTTGTAGAAACGGGTGTAGATCTGTATCAAAATATTCAGATGTTTAATGAAGAAAAATAATAAAAAAAAATTAAAAAAAACAGTCTTTCAGGCTTTCAGATTACTAGAGTTACTAGAGTTGGAAGGGACTTCGTAGGTCATCTAATCCAACCCCCCAGTCATAAATCACTTTTTTCAGTACTATTGTAACTTCAAATGTCAGTAAATGAATAGTTGTAAGTCAAGGACTACCTATATGGCTGAGGCTTGGACATATCCAACAGTGGCTTTCCTGGGCTGAATCTGTCTGCCCAGTACAAGAAGAAAGGGAAAGCTTATTGAGAAACCCCCTACTGAGAGACTGGCACCTGTGAGGATCTGTTGTTAAGTTTTCTCAATGAAGGCCTACACCTAAATATTTATTTATTTTTATTTTATTTATTTGTTTGTCAAACATGTACAAGATAGTAGGTGTTTGTATAAACATAAGCAAAGAAGTACAGATAAATGAGGACAATAGGATAGTAAGACAGGGACAGTAGGCACAGTGGTGCGCTTATGCACGCCCCTTACAGACCTCTTAGGAATGGGGTGAGGTCGACTGTAGACAGTCTAAGGTTAACGTTTTGGGGGTTTGGGGAAGAAACCACAGAGTCAGGTAGTGCATTCCAGGCATTGATCACTCTGTTGCTGAAGTCGTATTTTCTGCAGTCGAGTTTGGAGCGGTTTACATTAAGTTTGAATCTATTGCGTGCTCGTGTATTGTTGCGGTTGAAGCTGAAGTAATCATTGACAGGAAGGACATTTTGGTATATGATTTTATGAACTACATTTAGATCAGATCGAAGGCGACGTAGTTCTAAATTGTCTAATCCCAATATTTCAAGTCTGGTGGAATAAGGTATTCTGTTGCGAGCAGAGGATATTAATATTTGGATTAAGGTTGTTTTTTAGCAGTAGTGTAAACATGGCTCTTCGAGAGAGCATTTACGGAGAAGAACTTGTGTTCTATCCAAGGTTGATGGCTACAATGGGCTTATTGTTTTGTTTGAGTTTAAATCTTATTAAGCCACTCAGGGCCTATGAGATTCAAGCAGCACAGAAGCATAATGAAGTAAATAATACATCTTGAACGTTATTTTTTTAATTAGGCAGAGCTGTCTGGGAAACTACAATTTGGAAGGCTTGGGCCCTGCTCAAATAATTGGTTAATATACTACATATTAACCAATTATATTGGTTAATATGTATAAATATAAATATAAACTACAGGAATGGATGAAAAAGAAGGGCGCAATAAAAATGGTACATGCCACATTAAAATGGAAACCGTTGTTTTGGAAGTGAAGCTAAGGTTCCAGTTCTCTGGAAACATCGGTTATTTGTTGAAGAAAAAATAATAATAAATGGCTTTGGAGAAACTACAGTAGATTGACAAATGCAGAGAGTATTAGCAACTTGGCAAAAGATACAGAGGTGGGAATAGGAAAAGAAGCAAAAAAAATATTAAAATCATCATCAAAAGAGCCATGGTGGTGCATTGGTTAGAGTGCAGTACTGCAGGCTAACTTACTGTTCATGGCCAGGAGTTCGATCCTGATCAGCTCAAGGTTGACTCAGCCTTCTATCCTTCCGAGGTCGGTAAAATGAGGACCCAGATTGTTGGGGGCAATATGCTGACTCTGTAAGCCACTTACAGAGGACTGTAAAAGCACTGTGAAGTGGTATATAAGTCTAAGTGCAGGGGCAGATTCCTCTTACCTGCCTACCGGTGCGCTGCGCGCGCATGATCACATTTCACACACATGCACGCTCGCTTCGTGCGCACGTCCCCTCATGCAATTTTGCTTCCGCGCATGTGCAGAAAGCAAAAAATCACCAAAATCTCGCGAGGGGACGCATTCACACGCGTGTCCCCTCGCGAGATTTTGCTTCCGCGCATGCGCAGGAAGCAAAAAAAGGCCAAAAATTCAGAAAAAAATATGGCGCCATGTGACGGACCAGTGAAGACGGCACCGGAGAAGTCGCGCACAAATTGTGCAATCGGCGGGCCGCTACCGGAACGACAGAGTGGACCGCACTGGTAGGAACCCACCACTGTCTAAGTGCTATTGCTATTGCTACTCCTAGTGCTTTAAAATCCATAAATATTATATTCCTGTTGGAAAAAGCAGTATGATGGCCAAATAGATAGTAAGTTCTGCCAACACTACCAAAAAGCTAGTACTGCTATATTTGCTTGCAGGGTCAAGTCAGTTCCGTATGACAACCTTATCAGTTCCACTTTAGCCTACAACCCTTAGAGAGAGCTGTAAAGCACTGTAAAGTAGTATATAAGTCTAAGTGCTATTGCTATCATCTATGGGTGCAGGTTTATTTACGGTGGAGGCTAGGATCATGCTCTGATTAGATGATGATCCACACATTTTTTTTCTTACAAAATGGAAGGAGAATGGTGCTTTCTGAGCTTGGTTGTTTTCTTGCAGATGTTTCATTATCCAAACTAGGTAACATCATCAGTCCTAGGTAATATGGAACAGATCTTGACTTATCCTAACTAGGATGGATGGTCCCAACATACCCTATCATGGTTCAAAGACTCCACTAAGCTTTGCTTGATTAAGGCAGACCTGATTTGCTTTATTTAGCCAGTGGTGCATTGAAAAGGAAGGGGAAAAATAAAATGTTTGGCTAGATGGAAGGAAGAGGAAAGGTATTGGATCCAAAGCAGTGTGACCTTTAGATCAGGGTTGTCAAACTCCTGGCCCGCGGGCTGGATGCGTCACACACTGGCCACGCCCACACCTGGTTTAGCGAAGGGGGGGAAAGTCCCAATACGTCACGTGATGATGCTGTGATGACATGAGTTTGACACCCCTGCTTTTAGATCAAGAACACTGCTGGTCATCCCATTCATGGTTTTGAGTTGGGTGATGCAATGGTGAGATGCAGATTGAAAAATTATCTCTGAACAGCTGAAGACATTGAAGAAAGACGAAGGCATGGTTTGGCTCTCAGTTAGAACAAAGGATTATTGGGCATTTAGGGAAGGTTGCAAAATCTGGGGGCATATTTCTTGAATTATGCATGGCTGCCAGTAAAACTGGCATTTGGAATATTTCTATTCTTCTCAGAGAATCTATACTAATCATATAGATGATGGTTCCTGATTTTTGGAATGGACTCTGTCTAGTATTTAAGTGGTGTTTATTATTGTTTTCCTATTGTTATGATCCCACCTTTTAAATATATAACTCAAGGTGGTGAACATACCTAATACCTAATTTCCCCCCACAATAACAACCCTGGTTAGGGAGGAGGTTGGGCTAAGAGTGAATGACATTAAATACTCACTGAAGTATTATTCATATTGGTATTAATGTCAGTATTTATTTAGCCCTTTCCTATTGAAGGGTGGAAATGTATTTAATCCATGCTTTCATTTTCTTTTTCTTTTTTCCCCATGTTTAATTTCTACATTTGTACTGTTTTAATTTACTGTTTTATTACTGCTTTTACATGATTGTTTAATCCTATTATGATATTTTATGGGAAGCAGTATATATATATATTATTTATTTTATTTTATTGGGAAAATTTAGATTGCCGCCTACTTGCTCACGAGCTTACAGGTAATAAAAACATAAAATAAATAAAAAATTAAAAAATTAAAATAATAAAACACACACCCCATCGCCTGGGAAGGAAGGAAGAACCTGAGCAAGCAGCAGCTAACATAATCAACAACAAAAAAGATGAGATGTTTATAACAAGTCACACAAAACTCAAACAAGAGTGGGGGAACATCAGGATATCTGTTGTCTAGGGGCGGGCAGAGCATCAGGGTGGGAATGTCACCTCTTTCAAATCTCAGCTTGCCCTACCTTTCTCTAAAGCAGGGGTCCCCAAACTTGGCAACTTTAAGACTTGTGGACTTCAACTCCCAGAATTCTGGGAGTTGAAGTCCACAAGTCTTAAAGTTGCCAAGTTTGAAGACCTATGCTCTAAAGACTTGGCAAAGATAAGTTTCCATAGGCCAGGAGCTCTATTGCAATGATGACTAGGATTACCTTTGCTTCGCCTTCCTCAGGTTAGCAATTCCTTCTCCTTCCATTTTGTAAGAAAGAGAGAAAAAACAAGCTGGATTCACCCTACGGAAAGTATTGATGAGATTGCCTCTACTTAAGTACACAAGTCATCAGTAGACATGACTTACTGCTGAGCGGACAGCAGAGTAACCCTTCAAAACCTAATTTTAAAACCCAGTTCTTCTCAGGCACTTAATGAAAAAAGGATGGCCCTTTGTGTGAAGTTCTTGTGGAAAAAGAAATACTCCGCTTCTTATCACAGGCAAAGCACTTC
The DNA here is from genome assembly GCA_023053685.1 of Diadophis punctatus similis. NCBI lineage: Eukaryota > Metazoa > Chordata > Lepidosauria > Squamata > Dipsadidae > Diadophis > Diadophis punctatus. Next base: position 206,304,314 of record JALIGW010000001.1, read on the forward strand.
CTCAAAGTTCCTGTTTTACTAGCATATTAATTGAACTGTAGTTTGTCAGAGGAAAAGCCTTTTGACTGAAGTGGAGAAACAAAAAGAATATCCGTAGCATTTAATCTTTTGAATAAGGCTTTGTTTCCCATTGAGTACAAACTTCCTAAAGGAAGCAACTTCCTAAATAAAAATCCCAAGCAGCACAAATCCAGGCCCTACACACATTGAAAGGGCTTTGTTATTCACAAAAAAAGGAATTTATGTAAAATCAGTTATACAGTTGCTAGTAGCTCAGAATATATAAATAACTGAATCATTTCCTCACCTGACAGCACCAAATTGGATTATATCCTTGAATTAAATTACTTTTCTTTATTCCACGTGTGTTGCTGCATACAAAACACACACATACAGGTTTTGTTATTTGGAAAGGGTCACCGAATATTGGCTGTGAGGATTGTGACAGACTGCTTCCCGAAGCATTTACCCAGTGCTTCCTAAACCTTTTCCTTTGTTACCCAAAACTGCTTATCAGACATTCCTTATTTGTGGTTGTGGTAATTGTTACGTACTGATGTACGGAGTATAAATTTGCAAAGCCGTCACTGATTGGCTAATCTAGAGGCGGCAGAAATAAACTGCTGTCAATGGCTAGCAGACTTCAGGGAAGCCCTTAAAAGCGGCTTCCCTGCAGTCTGCCAGCGGTCCGTATTAGTTCTAGCTAATAGACAATAAGGGTGCTGAACTGTTCCTACATCTTGACTCTTCATTCCCGCTCGAATCTAACACTGGCAACGAAGATGGTTGAAGAAGACAACAGGACAAAGGCACCTCGTGGCATCCGCAACCATCTTAAGAAGCACGCTCCAACCTGCTCCAGTCAAACCAAAGGATGGCAAACCAAACTTCTCCAGTTCCAGCCTTCTTCGATCCGAAGACAGAAGAATGGCGAACCTACATGTCTCGTTTCCAAATGTTCCTGGAGGCAAAGAATTTCCAGGATCTACCAGACAACAGAAAGAGGGCTCTCTTCCTAACATATTGCGGGCCACAAACATACAAGATGGCACAGACCCTGATGGCACCAGCAGACATTGAATCCATTTCGTGGACAACATTGCAAACGGCGTTGAAAGAGCACTACGCTCCCTCCGATAGTCAGCAGAAACGAGTTCTACCATCGGTGCCAACAAGAAGGCGAATCAATAAACGAGTTTGTGCTAAACTCCAGGAACTCGGATCCAAGTGCAAATTTGTAAACCAGGAGGAGATGATGAAAGACAGGATCATCTTAGGTATGAGGGACTTCAACCTTCAAAAGAAACTGGTAATTTGGAGGGGAACCACGTTCAAAGATGTGGTTAATGAAGCAAGAGTCGCCGAATCATTGGACACCTCTGCAGCCAACATCCGGAGAACCAGTGGACTCCATCGCACCCATTGGCAGATCGACTGGAGGACTGAGGAGGACTATGAAGATGACGACGATGACCACGTGCACCACATCCAACAAGAAAAGAGGGTGAGCCCCAGAGACTTTGATCAAAGGCAGCCCTGTTGTTCCAGCTGCCTAGGGGGCCATACCAGGGCAGCCTGCAAATTTAAAGAAGCCATTTGCCACCGCTGCCAAAAGCGGGGCCACATAGCAGAGGCTTGCAGAGCCACCCAACCATCGATGTACCCGCCTGCCACATTCCCCTCCAGACCACCCATGGGACCAGGGAGACAAGGGTAGAACCGAGCAGGGGGACAACGGGGCAGGCGAAGGGACGACTACAATTACCAAGACACCAAAGGTCTCTACCACACAGTGGGTCACTCCGACGCCGGGCAAGGGGAGAAATTCTACATAACCATGGCCATAGAGGGACTTCCATGTGATATGGAAATAGACATTGGCTCTGCCTTCACCATTATTGCCTGGGGAACCCTGAAGCAGCTCATGTCCACCATCACAAGGCAGCAGCTGAAACCACAAAATATATGGCTAAAAGATTTCCAGGGCAACCCCATTGGTGTGCTGGGCCAGGCAGAGGTTCCAATCAGCTTCAAAGAGTTCAAAGGAAAGCTGCCACTAACAGTCGTTGATGGCCACAGACCGACTCTGCTGGGAAGCCTCTCAGCACCGGCATCACCAGGCTGAACCACATCCAAGGGGACAGATTAGACAAACTCCTGGTCAACTTCCAGACCTTCTTCGATGGGAGTCTAGGTAAATATAACGGCAAGCCCGTTTAACCTAGACCCCAGTGTTACCCCCCATTAGATTCAAGCCCCGCAGAGTCCCATTTGCATTCTGACCTAAAGTGGATGAGCAGCTGGACAAATTAATAGCCCAAGGGGTCCTGGAACCGGTTGACCATGCCCCATGGGAAACACCCATTGTCACCCCTATGAAGCCAGACAACTCGATTAGGGTGTGGGCGGACTATAAAGGGACCATAAATAAAGCCCTGCAGCCTAACGCCTACCCTGTGCCAGTTGTGCAGCATTTATTACACTCGCTGAGCAATGGGAAAATCTTCACAAAACTTGACCTGGCACAGGCTTACCAACAACTGCCTGTAGATGTAACCACAGCAGAAGCCCAGACTATAGTTATACACAGGGGTTTTTTTCAAATGCAACTGGCTGCAATTTGGAGTCTGCATGGCCCCGGGTCTGTTCCAGAGTATGATGGAACGATTGTTACACAGCATCCCGGGGGTGGTCCCCTATTTCGATGATGTACTCATCTCAGGGGACTCAGAGGAGCAATTGCTAGCCCGGCTATGTGAAGTACTAGGGAGATTCCAAGAATGGGGGCTTAAAGTTAAAAAGGACAAATGCAACATTAAGGTCACCACGTAACTTCCTGATTGGACATTCCAGAAACTAAGAGGGTAGGGGTGTTACATACTGATATACGGAGTATAAATTTGCATAGCTACCGCTGATTGGCTAATCTAGCGGCGGCAGAAATAAACTGCTGTCAATGGCTAACAGGCTTCAGGGAAGCTCTTAAAAGTGGCTTCCCTGCAGCCTGCCGTAGTTCTAGCTAATAGACAATAAAGGTGCTGAACTGTTCCTACATCTCTTCATTCCCGCGCGAATCTAACAATAATGACTTTGTGTGTCATTACCCAAAGAAATATCATTTTTACCCAATTTTAAGTAATTTACCCAGGTTTGGAAAGTACTAACTTAAGCTCATCAAGGGACATCAAAGGTTTTCAACATGGTAGGATACCCCAAAGGATGAATATTTTGCTTCCTGGTCATAAACCCAACAAAGGAAAGAGACCATTTGTTAAATGGGGCATGTAGAAAGTTAGCACCTACCCCTCTCCTAGAAGAATGAAATATTTTAGGAAATATTAAAAAGGCAGAATATTATATTTCCCTAAAGGAGAAATGGAGAAACATCCTCTTGGAGACAGAAAGCAGCCCCCAAGTCTTTCTTGGTCTCCAAGTCTAATAGCTCCAGCAGATTTTTTGTGCCCATTAAGAAAGACTGCGCCAGCCTATCTACAAAACAAAAGACCGTCAGCTCCAGGTTGATGGGATTATCCTTAAGGACATAATAGGATTAACCCACTACCATTTAGCAGAAGACACAGAGCTCATTACATTGCACAATCTCCTAAGGGTTTTTCAGACATTGCATCACCCTCAGAGCAGTCCAAACTTTAACCAAACTTAGCTCAGACAAACACTTAGGATTTGTACTTTGCCTATAGAGCCAGCTATGACCCCTACATAACCCCTACATGGCCCCATGGGAGTCTGACAACAGCCAATAGAATACATGTTCTTGCAAAGGAACAGGAAGCTCAAGTGCAAAGCCCAAGGGAAGGTTTAAAAGCCACCCACTCTCAACTCCATTTTGTTAGCTGCCCAGAACCACAAACCCATGTGGTTCTGCTTCATCAATAAACCAGCTTCCAGCCTCCATTTTGTCTCCAGTGCCTTTCTCCCGGCTTGGAACTGAACCAGATGGACATTTCTTCCCACAGGCAGTTGCTCTGTTTGAATGGTTAAAAGCAAGATGCTGCTTTGCTGAGACTCTTCTCTGTGAAAGTAGAGTTCTCCTTGAAAGATTTTCAAGACTTGCCTTCAGAAGTTATGGGTGCTCAATCACTGGTGGTTTTAAGAAGAAATTGCACAGCCATTTGTCAGGAAAGGTATAGGGTCTCCTGCCTGAGCAGAGTGTTGAACTAGAAGACCTCCAAAGTCCTTTCTAAGTCTGTTATTGTGTTATTCTGATCTGCACAGATATAACAGATAGCCACAGAGTAAAGGAACCTACATTACTGGAAACCAATTTTCCTTTGGGCCTCTTAAAACTTTAGGTAAAAAATAGACTATGCCCATCAGTACTATTGATGTTGTCTCAGAATTATCCCTGTGAGCTTAATGAAACTTGTTACAAGATAAATCTGCATACAATGTGCATTAATCACCAACATTAGTTTTTTATGTTTTCCTTGTATAAATCAAAACATTTCAGGATTTTTGTCATCTCATCTAGTCTACAACCCTGGAAATTCTGTCGGGACCTTATTCAACTGCCAACCAGGTTGGGCCTTGCTTAGTTTTTCCAAAATCAGCCACAGTGCCACTTGATGTGACCATACTATGCATCAGAGACTAACAAATACTATTTTTATTTTTAGAAGTCAAATTCCAAATCTAATATTGAGTGCTCTGGGCCAGACTCAATCTAAATATCCTGAGATGTATTACCTGTCTGTCTGCATCGAACAAGAATTTTAATAAGGCAGGAATTGGCAGTTGATATCTTTGGTGGAAAGCTGGCATCTTAGTAGGTGCTATCTTCTCACCTTCTACTTTATCAGGAAAACTGAAGTAGTGAATGAACAGCATCTGGGGAAATGGGCTTTGCTTGAGGCTATTTGGAAGGAAAATACTGGTAGTAATTAAGATATTGGCCCATCATCCTGTTCTTCCATCTGACATCCAACTCTGTTCAATACAAGTTTTATTCTTTACCCATTTTGTATGCTGTTAGAATCCAGACCTCTAAAATGAAACTTTTTTCTTAAGTGTATTTGCAATTTTTAGCACCATTAAAACACTGATATTTTTTTTGTTTAGACTAATCTGAGATCTTTATTTTAAAAAAACAAAATAATCATCCAAAAACCAGATAAAGGGCAAAATATTATTCCCTTATGGCCTGGAGATAGACAATTATATAAACAGTGAAAAAGATCCTCAATTTTATTGAGCCTTTAGTAATTAAAGGAAGAACGTTCTAGAACAGTGAGACTCAATCTGGGGAGGTTGCAATGTTGTCACAGGAGGTCTGTGAAGGCTTGAAGAAATGTAAAGATTTAAATCTTGAGTAAAGTCTTGGGGGGGGGTCCATGGTCACAAAAGGTATTTAAAGGGGATCCGTGGTGAAGAAAAGGTTGAGAATCAGCTGTTATAGAATATTAGAAAATCAGTTAATCCCATAAATACCATTAGTAACTGACTCTTGATGAAAAATGAAAGTCATCCATCATTTTTCCAAAAGAGACTGAAATAATGAGCTTCTAATTCATCAGCATTTTCTATATAGTGGAAATTAAGGCCACATACAGTAGAGAGCAGCTTTGTTCTGATAGCAGCTACTATTTATTTGTATGTTGTGTTAGGTACTCAGATGAAGGAATCTGCTAATTACACAACCAAAGCCAACCTCCCTGCAGATGAAGATGGTCTAAGACAGGGGTCTGCAACCCGTGGCTCTGGAGCCGCATGTGGCTCTTTCATCCCTCTGCTGCGGCTCCCTGTCGCTCAAAATATGCATCACAACCGCCAATGTGCGACACCCGCTGGCACGTGATTTATTGAGCTTTTCGACCCATCTTTTTTTTCCGGAGTTTAAAATGCTTTTGTTGCATGCAGAAATAAAAATGTGTTTTCTCTGTAGCAGGTCATTGATTTCATAAATGCAACACACTATAGTTTTTTTTATACATAGCATAAAGGTAAAAAAAAAACCTGATATATGCAGTGTTACCTTCATTTTAGATGTCAAAAGGGTTTTGTGGCTCCCGGTGTTTTCTTTTCTGTGGGAAATGGGTCCAAATGGCGCTTTGCGTGTTTAAGGTTGCCGACCCCTGGTCGAGATTTAATGTTGATGACTTGCAGTGGGGTGATTCTGTGGAGATTTTAAATCTCTTTGTCAGGACCGCTTAACCTTACTGAAGCTTTCATGGTCAATGGCATCATAACTATGGGATAGCCAAACTCTAAGTAGCCCAATATATGGCTAGACATACACATACTTTGAACATAGCTTTCATACTTGGCATAAAATAGTAATGTGAAAGTTAGAGATCTTCATTATGATTAGATTGAAATTTAGGAATTAAAAAATCTACTCTTCTCTGCACAAGTATGGAACCTGTTTAGTGTCATCATTTTTTTAAAATGGTACCTACCTCCATAAAAGAAGGGAAAGAAACACTACTTTAAAAAAACGGATCCAGAAGGCTTGAATAACTTTAGGCTATTGAGCAATAACCTTTCATGTGCTAGCTCTACTATATCTCAGGGTCACTCATGCCCTTGTCACCTCTCGATTGGACTACTGCAAAGCGCTCTACATGGGGCTGCCCTTGAAGAGTATTCGGAGACTTCAACTGGTGCAAAATGCAGCTGCACGTGCTGTGGTGGGTGTTTCAAGGTACACCCACGTAACACCTATACTCTGCCAACTGCATTGGCTGCCCATTGGTCTCCGGGTACAATTCAAGGTGCTGATCATCATCTTTAAAGCCCTACATGGCTTAGGACCAGGCTATCTCCGGGACCGCATTCTGCCTCATTCTTCCCTTCGACCGGTCAGGTCCCACAGAGTGGGTTTCCTCCAGGTCCCGTCAGCCAAACAGTGCCGACTGGCGGGACCTAGGGGGAGGGCCTTCTCTGTAGGGGCCTCTGCTCTCTGGAACCAACTTCCCCCAGAGATCCGAATCATCCCCACCTTGCTGGCCTTCCAAAAAGCCATTAAAACATGGCTCTTCCTGCAGGCGGGGTGAGTTTGAGACGACTTTATATCTGATGTCTCCCCCATGTATGTATGATGTTTATATGTTTTTTAATTGTTTTTAATTGCCTTTTTTAATGATTTGTTTGGAGTTTTATAAAATGTTGTACGCTGCCCTGAGTCCTGAGGGAGTAGGGCAGCATAGAAAAACTGCCAAATAAATAAATAAAATAAATAGCTACTTAAATAAATGATGACTGAAAAGATCTAAATGCCCTTTGATTGAGTTCATTCTAGGTCCATTTCAGTCAGGATTTAGACTGATTTTAGTCATGGATTTGTTTTAGTTGCCCTATAGGCTGAACCTTTCCCTGAGAGAGAAATGGTGTATGAATGCTAATTCACTTGCCTTACAGTCATTATTTCTAAAATTTGTATACCATGTGTGTTCTCCAGTACTAGAAAGTTACAATGAATATGTTACAATTAAACAATCCTCTCCACAATGTGAACTCAATAGCAGAAAAAATGGAACATGGTATGGTACGTGGAGCTGAAGGCCAGCATCATTGGAAGTTCTGGCTTAATCAAGTCCAAATTCAAAAAGGAGATAAATTTTCTATACATACATTAGTTCACTAAGGAAATTGCTAAAACTGGAAGATTTTTTTTTTAAATGGAAATGTCTCTCCTTCCTTTCTTCCTTCAAAAATCAACATGACTATTTGGAATCCAATAATTTGACCCAAGGATTCCTAACAGTTTCTTTTCATAGCCAGATTATGTCCAAAGTATAAATGTAATTGTCTCAATGGTGCTTTTTCAAGAGGAAACTGGACTTTCTGGTTTTTCTTTGAAGATGTTTCACTTCTAATCCAAGAAGCTTCTTCAGCTCTGACTGGATGGTGGGGAATGGAAGGATTTATACTCCTTGCAGACAACTGGTCATTTGCACTATTTTAGTGAGTCGATAACACCACCTGGAGGTTTATCTGTGTCATCAGGGTCACCTGAGTGGTGCAAATGGGTGTGGAGCCTTCTTGGAACTGTTGAAAGGACTATGTAGAAGGAGATAGATGTTGTCATATCCCTCCCCCTCTGTTGAGAGAGGGCTGTTCAATTTTGATAGATGGCCTCTTTGACTCCTCTTTCAAACCAGTGGTCCTTCCAGTGGTGAAATCTAAAAAATTTCCCTACCGGTTCTGTGGGCATGGCTTGGTGGGCGTGGCTTGATAGTCAGGTGACTCAGTGGGCATGGCTTGGTGGTCAGGTGACTCGGTGGGCATGGTTTGGCGGTCAAATGACTCGGTGGGCGTGGCAAAGTCGACGTCACTTCTTTGCCCTTATGACCTACAAAAAGAAAATATAGCAATTCTTTGCCCTTATGACCTACTAAGAGAAAATATAGCAATTATTTCGCCGCCCTGAGTCCCTCGGGAGTAGGGCGGCATAGAAGAACCAATAATAAATAAATAAAATAAATAAAAATTTCATGCAATTAATACTTAAGTATAGACAAATACTTACATAAGAGCAATAAAAGTGTTGTCTTCGACATAACTTCCTTGCACCAATGATAATAATGACCGACAAAAAGAAGATATACCATGATATACAAATTTAACCATTTAATACTTAAATAAGAATAAAAGAAGCACACAAAACAATAAGAGGTACACAAATACTTACATAAAAGTATTAGTCGTCTTTAGCTTTAAGATGTTTCCACATCGTTTTTCCAGTGGCACTCTCCTCACTTCCACTTTTCTTGAATTTGATTCTGGGATCATTGGCTGAGCTATAGTGTTCTCTGAACCACTTTTTCACTGCAGGAAGAGGGTCCCATTTTGGAAGAGGTAGGCCAGTAACACTGATAGTCATGGGGTTGGTTAAATTTGAAACTGTTCTGCTCTCTGAACATATGAAGTTCATTTTCGAAAACCCCCTTTCCGCTTCTGCAGAACTTACAGCAATTGTTCTGACAATATCTTTTGCTTTTTTTTATACTGTCAGGAATTGCATAGTTCTTCGAATCTTTTAACACATTCTCCCAAAAATCTCTATAGTCGTTGATGTTAATGTTGTAATTGAAAATGTCACCAAATGTGCGGAGTTGTTCTTCAGCTGCTGTCCATGGAACTACTACTTCTGCAAAATCCCAGGACTCTGGCACCAAAAAATGTAGAAATTGTAATTTATTCGTGGTGTCTTGCAATTGGCTATCTGTTTTTAAATGTTCACAGTCCATAAGTCTTTTCTGCAAATTTGTTATGATGCTTCCTAAAAGTTTTTCCCAATGAAGTCCAACAAATCGATGATTTTCTACAAAGTTTATATTTTTGAAGGCTTCTGAAGTAATTTGTCTGTCAACTTGTTTTTCGTATGGACCCTTTCCCTTTGTAAGCAGTTCAAATGCTTTCATTGATCTTCTCACCAGTTTTTCAGCCTTTATGATGTCTGTATTTCTTGCTTTCATTGCAGTTGAAAGAAATGAGATTTCTTCCAGAATATTTATCATCAATGCCAAATCATTTTTAAAAGTATTTATTTTCCAGACAGGCAGCCATACCTGAGTATTTTGCATTTGCATGAAAATACTGATGTAGCACTGGATAAGCATGCCACACAGCTATAGTTGCCCTTAAACTACAAGCAGCCCATCAAAAACTCTAACAATCTTTACGATGTTAATGTCAAGTTCTTCGGATATTTCATCAAGTTCAATTCAGTTCTTATTGGATTGCTGAAAAATAGAGCATATCTTATCAATAAATATTTTAAAATGATTTACTTGCTTTATTTCCTTTATGGCGTCATCTAAAACAGTGGTCAGCAACTGGTGGTCTGTGGACTACTTGTGGTCCACGAGAAAATTTTGGTGGTCTGCGAGAAAATTTTGGTGGTCTGCAGGTGGTCTGCGAGAAAATTTTGGTGGTCCGCAGAAAAATTATTTGCATTTTTTATATTGCACTAAATCAGGGGTCATCAAACTATGGCCCCTAGGCTGGATATGTGCAATGAATGTTTCTGTTGCTGCAGAGAGTCTCCCCCTTCAGGGTTTTTTTGTGCAGGTCGGAGGGGGGGGAGAAATTCCGACTTGGGGTCTGCTTCAGCCTCCTGGTGCGTGACTTTGGGCGAAGGCTGGAGGGAAGTGCCACTGGTGGCAAATTGCTGGAGGGCCATGATGCAGTGGGACTGCATCATGGCCTGGAATTGGCTGACCATCTCAGCCTGCTGAGCTTCCAGGTGCTGGTACCTGGCCTTGCACTCCCGCAGGTCTTCCCTCTGCTTGGAAAGCCTATGCTCGTAGTTATCAGTGAGATACTTCTGCTGAGCCGCCTTCTCGGTCAGATCCAATTTGAACTGAGCCAGCTGTTTTGCCAACTCTTTCTCGTGGTGGCTGCTTAGCTCCAACAACTGCTTCCTGTTGGGGCCCTAAGGAGCCCGGGTGGGCAGGGGAAGAGTAGCTGGGAGGGGAGGGGGGAGTAGAGGCTGGCAAGGCACCCCTTGACGTGAGTGACATTGAGTTGGCCATGCCCATCCAGTCACATGACCACCTAGCCACGCCCACCCAGCCGGTCATTAGGCAAATCATATTAGTGGTCCGCGGGATTTAAAATTATGAATTTAGTGGTCCCTGAGGTACGAAAGGTTGGTGACCCCTGATCTAAAATAAGTTGGAGGCGATGGTTCAAGCAGTGCCATATGATGATGTTTAGAAACTCTTTTGCTATTCTGGTGCTCACTCCAGATTTTCTCCCTGGAGTGGAGAAATTATTTTCTCACATAACGCTGGCACCATCAGAGCAAAACGCTATTAATTTTTTTTGTAGGTAGTTCTAGGTAAACCCAACCTTATGTAAACTTTCCAGAACTGCATCTTGTTTCTTCAATTCAACAAGCTCAACAAAAATTGTTGATGGGTCCTCTGACTCCTCAACTTTTACGAAAACTATCAAAACTGGTTTGCAGGATACTGTTGAGGCTTTGTCAATGATCAAACATATTTTCAGATTCTGTGCAATGATGCTGGTAAACATTTCGGTTTTAATTTCGTTTGCAATGCACTCAACTATTTTTACAACTGTTGGCCTTGAATGCAATCCTATTCCCAGATCTACTTCATTTTCAGTTTGCAATTCTATCAGTTCTTCTATGCTTGAAATTGGTCTACATGCTTTTCCCAGGCTGTAAACAGTTCTGAACATTTTAGAAGTGGTGCCATATTGCTTTTCAGAATTCTTGTCCATTGCTTTTGTTATGGCTTCCTGCTCCGCTTGTTTTACGTTGTCTCTATAAATGGTGTGCGATTTCAATGCGAAATGTTCTCTCGTTTTCTTCCTTAGAGACACCTGCTGCACTTCCTTATTTTTCCCAACTGCCTCAATCTTGAAGTGCTTCCATACTTTAGACACATGAACACCGCTCTCTATTGCGAAGTCATGTTTCGTACAGTAGTTGCAACCTAATTTCTTGTTTGAAACTTCCAATCCCTCATATTTCTCTTGGAAGTAGGTGTACTGTTGCAAGGTCCAGCAGTCAGGAAGAATGCTTTCAATTTTGAGCTTGGGTGACTCAACACTTGACTTGCTGCTTTCTCCGAGTCCAAGTTCAAGTGGTGCAAGTGGTGGTGCTTGGGATGCTTGGGATGGTATTGGATCATCCAAGGCCAATTCTGATGGTTGTTGTGCCAGTTTTGGTTTCTTAGCCAAGAAACCGATCAAAGTCTGTTGCCTTTTCATCCTTCCTGTTAAAGACTGCTACTGCAAAAGGAAAAAAAATGAGCTTTGTTAGCTAAGGACAAACAATGTAAAAGCTCACACACAATGCAGAAGCAACTGGACTTCACACAAAATGGTCCCTGCAAAAAGCAGGAGCCTCACAGAGTCACAGAGAGCTCAAAAAACAACTATCACACCTTACACAAAAATAACACAAAAGCTACACAACTGACACATACACAATGCAGAAGCAGCTGGACTTCACACAAAATGGCCCCTGCAAAAAGCAGGAACATCACAGATCCACTTTTTCCACACAAAATGTCACAAACAGCTTTGTATGTTTGTATATTCAAAAATATAAAAGCAGCTAAATTTAAAACGTCCTAAATTTTAAATGCGATTTCCTTTAAAAAAAATTCCTTAAAAAAACCCCCAATTAACTATTTTTTTAAAAGCAAAAAAAACCCCTCACTTACTTACCCAATTGAAGGCACAAGGCAGGCAGATTCAGTTGCTCGCCAGTGAGATGGATGCAGGCTGCCGTAGGATTGCAGCAGGCGAAGTAAGGCAGGTGTTGTGACCAGCGGCTCGGGATTCAGTCCGAAGAGTGAAGGTAAGCAAGCTGGAGGCTGGGGGGGAAGGTGGGTAGTTAGGCGGGCAAGGCAGGCAAGCCCGGTGACCTGGGGGGCAGCAGCACGAGGCCCGCAACCAATCCTGGTGAAGTACTGGTGAAGTACGCAAGCCTGGGGATTGGCGGGGGGCGGCGCCGCAGCACGCTAGGCCGCAAGTGATCCCCAGCGGCTGCGTGACCTATGCGAGCCCCAGGGATTGGGGGGTGGCGGTACGAGGCCCAAAACTGATCCCCAGCGGCTGGTGCAGTACGCGAGCCTAGAGATTGGCGGGGGAGGCGGCACGACACGCAAGCTGTCCCCAGTGGCTGCGTGAACTACGCGAGCCCCAGGGATTGGGGTGGCGGTGGCATGAGGCCCAAAATTGATCCCCGGCAGCTGCACAAAGTACGTGAGCCCGGGGATTGGGGGGGCATGCTAGGCCGCAACGGGCAATGCTTACCTCCTTGAGTGAGCGGCTTTCGGCGAGGCGTCTGAGCGAGGCGTCTGTGCAAGTGGGCATCGGCGAAGCAAGTAGCTGGGCCACATGGCAAAGGGGAACTTATAGGCCAGGGGTGGGGGGGGCGGAAGCGCTGAGCCGAATGGCAGGAAGCGGCGAGCAAGCCAGAAGTAAGCGGCGAGCGAGCCGGAAGCGGCAAGCGGGCGAGGGGCGAGTGGGCGAGTGGGAGGGCATGGGCGGAGCCACCAGGGATGATTGCTACCGGTTCGGAGAACCGATGCCAAGCATCCCTAATGGTTCTCCCAATCCGGTCCAAACCAATAGGATTTCACCCCTGGGTCCTTCCATTCCCCTCCATCCAGTCAGAGCTGAAGAAGCTTCTTGGATGAGAAGCGAAACGTCTTCAAAGAAAAACCAGAAAGTCCAGTTGCCTCTTGAAAAAAAGCACCATTGGGACAACCATGACCTGGATGACTGAGAATCTCCATAGGCACTTTATAAATGTAATTGCACTTTGAAATAAATTATCTTATAAGGCAATCACACTGGAGACTTAGCACTCTTGTAGAGTGCTAGAAGACAAAAGCTTTGTATATCCATATTTCTCATGATTTCAGTAGAGCAAGGGGGGTCCAATTAATGGCCTGCGGGCTGGATGCATCACACACTGGCCACGCCCACCCCCGGTTTAGTGAAGGGGGGGAAGTTGCAATATGTCACGTGATGACAACGTGTCGTCGCGAGTTTGACAGCCCTGCAGTAGAGGAAGAAAGCAAGCTAAACTAAAAACAAGAACCCTGCAAAAAAGCAATGTCAGTTTTCTTAAAGTAGGGCTCCCCTCTTTTTAACGTACATTTGTTAAACATTTGCACAAGTATACCACTGAGACAATAACCTTCAAATTCATCTCTTTAGCTTTCAGGCTCTGTGTGTGTGTGTTTTACGTTACACTTGCTAGCTTTCAATTCCTTTTTTATGGACAGGTAGTGGTGGTGGTGGGAAGCAGTTATGACTGAAATCCCCAACTGCTGATATATTTCTAATTTGGCTTAGTGGTTTACTGTAGCCCGAGGCATACATTATTTAGCACTCAGATATGGTTGGCCATGTCTTGTCTCTTAAGTGCCATAGGGCTCTCATTTGTGTACCCCCAAGGGGACCATCCAATGGAAAACTGGTGATGTCACCCCCATTTACCAATCCTTTATAATTAGAGATGGGGGGGGATTTAATGTTTTCAAGTAAAGTGCTCCTTCGTTTAACCCTAACCAGCAGATATATATTTGGCTTCACCATGGAACATTCCCTCCTGTTAAAAATTATTGTTTTAAATAAGAGATTCTAAATGGCAGCTAGGGCTGTTTTTCCAAAGGCAGAACACACAGAATAAACTACTTTCATTTCTGTCCCAGAATTGCTGGCTCTTACATTCACTATCAGAGAGACCAAACGTTTTAGTTACCACATATGGGCAACGGAAATTGAAACATTCAGATCATTAAAATAATACGTCTTCTGCTACCCGAACATTACAAATATCATTTTTGTACTTTGGGTTAGCTGCGGTGTGGTCTTCATATGCCGTAATGGACTTGTAATGTAATTTGACATCCCCTGGGAGAAAAGATAGAATCTGAAAAATAAGAGGCAAGGAACTGTGATGTTGGCCTTGTGAAAGCCTAAAAGAGATGTGCACTGTGCCCCAAGGAGCTGCGTTGCTCAAGAAAGAAAGATCACTCCCTTCAAACATAGAACATCTGGGAATCCTAACCTGGTATTTTGTCAGGTGGGTAAGAAATAGTGAAAACTATTTCTCCTCGGAAACTGGAGGCATTGTTTATAATCTGTCCAAGCATGGTTATTTGCAAAGAAAAGCATATATTGCAACAGAGGCGGGTTGCTCACTTACTGATGCCGGTGCACTGCGTGCACATCTCCACGTTTCGGGGGGCCGCACGCTACAAGCGCGCGCCCCCTCGTGCAATTTTGCTTCTGCACATGTGCGGAAGCAAAATCTCGCTGAAATCTCGCAAGGGGACACGCGAAAGAGAGAGATTTCGGCACAAAATCTCGCCAAAATCTCGCACACACGTGCATCCCCTTGCGAGATTTTGGCGCGATTATGCTTCCATGCATGCGCAGAAGCAAAATCGGCCAAAAATTCTCACAAGAAGATGGCGACGCACACGGCAGATCGGCAAAGACGGCTCCGGAGCGGTCGCGCGCAAATTGCGCAATCGACCGCTCCCTACCGGAGCTACGCACTGGACACCTCCGGCAGGAACCCACCAGTGTATTGCAAGTATATATTTCTGGATTAAAAGAAAACAGTAAGGATACCATCTG
This sequence comes from Diadophis punctatus similis, assembly GCA_023053685.1. Taxonomy (NCBI): domain Eukaryota; kingdom Metazoa; phylum Chordata; class Lepidosauria; order Squamata; family Dipsadidae; genus Diadophis; species Diadophis punctatus. The sequence goes on from JALIGW010000001.1 coordinate 206,319,413, forward strand.
CAACACAGAGAGAAAGAGAGAGGAAACATATACAGGTAGCCCTCAACTTATAACCATAATTGAGTCCAAAAATTCTGTGGCTAAGCAAGACAGTTGTTAGGTGAGTTTTGTCCCCTTTTATGACCTTTCTTGCCATGGTTGTTAAGTGAATCACTGCAGTTGTTAGTAAACAGGGTTATTAAGTGAATCTGTCTTCCCCAATGACTTTGCTTGTCAGGACATCAATCACACGACAGAGCCTGGGAAACCGCAACCGTCATAAATATGAGTTGGTTGCCAAGCATCCGAATTTTGATCAGATGACCATTGGGGATGCTGCAAAGGTCGTGAGCATGAAAAACAGCCGTGAGTCACTTTTTTCAGTGCCTTTGTAACTGCGAACAGTCACTAAATGAATGGTGGTTGTAAGTCAAGAACTTCCTGTATTCATCTTTTCTTTCTTTTAACAAGAGCTCCATAGTGGGATATGGCTACTAATGATATATGGAAAGCTTGCTGGGGAGTAATGAGGATCAGAACAGTATTGGGCCTTGTGGGATTTGACTAGACCCGTGATGGCGAACCTATGGCATGCGTGCCGGAAGTGGCATGCAGAGCCATCTCTCCAGGCATGGGAGCCGTCGCCCATTGCTCTTCTGGGTTCTGACACGCCGGCCAGCTGGTCTTCACACACGCGGGAGCTCCGGAAACTGGAAGAGCAGCCGCCCGGGGCGCATGCACATGCCAGGAAGATGATCATCTGGTTTCCAGCATGCGCATACACACTGGCCACCTGGTATTCCGGTTTCTGGCACGCATGCGCATGTGAAGACCAGCTGGCCGGTGCGCATGCCGGAAACCAGAAGATCATCTTCCTGGCGCGCGAATGCGCACCGGGCGGCTGTTCTTCCCGTTTCCGGCACACACATACATACACACTTCCATTTCGGCACTCAGTGCCGAAAAGTTTCACCAACAGTGGTCTAAACTGTGTCTCAAATGTTCAACTTCGTTTTATATTTCATTAAGAACATGGATCAAATAGCATAGAACTCACTCAAAGGTCCTAATCTGATTTTTTGGGCTCTTTTTACCAGTATGGAAATAAAAGAAACAATTGCATAGTCTAAACCAAAGTATAAAGAAATATTCAGATTTTATAAAATGTTTGACAATACATGACAAACAAAGCAAGCACAAAACACTGGAAGTAATTTAATTGCATTTCCAACAATTGGAATCTTCCACAGGCTAGCCGAAAAATTAAAGGGAAGAAACCTATGAGTGTTCTCAAATGAAATCTGAAAACAGGACATTTTCACACAACCAATGGTATCACCCTTCCTAACTTTACAGCTGTTCCTTCGAGCCGGGAGGTTGAGGCTACCCAAGAGGGGCTGGAGAATCTACATTCTACATGCCAGTGACCTGTCCTCAGTAGGTAGAGGTCAAGATGGTGGATGCACTCCATGTGAGTCCTGCCTCTTTTGTATATGATGCACATAAACTATGATCATTGCAACAATGTCTGCCATCTTGCTAGCATCCGCACAGATGTTGCCATCAGCCCTTGTCCACCTGCAGAGCCAGGACTTCAGGAGGGATGTGAAAAATATCAGGAAATATTTCAATACTGTGCCTGCTCTGTTGTTGTTGTTGTTGTTGTTGTTGTTGTTGTTGTTGTTGTTGTTATTTATTCACAAAAAAATGTAATACACAGCAAATGAGATTTATATGCTGGATTTCATATCACTATATCACAAGTCGAACACTTCCCAAGCGTCTAGGACTGTGTGATGTATTTTCGTATGATGCGCACAGATCCAAGTACGGTGGCCTTTTGCAACTGACAGATCGTGATTTTGTCAATGTTTATTGTTTTCAAATGCCAGCTAAGGTCTTTTGGCACAGCACCCAGTGTGCCAATTACCATTGGGACCACCTGTATTTGTTTATGCCAGAGTTGTTGTAATTCGATTTTAAGGTCCTGATATCAGTTAAGTTTTTCTTGTTGTTTTTCATCAATTCGACTGTCACCTGGTATGGCGACAACAATGATCCACACTTTTTTCTTTTCCACAATCGTGAGGTCTGGCGTATTATGTTCCAAAACCTTGTCAGTCTGAATTCGAAAGTCCCAAAGTATTTTGGCATGTTTGTTTTCAACTACTTTCTCAGGTTTATGATCCCACCAGTTCTTTACCACTGGTAGGTGGTAGTTGTGGCACAGGTTCCAATGAAGCATCTGGGCCACGTAGTTGTGCCTCTGTTTGTAGTCCATCTGTGCGATTTTCTTGCAGCCACTGAGGATATGATCAATTGTTTCATCAGCTTCCTTGCAAAGTCTGCATTTTGGGTCATCAGCTGATTTTTCGATCTTGGCTTATTATTATTATTATTATTATTATTATTATTATTATTATTATTATTATTATTATTATTATTATTATTATTATTATTATTATTATTATTATTATTATTATTATTATTATTATTATTATCTCATTCCAAGCATGATGACCAACCAGGAACTTCTGAGTTTCCTGGTTTCTGGGTCAACATCTTCACCACCACACCAAACTGGCTCTCTTTGGTTCTTTAAAAAGTCACATCATATAATTGAAAAACTGCCAAAAGGATATTTTTATGTTACGTAATGTTTAATCACCTAGAAATTTTATCTTCTGACAGTACAGTATAACAATGATGGAAAATACATAATAGATAAACCAGATCTATTTTTATTTAGTTTTTGCCCCAAAGATTGTTCGTGAAAGAGATGAACAAGTGTGGAATTATAAATCAATGTCTCCAACGATGCAGAGAGAACAGCATTTTGTCACTTGCACCTTGCTCTGTCTTCTCTGTTGTAAAAAAAAAGAGAGATTTGCTCTGCCTGTATAAATCTTTCGTGCATATATCAGCTGTAATGAAATGACCCTCAACAATTCATACTATCTTCCAATACATTACATTAAGATGTTCATAATATACCAGTAGTATTAATAAAACGACGTTAAAATAGGTCTATAAATAAAATATCAGTAACCTAAAAAAAACCAAAATAAAATCAATAGGTAAAATAAATAAGCAGAAGGTAACAATACTAATTCAAATGCTTTTTATATAGTTCCTTTTTTTAAAAAGTCTGTGAAATGCTGATGAAGTGGGAGCTGATAGTATCTCAATAGGAGAAGAATAGAGCAGACATTATCCAGAAAAAACAACATCCTTTCCTCTTATGACTGTTGGCAACCCGCTAGAAGATTCCCCTGAGAGGTCCACATGTGATGGATTGAGACAGGTTGGAAAAAATGGCCATGGTGGCTTTCATTGAAATGTGGAAGACAGCAATGCTGCAGCAGAAATAGAAAAAGTATGTTTGATCTGCTCTTCTTCTCAAATAGGATGCAAATAAAAATGCCCCAACCGGAAGGAGTTTAGTCAACTACTAGAGATTTTTTTTATCAGGAAGAAGCTTGGAGGTTTAGTTGAACAAGGGTCTATGACAGTGATGGCTAATCTTTTTGTCGCCGAGTGCCGAAAGCGCGCACACCCATAATGCAATGCGCGCGTGACTCCCCCCCTGCCCCCACACATGCACGCACAACCCCCTGTGTGTGCCCCGCCCCCACACATGCACATGTGATCCCCCCATGACCCCACGCACGTGACCCCCGCATGTACCCCCGCACATGCACACATGACCCCCACGCATGCATGTGCAACTGCCCACATGCGCCTCCCCTCCTGCGCACGCATGCATGACCCCATGCATGCACCCCATCCCCACGCATGTGCATCTCCCGCATGCACCCCTTCCCCCACGCATGCATGGCAGAGACCCCAAAACCAGCTGGCTGGCGAGAGGCACACACGCATGCGCAGTGGAGCTGAGCTGGGGCGACGGCTCGTGTGCCCACTGAGAGGGCTCTGCATGCCACCTGTGGCACGCGTGCCATAGGTTCGCCATCACAAGTCTATGACAATTCGCCATGGCCAACTTGCCACAGCCAACTCAGCACTGCCAACTTGCCATGGCCATTTCACTGAGGGACAACTTGCCACAGCCAACTCACTGCAGGACAGGAGTTACACTAATACGAAAGAAATAGAATCTTTGATTATTCTATCATCAAAGAAAGGATGCAAAAGGAGGGACAGAATTAAATGTAAATTGCAAAAGTTAAAATATTTTTTTATTTATTTTAAATAATTAAACAGAATTGTTAAATTGTCCCGCAGCAAGTTGTCCCACGGCGAGTTGGCTACACGAGTTGGCCGTGGTGAGTTGACCATGGCAAGTTGGCCACAGTGAGTTGGATGTGGCAAGTTGTCCTATTCTGTTGGACAAGTCCTCAAAGGCTGGATTAGGTTCTTGGACCAAAGGTTCCCTCATACCTGCTCTAAGGCCCTGCACAGAGGAAACACTTTGTTAGATACAGCTGCATTATGATTTTTATATGCAATTCCTCAAGGAGAAGAAATGCTTACACGTTGAGAAAGTCTAGACCACATGTTCTGCATGCAACAAGCTGCATGTTCAACTCTCAGCATCTCTTCCTAGCTTGGGGATGAAGTGGGTGGTTTTGAGTCAGATTTTGACTCCCAGTGACTGCCTGGACAACTGCAGTTTTCTTAGCAAGATTTCAGAAGTAGTTTTGCATTGTCTGTTTCCTAGGGCAAAGTGATAGTGACTGGCTCAAGGTTACCCAGCTAGCTTCTTGCCCAAGGCAGGGTTAAATGTGAGACGTTCCCAATTTCTACCCTGATGCCTTAAACATTACCCCAAACTGGCTCTAGATTCGGGTGCTACATGTCTAAAACGCTGGACAGAAATTGTCAGCCGACATTACAGGATATAGGTTAGACGGACTGATTTGCATAATAAAGCAGTCAAAATCTAGACTGGTTAATTCTAGCAGTTAAGAAGGAGAACAATGGAGTGTATCAGTCAAGCGTGCAGGGTAAGGGAGCTTTTAGAAGCCATGAAAAAGGCACTCCAGACATAGCAAGCTGGGCAATTTGGCTTATCTAGAAATAGTTACATTTTCTTTGAAAAACACACACTGTGCCTTTAATATGACTGAAATTGAACAGGTGCATCAAGCTGCATTATTGCTAAGTGCAGCTGTTAAGAAAACTCCCTGTCAGAAAAAGAGGCAGATTTCTTCATTGTCCCTTTTTTTAATGTTAATCAAATATAATTCCTAAACCCTGCCTCTTGCTTTTCTATTAGCATTGTTCCTAAACAGATGGCTACAATCCATCTATTTAATTGATACTTAGTCTAAATGTAAAGTGGACTTATTTTCTTAAATAGCTTTGTTCAGTTAATTAAATATTATTTCAGCTATGAAACAAAAATAATCTACAAATATTTAACATCCTTATAGTTTGCAGTATATAAATCTCAGCAATAATGTTTTGCTACAGCCAGGACAGAGCAGACTCCGTTATTGGCTGAGATCATGCATTTATTTATTTATTTATTGGTGTTTCTTATATGCCGCCCAACTCCCGGAGGACTCCGGGCAGCGTACAACAGAAAAAATACAAGAAACCAATATATGCATCTTGATAAACCATGTTTTACTGAACAACTACTATTGGCTACTACTATAGTTGTATACCTCACAACTATAAACCCTGATTGAAAAACTACAAAGGATAAGTTCCTTCCCCAAAGAGATCTGGTCTTCCGTTCCCTTTGGGTTTCAGGAAAGCAATTAAACCTGATTATTCCCTCAAACACAAGATAACAGCATTCTGTAATGGAAAAATTTTGTGAATCATTTAGTAGATACATTTTATATAATATATATTTATATAATAACTTTTTACATAATGTTGATACCAAATTTGGTTTATTTTATGGGTGGGTTTTCTTCAGGGGTGGGTTCCAACTTACCTCGCTGCTGGTTCGCTTCCTCCCGCACCGTGTGGCCGCGTGCGTGCTTCACGTGCATGCGCACTGCAAAAAACCCGATTTTTTTTTAAAAAGCTGAAAACAAAATGGTGACGCATGCGCAGTGCCAGAAACTCAGTTTCTGCGCATGTGCAGAAGAAATTCAAAAAAAAAATTCAAAAAAAATTCAAAAAAAAAGATGGTGGCGCCCACGGACCAGCACTGACCAATCCGGCTCAGTGGCGTCATCGTGATGTCACCAACGGGTCGCTACCGGTTCGGGCAAACCAGTCCGAACCGGGAGGAACCCACCCCTGGTTTTCTTTAAACGGGGCAGGGAGGCATGCTCCATGCTGTTTCTAATTGTTAGCCACCTAAAAACATGGGTTGCAAATAAAGTTCTAACTGATATTGCGACTTAGAATGATGCACAAATCACTTGATCATCCCACTCAATAATCAGGCAGTCACATTCTGTACTATTTATAGCTTTTCGACCACCTTCAGGGATCGTCCTATGTAGAGTCCATTGCAATAATTGAGGTAGGGATATTATAACTAAACTCCTTGTTACTAAATGTGCTTTAGTGACAGATAGAAATTGAGGAGAAGCCTGGCTATGCACCTGTTTCTTCAAAAAAGCACTACCTCATCCAGAACACCCAATATTCTTCAAGACCTGAGAATCTCTTATTGGTCTTACCTGATTTCAGGTTCATTATCTTGGTCCTTACCTAGGTTTTCACGCTCCTTCTGATTCAGGTAGAAAGGAGAGGCTGAGGTACTGTATTCCAAATCTCCAGATAACCATCAGCAGTATATTCATGTAAATATTTAACAACAGGAGTGAAAGAGTAGAATCTTACAGAGGAGCTCCATCACACAAGGACCATCCAAACAGAAACCTCCAGCTGAGACTCTTGTGCCAGGAATGGATTACCATTCATTCTGTACCTCGAATTCCAAAGCCAATGAACTGCTTCAGCAGGAACCCTGGAAAAAAATTTATTGGATAACCTAATATTCAAGCATCTTGTCTGTTTCCTTATGTTGCAAAAGCTGTTCCCATAATCTGTCTAACTAATGCTCCCGTAAATTCAACAGATTCTGCAATAATAGTGGCATCATATTTGGAGAAGATGCAAAATACTCAACATCTGTCAACGTCTAGTTTATCCTAATGTTTATTATCTAAGTGTTGTTGAACATATTTATTACATGTCTCGTATTCAGAGGGGCCCCAATATAGTTACTAGCACATCCAGGTAGAGTTGGAAAAATTCAGTTCTGAAACACAGAGCAGCCGCTGTCAATCAGTGTAGACAATATTGCACCAAATGGACCAATAGTCCAACTCACTATAAAGCAATCTCATCTGCTACTTTTTCATATTTCTGACAGCTTATTGAATAGTGCTTCTTTATTATAAAGCTAAAGAGACTACCATGTGCAAGGGAAACTGGTTCGTTGTTGTTTTTTCTAATTGTTGCACTAACCTACTGACAGTTCTTTCCAAAGAGAAGATATAAAAAAATAATAGCTTCCTCTTTGGAAGCAAAACAAAAACATCTATTAGGATGTTATTTTATATAGAGATAATGGCTGTTTGTTTGTTTTGCATAACGCCTTGTAAGCAGGCAGCATACTTTCACACTATATACATTTTTAGATAACAATCTTAACAGTTTCACAACTGGCTGCATTGTCTATTTCCTCTTAGATTTTTATTAGCTAAAACCAACGTTGATTTGATTCAGATATATATATTTTAATGAAGTATTTTTTGATTACTTGTTTGCTCAGTTTCAATGCCCAGTACAATGAATAATACTTATTATTTTTGTACAATTTTATTAATACTATATTATTTTTTGATTTTGTGAGAATTGAGATTCTATCCATATAAGGGGAAAGTGCAAGATCAGTAAGTTTAATTTTTCCACAATTTATATTTGCCCTCTTCTCATCATTTCATACACCACAATTTATTCTTGCCCTCTTATTCAACACAGTAAGTTAATTCCAAAATGTTTGCAGTTGCAAAAAGAAAATTCTAAGTAGTGTCACTGGTTTTTTTCTATTGCAAAATTCCTTAATCAGGAGGCAGAAATTCTTCACATTCCATGTTAATCAAATAGTATCTTGAGCACACATATGATGATTCTGATATTGTCATATATCCTGGCAGTAATATATAGTGGGGTCTCTGGTGCTCTTTGAGCTTGCTTGTTTTCTTGCAGATGTTTCATTACCCAACTAGATAACATCATCAGTGCCATAAGAGAGTGGGGTTTGCTTTCTTTTAATATACAAGAGCCTAATCAAGGAACACCAAGAATACCCTCATTAACAGTGACAGGGCAAATCTTTAGTATATAAAAAGAGAACATTCCCTTCTAGCACTGCTTATGTTACCAATTGGGTAATGAGATGTCTGCAAGAAAACAACCAAGCACAATCAGGACCCCACATTTGAACTCTGACCTACAAATATTATCTTCTGTTGATAGTAATCTATATATATATAAAAGTGAAAACCACTCACGCATTAATCACGAAATCTCCAGAACCGTAAAGCCTACAAACTTGAAATTTGCCACGTATGTTCCTCTTGCCTTCTAGGTGCTCACTAAGAAAGGATTTTTCAAAATGACCATTGGAGCATTAGTATTTCCTATATTATTATTAACACGCTCTGATGCAAAGGAGTTCTACGCCCCCTCCCCACCTGAAAAGAAACCTGATCCAAATGCAAAACACAAGCAGAGGAGTTTCAGTTTCGCTTTTGCTTTTGCTTTCACAGCAGCAAGCACCTTTACTACAGAACAGTTGAGCTAAGCCACGCCCAGGCTCCTTCCTGTCTCCTTACTCACACAGCAAATACTGTTTGAGTTTCCAAACACCCCTCAACTCTTTCACACACTGAGAGAACGCTAGCCACATGAATACCAATGGATGCTGATAGGCAGAGGCAGAATTTTTTTCCTTATTTTCCTCCTCAGTTCAGATGAATCTGTTCCTTCTACTGTAACATCAGTTAAAGGGAAAAGAGGCAAAAAACACAGGAAAAGATTTACCGATGCGATTAGGAAACACAAGTAAGGGAAGCTGCACACAAATATCTTCAAACTCATCCCCAAGTCAGTAGACAGGCTGTAAAAAGTATACATCTAATAACCTCTACGTTAATCAGTCACAAATGAGATCAATGCCTTGGACTAATAAGTATTTGTCTGGTTTTAAATATGAACCTCAGATTGATTACTCAAGGGACAAGGTTGTTGATCTCGGACCGTGGTTACCCTGTGCCTGGTGCCATGCTCTAAAGTGGCAGGATGAGAGTCCCGGGATGTGCTGCAGTGGCAGTAAAGTCCACCTCCCTCCCCTTCAGCCCTCCCCTGAACCCTTACACAGCCTTCTCACCCACCAGCATCCAATGGCAAAGCACTTTCTTTCTGCTGTCCAGAAGTACAATGGATGCTTCCAAATGACGTCTTTTGGAGCCAGAGAGGTGAAGGAGGGAAATTTTATGCCAACATTCAAAGTGCAGGGGCAGGTCTACCACAGGATAGAGAGTATCATGGCAGGGCCTCAGCAGCAGCCTTCATTTCTCCAGATATACTTTGTTGGTGATGATGACAATGAGAGGGACATCCGTTGTGGAATCTACCCAGGCATTAATCCACAACTGGTTAGCCAACTGCAGAAGTTGCTGCGTGAACACAAGTATATTCTGGAACTTAAGGCTGCTGTTGATTCTGTTCCTAAGGGCCACAAGGACTTCCAAGTGGTGATTAATGCCGATAGGAAGCCTTCTGGAGAGCACAGAGGTCATTTCAATGCCCCCATGACTACAGAAGTGGTTGTTCTCATTGTCGGCCAGGATTTTGAGAAGAGAGATATCGTTCTTCACAGCAGAGAAAACAGGTTGTTACGAATCAGTGAGACGCACCATGCCTATGACACCCTCTAGTACCTTCTGATGTTCTGCCGTGGAGAAGATGGCTATATATCTATATATATAAAAGCGAAAACCACTCGTGCCGTAATCAGGAAATCTCCAGAACCGTAAAGCCTTTCTGACAGTGAAAACAATCAACCAATGGAACAGCTTGACTTCGGAAGTTGTGGGAGCTTCATCACTTGAGACTTTCAGGAGGAGATTGGATTGCCATTTGTCAGAAAGGATGTAGGGTCTCCTGCTTGAGCAGGGGGTTGGACTAGATGACCTACAAAGTCCCTTCCAACTGTTAATCTGTTAAAGGCCTACAAAGTTGAAATTTGCCACGTATGTTCCTCTTGGCTTCTAGGTGCTCAGCCCTCTGATGCTAAGAAGTTCTACTCCCCCTACCCACCTGAAAAGAAATCTGTTCCAAATGCAAAACACAAGCAGAGGAGAGGAGTTTCAGGTTCAGTTTTACTTTCACAGCAGCAAGCAGGGGACAGGATAGGGGAGGCTTCTGTGGGACAAGCCTGAGGGAGAGAAGGGGATAGGATAGGGGAGGATTCTGTGGGGCAAGGCTGAGGGAGAGAAGGGGATAGGAGAGGAGAGGCCTCTGTGCAGCAAGGCTGAGGGAGAGAAGGGGATAGGGGAGGCTTCTGTGGGGCAAGCCTGAGGGAGAGAAGGGGAGAGGATAGGGGAGGCTTCTGTGGGGCAAGGCTGAGGGAGAGAAGGGGATAGGATAGGGGAGGCTTCTGTGGGGCAAGCCTGAGGGAGAGAAGGGGAGAGGATTCTGTGGGGCAAGCCTGAGGAGAGAAGGGGACAGGAGAGGCCGATCGTAATTACTCATTAATTTTCAAGCTAAGTGAAAGTGTCGATTTATCAAGCCCGATCACATAGTTCCGTAGTGAAGCACGGGTATTTAGCTAGTATAGATATATATGTATTTTCTTTGACCCATCTGCATTCATAAATGATCTCTTTGCAAAAGTGTCGTTGACAGTATATAACAGGAGTTTCAGCCTATGGACACATTTTGAACTTTGAGAGTGTTACACCCATTCTTAAAAAATAGTTCCCAAGATGGATGCAGGCAATCACGAAAAATCCCATCAGTCATAACACAGTAGGCTGAAGCAGCCCACTATTATTATTATTTTTCAAAAAAAAATCTGATGCTGCCAAAATCTAAAGAGATCCCTCCGGCATTGCTACCAATGTAGATTAAGTTTGAGGCTGATGCTTTGTTGTGCAATATGCCATTTCCCATTCATTATTGTTAATTAAAATATTTTACAAAATAAACAAGGTAGGGAAAAAAGATGGCAGTTGCCAAGGAACATGTTGCCAGGCTAAATGTTACACTGCGTTCCATATTGATGACCCAAGGAATAAAACAAGAACATGTCATCCTGCCCTGCTTTATTCTATTGGTACAGAATAATGTCAGTGCCACTTAAAAGACATAACCAAAATATCATGAGGTTGAGCTTTACTTCCTCAGACTGGCTTGAGAATTAATATCAACCTAAGGAAGATTTTTATCTGTTTTCAAAAAAAAACATATAATGAAATTTTACCCTTTTATGTCCACTTGAGCACATATTTTTAAAATATGTCAGCAATATGGGACATATTTGGGATCAATGGTGCTGCTCTCACAAATGTAATGTGTGACAACTGAAACAAGGCAATTGGTGGCACTTTCTTAAGAGAAAAGGCATGTGTTGACAGGTGGCTAAGCCATTTGTCAATACCTGGTTCCAAGCAGGCTGTTATCTAGGATGTGTGATTTTTGTTTTTTTGTTTTTATAAAACAGAAACTGCTCCCTCATTTTACTGCGCAGAATCCATTCCTCACTGCAGATGCTGTTTTACAGAATAGAATGCCCCAGACTCAATATTAATGTGTGCAACCTCTCTAGCGGACTACAGTAGAGACAAAAAGCAATATGAAGCCATGATCAGGGGTGAAATGCTACCGGTTCGGATCGGTTCAGGAGAACTGGTAGCAGCATGTGAGGTAGCAACGGCTGGCTGGCCACGCCCCCGAACTGGTCCCCCAGTTGCCGCTCGCTTGCCCTGCCCAGTCTCTGCTCTGCAGCTTGCCTTCCTGAAGCGCTGTGCCCCTGATCTGTTTGCCAGGTAAGCCTGCGAAGTCGCGGCCTACCTAGCTGCCCCTGCATCCCCCCACTGTCCCAGCTTGCCTTCCCTACTCCATTCCACATGGCCTGCAGCCCCAACATGCTTGCCTGCCTTCCACACGGCCTTCCCGGTGTCCCCGTGGCCACCTTGCGAAGGCAGGCAAGCATGTTGGGGCCAGCCGGCTGCGGGGAAGGGAGCTAGCAGCTGTGTCTCCACCAAGGACCGCCTGCTGCTGCTCTGAGGCTGAGAGGGTTGGCGGCGGCAGCACTCCGGGATGGTAAGCAGATGCAGTGCAGCCCCGGGACATCCTCCTGCCATCGCAGAGTGCCGCCGCTGCCCCTCTTATCCCCAGAGCAGCAGCAGCGTCTCCACCAAGGGCCACCTGCCCACCCACTGGCCAGGCTGGATGCCGACCTCGGAAGGCAAGCAGGCGTGGGGCACCACTGGGAAGGCTGCTAGTTCCCTTCCCCGCGGCCAGCTGGCCCCGACATGCTTGCCTGCCTTCCACATGGCCTTCCACTTGCCTGCCTTCGCAAGGTGGCCAACGGGACACCGAGAAGGCTGCATGGAAGGCAGGGAAGCATGGCAGGGCTGCAGCCCGCGGGGGAGTAGGGGAGGCAGGCTTACCAAATACGCTGGGCGGAGGACCTAGAAGGTAAGGCCGATGCTGGCGGGGGAAGAAGGCCTGCTGTGTTTGTCTGAGGAGCCGCTTCGCAGGGACATGGCGAGGCTCGCTCGCCTTTTGGGCCTGGCGCGCTTGGCTTCCACAGGGCCTTTGGCCGACTGCCACCCGCTTGCCTTCCCCTCCGCCTCTGATCCTGCTCTCTGCATCCAGCCCATGCAAGGGACGTTCCGCTGCTGGGCCAGGCTGCCTGCCCTCCCAGAGCACTTTCTTCCTTCTCCCGCCGCTGAGAGAGAGAAAGAAAGAAAGAAAGAAAGAAAGAAAGAAAGAAAGAAAGGAAGGAAGGAAGGAAGGAAGGAAGGAAGGAAGGAAGGAAGGAAGGAAGGAAGGAAGGAAGGAAGGAAAGGGAGAGACAGAGAGAAAAGAAAGAGAGACAGAGACAAAAAAAGAGAAAGAGAGAAAAAGAGAGAAAGAAAGAGAAAGAAAGAGGAAGGGAGAGAGAGACAAGAAAGAGGAAGGGAGAGAGAGAGACAAGAAAGAAAGAAAGAAAGAAAGAAAGAAAGGAAGGAAGGAAGGAAGGAAGGAAGGAAGGAAGGAAGGAAGGAAGGAAGGAAGGAAGGAAGGAAAGGGAGAGACAGAGAGAAAAGAAAGAGAGACAGAGACAAAAAAGAGAAAGAGAGAAAAAGAGAGAAAGAAAGAGAAAGAAAGAGGAAGGGAGAGAGAGACAAGAAAGAGGAAGGGAGAGAGAGAGACAAGAAAGAAAGAAAGAAAGAAAGAAAGAAAGAAAGAAAGAAAGAAAGAAAGAAAGAAAGAAAGAAAGAAAGAAAGAAAGAAAGCAAACAAACAGAACTTATGATCACAATTGAGCCCAAAATTTTGGTTGCTAAGTAAGAACATTGTTAAGTGAGTTCCATCACATTTTACAAGTTGGCCATGCCCACCCGGTCACATGACCACCAAGCCACGCCCACAGAACCGGTAGGGACTATTTTTAGATTTCACCACTGGCATGATCTACAAGAATACTAAGTTGCTTTCATTTTGAAATTAGCAGGACAAGAGTCCAAAAGGCAAAGATAAATTTTGTAAAGTCCAAACGGAGAAACTCTTTGTTGTAAGGACAACCCCATCCAAAATAAACTTTATCTTGTAGAAAGTTAGCACCCACCCCTTTCCTAGAAGAATGAAATATTTTGAGAAATATTTAAAAAGGCAGAATATTATATTTCCCTGCATGAGAAATTGAGAAACATGCTCTTGGAAAGCAGCCCCCACCTTTCTTAATATCCCTCAGCAATGTCAGCACTTAAGAGATAAAGAGCTTATAGAGATCTAGGTAGCTCTATTCATGGGCAAAAATTCCCTGCAGCACGGTCTGAACAAAGGTAGGATTAGCACTCAGCCACAATAGGAATTGCCCACGCTCCACTCATTGCATCAGCCCAAACTTCAACCAAACTCAGCTCAGTCAAACTACTGAGATTTGTACATGGCCCCATGGGAGTCTGATAACAGCCAATAGAATACATGTTTTTGAACAGGAACAGGAAGCTCAAGTGCAAAGCCCAAGAGAAGATATTAATACCCCTCACTCTCAACTCCATGTGGTCAGCTACCCAGGACCATCCATGTGGTTCTGCTTCATCATTAAACCATCTTTCCAATCAGCCTCCAGCCTCCATTTTGTCTCCAGTGCCTTTCTCCCGGCTTGAAACTGGACCCAGATATTTCTTCCAACAATCTCAACCCCAAAGTCTCACTTTCTCCATTCCAAGTCTCAACTTTCCTGAAGGAAATTTCATCATTTTCTCCCTCATCCAGCTATCAAGTGGATAGCTATCCACTATCAAGACTGTGTGTGCGCACGCACATGCGAGCAAGCAATGTCACACATAAAACACGTGACTTAAGTTTAAATTTCTACGTTTGCGCGTGGTTTTAGTTTTATGGATGGTAACTTTTGGGCTCAACAGCACGGGAACATAAATATGGTAAACAATGTACCTGAAGGTACACTGGGTCACTCATTCGCAATCACACAACAGTGCACTCAGAAATCTTGCGTAAGAGGGCAAATAAGGCATAAGAGGACAATTTTTCACACTTTTTAAGTAGTATGAAATATGATCGTTTTATTGTGTCTTGAACTGGATAGGCAGGTTTCCTCCACAAATCTGCAGAACACCCGTTCTCAAACCCTATAGAAACAGACAGATCACCACCACCACCACCACGTGGAGTTGCGAACTATCCAAAGCTCGCGATAAAACGTTCCATGGAGAGGGGCGGGGGGAGGGAGGAGAGGCAGGATGGTCCTGAAAGGCGAGGAGACTCATTCCCCCGTGACGTAATGCTTAGAGCGTGCTCGGCTCTCCCTGGCGTGCTTTACGTGCCCGGAAGTGGTACGGGAGGACACGCGGAGAGAGCGTTCTAAAAAAAAAAAGTAGCCCGGGGAATCCAGCGAGAGGCGGTGGAAGGCTTTTGTCAGGTGGTACGGGAAGCTTCAGGGGACAAAAATAGTGCGCGTGCCCACCCCTCCGCTCCCGCCACCCACGGTTTTCGCTGCATGTGGTCAAAATGCCCGGCGTTCGTAAGAATCAAGAACGGAACAGCGACCGCCCAATGGAGCCGCCGCCGGCCGATGTGGGTTTCCGAAGGGATGGAAGCGGTCTGGGTGGGTAGGGAGGGTTGGTGGGCGAGGAATATTGCGGGGGGAGGGGGAGGCGGAGGATGAGTTGCAAATGTCAAAAGGCCCAGCGTGTGGACCCGAAGCCCTCAGCCGCCACCTCGCTCCTGGGGCAAAACTTGAGCCCGGGGGGGAGGGGTCCTGCTTCCCTTTCTCCTCTTGGGGCCTTTTCCAAGGCCGCCTCGCTGCCCTTCGGACGTGGTTCAGAGACACTCCATTCACCTCATTTTTCACTTTTGTCCGCTCCTGGTTGCGTTTAGAAGGCATGGGAATTGGCTGGAAGCGAAAGTAGGCGTTGACAGAGGTTTGGGGCAAAATAGGTCAAATGAACGAGGGTGAATACCCCCATAGGGGGTGGCTTCAACATCTTTTAAAATTGTCCCGTTTCATTTGGATAAGCCATGTATTTTGTGTGTGAGAAAGGGGGGGGAGCCAAGGCAAAATAAGTATACACATTATAAAGGAAGCCTTTTTCAGACTAAGTTTGGGAGAAAACTCAGGTTTTGAGACAAGATTCATTATAACACTGTTGTGTGTAACACTGAGAAGTGGACATGTGTGTTCAAAATCTGTCATGATAAAAAAGCAAAATGAGAGCCAGATATAACTTATTTTTGAAGGCAATAGGAATGGGCTAAAAGTAGGCAAACAAGTTACCCTGGTGTTTAAAATCATGTAATATTCAAAGAAAATTGATTTAGGTCTCACTGCTTCATTGTCTCTGGAAATTGTGTTTCTGTAAAGCTGCAAGTTTCCCCTGATTTGATGTTCTGTCCTTTAAATGTGGGAGAATTTTACAGTGGTAGACTTTTATTCCCCTTGTTGAAACTTCCTACAGATTTGCTACAGGAAATTTGCATAGAACTGGAAAATACTCTGTTTATATCAAGGGTTTGGTACCCATGAATAAAGGTTCTGGGTACCCATTAGTAAAATTAAAATATTCTGTTCCAAATGCATAACTTTATGACAGCTTGCTGTACTAAAAGTATTTTGTCACATTCTGTTCAGAACCATTTTTGTTTACAAAGTGTAAATGATATGAACTTGTTCGAGCTCACATAGTACTTGTTCAAGAAGTTTGTTCAAGCTGTTTTCAGGTTTCTTTTGCTATCACAAATTTTATTTTATAGCAGAATTTATTACAATTCTGATTTTAATTCTTACACAGTTGTTTTATAAAATTGAATACATGTACTGCTTTTTAAAGTGTTCTTAGTAATGAGTGGTCTGCAAGGATCAAATTATTTGTCTAAATGGGAATTGAACATAGTTCAATAAAGGAATGTACTGTTTCAGACTGTTCATTTCAGTTCTATTTATGCATGTATTTGGGAAATCAAAAATGCCTTTTCCTCTGTCTGGTGTAGCTGTCAGGCCTCAGACAGGCCTTTTTTTAACCATATATCCTGAGTTGCAAACTAACTTTATTGCATCCCTGAAAAACATATTCCTTTTCAAAATCCCCACCATGAGTATGATGTGATTAAAACTTGCTGCACATCATTTTTGCAATGTTCAGGACGTACATTTTACTGTAGTATTAATATCTTAATTTCAGTTCATTTTATGATTGCCTTTCTATTTTTATGCTTTAGTGCATGACATATTTTGCATAGTCCTATTTCTGGGAATACTTTCTTTTGTTCCCATTTGCACACCTGTCAAGTGCAAGTCTAATTAACCAATGAACTCTGTTTCAGGGTTTGAAGTCCTTCAGATTAACTGGGATATTGAATGCTATAGTCCAGTTTCTCCTCAGAAAGTAGTGCATTCTCACAAGTTATGTCTGAATACATGAATTACACCTGTTAGCAGTATTAGTAACTCTTATTTTCCATCCTTTTGTAATTACAGTAGAGCAGTATAGTTATACAGTTCTCAAGGTTCAAATTATACCATGCTTCAAACAAAAATTGAAAGAGAATGAACTCATACATGGTGCATATTTTCCTGTGCTTATCACTATTAATAAATGAAAGTAATTTAGTACATAGGACTGAATGTTACTAAGTCATTACATATATGTGTAACATGGTGAGTGATTCATGTATCTCGTGCGCAGAGGTGAATTTATTTTGAACTCCATTACTGTTGTATATTTCAGAATCTCAGACTAGCGTGCAGATTAGTTAATTCTAAGATTCATATGTAGAATATGTTGTTCACCCATCAGGAATTATAGTGAAATATATCAAAGCATGACTGTTTTGATTATGGCACTTTATTATAATTTGTTGCTCTTCTCTTTTCAGGATTATGCAAAAGAAAGGTATGGAATATTGCCAATGATACAGTCACAGGAAAAACCAGGTCAGTTTCAAAATTCTGTAAAACATACAGAGACGTAGTAATACAATAAGTAACATAGTGCTGATCGTGGCCTCAAATTAGTTTTGTTTCTAGCTTTGATGGAGGCAGTTTGAGCTTTTCCGATATTCTCAGGAGGATCTTCAGCCAATACAACATACGTACACACTTCAAATCCAAGAATACACTAAGGCAGAAGCTTATCCACCCCAAGGATAAAACACGCAGACACAAACTGAGCAACGTGGTATATGCAGTACAATGCAGTGAGCCATGTGCAGATCTGTTGGGGAAATAAAACAACCACTTCATAAATGCATGGCACAGCATAGAAGAACAAACACATCAGGACTAGATTCAGCTGTCCATCTGCATTTAAAAGACAAAGACCACTCTTTTGAAGACAGCAAAGTCCACATTTTGGACAGAGAGGACCGCTGGTTTGAAAGGGGGGTCAAAAAGGCCATCTATGTCAAAATTGAACAACCCTCTCTCAACAGAGGGGGAGGGATATGACATCTATCTCCAGTCTACAACACAGTCCTTTCAACAGTTCCAAGAAGGCTCCACACCCATTTGCACCACTCAGGTGACCCTGATGACACAGATAAACCTCCAGGTGGCCTCAAAGACTCACTAAAAGAATACAAATGGAGTGTAAAGGTAAAGGTTCCCCTCGCACATATGTGCTAGTTGTTCCCGACTCTAGGGGGCAGTGCTCATCTCCGTTTCAAAGCCGAAGAGCCAGCGCTGTCCGAAGACGTCTCCATGGTCATGTGGCTGGCATGACTAAATGCCAAAGGTGCACGGAACACTCTTACCTTCCCACCAAAGGTGGTCTCTATTTTTCTACTAAATTTTTACATGCTTTTGAACTGCTAGGTTGGCAGAAGCTGGGACAAGTAATGGGAGCTCACTCCGTTATGCGGCGCTAGGGATTCGAACCACTGAACTGCCGACCTTTCTGATCGACAGGCTCAGCATCTTAGCTACTGAGCCACTGCATATAAATCCTTCCATTCCCCACCATCCAGTCAGAGCTGAAGAAGCTTCTTGGATGAGAAGCAAAACGTCTTCAAAGAAAAACCAGAAAGTCCAGTTGCCTCTTGAAAAAAGCAGCTTTGGGAGAACCATGACCTGGATGACTGAGAACCTCCATGGACATATCCCAACATTACCATTACTATAGTTGTGCTTGACTTACAACCAATCATTTAGTGACCGTTCAAAGTTACAATATCATTGAAAAATGTGATTTATGACCTGTTTCCATACTTATGACCATAGCAACATCCTCAAAAAATTTGGACACTTGGCAATGAGCTTGTATTTACAGCAGTTGCAACATCTCAGGGTCATGTGATCACCATTTGCAACCTTCCCAGCTGGCTTCTGACAAGCTAAGTCAATGGAGAAAGCTGATTTCACTTACCACTGGATTCATTTAATAACTACAGTGATTCATTTAACAATCCCAGCAAAAAATATTGTAAAATTGGGCAATCGCTTAACAATTGTCTTGCTTAACAACAGTGATTCTGATCTCAATTGAGGTCAGAAGTCGAGCATTACCTGTATTCACAAATTCCTATAGCTATGTTGTAGCCATTTCCATTATAGAAACATAAATACGAATATTGGAATTATACGATACTGCAGGACTATTGAACTTCTAGACAAGAAAAGAAAGTTCATATGGGAGAAATTTGTGCCATTGGTCTCACCTAATTATTTCATATGTTTACATAGTTATCAAATGCATATGATATTTTGCCAGGAGAGACTAGCTCTTATACTGATATGCATAGATAAGTCTTGATGAGAGATGGTATTCTCAGGGCTCATAGGCAAAAGCCATGTACATGTTTCTCTTACCATTTATTGGTAGGCCATTCCAGCAGCTTTTATTTTATGGTCTTTCTAGTGTCTATGAGGAAAAGAAAAATAATAGAATATTGTTCTTCATCTATAGTGAGGCAGGAGATTAAATGTGTTACATAAATGTAAGGAATTTTCTACATCACTTATAAAAGTACTCACGAGATTCATATCTCTTATGACTAGAGATAATGTTCTGAATTTTCTGAACATACAATTTTTAATCTTTTATTATTTTAAACAGATCTATTTGAGAAGGAAATTATATTGAATTATTCTGGTATTTAACTATTTTGGACTTTTTTCCATAATAACATTTGAAATAAGTTTCAAAGTTATTATTAAATGTTAAACGTCTCTGGAATCTAGAACATAATTATAGATTTTCAAATATTCATAGAGACATTTATGGACAAGGAGTGCACAGTGGCAAATTTCTGCCATTTTTCCTTGTCTTCCCTGTTCCCCAATTCCATTTTATTATCCACCTAAACTAGGAGAATACAGGGGCTTTAGGGGAATACAGGGGCTATAGAAGAGTCAGAATTGCTGTTTTGCCCCATTCCCAGCAACACATTAACAAGTATAAGCCTGGATCCAATCCACAATTTTGCTAAGAGATTTAATAAATAGTTTTTCATGTAAATATGAATAAAATGTTCTCAATATATGTCACTATCTTTTATATGCAGATCGTGTGTTGGTACGAATAAAGGATTTGACAGGAGAGAAAGCTGATGAAACTGTTTGGGTTCGTGGCAGGATTCATACTAGTAGAGCAAAAGGTGAGACTGCTTCTTTTGACATTGAAAAGGTCAAGCATTATAGCAATAGCAATAGCACTTAGACTTATATACCGCTTCATAGTGCTTTACAGCCCTCTCTAAGCGGTTTACAGAGTTCAGCATATTGCCCCCAACAATCTGGGTCCTCATTTTACCCACCTCGGAAGGATGGAAGGCTGAGTCAACCTTGAGCCTGGTGAGATTTGAACAGCTGAACTGCTGAACTAGCAATCAGCTGAAGGTCGCAATGCTGCTTTTAACCACTGCGCTATCTCGGCTCCTTGCCTTGGTGTGTTTCTTATATGTATTTCTATTGCTTACATCCCATGTATCCTATCTTTTTCCACTTCTACTTCCATTGCTGCCATATGTTCTTTTCCACGTATTCATTCATATACTTGTGATCTGTGCATAACATTTATTTTGGTTTTAAACATCACCAAATTCAAAAACTCAAGATGATGTGAACGTTAAAAACCATAAAATAAGTTGAAATCCACTGAAACAGAAAATTGGGGTGAAAAAAAATACAGATAAGAATACTAGCTACCCATCATCCACCAGTTAGGATCACAAATTTCTTTGGCCTCTGGGAGGATGATATTCCAGATGATGGTGACAGTAACAGAAGGAGGTATGCCTTTGGGGTCCTACAGGGTGGTACTGCTTAGTTGATAGAACCCAGAATATGCCCACTCTGAGATCTTACAGGACAGGCAAAGACAATTGGAGAAGGGCAATACCACAAATAACTCTTTTAAAAGTCATATACAACTTTATATGGCTTATAGATGACAATTAACAAGTTGTACCAGAAGCCCACTGGTAAATTGTGCACCTCATAGAAGAGAAAAGTCACGTAGATGCATCAAGATGTACCTGAAATTGCTTGCATGCTTCATTTCATTGCCATGGGCTGAGGTATCATCAATATGCTGATGATACTCAATTGTTATTCTCTTCCCCTAGTGAATTAAGCAACGATGTGGACATCTTATTCTGGTATTTAGAGGCTGTGAGGGTCTAAAGAAGAGCTAGCTTCAACTGAACCCTGGAAAGACTGAGTGGCTCTAGGGACCCTCTAGTTCTGGTGCTATGGCATCTTTGTTGCTAGATGGGACTACATTGCTCCAAACGGATGTTATGAGCAATCTAGTGGTGGTCCCGGTTTCACAACTCCTGCTTGAGAAGCAGGTGGCAGTCATGGGTCGGAGGGATTTTGCACAACTTTATGTTGTGCACCAATTCTCCCATGCATAGATCAAGAGGGTCTTCTCATGTTCACTCATATCCTTGTTACCTCTCAGTTGGACTATTGTAATGTGTGCTGCATGGCACTGCCCTTGAAGAGTATCTGGAAACTTCAGCTGGTGCAAAATGCAATGGCACAGGCAGTTCTGTATCCTCATAGAACACACATTACACCTTTACTTTCTGACTGCATTGGTTACCAGTTTGTTTCCAGATCCAATTCAAATCAAATCAAATCCATGATCCAACCATGTCTTTATCTGACGCCAAAATTCCTTGGCTTTTGTACATGACCACCACATATGATAAAATGATCCTAACGCTGAGTTACATTTCCAACACTGCGGTGATATATTCTTATTCATTTTCGCTAATCTTGTAGGTGGAAGGTGCCACCTATAAAACATTTTATATAAATTTTCTTTATACGCGGTGGCTAACGTTAATTTCCTATTTCTCTCCCATAAATCTTGCCATTTATCCAATTCAATATTGTAACCAAAATTTTTGGCCCACACTCCCATAGTTTCCTTCACTTGCTCTAGCTGGAAGGGATCTTGAAGATCTTCTTGTCCAACCCCCTGCTGCTCAAGCGGGAGATCCTATACCAGTGATGGCGAACCTATGGCACGGGTGCCACAGGTGGCACGCGGAGCCATATCTGCCGGCACGCGAGCCATTGCCCTAGCTCAGCTCCAATGCGCATGTGTGTGCCCGCCAGCTGATTTTTGGCTCACACAGAGGCTCTGGGAGGGCGATTTCGGCCTCCGGAGGGCCTCCAGGGTGGCAGGGGGAGCGGTTTTGCCCTCCCCAAGCTCCAAGAAAGCCTCTGGAGCCTGGGGAGGGCGAAAAATGGGCCCACCGGGCCCACTGGAAGTCGGGAAATGGGGGAGTGGGGGGGTCGTGCACGCATGTGCAGGAGGGTGGGTCAAGTGAGGGGCTTTGAATTATGGGTGTGGGCACACACACGCGTGCAATAGCGCGCACGCGCACTATTTCGGCACCCGAGGAAAAAAAGGTTCGCCATCACTGTCCTATACCATTGCAGTCAGGTGGCTGTCCAGTCTTTCTTAAAAACCTCCAGTGATAACCTACAACTTCTGAAGGCAAGCTGTTCCACCGGTTAATTGTACTCACTGTTAGGAAGTTTCTCATTAATTCCAGGTTGCTTGTCTCCTTGATTAGTTTCCATCCATTGTTTCTTGTCTTGCCTTCTGCTGCTTTGGAAAATAAGTTGACCTCCCCCCCATCTTCTTTTTTCATTTTTATCATCTAAATTCATAGTGCTGGTTTTGACATTTAAAGCCCCATGTGGCATAGACCCGAGTTATTTGAGGGACTGCTTCTCCTCAATTACATCTTCCCATCGCACCAGAGCTAGTAGAGGGGATATGCTGCAGCTTTCACATTTAGAGACCTACCTTTGATGGACCCTAGGCAGTGGATCTTCTCCGCTGTGGTGCCCATGTTGTGGGATATCTTTCTCACTGAGGCTATTCTAGCACCATTGCTCCTGACTTTCCGAAAGTCTTTAAAGACCTGGTTGTACTATCAGGCCTGGAATTCCCGGACTAATGGATGGATCCATTATTGTTAACATCTCTTTGCCCATTATTTTTTTAGCTGTTTTATAGTTTTTAATAATTTTAATAATTGTTATTTGTGAATTATAGTTTTTTTTAACTTTGTTGTACTCTATCCTGAGTCATTGGTTTGAGAGATGGGCAGCTATATAAATTTATATAGCATATAAACATAATATATAAATTGTTATGTTTTATATAAGTTTTAAGAATAAATAATTTCTGGACCAGTGATAGCTTCAAGGGCAGCCCCATATAGAGCACCTTACAATAATCCAGATGAGAAGTAATTTGGATGTGAGTGACTTTAGTCATTTCTAGAGCAACTTGTTAAAGGCTAAATACCCAGGAAAATTAGTAACAGCACAGGAAGTTTGCAAATCAGAATTCCAGGTTATGTCAAGCCTGGAATTTGAGTTAAGCAAATACAAACATTTTTAAGAATTCTAGCTGCTAGTTACAATTGATAAAAAGACTGAGATAGTAAAGTGTTCCAATCTACTGTTTGAAATAGCAGCCTGGGAAGTTTGCTCATGGGAACAGTACAGGAGAGAGATGTGTCAGCATGACATTTTGGATGAGAGCGTTGGATATTTCCTTGTGGGAATGCCATCTTCTAGACAGATGCAGCAGGACAGAGTGTTGGCTTCTAGATTATAATTCTGATAGTAGATGCTCTAGGTTTCTGCCTCCTTTTTTCTACTCCTTAACATGGATTTTTATGGAATTTTTTTTAATATAAGAAAAGCACATTCTCTTAATGACTGAAGTTCTGTGAACACTTCTACAATAAACATGTATATTTACTCTAATTGTTATGTTGAATTTTATAACTCCGTCAACTTTTTTGTGATGAGAATATAGCTAAGTACCCTTTTAAATGCCATTAAGGTCATAAAAAACATTTAGCATTCATTTAGATTTAAAGTCTCAAAGCATTACTGAATTAATAGTCATGCTAGAATTTCTTTTTTCAAACTAAAATCATGGCTTTTTATGTACTATCATACAGTTTAAAGAAATGAGAAACCCTGGAACAAATTGAGCTTTCATGTTGTGCAAAATGAAATGCTTCAGTTCTTTAAAGGGAAAAGGGAAAAGGGGAAAAAAGCTGCTCTTAACAGCGACCTCAGAGGAAGTTCTCAGTCTGAGCTCCATACTATGTCTTATGCAGGCAGACCCACCTGCCTGTCATTTTTCTTCACTATGGAAACAGGTTTTCTTGGACATCTGCTTCTAGCACACAAACTTTAAATATGTTTTGACATCTTTAGGTGGCATCTGAAACTAACAGTTGTGTTGATCAAAATTTATTTCCTGTGTAGACAAAAACAGTGTTCTATAAGATCACAGTATTAGGACAAAAGCCTGTTGCTTTTTTAAAAAAAGCATTTAGTGATGGTGGAAACAACAAACAGTTGCACGATATAGTTCTATAGTAAAGTAGATCAAATGACATATTATTTTGTGCCACTAATTCTGTGAAAATCATATTGTTAATCTCCCCTCTGAAAAGTAGGATACAGACAAATGTTAAGAGCATTCATGCTGTGGCTCATCAAGTCTGTGAACAGAGCCAGCCACTGTCAGTTCACATTCTTGTATTGTGACACTAATTTTGCTCTTAGTAATTGGATTGGTTAGTGCCATGTTCATTATTCCAAGTCTAAGCTTTTACTATATGAGATTTCCAATAGGTAGATCCAGGTAAGCAGTTGGGGGGTGAAACGGAATTCCCCTATTTTCTTGGTGTTAGCTATAATACTGTAACCTGAACTGCTTGACTGATAATAACTGAAAACTTTCAGATTGAGTCTTCTTTGGGTTCCCTTAGTCTTCCCTTAGTTTTAGAGCTAGTATCAATTTCTGCAGAAGCTGATTCACTATTTTAGGAAATGCATCTCTTTAACAAAACTTCTTAAAACAGGTCAAGGAAGTTGAGTAATTCCTAGAATTATAGAGGTATTGTAACAAATGTTAGAATATTTTAAACAATGGCTATTTTCTGCATTATTTGATAAATAATATATCTCTTAACTCAAGAGACAGAATCTTGCCAGTGTTCTTCTTAAAAGATTAAAAAAAAATGAGCCCCATAAATTCTAACTTTTCTTCTATTAAAATGAGGACTTTAGATAGAAATGCAAATAAATAATTTATCATAATATTCTGAATGCTCCCATTCTGACTTAATATATTGTATTTATATGTAAATAGGTTTGTTCTTCAATATCTTCTTTGATTTCATCCCGCTTTCATTCCGCAAATTATTTTCTGTTAAAATATTTTTAAATTGTTCACGTGCTTGATGAATAAGCATAGCAATTCAGTACAGGTAGTCCTCGAATTACAACCATTCTTTTAGTGACCGTTCGAAGTTAGAACAGCATTGCAAAAAGTGACTTGTGACCATTTTTCGCACTTATGGCTGTTGCAGGTTCCCCATGGTCACAAGATCAAAATTTCGATGCTTGGCAACTGGCATGTATTTACAAAGGTTGCAGTGACCCAGGATCATGTGATCATATTTGCAACCTTCTGACAAGCAAAGTCAATGGGGAAGCCAGATTCACTTAAGAACTGTACTACTAAGTTAACAACCGCAGAGATTCATTTAACAACTATGTCAACTTTTCAACTTTTGTGACTTTCTTTTAAAAATTGGGCAGCATCCAGTGGTGGGTTGTAAAATATTCTGCATGCGCGGAAGCATCTCGGGCAGGTGGGCAGAGCCTCCCGCCACCGGCGCTACCGGTTCTAAGAACCGGTCCGAACCGGGAGCAACCCACCGCTGGCAGCATAGTTGTAGTGGGGAAGAGGGCGATTTTCCTTCACCTTTAAAGGAGAAAAAATGTCACTTGTACATAAAAAAGTAAATGTATTAGAAGCTATGCCGATTACTGCAATTCATGGAATGGAATACTTTTAAAAATAACATGAAAATAACTTTGATTACTCTTTGGAAGATTTGGTTGTCCTTCCTTCAGTGTAGTAGAATAATAATCCATAATCAAGATCATTGTTAAAATAAAAGTTTAGGATTTTTAAAAATTTTGCTTTTAGTAAGATTTTATTTGGAGTTAAGGTCATGAGCCTCACATTGTGAAGTTAAGTACTGTAATAGTGGAGTGAAAGTTTAGAACGCATATAACGATATTCTGATTTACAAACTAAAAAGTTGATTTGTCAACAGAAGGCTCACCAGGCTTACGTATTTCTCAGTTTTATTATGTATTCATAGATTCGAAAATTATTTACCGTATTTTTCGGAGTATAAGACGCATCGGAGTATAAGACGCACCTTAGTTTTGGGGGAGGAAAACAAGGAAAAAAGGCCTCTGCCTCCAAGCAATTTGCCAAACAGCAAATAGCACAGATGATATACACTGTTTGCTGTGTATTTCTGTGCATGTGTGCCTGACCCACAGAAATAGCAAAGAATTGGAGAAATGTACATTATGCCAGAAAGTTTTCTTAAATGTAGTCACACTAACTCCTCCCAATTATTTAAATAGATCTACTCCAAGGTAAGTCAGGATTTAACTCTAATACTAAATAGGACACTGTTACATTTCAGACTATACTTGTACAGAGCTGTTAAAATTAATTAAAATTTTGGAAGTATACATTATTCTCTATTATTTAAAAGAAGATACAATAGCACTGGACCTCTTCAGAGCAAGCATTCATTTTAAAAAGCGTCTTTATTTTGTTAAGTTGTCTAGAGGTCTCCAACCTTGGCAACTTTAAGACTTGTGGACTTCAACTCCCAGAATTCCACAGCCAGCAAAGCTAACAAAGCTGGCTGTGGAATTTTGGGAGTTGAAGTTCACAAGTCTTAAAATTGCCAAGGTTGGAGACCCCTGGCTAGAACAATAATAAAGCAGTCTTTAAAAAATAAGTCTAATAATTTGAACATTCTACAGACATTTATAGTTATTCACTTACCCCCTTGCATCCAGCAGAAAATAAAAATCTGCGTGTCTCTCCCAGCTATTTGCCTCTTTGCAGCTAGTTTCACTTTCATTTTCCCACGTCGCAAATCAGCTGTAGGTCGGGAAGTTGCTACTGACTTGCTTGGCTTTACAGGCGCTTCCCTCTTCGGGCAAGCAGGTAAATTGCTGGAAGACAAAGGGTGGCCTTTGACAAAGAGGCCAAAGGGTGGGGGTGGCTGGGTCAGTGGGGCTACCGAAGTTTTCACCCTCTTTTGGGGGGTAAAAAGGTGCATCTTATACTCCGAAAAATACGGTAAATGATATGCCGCTTTTTACAAAGGTTTATCATTGAGTAGATTAAAGTATAAAGCAAAAGTTGTTAAAACAATACAATTAAACAATCAGTGAAGATGATCTAATAACGTGGCATTCTTCAAAAAGAATGAGGTTTTAAGGTGCTACAAATAAAAAAGCCAATGCAGATTATAAAGCATATTGACTTGTACTACAACTTAATAACTGGACAGTTACATTCAGTTCCAAGTTGAAATAGGGAAGTCTTGACAAAATGTTAATGTTAAAAGCATTATAGCATAGTTAATTAAGATGTGGCTTGCTCTGATGCAAGAGGAGTTTCAACTAACAAATCATCAAGATTTAAAAATTGCTACTTTGCTCACATGGCCTTATCACAAAGCCTGATCAAGGAGTACATCTTGATTGTCATCCCTACTAGATAGACCAGATCTGGAAACTGACTCCATAGGAAGACTAGAATTGTATTTTACTGAGACATACAATACTGTAGTAATAAAATCTTGCAAGTCTGCCTGGGTTTCTCCTTCCCTCTCTCTTATACCCCAGGGAGTCAAGAGGAGCCAGTCTTTCATGCCTCCCTAGTCTCGGTGCATACTTCTGCACCTGTTACTGTCTTAACAGCTTCCGGTTGGTTTCCCCAAGGTGACCCCCTATAAAAATCGTAATTACTTCTTTAGGGGAACTGTAAACAGGTCAGTAAAGTCCTGTTCTGTCCTATTCAAAGTCATAAAATAGACATAAATATTTTTAATTGTCCTGATTTTTTTTCTTCCCAATTGCTCCCTCACAGCATCTCTCAGTAGACATTACTATTGGAGACAATGGAGAATTATATAATACAATGCAATTTAAATGCTATAGGATTGAAGGTAGTCTAGTTCCCTGTTCTGGAAAAATATTCTATTCTGTACCACCACGTTCCATTGAATAGAGTTGTTTCAGAAAGGGAACATGATGGATGTTTGCAAAAGCTGCCATAGAAGTGACCTCTGTGGCACAAAATATCTTGGGGTGAAATCCTAGATATAATTCTGTCTGATACAGAAGACTTTAGTGCACTAATCCATACCCTCATATACTTTCAGTTAGATCATTGTACTTTGCTTTTTGTGAGTCTTCCATAAATGTAGTTTGGAAACTTCAATTGGTGTTAAATACAATAACTGGAATTAATATTTATGATTATGCTAGTAATATTGTTCGTTGACTCCCAGTATGTTTCAGGCCCAATTCAAAGCTCTTGTATTGATTTACAGATTTCATCATGATGTTGAGTTTATAGTATCTGGATAAATGTCTCTTTTCATATGTTTCTATATTATTTCTATATACCGGTAGTAGATAGATGCCAAGTCAAAGAGAGTTGTAGAAGTTCATAAACTGGGCCTGTTTCACAAGGGGAGGAAACTATCATTCTTAAAATACATTTATCAGTATTCAACTAGGAGAGACAATGTACATGTTTTTTCTTTTTATGCACATTTTTGTCTTGTCTAGTTTTGCTTTGTTTTTGTATTTTTTTGCACTTTGTATTTTAATCTTTTGTATACAAAAATTATATATAAAAATATATTATGGAGTAGGGTTAATTGCAGGTTCATATTTAAAAATTAATTGAAATGAATTTTAGAAACTCCTTTTAATACAATATTTGTTGTTATATGGGATAACTTACTAACTAACCTACAATAAATCACTAACAGGAAATTCCCAAAATATTATTTATATTGTTATTATTCTATTAAGTATTATTATTAGAAATAACATAGCACAATGAAAGACACATCTTTGGCTGGTATTCTTTGAAAATTTGTGTTCTAGCCAGGAACCTAGGAATTATCCAAGTAATATTAAAATGATATAACATGTCCCCATCAATTTTTTTTTGCAAATATGTAGCTGATATAGTACAAATATTTAATTCTTGTAATATATATAATCTGTTTTAATTTCACCCAGTGCCAATAACTGTAGGAATGACTCTGCAAAATTTTTCCATAATCTATCTAGTTTGAATGTTAAATCTCTATATTTCATCTTTTCCCAGTTCTTTTTTCCTTGATTCTTTTGTTCCCAGGTTTAGCTATATTTGCACAATTACTCTTTTTAATTATTGTTACATGAGGTGTATTGTGTTGTAGAAGGCAATTAGTTTGTAAGTGAAAATCCCACAAAATTTTAGCATAATTTTCAACTGCTTGCTCAATTTTGTGGTCATATTACCTTCTGGAAATGTGTAACTTTATTTTTTTGTACAGATATCCAAGAATCATAGTGACTATTCTGTCAAGATGTTGTTTGAGCAATGTTGCTACATTCACTAATTATATGATCTTAGGTTTCATTTTTTTCTTCATAAAGTGTTCATTTGCTATAGTTGATACATATGTTAAATATTTGATTTCATCTTTTTTGTTTGTAATTTTTATTTATTACCATTACTTGAAACAAGTATACCATATGCCAAGATTCCTTTCTGAAACCAAATCTGTCAAAAGAGACATTGGTAAGAGAAAGATTAGAGTATTTTTAACCTGATAACCAATCCAGATTAAGATACCTGCTTATAGAGCTTGATTCATAATTATGATGCCATTTCTGTACTGGGCAACCAGGAAGAAATGGTAGATGAGTTGGAGAAGGCAGAACTACAGATGCTGAATTTCATTTTTGACATCTTGGAATAGCCAAATTAAAATGATAAATGCTCATCCAACATAGGGTACTGGAGAAAACCTATAGAAAGCCAGCTCTGGAGGCTTTGCTTGACATTGCTACTGCTACTGCTCTACCTGAAGTAAATTATAGTCTAGCAAAGAATGGGGCATGAATCTGCAACCTGTAGCCTCCCAGATAGTTTACACTTCAGTTCTAATTGTGGTTTAAAATATCTACAAAGCATCAGGTTGCTTAACTCTTGATTAAAGAAGTACCTGAAAAAGCATCTGTGTTTGTTCAGTGTCTGGCTTCCCCCTTCTGTTCAATGACATTTATTAAGTGCTTTGAACGTGCCAAATTAAGTCAAAAAGGTAAAACCACTGAGGCGGATTAGAAACCTCAGAATCAGCCTATTCTGCTTTGAACTTTAGTTACCTTAGATCTGGAGGTATTGCCTTGGTTTGTGTATCTTCATCTAAAATGTTTGCATAAGTAACTACATTATTCTTTACATCATATTATTTTTATCGTTTAGCAATATACTATCCCCTGATATTTTTTCCCTAAAGGGCAATTTCCTTTAACAAAAATAAGAAAAATAAATTCAAGATTATTGTGGTGGAAAAGCCGCAGCAAAGACTGTGCAATACATGTCTGTGATTGTGCTTTGCTTTATACGTCTAAAGTCTGGCCTGATATTAAAGGAATAGACCATATATATATATATTTAATTCATTCAGAAACTTCCCATGTAATTTGTCCTGGAAACACTTGCATTATTTCTTCGTCTTTCTTTTCAGGAAAACAGTGTTTCTTAGTCATACGTCAGCAGCAGTTTAACATCCAGGCTTTAGTGGCTGTGGGAGACCATGCAAGTAAGCAGATGGTAAAGTTTGCTGCCAAGTAAGTAAGCAATTATATCCTGTTACCACAGTGGACAATTGTGGGAATTCTGGCTCCCGGGGGTTGGGACCCTTTTCACACATTAACATCAATGCTGTACTTGTTTTTTAAAATGTAGGTATTTAAAATTTGTCAGTTCACTATAACATTGAACGCCTTAACATTTACAAAAGACAAAATGGAACCCAGGCCTGAAGTTCATTCTGAGCTGCTAAAGGGACATTCTTTGCACAGACAGTTCCCATTTATTTCAGCTAGCTAACAAAACGATTGGCAAGTTCAGCTCTGAGACGTTATTTTCTTGGATGTCTCTGTGTCCCTGTGAACTCAGTCTCAACCTTTTTTTTTTCTTTTAAGTATCTGTTCCTAGCTATGCGATGTATTTCATCTTGTCTAAAGAGCAAGGGCAAATTAAAAGGTGTTTAGAAGTTCAGCACTGCAATTTTTTTTCTTAACAGGGACAGGATTAAGAACCTAATTTACATTCCATTAATTGGTCTCATTGGTGCTTAATCTTGTTCTGTGTAGGGGTTTTTTTCCCCCTCATCAAACATTTTCCTAATAGTAATTGACTCTATTTCTGTTTTACCCAAAAGGACTGCAATCAATGGGCTTCTCCTTTTTGTAGATGTCTTTAAAATTTTGGCCTGATGAGGTGACGGTTTGTTGGGTTACCAAAGTAATCTGGCTGGATGACTTTGGGCCAGTCACACAAACTCTTAGTCCAAACTACCTCACAGGATTGTTGTTGTGGGGAAAATAGGAGGAGGAAGGTGAGCTGGATATGTTTGCCGCCTTGAGTTATTTATAGACAATAATAAAGGCAGGATACAAATCAAATAAATAAATAAAATCTGGAAACAAGGACAGAAAGCAAGTTTCCTGGAAACAAACTAAACAATGGACCAGAGTACTTCTAGACTTGCTTTTAGAACTGTTTGAGTCTGAGTCTGTTTCCTGATATTTACATTAAACGTGAGAATGAGAAAGGGAGTTGGGTGTTAAGGAGTCTTTTTGTTCTAAGATGAATAACAAAATGTACGTACTTAACAATTATTCACTTTTTAATTGGTATGTTGTATCCAGATTTAAGGATTACTTCAGTGATTAAAAACATACTAGTACAAGATGTTTGAAATGCTGCTGTTCTCCTTCCTTTTGTCAGTAAAAGAATGAACTCTCGTGATAATCCAGGTTTTAGTCAATTGAAATCTCAACAGGACCCCCCCCCCTTTTTTTTTCTAGCCCTGTCGCAATTTTTAAATACTATTAAAAATGACAATGTAAGCCTAAACTTGTCCTAATATGTTTTTAAAAGCCCCTTCTGAACTGAAGTAAGCAGAAATGTTAAATCTACCATTGCAAACGTTGGCTTCCCCGAAAAGCCAGTAGAGACCCCATCCAGTTGGCCATTTACAGCCACCAGAGGTGGGTGTCTTATCTGTGCTCTACCCTATAGAAATATCACAAGTGTAAATAGTTCCGATGGTCAAGAGAAGGAGATGATGAGATTCATACTTTCTGAAAAAGAGAAATTCCAACAGATCTAGCAATTCAAATTGATGGAGATTATTACTTCTCCTTTCTGAACTGTTATGACATAATGCTTCACTGGACCCAATCTCTATTGAAGTATTCCCCAATCTGATGTCCTCCACATTATTTAGACACTGTTCCCATAGTTTTGAAAGTATCGTGTCAGGCAGGGTATCTCCAACTATATACACGGTTGTGCACAAAATAAAAGCTCCCCATAGAGTTCCTATGGAATAACGTGTGGGGTGTTAAGTATTCCATATAGTAATGTAACAAAAGCTGAATGATCCCAAGCGTTTACCAGCTTGTCAGATTTCTTTCCTTGCAGTATAAACAGGCAACCGTTAATTCATAGAACAAGAATCTTGCTTAATAATATTTAGTAGAAGAAAGGTTACCGTTACAACACAATTGCAACCAGTACCTGTTTACAAATTTACTCTTCTCTGCTTTCTTCCCCTTTTTTTGTCTAGAGCTAAAAGCTCTATGTCTTATTTATGAAGACATAAAAGGTTGCATCAGTTCCCTGTTTTATTAGCCCACTATGAGAAGTAATTCATACTGCCTTGAGAAACATTGAGAGTTTTTTTACAATAATTTTATTAAGGTTTACAAATACAAAGATCAAAATCTAAACTGAATTAAAGAAAATATAAAAACTAAAAACTAAAAGTGAAAAGAGATATGAAGAAATAAAAAAAATACATGACTCCCTCCTTCCTTCAGGCAAGTATAAACAACCTGGATAACTTAACACCTTGTCTTGTACTTCAGTTTAAAAAAATAGCTTCCTTATGATTCAGTCCCGGTCAAGCTGAAATCCCATTATAAATAATCAGAAATAAAGCATATATATATTTAACCCTGATCAAGCAGATTCATTTTATAACTTTTCTATTTTAAAAAATGTTCCATTTTTTCTCCCATCAAATAGTGTCCCACATCGATTCCTTAACATTTTCTCTTTGTCATCTTTCAAGAACAGCTGCAGAAGTTTCTCTTTGTCTCCTCTCCTTGGTTTCACGCATTACTTTTGTAAATCCAGATAAGGCTTTCCAGCTCATTCTTCTGATTTATTATTTGTATGCGCCCTTTAATTATTAAGACATCAACTGTTTCATTTGTAAATCAATTTTGGTGTTGTTTTCTATATCACTCTTATACACCAAACATTTTAAAATCCATTTTCAGATCCACAGCATATTTCACCATACCACTTTTGTAAGCAGCATTTTTTTTTAAACTCCAAATCCACATTTAAATCTGTCTCAGTTATTTCTCCTATATCCGTGATGGCGAACCTATGGCACGCGTGCCGGAAGTGGCACGCAGAGCCATCACCCGTTGCTCTTCCAGGTTCTGGTGTGCCGGCCAGCTGGTCTTCACGGAAGTGCCAGAAACCGGAGGAGCAGGTGGCCGGTGCGCATGCGCACGCTGAGTAGATGATCTTCCTATTCTGGCGTGTACTGGCCACCTGGTCTTTCTATTTCTGGTGTGCATGCACGCGCGAAGACCAGCACGCAACAGAACCCGCAAGGGGAGCAAGAGCAAGGGGAGCAGAGCTGCCAGCCAGCACAAGCGGGCCGGGGCTTCCCTCCCTCCCCGCCCGAGCAGGCTTCTTGTGCTGCTCCAGCCTGCGACACTGCCGCACATCCGCAGTCCAGCTCAGGCGCACGGAGCAGGGGGGCAGGGTTTGCTGGCTGGATGGCTGGCCACCCCGCCCGCCTCTCCTGCCACTGCAAGGGGGCATCGGCAATTCTCACATTGCCGCTTCTGGCCAGGATGCTGGAGCAGGAGGAGCAGCCGTCAGGGAGGCGAGCTGCCCCAGAACGGTCGGAGGAGAGCGCAGCATAGAGACGATGCCGACAGGTAAGAGGCATGCCGGCCGGGAAGCGACCGTGAAGGGGGGTCTGTGCTGGCTTGTTCTCAGTGCAGGCTGGGGGGGGGTGCTTCATCCTGGCCAGCGTTGGGGAGAAGCTCTCCCACCTGCTGGCCTCACAATTCGAACCCCGGGAACACCGACGCTCCTTACCTCCAAGGCTGGGAAGGGGCTCCGGCTTTCCAGCGGAGGGAGGCGGCCCAACTTTCTCTCCCTGTCCGGGGCTGTGGAACCTGGTCGTTGGTGGGGATATGCTGCCACCCTGAAGGGGGGCAGGGGGACGGGCAGGGGGGCGCGAGGACCCCTGAAAGGCCAGGCGGAGCCAGCGCATGCGCACCAGACAGCTGGTCTTCACGCACGCATGCACACCAGAAACTGGAAGATCATCTGCTTTTCCGGCGCACGTGCTTCACACGCAGGTGCACTTCACCACTCAGTGCCGCAAAAGTTCTTGCGCACTCCCGTTTCAGCACTCGGTGCCAAAAAGGTTAGCCGTCACTATCCTATATCATCTACTGTACTACATATATTATTTTATAAATGTTTAAACACTGCAGGAAATATTCTTTCAAGTACATCTGGCCCTTTAACTTTCCAAGATCCACATTCTATTTCTCTTTTTGCATTGGAGTTTCTTTCATCCAGGATGGAAGGATGTTTTTCCCAGTGATGGAATACACTTGCCTTTCTGAAGGTTCTTAACTCCAAAGAAACCTACAACATGAACATACTTCCTAAAGTAGTTAAGAGAGAAAATAGGCGAACCCACTATCTCTCTGAAAAGTGACAAACTGTGGCTTAGGCACAGTTCCCCTAGTCCCCAGACCTCTCAAACCTGCTGATGAAGACTGTTTCATGAACGCTGTTTCACAATCTCTTTGTAGGAAGTTTCTGTATAGAGCCAAGCATGGGTGATCCTTGTTCTCTCCTTAATTTGGAGAGGAATTCCAAGGAGCCAATCCATTCACTAGCTCTTAATTCAGCCCCATTGGCTCCTCAAAGAGCAGAGCCGTGCTCAGTCTGCTGAATTTGGAACAAGCCTCATGCGCCTGGATTTACCCACAAATGCAGTATGTGCTCTGTGTAGTGTTTATAATAGCAGTACGTCTTCCAAACCTGGGTAAATTAAGTAAAGTGGTTTTTCTTTGGATAATGATACACGAACCTATTCCTCAATCACAACAGGGATGTTTAAATAAGAGATTTCTGATAAGCAGTTTTGGGTAATGAAGGAAAAAGGTTTGGGGAGCGCTGATGGATAGGCTCAGGACAAACATACTCTAACTCAGGGGTGGCCAAACTATGGTTCTTTGAAGACCTGTGGACTTCAACTCCCAGAATCCCTGAGCCAGCCATGGGTTCTCAGGAATTCTGGGAGTTGAAGTCCACAGGTCCTCAAAGAGCCATAGTTTGGCCACCCCTGCTCTTAACTGATCCATGATTGATGCCCATCAAAACCTTGCTTGAAGTATAGCAATAGCAATAATGTTTTAGGCTTATATACCGCCCCATAGTGCTTTACAGCATTCCGGGACAGTTTACAATGTAAAATCATTATTTGCATATTGCCCCCAGCAATCTGGGTCCTCATTTTATCAACCTCAGAAGGATGAGAGGCTGTGTCAACCTTGAAAGATCGAACCCCAGGCTGTGAGCAAAGTTTGCCTGCAGTGCTGCTCTTTAACTACTGCATCACTCCTCTAGAATGAAGGTAGTCATGATAGAGCCAGTTATCAAAGGCAGTAGTGTCTGAATCCTATATTAGGTCAAGTGGTATTATGGCTACAGAGGCTCTGGGGTGTATTCTTTAGGTAGCAGCATGACTGGAAAATTTCAGTATGGATCACTCAGATGATCACTATCAGGTCTTCATGCAGGATGCATCACTCAACTATTCATGACTGCAAGTCCTACACTGCATATCAGCCAAGTAATGTGACCAGTGATTTACTCTAAAATGTGATAATCTTGAGTTGGTGTCTGAGGAGCACCATTTTTTCCTCACCTCTGATCATACATATCTGAGCAGTGGATAGCTAGCTACTGGTAATCTAGAGGGTTACTAAAGGTACTAACTTCAAATGCCGAAAGTCAGAAAAATGAGGGAGAGATTCTTATTGAAGGTTATGAGTTAACAAACTAGGTTTGAACAATGAGTTAACATGTCATCTTTCCTGGAGAGTACCCTCTGGATGAGTAAGAAAGTAAGCAAGTTAGTAGTTTTGCCAGATTTAGTAACTGAACAAGAGCATGTCTTCTATCATGCTTTACTCTGGTTTGTTCAAGTTAGCTGTCTGAGACAACAGAATATATGTTGGAGTTGGAGCCAGTGTTAGCTCCATAAAAACCTGTTTGTTTTGAGCTGTAACAGAATAAAATTCAACTTGAGCATTCTGTATTCTGCTGGTGTAAAACCTGAACTGTTTTAAGTGTTCTGGTCATAGAAAACAGAAGGAATTATACACTAGCTGTAACTCCCTTACTTTTCACTCCACATCTTCAAGAAAAAGTAGTGTGCTGAGGGTCTACCTACCAGTCAGACTACAGAAAATTTGTCTTGGGGGTGGCTTTTAAAACATTCTTGAAACTCTGAGAATAATTTTCAATTGGAAACAAGAACAACAAAACCTATTCTGTTCTCACCCACTGAAGTTTTCTTAAGAGAGAATCTGTTTTCAAAACATTTCTCTATTCCCCCCCCCCTTCCAAAAAGGGAGGAAAAAACAGAAGTGTTTTTAGATTAAGTAAATCTGGGTTGTGCAGCCCACAGGTTATAAAACAAAGAGAACAGCTGGTCTGCTTTACATTCCTTTCAATGAACACATCTCCCTTATGACGTTTTCCTAATGTTTTGATTATATATATATAAATATATATAATATATTTATTATATATATTTATATAATAAATATATATATATACATATATATATATATGTCTCTTTTTGGTGAAGCTGCTAATAACTGACTTAGGAAGTCTAAACAACAGATTTGATGAACTTTGTATTGCAACCTGTTTGCCAATCACAAGCCCAGCTTCTACATCATTGTTCAGTTCTAATGTTTTATTTTGCTCACAGGGATGATTGCTAGCTGGGGGGGGGGGGAGTTCATGCACTTCTCCAGGAAGTTGCCAAGGGTCAGGAGTGACTCAAAGGCAGTCATTCACAGCCACGTGCTTTTTAATTACACTAATAATTTTAAAACAGTAAGATAAGAACATATGAAAAATGCACACACATTCCAAAGCTCAACAAATGTACGCAGATTAACAGAGAATCTTTTCAATATCAAATACACACTGAAGTTCCACATCAGCATCTCTCAGATCATGTGCAGAGTTTACCTGCATGCCAGTATTTTGAGGTGGGGGGGAACGCAAGTAACCCCTGGATGATCAGTGTTAAGGATAAAAGATTTAAAGTACAGGACACATAGCTATGGATAAAAGAAATTCTTCCATTCTTTACCATAGTAGCATGTCTGGTGATTAAGATCTTTTTTTAATTCTCCTTCTGTTTTTAAAAACTGGCCCCTGCTGCTCTATTGGGTAAGCAGGGGGAAAAATTCAAAAGAAGCAACCCAGTCATAAGTGCCAAAATAAATCTGTATTGTGAGAGCCACAAAGAAGTTCTGTTCTGTGATGCTTTATAGAACTTACGGCTGCTTCTTAATTTTATTTTTGATTAGTTTTCCATAAACTGGGAGAGAAGAAAAAATTTAAAAATGTTAAAATGTTGTTAGCTTCTTTTTGAAGACTCATTAATACACACGTGCGCACACAAACACACAAATGAACAACCTGGTGTTGAATTAATGAGTCTGGCTTTTCAAGCCTTTCCAAGAAACCTCCTTTGAACAGCTTATAAGAGAGAAGTTCCTATAATAAGGAAGGAAGAGTTTTGGAGGTTATGCCACTGTGTCCATTTTTCTACAATGTTTCCTTAGCCAACTAAATAATAGTTCCTCTTTCTTAGTATTAGCACATAACCGAGAACTTTCATAACTCTGGGGGTCACTATTGGCACAGTTGCACTGAGCTGATGTTATTTTGGCTTTCATACTGTATGTAAATTCTGGATAATTGGTTTCTATTGCATACTTGTTATAAGAAACAGTTTCTTAAACTGAAAGCATTTTGCAGATTTAATAGCAATAAAAAAATCAATAGAGTGAAGCTGTTATGTCTGAAGTTCAAAGAAAAAGGGTATGGAGTTGTTTAAGTTGTATATATTTCTTTCTGTGTAAATGTTCGTCTTGCTTTTTTTATGCAAGAACACATTGATTGCAGGAGATACCGCACAGCTTTAACCTTTTTTTTTTTTTGCTATATAATAGGGAGACCAGATTAAGATTGCCCTTCTTACTATCTCACATGTAAATCATGTATAAGATGGTCAATCAATCAGAATAGATGGTCAATCCAGGACATTTCTGGGACCGGAAGATAATTTGATTGGAAAAATTTATAAATTTTTAATAAAATATAAATTAGAAGAGGAGATAGTAAAAGAACCAATGCTGAGATGGGCCAAAAACTTTGGATATTCGATAGATTTAGATAAATGGGAAGAAATTTGGATGACAAATTGGCGGATGACAATGTCAGTGGCCTTCAAGGAGAACCAGTGCAAGATGTTTTATAGGTGGCACCTTCCACCGACAAGAATTGCAAGGATTTCGCAGAATTCATCTGCCTTATGTTGGAAATGCAAAAAAGAAATAGGCACATATTATCATACCTGGTGGATCTGTAAGAAAGCTAAGAGCTATTGGGCCATTATAGGGAAGTGGATTAAAGAAATAACCCAGGAAGAATTTTCTAATAAACCCGAGTTTTTCTTGTTAGGCATCATTGAACCAAGAGTTAACAAAGATACCCAATACATTACTATTCACATTCTAACGGCAGCTAGGATTATATACGCGCAGTTCTGGAAAAACAGTGAAACGCCTACAGCGGAGGACATAATTAGAAAGATAATGGACTGCGCTGAGATGGACAAATTAACAAAGGAATTAAAGGATGAACAAGAATCAGACTTTTATATAATATGGAACAAATTCTATGATTGGTTAAGAAAAAGAAGGAATGCATAAAATATATATCTGTCAACTCTGAATAATATAAGATATTAGTGTGTAAAAATTCATTAAATGTAACACGGTATGTATGTATGTATGTATGTATGTATGTATGTATGTATGTATGTATGTATGTATGTATAAAAACTATAGATTTAAAAGGCTATATAGATAATACGGATATAGTTGTTTATTATGGTAAAAAAATGTAACTTAAGTTATGTAAAGATCCTAGGATAGCTTATTGGAGTTAGGGGCTAAACAGAAAAGCCCAAAATGTTTATTTGTTGTTGTGTATGTCACTGTTGTATTGTTGTATAGTTTTGTGTATTTAATTTAAAAAAATTAAAAAATTTTGAAAAAAAAAGAATAGATGGTCAATTAATCAGAGCTGGAAGGAATCTTGGAGGTCGTATAGTCCAACCCCCTGCTCAAGCATTTCAGAGAAGTGACTGCCCAGTCTTTTCTTAAAAACATCCTACAACTTCTGACTGCAAACTGTTCCACTGGTTAATTATCCTCACTGTTAGGAAGTTTCTCCTTAATTCCAGGTTGCTTCTCACCTTGATTAGTTTCCATCCATTGTTTCCTGTCCTGCCTACAGATACTTTGGTAAATAAGTTGACCCCTTCGTCTTTGTGGCAACCTCTCAAATACTGGAATACTGCTATCATGTTATCCCTAGTCCTTCTTTTTTCTAGACTAGCCAAACCCAAATCCTGCAACCGTTCTTAATATGTTTTAGTCTCCAGGCCTTTAATCATCTTAGTTGCTCTTCTTTGCACTTTTTTTTTCAAAGTCTCAATGTCTTTTTTGTAATAGGTGACCAAAATGGATGTGGTATTCAAGGTGTGACCTTCCTAAGGCTTTATAAAGCGGTACTAATACTTCACGTGATTTTGATTCTATGCCTCTGTTTATACAACCAAGGATTGTATTAGCTTTTTTTTATTGCTGCTGCCACACACTTCTAGCTCATATTTAACTGATCGTCCACTAGGACTCCCAAGGTCAAGGTCAACATGGTGTCTTTATTTTACTCACCTCACCTATTGGAGACTGAATTACTTTTTTATTTCCCTTTTTATAGGCCAGATGATTTCTCACTGTTGTATACAACTGAAAAGTATCACTTTTTTACATTTCATTTCATTGCTGTATTGTCCTAGAATTCAGGATTTCAAGATACTTATTTTACAAGACTTAATTTAGTGTACAGTTTGTTTCAGTTGGACATTTTAATTGTTTCATACCTCAGGAGCATTAGATAATACTCCTAATTAAAATAATGTTTCTGGTCAGAAGCTAATTCACTGTAAATCTGAACAGAGAATTTCATGATCTCTTTGTCTTCCCAAGCCTACACACAATGATTAATGGTAAAACTAGTTAGTTTTATCTAAAACCAAAAGGAAGATGCTTTGAAATTGGAATAGACTGAAATACATACAGTATTCCCAATTTATTATAAAGGATATCTGAAAATGAATGTTAGCTAGCCCACTCAATCTTCTCTCATATTTTTCTTTATATGGATTTAGTTTTTCTACTCTAGTTCCCTGACTGAAGATGAAAAATAGTTTCATGTTGGTTTACTAAGATCTTGAATCACATTTGTAATCATACCATAATTTCCTATTGTTAAGATGCTGCCATTAAATTACAGTACAGGTTTTTCTTTTAACTGTAATATTGAACTGAATTTAATCTACATGGGACTGGAAAGAATAAAGAATGAGCTGAAGAATAAATGTATCCACTGCTCATTCTCAGCCTGTTAAACTATAGTTGAAGACACCAAGTAGGGGAAAAAGACCATTGTCATCTGCTGTTCAACTTTTTTAGAGGAAGACCTCTAGAGCATAACTTCTTGTTGATGAGATGAAATTTGCATTACTAACCATGAAATGTTCTTGCCTAGATTTGATTTAATGGTAAAATGTTGAGATTTAGGAGAACATTTTATAGAGGTAACATCAATCAATTACACTCTTTACTAGCTCTGCTATAAGATAATGAGCCAGTTCTCCAGAAACGATAGTAAAGATTATTGTTTGCAACACAACATTTAATGTAACAAGAATAGTTCTCAGGTCCAAAGGAAGCATTAACATGTTCATATAGCAGAGTTTCCCCGAGGATTTTTTTTTTAATTCAGCTGTTGTAAATATTTAACATTTTGGAAGAACCATATTTTATTTAGATGTAAAATAAGTACCATATATTTTCAGGTATTGGGCAACTTAACAAAAAGTAATAATACCATCACTATCCTAATTTCCAAATTCATATTACTGTAATTTATATAAATATTGATTGCAAATATTGATTACAAACTATACCGTAATCTCTAGCAGCAGTAATTGGAACATGAATAGTATAAAAATGTGTCCAGTTTTTGCAAATAGAATTAGTTATTAAGAAGAATAGAATAGAATAGAATAGAATAGAATAGAATAGAATAGAATAGAATAGAATAGAATAGAATAGAATAGAATAGAATAGAATAGAATTCTATATTGGCCAAGTGTGATTGGACACACAAGGAATTTGTCTTTGGTGCATATGCTCTCAGTGTACATAAAAGAAAAGATACATTTGTCAAGAATCATGAGGTACAACACTTAATGATTGTCATAGGATACAAATAATCAGGAAACAATATTGATATAAATCGTAAGGATACAAGCAACAAGTTATAAGTGAGGGAATTATTTGTTTAGCAGAGTGATGGCGTTTGGGGAAAAAACTGTTCTTGTGTCTAATTGTCTTGGTGTGCAGTGCTCTATAACATCGTTTTGAGGGTAGGAGTTGAAACAATTTTATGTCCAGGATGCGAGGGGTCAGTAAATATTTCCACGGCCCTCTTTTTGACGCAGTGCAGTGTACAGGTCCTCAATGGAAGGCAGGTTGGCAGTAATTGTTTTTTCTGCAGTTCTGATTATCCTCTGAAGTCTGTGTCTGTCTTGTTGGGTTGCAGAACCGAACCAGACAGTTATAGAGGTGCAGATGACAGACTCAATAATTCCTCTGTAGAACTCTATCAGCAGCTTCTTGGGCAGTTTGAGCTGCCTGAGTTGGCGCAGAAAGAACATTCTTTGTTGTGCTTTTTTGATGATGTTTTTGATGTTAGGTGATCATTTCAGGTCTTCAGATATGATAGAACCTAGAAATTTGAAGGTCTCTACTGTTGATACTGTGTTGTCTAGTATTGTAAGAGGTGGTAGAATGGGAGGGTTTCTCCTAAAGTCTACCACCATTTCTATGGTTTTGAGTGTGTTCAGTTCCAGTTCCGGTCGCACCACGAGGCTAGTTGTTCAACCTCCCGTCTGTATGCGGTTTCATCATTGTCTCGAATGAGACCAATCACTGTTGTATCATCTGCAAACTTCAGTAGTTTGAGATGCAGTCTATATTAGGCTATAATTCTGTTTTCTGAATCCACACAAGTAATGTTTACTTTATAAATTGTTCTTAATTTGTTTAGGAACAACAAATTGATTATCAAGGAAAAAGAAATCCAACTTTATACTTTGGTTTTATTTGGAGTTCAGAATTGGAGACCATGACATAAGAGGAAAAAAATGGACAGTTTCAAAATGTTTTAAAAAATACAGAGGGAGGGAGGGAGGGAGGGAGAGAGAGAGAGAGAGAGAGAGAGAGA
Source organism: Diadophis punctatus similis (assembly GCA_023053685.1). NCBI lineage: Eukaryota > Metazoa > Chordata > Lepidosauria > Squamata > Dipsadidae > Diadophis > Diadophis punctatus. The sequence continues at coordinate 206,362,477 of JALIGW010000001.1, forward strand.
GAGAGAGAGAGAGAGAGAGAGAGAGAGAGAGAGAGAGAGAGAGAGAGAGAGAGAGAGAGAGAGAGAGAGATATTTTCTATTACCCATTCATTTGAATGGGCATTTCCTACCAGGAAATCACAGTCACCTCAACATGTAATAATGCCATGACTGATCATAAAACTGACCCATCCAGCATGCCGTCATGTGACTGAGGGGACAACGCAATCATTTATGGTAGCCGAGAATTTTCACACGCTATAAAGCACCTGCTCTGTGGACTTCATAACTTTGATCAGTTGTAAAATGGCCCATCATTAAGCCAGGACTACATGTACAAAAAAACCCTAACTTTTTTCTATTACACAATTTCTTTCAAATCATGAAAATCACAGTGGGTTTTTTTCTGTTTCATGCAAAAAGTCTGGAAGAGGGTTCTAAACATAGATATTGTTTTTTCTTTCATCAAAGAGGTTAATTTAGCCATTTTCGCAATCTCAATCATCTTCACTAACCATTCTTCTGTTGTAGGTGGCATTGATATTTTGCAATATTGGACATATAATAGTTTTGCTAAAGTTGTCATATATAAAAACAAAGTTCCATGATTTTTTTCTAATTGCATCCAAAATATTTACACATCCATAAAACATGACAAAATGTCCCTTCATATACTGTTCACATTTCCAGCAATGATTCATAGTATCTTTATACATTATATACCAATTTCTCCGGTTACAAATCCCAATGACATACCTTATAAAAATACATTTAAGACTGGAACATAAAGTAAATTTCAATCCTTTCAACCATTCATTTTCCAACTGGTCTTTATGTATATTATAGCAAAAGATTTTAGCTCATTTTATCATACATTCTTTCATTTGTTCTTCTGTCTGATATTTCAGTAAAAGTTTATACATTTTACATATTCATCGCTAATACATAATTCTATTTCAAACTCAGCCTGAGATTTAGTACATCTCAGTAGGTTAACTATTCGGGATTATTAATATATTATTAATATAGGTATTTTGGACCAAAATCTGAGTTTATGCTACATACACACACACACACACACACACACACACACACACACACACACACACACACACACACACACACACACACATGGATACAAAATTAATCACATTGAGAAAAACAAACAGGAATTTGTTTTTTATTGAATCAGGCTGTGGTCCACTGGTCCAGTGACACTATGTTTAGTTAATTAAAAACAACTTTAAATGTATTTGTTTCCTAAATAAAGAAGTGAAGGGTGGTTGTTTTTTTTTAATTTAAAAATTTGTGTTTGAGAAAACTGATTGAAAGTGATTCATCACTAAGTGGGGACTCTGTGGGTTTGATCTTGCAATCCAGAGTTGTTGCTGAAAGATGTTTATACAGATCTTACCAAGCTGCAGTCCTGTGGTTAAAATAGAAAGTCTTGACTAATATTTGGATAACTGAAGTTTTCATTTGAAAATTGAAACTGAATGCTGTTTGACAATTGAATGTAGGGCATTTTGTTTCGGCCTCAGTTCAACATCACTTCAGCTTGAAAATCTTAGCTTAATTAAGAGTTATGCAAGCAATCGGTTTTTCCATCTGTTCAGTTTACAAGTGCAAACGGTGTATGCCAAGCAGATTACAGGTAGTCCTCGACTTATGAACACAATTGAGCCCAAAATTTTTGTTGCCAAGTGAGACATTTTTAAGTGAATTTGCCCCATTTTATGACCTTTCTTGCCACAGTTGTTAAGTGAATCACTGCAGTTGTTAAATTAGTAACACAGTTGTTAAGTGAATCTGGTTACCCCATTGACTTTGCTTGCCAGGTCGCAAAAGGGGATCACATGACCCCAGGACACTGCAGCGGTCATAAATGTGAGTCAGTTGCCAAGCATCTGAATTTTGATCACGTGACTATGGGGATGCTGCCACAGTTGTAAACATGAAAACTACCTGAACACATTTTTAAGGATGCCTTATTAACATCCTTGGACATTTATTTGATCCCAGAGATTTGAATTATTGAACAATACACTTCAAATCCTGCCTGCAACCAGTCCTCAAGCTTGCAGCCATTGAAGAACTGCATGCTTCATGTTACAATTCAGGCATTTGGCAGGCGCCATGCACTTACAGTGGTCATAGCAATCTGGTCACATGATCTCAATTTGCATCCTTCACAGCTGGCTTCTGATAACCAAAACCAATAGGAAAGTCACAAGTTGCAGTCACATGACATGCTTAACTACCACAGTAATTCACTAAATGACTACAACTGGACTGATGTAATAAACCATAAAAACAGTCATTTTTCTTTTTTCTTCTTTCTTTTTTTCTTTTCTTTTTTGTCTTGTCTGTCGCTCAATGACGGAGTTGCTGGTCCCAACTGCATTGAGAACTACCTATATTTCTGTTTAACACTTCCTAGAAATAAGATACAGTGATCGGATCAGACGTTATTTTTAACTCAATTCTGTTACTAATTTATTGTAAGAAGTAATCTAACAGAAATGTTCATTTTTAAGGGAGAATTTTAAATATTCCTCCTTAATTATTTTATTTTACACTAAAAATGTCTGTGGCTTCTTTTAAAAATTATCTGCAGATAATCCTCAAGTTATGACCAGAACTGAGACTGGAATTTTGGTCATTAAGCAAATTATCACATGACTGGACCTATTTTATTTTTATTGCAGTTGTTAAGTGAATCATGCAGAGATTAAGAGAATTCAACTTCCTCAGTTGACTTCTGGCTTGTCAGAAGATGGGAAGGTCACAATTGTGACTGCAAGACACTGCAACCATGATAAATATTAGCTGGTTGCCAAGTGTCCGAATTGCAATCATGTGACCACAGGGGTGGTGAGACAATCATAACATTGAGGATGTATCATAAGTTGCTGTTCCCGAAGTTGTCATAACTTTCAACTATTGTTAAACAAATGTTTGTAAGGCAGAAGCTACCTATAGCTATCTGCATAATTAAATAACTGTTCCAAACAGAAATGAATCTTGGAGACAATTACTGATTTTGTTTTTATTAACAGCATCAACAAAGAGAGCATTGTTGACATTGAAGGTGTAATAAGAAAAGTGCCAAATAAAATCGGCAGCTGCACCCAGCAAGATGTTGAACTCCACATTCAGAGGGTAATATTTTTATCAGCAAATTAAAAAGTGCCTTGACATCATTGTTTCTTGTTACCATTTTGAGGGATAACTTCCCTAACTGCAGTCCTTTTGGTTTACATTTGTAAATAACAAAAAAAAATTCTCATTTATGCAACAAATTCAACTGAAATAGAAATCAAGAAGTAATTTTAGTTTCATAAGGCAATGAAGATTTGTTTTCACCCAATCTAAATTGGTTTCTAACAATGACAAAATATACAGGCTCTGTTTTTCTGTAGATATGACTAGTCAGAACAGATATATAATGTAATCCAAATAAACATGTGCATCCTTCAATACAAGCCACTAAAATTCCAGCTGTGTTTTAAACAAATTCAGAAAGTGTAATAGTTTTTTCTCTAGTAGAAATAATGGGAGAAGTCCAGACTCCAGGATTTTTCAAATATTGCCTTCCCTATTAAAAGGGAAGTGGGAGGCAAAGATGTAGGGAACCTTTTAGGAATTTTGCAATATTGGGGGTGAATTATGAGCACACTTGCAAATTTGCTGCCTAGGTTTGGGCTTACAAGTTCATAAAATGACTGACATGGTAGGAATAGTCAGGCACTAAACGCTTGAATTCAGGACGGTGAAGCGACTTCATGCCAACTCCACCAGCTCATAATAAAGTTCTGTATTACTGTAATTTATCTGCTTTTTTTTCCTGGACAAATTCAGTCATCTGTCATTGGAACAAAAGACAGTTATAAGAATATGTCAAGAGAAAAAGAGTTATTTATCAATCACTTATTGCAGCAAGTTCCTAAATATTTACTCATTTAAGATTATGAACTTATTTTTCTTTTATTTTTTTCCTTCTTGCTGTTTTGTTTTTATACTTCCCCCAGAAGATTCTCATATTATTAGTATATAAGTTTATGTTTATACTTTAGATTTTAACAGGACAGGACAGGCAGATTATAATTCTGTTCAAGACCTTCACTTTCATTCAACTGCAGCAGTATTTATCTGTTTGTTTTTGCTGCAACTGAAACTGATTCTGTAGTTTCAAAACAGTTCAGTTCTTTCAGACCCATTATTTTTTAAGTGATTAAGTTGGGTTAACACCTTTTATAATACAATTTTTGGATTTTATTTTAAAAGTGCTATCTTTATTCAATAATTCTGTTAGAAATATGAAAATTAACCAAATACAGGTGGTCCTTGAGTTACGATGTAATGAAGCCTGCCATCATGGTTCTAATTCATGACAGTCATAAAATGGGTTGGTTACCTGGATTTTACAGCCATTGGTGTGGCAATCATTAAGAAAAGGTTGTGGTCATTAAGTGAATGTCTCTGTTATTAACCAAACCAGTGGTTCACTATGTAAATCTGGTTTTCTATAAAAACGTCATCAAACTTGGTCATGTGATCATGAAACACTTCAAACAGCTGTAAATGGTGAGCATCTGAAGTGCGGTCCTGTGACTGCGAAGGAGGGGGGGGCAACTGTCGAAACTTCAAATATAGGATGCAAGTACTCCCCAGGTAAATCTTTTGGAATTTCAATCGCTAAACAACCGGTCATAAATCAAGGGCTATCCAAACATGCATGTTGTATCTTTTTTTTAGACCTCCATAGTCTTCTAGCAATTGGCTTGGCTTCATATTTCTTGCAGAACCATGCCTCTCTAAATCACACTGTAGTTCCTGCAGTGCATTTATTAACTATGTATACATCATGTCTCTTTCAGATATATGTAATCAGTTTGGCTGAACCGCGACTGCCCTTGCAGCTGGATGATGCCATTCGGCCAGAGGTTGAAGGAGAAGAGGTGAAGATGTGCTTTCTAATAAGTAACATTGTATTAGAAATAATAAATAATTAGCCAAAGGCTTGAAATTTTAGCTGCTGTTAATAATACTGTTATGTTGAATCATGAATGTTGGGCCATCCAACATTATCTGCTTCCTAGTTCATAAATATGGGAAATGATTTTTACTGCTGGATAACACATAGTGACCTGGCCTTAAGCAATGTCTAGTATGCCAAGATTTTGTGCATAGAGTATGCTCCATATTTATCTCTTAGTAATATGGAAATGTTCTCATAATTACAGTCACTTTATAAATAGGACTTAGATTAATAAGGGAAATTTTATAGATATCCATATCCAGAATGGCCCTTCTAAACAGAAATCTCAGTTCAAAGGGGACTTGATTAATCTTATGGGAAATGTATGTCTGAATTTTCTTGTATATGTGTTCATAGAGCAACCTCAAAAACGACAGTACTAGTTTCTTTCAAAATTAAAGTGATTGAAAACTAACCCTAAGAAATGTTCTCAATGTAGTCCAGAGGACAATGGTTGAAAAAAAAGTTTAGGCTTGGAATATTCTTAAAAGCTAAGAAAAAAACAATGTCGTAGGCAAGTGTCAAAAGCATTAAGTGTCATTGTGGGATCTTAGACACAGTGAGGTTTTTTCGGTTTTAAAACATTTCAAATGGCCAAAACCTCATGAGAATGCTGAAATATAGTGCAATCTCTTTTCACCTGCAATGTTGCAAAATCTCATAAGATTGTAGTCAGCTAGTAATTTGTACATTCTGTGTTTACATTGGTTCATAATCCAAGATGTTGCAGGTACCAGCTTGCAATGCATGCTTTAAGATGAGAGTGGGGAAAATGTCCCCCTTCAGATGCTGTTGAACTATATTGCATTTGTCCCAGCCAGTATGAGCAGTGATAAGGCTTGCTGGAAATTGTAGGGCATTAATGGATCTTAATTAGTGGAGAAATATTTTGCTAACGGATTTGCCATCTGGCTTTTCTTTTGTTTTTGTTGTTGGAGTTTGATTCTGGTGTCTGTTTAAAAGGGCCTTTAGAACCTGGTTGTTCCCCTAGGTCAGGGGTCTGCAACCTTAAACACTCAGAACCATTTGGACCCGTTTCCCACAGAAAAGAAAACACCAGGAGCCACAAAACCTGGGTGGGCATGGCCAACTCAATGTCACTCACTTCCACCAGTCACATGACCCCCAAGCCACGCCTACCCAGCCAGTTATTAGGGCAGAGCACCGGTTTTTAAAAAAACCGGGAACCACAAAACCTTTTTGACATCTCTCTCTCACTCTCCCCACCCCCTCTGTATCTCTCTATGTCTCTCTCTCTCTCCCCCTCTCTCTGTCTTTGCCCTGGCCACTTCTCCATCCCCACCATCGCCCTTACCTTCTCAGGCCAGGTGAGGAGTGACTGGGAGGTGAGGGCAAAGGGCGGGGCCAGCCAGTGGTGGAATCACCCAACACGGAGCCACAGCAGAGGGCCCAAAGTACCGCAAGCGGCTCCAGAGCCACAGGTTGCTGACACCTGCCATAGGTCTTGGGTTAAGTTGGGTGGCCCCTCATGGAAATGCTGTCTATTTGAGAGATGGCATTCGTTTTTATTTCTTCTTGATGTTTATTTTTCTCTTTTTAAAAAAATTGTTTTTAATAGTCTGGGGGTGGGCAAACTATGGTTCTTTGAGGACCTGTGGACTTCAACTCCCAGAATTCCTGAGCCAGCCATGCATGCATGAGTGGCTCAGGAATTCTGGGAGTTGAAGTCCACAGGTCCTCAAAGAACCATAGTTTGACTCTGCACCATCAGAATTGCTATATAATCAGGTGGCCTTATAAGTTTGATGACAGACTGACTGATTGAAGTCTCTTGGATCTAATTGGATGCTATAATTCTATAGTCTGTCCAAAGTTTAACCTATCTATTCTCCACTTGAGGCTGGAGGTTATAATGTTAGAACCAACACACATCTGTTACTTTGGGGTTTTTTTTCCACATTGCATTTGTGATTTAACATTTAAATATCAAAACTGAAATACGTATCAGAAGCCCTCATTCAGAAATATATTTATACAGTCAATGCAGTGTACAATATACAGACCACATAGTTACATCTCTTGATACTGTAAAGTCAAGCACTCTTATTGTATTAAGACACTTTCTAGGTACAAGTAGTCCTTGTTTAGTGACTACCTCATTTAGTGATAATTCACAAGTTGTTTTGGTGATGAAAAAGTAACTTTACCATCAATCCTTGCATTTACAACCTTTGCGGGTCTCTAAAGCAAAGTAAAGCTGAAGTAAGATCAAAAGCCCAATTCTAATTTCACTGCTTTGCTTAATAATTGAGTTGTTGGTCCCAATTATGGTTGCTAAACAAGGACTACCTGTTTCTGTGTCTTTGGACATTAAACATCTTTCATGTTTATGTCCTGAACATGCAACAAAGTCAGCCTTTCTTATTCTATAAAATATTTTGCTTTCTCCCTCTTTCCTACATGTGGTTTTCAATATTTGTTTCTTTGCAACCATTCAGGAAGGAAGAGCTACAGTGAACCAGGATACAAGATTGGACAACAGAGTTATCGACTTGAGGGTAAGAACCTGTATGAGTGAAAGTTCTTTTTAAAATATTGATAGCATTTTAACATGTTTTTTTAAAAAAAATCGCTTTTATTGATTATATGTTTCTATACCTGTTGTTAGCCGCCCAGAGTCCCCCGGGAGTTGGGCGGCATAGAAATATTAATTAATTAATTAATTAATTAATTAATTAATTAATTAACCTAATGACTTGTAACTGATCAAATTGATCAAAACTTGGCAAGAACAGTGTTATAAAAATATATGTTTCAAAGGATGCATAATACATTGTTATAAAGACATTTTACTTAGCAATAATGGAAGGTATGGATTGCACAAAAATACTTATTAGCTTATCTAATTAACCTAACTACATTTTCTGTGGCATTCAAAATCAGTTTGAACAAAATTTATCCAATCTTCCTTTCCTGAAAGAATTTTGCTAAAATATTTGTATTCTAGATCCTTCAAAATGGTTAGTTTCTCAGCTGTCCAGTTGAAACTAACCAGATAATGTATTATATCATCTCTTCCAGTTTAGTTGAACTATATGGGATTCCTATCATTAATTAACTTAATTAACAATCATTAATTAATTAGCATATCATTTTCAATAATCAAGCCATAAGTGACTTTGGCATAACTTGCTAATTTTTTTTCCTGGATACCATATACCACTTAGTTTTCTTATCAGAGATATCCAATTTTATTTTAGCTATTTCTGATGCTCTAAATGGGGACAGTGAAATAGAAAATTTATGTAGAGTAACTTCAAGGTTGCATATATAAAGCGAATTCTATTCTTAGACGTTCATAAATATATGTGCATGGAAAATAGGTGTCAGGAAGCTGCATTACATAAATTGTACAAAAGGGAAAGATGATTCATTGTCAGACTTCGTCAGGTATATGCAAACCCCTGTTTTCTAATTGAATTAAATGAAATTATGTTTAAGTTATATGTCAGTCACAAGGTATTTTGATGTATTTAAATAAGTATAATCTCATAATTATTACATTACCTTTCAATTAAAAATTAACATTCTTTATAATCTATTCATTGCATTCTTCATCTAAGAATGAAATATATCTCAAAAGACATTGAGTTATTGTAGGTTTTATGTTTGTTTGTTTGTTTGTTTGTTTTGGTCAACAAACATCCAAAGAGATAGACATTCCTTTATTTATATGTGGGGCAGGGGTGGGTTCTAACTTAACTCACTGCCGGTTCGCTTCCTCCCACGCCGTGTGGGCGCGTGTGCTTTGTGCGCGCGCACATGCACAGTGCCAAAAAATCCCCCCCCAAAAAAGCCGAAAACAAGATGGCAACTGCATGCACAGTGCCAGAAACTCGGCTTCTGCGCATGCTCAGAAGAAAAAAAAAATGATGTCACCAGTAGGTCGCTACTGGTTTGGGCGAACCGGGAGGAACACATCCCTGATGTGTGGTTTTGTATCACATTCTTAATATACTGATTAATTGAGGTAGCTTACTATTAAACTTACAGTAGTCTTAATTTTAATTTTTTAATATTTGTGCTTTTATACTATTGTAAGTTACCCAGAGGACAGTGAGATGGGTGGAATATAAATTAATAAATAAATTCTAAAATTACAATATTAAAATGCAATGGAATGGAGGCAGAACACCTAAAATCATCAGGTATAAAATTTTCCCAACAGAAGGAAAACTTTCTTGAATAAAAATAACTTTGGTAGCTTGCAGTATATGGTTAAAAAGTATGATAAAAGTATCTTCTCATCAACTTAATGGTGTCTTCACGAAGATGTCCATGTTATTTTCTTAGCTGCAGTATGACATAGCGTTTGCCATTGATTTCGTCTCCTGTATAGTATCTTTAGAACTTCCTTAAACAAAAATGATTGGTAAAAATGGCTGAAATTTTGCAAAAGTTTAGAATTCCTATAAATGTGAGATTCCAGAACAAAAGCATTAAGATATATAAAATTTGGAGAATAGTTTCTGACCCTTTAGCTATACCATCTTCATGCTGAAAGCAGGAGAAATCTCAGATGTCATCAATCAAAACCCAGAACATCCTTGTTCCTGCTCAGCAGTTTGGCTTTAATGTATTCCACCACCACAACACAACCTAGAATTCCAATTTACAGTATCTTAATACATACAGATCATCATACATGCAGATATAGGAACAGACAAATCAGAGTTGTTTTTGCTGGCAAAGTAATACAACCACCTTTTCAAACCAGCAGTAGGAAAGCCAAGTTACAAAACGTACTCATTTAATCTTCATAGGGCTAAAACTATATTGTAGTCTGAAAAAGGGTGGGTTTTTCATTTCTCAACATTTTTATTTATTACATTTAGATGCCCACCCACCCATCTCATTCTGCAAAGTGTCTCTATTTTATGTTTGTTTGCACAAATAAATACAAGTATTATTTAATGTGTGGGTGTATTTCCGTATCTTTTACGGGTTTTAAAATGTGAATAAAAATAATTCAACTGTTATATAGAAATTATTCTAATCACAAATGTATGACACGGTGAAGAACTGCTCAGAGACATCAAGTTATATGTGAAGTATTTCCTCTATTTTTTTTTCCTAGCAAAGTTCAGGTTTCATAAAATCTGGATTGAATTTTATTATAACTGTTATTTTAGTTAAACTCTGGGTAAACTACCCAGATCAAAAATGATTTCTTAAGAAACCTGACTACAAATTGTTTTAACCCATAGAACGACTCACTTATAAGGCATATAAGCACTCATGGAAAGTTCAGTAATTTGTTGACATTCTCTAGTCTCTGTAGAACAGATTGCATCAACCTTCAGTCAGCAGTTATGAACTTTTGGGGTTTTGTTTTTGTTATGTAAATCATTAAAACATCATGGAAAGTTTTTGCAAAGCATTACATAAGCCAAGGGTCAGAAACATTTTTTAAATAAAAATTCAAATAACCTCATAAGATTTTGAATGGGAATACCAAGATCTTATGAAATTCAATATACCATGGAATTTGGACAATTGTCTCAAATTATTTTTATTTTATTTTATTTTATTTTTCTATCAAACTTTTTAACTGCCTTTCCCTCACATAAGTGACTGTCTGTCATAGATCACATCACTCTCTGTGAATTCAAGATTGAAAATCTCTTATTTGAATCATCTGGGTTAAATCAGATGGCATTAATGAAGATGTTCAGCACTATTAACATATTAGGTATATGTTCATCACAACTGAAGTGGATACTGTTGTGCCTTTTCTTTTTTTCCCAAAATCCCCAGTGTTAGTTTTGTTCACACTTATGGGATGGGATGTATGTGTTGCATGAAAACAGCCTCATGAGAATTAAATTTATTTTTAAAATATTTTTAGCCTGTGCGACTATGGTATATGCTGAAAATATATGGTCAATGCCCATTTTAGGCAGGATTAAATGCTCTTTCTTACATATAGAAAAAAAGAGAATAAATTAATATAAATTAAAGTGATAAAGTGAGTCATTTATATGTTGTTATGCCATATTTTCTTGTTGCAACATGTTCACCTTTTAGCCTGATAGAGACCAGTCCCTAGTAATGGTTATCTTTCTGAGGGTGGTATAGATACAAAATTTGTTCCAGAGTTAAGTTTTGATTGCTGGTTCAATTGCAGCAATTAACTGAATGTTAATTCAGTTTTAGAACAACTGCCTTTCTCTATTTTTCAGTTATGTGTTAAATTAATAACTCAGCATTGAGAGGGAAGGCCTTCTGTACATACTGAAAACTCTTCAATTTTATTGCTTCATCTGTTTTTATATTGATTGCTTAAATTAATTTTTCATGATGGCATATGGGTTAAACAAAAGACAGGTCTCACCAGACTGAAGCTTGTGAGGTAGGAATCACTGGATCTCAGACTACAGAAAGATACTATGTAAACATATCTCAGCCACTTTCCAAGGCTAGTGTTCACAGTAGGAATCATAGCTGCAGGTCTCTTCATCATCATCATCATCATCATCATCATCACTGTTTTAGTATATTGACAGATATTCTCATTCTAAAACTACTAATAAAAGCCAAGTACTTAAGAGAGGGCATCAGTAGAACTATTTCAGAGTAACAGCAATTACAACAGACATCTTTGTGAACTGCCCACAGTTTTGCAGCTAGGTCTCTGCTACTGGAAGCTGTGACATGAACCATGCCTAATGGCTCAGATATTGGGAGAAGGACCACCAAATAAAATAGCACATAGCAAAGCTATTGATGACAGGGGGGAGGGGAGGAGAGAGAGAAGTGCTAGAACACATACATATATTGGAGGCAGCATTTCCATGAGCTAAAGGTTTTACATCCATTTTTCTGTATGGAGACACTTCATTTGTTGCCCAAAAGAAATTAGCATTTTACTAATTGGGCCCTTGTGAATATGCCAGCTTTTAAATTGTACAAGAAGGCTGCAACGTTTTCCTTAAATTGTAGCAAAGTATTGTACCAACATAGAATTATGCATATGTGAACACTGGAAATGTACTTGAAAGATAAAATATTGCCTCTAGCTTTCCAAAAGCAATATTCACGTTTTATGAGAGGTAGTGAAGCAAGGAATTTCACAATTATCTAAGGCTTGTTTTTGAAACTGAAGCTTCAGGAATGTATTTCACATGTTCTTTAGCACACTCTTCAGTTCAGTATCTTACTATATATTGCAAAAGAATGGAAGATCCAACAATAAAAGTTTTCTCTCTTTCACACTGCATTCCATTAATTTAACACTTTTAACACTTTTCCAATTAAGCATTAGTTAATTGCTCAAGAGAGTAAGACAGGTTTGGAGATGAGAGTGGAGTGTTAGAGTGGGAATTTACATATAGTCCTCTTGCCAAGTTAGAAATATTAATGTTGCTTTTTGGAGTAATTGATTCCAGCTTTTTAAATATAATTTGATATAAATATACTGTTAAAATTTTCAACAAACCATGGCTTAAATATGGCTTACTATAACTAGAGGATTCAAGCATTCTTTCCTTCTTCCTATATTGGGCCAAGCTACATGGAAAGATTTCTAGTTAATCTGCATTGGACCTGCATCAAACATATCCTATGAACTATTCAGATCATCACCCATTACAAGCACTATCACTGTCACTGAGATATGAGAACTACAGTGCTGCAGTCTGATATGCTGTCAATGCTCTAATTCAGTGGTTCTTAACCTGGGGTATGTGCACCCCTGAGGGTGCAAAAGAGCATTTCCAGAGAGAAATGTCAAAAAAAAATTAAAAATACGAACGAGGCGACCGTGTTTTTATGTTATATAGTAATATAATATATTATATATATATATATATATATATATATATATATATATATATATATATATATATATATATATATATATAAAATATTATATTATATATAATGTAATGTAATAATGTTATATAGTAATATATATTGTAAATAAACACGGCATTTGTTTATGCAATAAATGTTTTTTCTTAAATAAAAAATATACACACATTTTTAAGGGGGTGCAAGAGCTTATTTTCAGATTCAAGGGGGTGCGGACCACTAAAAAGGTTAAGAACCGCTGCTCTAATTGTAATAGGGAAGATTACTCCAGGGATTTTTTTTTATTCTGCTGTTTAGAGAGAGGCAGACTATATAAATAACTCTGGAGTAGTCCATCTGCTCCTAGGGTTGCTGTGTTTCAGAGTAGAAACCTCATATTCTTTGCTTACATCTGTATATCTTGGGTAGGATTTTCCCCACTTCATAAAATTCACTGTCTTAAATGCTTGAGAAATATTTAATTTTAGGTCTTGGAAAGGAATAAATAATATGTTTTGGGGGATTATTTTTACTACAAAACTAATGTGCAGTTTAATCTCGTATCTTGGTATACCAATCATAAGTTTATCATAATTGATTTGTTATCAAATTATTCAATATATTAAGATGACCTCAAAATCCAAGCAGTATATTTAGTCCATTGCTATTGAGCAAAATGGAGAAACAATACATTCTACTCATTATATCTGTTTCTATATTTAGAACAAATATAATGAGGCTGTTTGAGAGAAACTATTGAGCCACAGACAATCAACTCTTTTATATTACCATTATCTATGTCATTTCTTTTCAATAACTATTCATAGCATCTGAACAGTGCAACAGTAATGCAAAAATAATACTTTTCAATACATTACAATAAGCATTTTAATGCCAATTTATTTCAAAACAATAAAATAACCCAAGCAATTCATTTTAATGTTTACAGTCTAACATTGATAATACTCTATCGACTATATTTACATGTAATAGTGTAATGCCATTGTGATTGCTCACATTCATTCAGAGTTAGATTCCACATGTGCAAATTGAATGAAATGAAATGACTGACAACATTTTGTGGAGGCTTAAAGGAATGGACATGAAAGATATCCTACAGCAGGGGTGTCAAACTCGATTTCATTGAGGGCCACATCAGGGTTGTGTTTGATCTCGGAGGGTTGGGGTATGTGTGTGACCGGGGGTGGGCGTGGCCATGGTGGGCGTTTGACACAGGCTCAAGATGCATTTTTCCCTTCTCTTCTTTCTTTCCACAGTTCTTTACTATAACCATTTTCCTATCTCTTCTACCAGATATTACTGGCAAACATTTATTACTTATTCTTCATACTCCACTAAACTTTTTATTTCTAAATTTATACCCCATTGTTTAATAGTAAGTTGCTTTTCCAGGCAGAAAAGCTATTTATACTATTGTATTTTTATTATTCAACTAATAATAAAAATACAGTAGCATAAATAACATGATAATACAAGATCTAACAGGAGACGTAAATTTCCAGAATAGTAAATAGAAACAGCTGTCAATTAGAGATTGTTCATTGTAGATTAAATGGACCTACAGTATGTAAAATTTGGCATTAAACTGTAGTATTAATATAGGATGTTGCTTGTTTTCTATCCAGATCAGGCACTTACTTGAGGCCACATAATTGTAATCCAATTCTCCAGCAGCACTATGCCGGCCAAAAATGGGCCACGTGGGGCCTCTGCGTGGGCTGTTTTTGGTCAGTAGAGTGCTGCTGGAGGCCGGGGAGACCGAAAATGGGCCAGTCCTTTGATATTTCCAGGCTGGCCAGATTTAAGCACCCTGCGGGCCGGATCCAGACCGCGGGCCTTGAGTTTGTCACCCCTGTCCTATAGTATGAATCCAGTCACTTGTAGACCGTCTCCTGCCTTTCCTAGTTCATTTGAACAACCAAGGAAAGGACATGTGACTGGATTTGAGAGATGGTAAAACTCAAATTTCTCTCTTTTGGGGAAGGGAAAGGGAAAGCTGCAGAAAGTCCTGGATGAAGTGAATTATCTGGATCCCTTTTTGGGGTGATTTGGACCTGGGCATGAAAAAGAAATTGCATTTAGCAAGTTTTGAATAGACTACCACAATTCTGGTCTTCCTACATCTCATTAGAATTTAGAACATAGAATAATAGGGTTAGAAGATGCCTTGGAGGTCTTCTAGTCCAAGCCCTGCTAAATGGCAGGAGATCCTATGCCATTCCAGACAAATAGCTGTCCAATCTTTCTTTAACAGTATTATCATTGCGCAGATGGCACCAGGTTATACAGTTGAACTCCAGTCCAAACAGTGAAGGGCCTAACCCACTCTCTAAAGACTAAGAGGGACTGGATGGAGTAGAACAGACATAGGATGATGAATCCTAGAAAAAGAGATTTAACGATTGCTCAGAAACTATTATTAGCTCTCTATTAGCTCTGAATTACTCGGGATGAGGTCCAAAGCTCCCAATAAGGCAGCTTCATGTTCAGGGGATTCTCTTGGATTCCTAGCTCCTGCTTGAGAGGCCAGTTGATGCAGTGACCAAGAGAGCTCTGATTGGTAGAGCAGTGACAACTTTTTGGAGCTCTTATCCCTTATCACCTCTTCAGATTGCTGTAATGTGCTTTAATTGGAGCTACCTTTCAAGACTACTCAGAAACAATTGTAGGTAGAGAATATAGCAGCCCATTTGGTAGTGGGTAAGAGCCGTTTTAGTTAAGTAACACGCATACAGGTTGCCAGTAGGTTTCCAGATTTCTGTTATTGATATTTACTTACGTTTGTTTTTAAAAGCATTGGTAATTACTTGTCTTCTTTATTAGTGAGACATCATAGTCTTTAATTGGGGAAGTGTCTAAACATGTTAAATAAGTAAATAAATGCACTAGTCAAATCCTAAAAGGTTTGATGAAAGATAGGTATCAGTAAATCATATAGTCCATACGTTGAAACCCTGTGTTATAGGTTGTGAGACTTTTCTGATTCTCTTCCTATCCCTTCTCCCACTTCTAAATTTGTAAAAAGAATGGGGCTTCAGTGTCAAGAAAAATGCCCCCCTTCCTCTCTTCCTGACAGAAGCCTTTATACTAACAAAGAAATTAATTCAATACCACCCAGGTATTTTACAGCTTGCAGTAGATCTCTCATATGCTGTTGGTAAATAATGTGGTGCCTGTGGCCATGAGTGTACCTTCAGTCTCCTTTCTTATACTTGGCAAGCTCTCCGATTTTATTGTATTCTGTTTTATTTTAAGATTGTTTGAAATTGAAATTGGATGAAAAGGGGGAAAGCTGCTACAGTGCAAAACACCAACTTTACCCATCATTTTTATTTATAAGAAGACTTCTGTCTCCTACATAGACTTGAACCTACATCCTTAGAAAATAAATTTTTTTTAGTATTTCCTTTGGCAGAATGCTCACCTGCTCAGAAACAAAAAGGCAAAGGTGTAATAGAGATTATTTGGGAGGTGCGTGCTAGAGAGTATTAAATTAATCATTTTCTTCAAATAAATCTAAAGGGAGAACTAGCTCTCTAGACCCCATTTCCAAATACTTTACAATCTTTGGTGACATTTTTTCTTTAAAACACAGACAAGTTTAAGCTCAAGGGTAACTGTCTAAGCTATACATATTTTGAACAAACCATCCATCTCAGAAACAAGAACCTGAACATCTGAGACCTCTGTCCATACCTCTTGCAATGTTCAGAGGCCAAAAGTAAAAATAAGGTACAACTTCCAACTAGAGATAAGATGCCTACCCTTTGCAGTAAATGAATATTTTATAATTAGCTGTGCCCACCATGAGTAAATTCCACTAAATAACCGAGAACAAGACTGGCTAATCTTTAGAAATTCCAGCATAATTGTAGTTAAGAGCTTAGTTCAGGGATCCCCAAACTTGGCAACTTTAAGACTTGTGGACTTCAACTCCCAGAATTCTCCAGCCAGCATAGCTGGGAGTTGAAGTCCACAAGTCTTAAAGTTGCCAAGTTTGAAGACCTCTGGCTTAGTTAAACTACAACAAAATAGCAAGATTGTATCGGTCCCTTTCTCTCTGGCTATTTTGCTTAACTCAATTGGCTAGCCTTCCATTGATGCAAAGAAGATGAATCTTGATTTATTTTAAAGAATACAATCTGCAGTGTTTACAATTTCTACACCCACATAACAGTGACAGTTATGTCACAGTTCCTTTGTTTTTTTGCATGTGTGTGGCTTGCTGATATATCATGTGAAAAACCACATGTTCTAACCTAACGAAAAAGATAGGCATCCTAAAAAAAAGTTAATAGTAAACAGAGTTCTATGACGCATATCCCTTTTAGCAAAAAAAAAAAAAAAACCCTAACTACTTTAGGTTTGGCAGCTGCATGTTCCTAGTACTTCACCAACATTAGCATCAGTTGTGGGTTTAACACTGACTGTGAAAGTGTGAATCATAATGTTTTTCCTTCTCACAGAGCCACAAAGCTTGTTAGTCTGTTTATAAATATGTGGATTAGCCAGTTTGTAAATGGTCCCTGTGACCTTTTTTAAAACTAGCTAGCTTGTCTACATTGTTTTGGAGAAGTTAATAGAAGGAATGATCCTTTCACCTTCATACAAAACAATTTTTGTTTTATTATTGTTGAACTATCTTTTTTGTACAGCCACCTGTTGTTTGCTTTTTGAATGCTGTAATATTGATGCACTTCTTATTTTAACAGATTGATTTGTTGTTGTTTTCCTTTTCTTTCAACAACTCAGCTTTTCCATCCCATCTATTATTGTTATATCTGCATTTGGACATACGGAAAATATTTTAAATTTGAACCACTTCATACTTAAAATGTCCTATTTGGAGTATGAAATGGACTGTTTCCTCATCTTGAAAGTATTTTGGAACATTGGCGCTTGAAAACATTTTGAAACCCATTTCACATTTAAAATACAGCATTTTGAATCTGAAACAGTTTGCATTCTTAATGTTTTGCATGCCCATACCATAGATCTAATTAGGATAAGAGTAGTATCACTTTGGAACAGTGTCCATCATTAGTGGCTATAATGGCATGGCAGAGAATTCTCTTATCTAAAAATGGATATGGTAATATGCCCATTTTAATATACCCCTGAGCTAGGGTTGATATAGAACAGCCTTGGTCATTTCGATGAGCAACTTCTATCAGAAAAGAAGTGGAGGATTATAAACTCACTCATTCTCTCTGATCTCTCAGTTTTTCTATTATTTATTGTATTTTGGTATAGCTATGGTATAAGAGTAGGAACAGAGTAATAAGATAGTTCTGCTTCTGTAATCCAGGTCAGGTTTTGTAAAGTTGGGTTTCTACTTAAATGCATATTTTTTGCTGCAAGGTCCCATGGAATTTGATCTGCATTCATATATACATATACTGTACATGTTATCTACAATTTGTAGTAAAGTATCAAATGCTAATTAATCTGTTATCCTGGAATCAATAATGGACTGGATGAGGATCAGTATGTTTAAGCAAGGCCTTTAATAACTTAATTGATTTGATAGCTTCAACTATTCCTGTTAGAAATAGGTTGTCTATAGTGTGCACCCTTTTGATTGGGTTAATGTTGGGTTAATAGTGAAGATGATAAAAAAATCAAATAGTTACAGATAGGCTTGTCAGAATTGTAACAGAAGCAGCTAGATTTGAGTAGGTTATACAGGTTCTTAATGAATTACACTAGTTATATTTATTTTCAAACTCAGAGTTGATTCTTACATTTGAAGCTCTAAACAATTTGAAATCCATATTGTTAAAGAAGTGTGTATACTACACAGCATCTTAAGAGCTTCCAAAAGTACTGTTCTCAAGTTCCTTTGACAGAGAAGCTCATTGTTTGGAAACTACTTTCTCTATATTAACTCCTATGGCTAAAATGCATTCTCCACTAATGCTTGACTAACACTGCTATTATATTGTCATTAGGCTAACATATTCTTACTTGCCAGCATGTTAAAATATTCCACTAATCTATTTAGCTTGATGTTTTCATGCTTTGAATTTGTTGTTGTGATATTTTGGGATTTCATTAGGTTGAACTGTAGTATACTTTGATTTGTATTCTACTTGAGACTACCCTGATATTCCAAGAAGAAAAACAGATTAAAAATAGTTTTGGTGAATGGTTAAATAAATAATAATCTCATTTATCTACCGTTTGCCTACAATACTACATATTGTTAGTATGTGTTTTCAGTTGATACTCTTGGTATTACCGCTTGATATTACTGCTTTTGGGTAAACATGCAGGCCCATAGGTAATATAACGTCTTTGAAATAATATTTTAATGACTTCTGTTGTCCTGATCAAGGCAAGCAGTTGGTCTAGCAAGTAAAGTTAAGTTGTGAATCTTAATATAGTATATTTATTTTCCAGACCTCCACTAGTCAAGCTATCTTCCGTGTCCAGTCCGGTGTTTGTCAACTTTTTCGAGAAACTCTCATTCATAAGGGGTTTGTGGAGATTCAGACTCCAAAGATTATTTCTGGTATGCATTCGATATTTTAATAGATTCAGAAGAATTCACACATTGAACACATGAATTTGGGGAAATCTCATTTCTGCGATAGCCAATATGAATTTATTTTAAGTACTTGGTTGCTCATTAGCACTTCTTTTTAAGTTGCTGCTGCCTCCTTTGAAACGGTAGCTGGTTTAAAAAACTGAAGCACTTTCCATTCTCAAGTATGGTATGGAAAAAATTCTCCTTTAGTTTCTTCTGCTATCATTTTCATCTTTGAAACCGACACTTATATCAAGAGTATATTTTTTAAAAAGTCCTGTGGAGTTAGAGCAGTGGGTGGCACTGAAGAATGTATATGCTAACCTGGACTAGAGAACTTACCCGTTAATCTCAATACTGCCAGTCATACGAAGCAAAGAGTTCTCTAGTCTTAGAGATTGCAAGACCTTCGTGCTTGTGAGTCCTCCTTTTTCTCCTAATCGCCTCTATGAGTTTCTGTTGCCGCTTCCTTCTCTTCTGAAACAAGCTTTGATGCTCTTTGATGCTATGCTAAAGTGAAAGATACTTAATTGAGGATTAAGTGGGAAAATCCCCTTGTTGAAGGCAATGGGGAAAACTTGACCTGCTGACCCAGAGCTTTGGAGTAGGGTAGGAGGGCTTAACTTGGGTTGGCTTGAGGGTTGGCACCAGGGTTTGAGGTGAAATGTTGAAGGCAGCATTCCCAAAGTAGGCAGGCCAGATCAAAGGTTTGTGGGAGGGAGGTTAAGGGGTAAAATAGATCAAGGAAGATTAGCCTTTCCTTTTAGTTGCCCCCAATTCCAAAAATGCCCAAAAAGAAAATAGCCAATTGGGGGGGCTGTTCACTTATAAAGGCCTCTGGGGACCACAGAAGGTATGTTGACAGGCCACATATAGCCTCTAGCTTGTACTTTTTGTATCTTGAAAGTGGGGGAGGAGCCTGAAACCAAATACATACCAGGTACCTATCTTGCCATGAAAGAAAATGTAACTAAACAGGGGGAGGGGGAGAAACATTTTTATCATGAGGTACCTTGTCCAAGACGTGTCACCAAATTTGCTCTTGCTTTGCTTTCCAGCTGCCAGTGAAGGTGGTGCCAATGTATTTACTGTGTCCTACTTCAAAAGCAGTGCCTACCTTGCACAGTCCCCTCAGCTTTACAAGCAGATGTGTATTTGTGCTGACTTTGATAAGGTTTTCTGCATTGGGCCAGGTAAGGAAGTGTTTTGTCTGAAAGGCAGTTGTCATGTCCCTGGGGCAAGAATATCCTGGATGTTCAGATTATGTAAGCGCTAACTTTCCAACGCCTTTTCCCATCTGATTTGCTAACAGACAAAAGTTTCATGAAAACAACTAATCAATATGACAGTTTCAGAGTTTGCAGGCAGAACAAATAGCATGTTCAGCGGAAATTTGGCTTATGAACAGAGCAATAGTGTTCTCTAGTGGCTATTAGAATATCATACAACATTCCATTTAAAAAAATGCGACTGTACTTGGCACGGTTCAACCATTATTGAATTTATTGCACACCTATAAGCTTAGCAGGGCCAGGAGTTTGTTATTATAAGCAGCTCGCTGAAAATCAGTACAGCCCTACATAATGCATACAAAATATTTATGTTCTCAATTTTGTAAGTAAACCCATATTAGTAAGCCAAACCAATATTATCCTTCACCCATCCTATTGATCCTGACACTTTCAGTATGTAAGTAACTGAAGCTACTTGAGCTAAATTGGCAGCTGTACACTGCAACCCTACATGCTCATCATCAGTACAGACGCACTAACTGTTATGCCATTTTTGGCTTTGTACCCAAATGACAAACTAAAAGCATGTGCTATTACTGAATGACTATCTCCTAACAGATCAATCCTTAAAAATGACTATAGAAGATTTTCACTAATATTTTCCTGGTTATATTCATTACATTCTTACTGCTGGGATAGTGAATTCTTATTCAGATAAATATTTTGGGTGGAGGTCCCTCAGGACAGATGCTGTTAAAAAAGGAAGGAAAATACATGTGACTTAAGTCGCAGGTTTTCTTGGGGAATATTGGATGGTAGTCTTTTAAAAAAAATTAATGCTTTTAAATATTGCTTTTGCCGATTCTTATTTCTTGCCTGACATGAATGCAAGACTAGCATAAATATTAGTAGCCTGTTCTCCCTTTGGGGATTTGAGTTCCTTTCAGGGAAATATAACTTTATTTCATATTAGAGCAATTGATAGTGGCAATGGAATGTTATAATATCTCCAGGGCTTCTTTTAATTGCATCGATAGAACCATTTAACATAATTTTAAAAATATATTTCTCATGCAGTATTTAGAGCAGAAGATTCTAACACTCACAGACACTTGACGGAATTTGTTGGTCTGGATATTGAAATGGCTTTTAATTACCATTATCATGAAGTGGTAGATGAGATTGCAGATACCTTGGTGCAAATTTTCAAGGGACTCCAAGAAAGGTAAAAAAAAAAGATTTTTTATACTACTTTAGAAAATAAGAGTAAACTTGAGAGTTTCAAAAGTGTTTTTCAGCCATCTCTAAGCAGTTTTACAGAGTCCGCATATTGCCCCCAACAATCTGGGTCCTTATTTTACCAACGTCGGAAGGATGGAAGGCGTGAGCTGGTGAGATTCGAACTGCCAAACTGCTGGCAGACAGCAGTCAGCAGAAGTAGCCTGCAGTACTGCATTCTAACCACTGCGCCACCACGGCTCTTAAATAGTAAAAAAAAGTAGTAGCAATAACAATTTATATATATTCAAACAAATATTCTGGCTACCTTTTATTTTACCTATTTGGAGGAATTCTAAACTATTGTTCCGGTTCATAGCTGCAGCAACGATGCAATTAGAAAGATTTAACAGTATCTGATTTGTTTAGTCAACAAGGATGTGAGCCTCAGCTGCCAAATCTTGGAGTCACATAGTGATTACTCTTTATCAAAGAATGCTGGAGACCACTTATCCAGTGAAAGAGATGAATGGAAGGTTAAATAAACAGAAAATTAGACTAAGAAATCAAAGATGCCTAGAAGGCTGCAGTAGAAAACCACTTCCATATTGCTGCAAAGAAATCTAACAGATGTGTCCATATAGAATAGAATGGAATAGAATATAATTCTTTATTGGCCAAGTGTGATTGGACACAAAAGGAATTTGTCTTTGGTGCATATGCTCTCAGTGTATATAAAAAGACAAGATACATTGGTATCAGTAATCACCTGGAAACCTGTTGTCTTTTTCTTAGGTTTCAATTATTTATTTAATAAGAATAATAATTTAATTACTTTAAATTATTTTAAAATGTAAGTCAAAAGGAAAAGAGGGCATCAGGCCTGGTTGAAGGTTTGTTTGTGTGTGTTTTATAATTCTGACCAAAACAACTTTAGCCAGTTTAAAGAAAAACTGGGGAAACGTCTGGTAAAACATCGTCACTAGATTTTAGAAGCTGACAAGTTAATATCTTACATGCTCACATACCTTTTTTTGGATGGCTGTTAGTCTTTCTGCAAGAAAATCAATCATAATTTGGCATTGGTCCTTAAATTTCCTATGTAGCAAATTCATAATATCACGAATAACAATTAGGAGAATGTAGAAGTTCCTGCAGTAGGATTCCCCATTGAAACCTATTTGAAGTGGTAGCCAAGAGCATATAAGCTTCAGCTTATATGACAGATATTCTGTTCTGATATCTACCAGTAAATAGCTCATTACTATCTCTATATGAAGAGCAACTAAAAATGGTAATGGGTGAACAATATGGCAGTCAAAGTGGTTTCTGGCATTAGCTGGAATCTAAGATTTATAAGTTCTATGGTTTTCGTTTTGTTTCCAAGCTAAGGTTAAGTACAAAATATTTAAGAGCCTATATATATATTTCTTCCTATTCATTGCAATGATTGGACTTTTACTTCAGCATTATATTTTTATAGCACATCTTGGAAAATCTCATTTTAATTTTTGAAATAAAAGAACCATGGCATATAAAGCCATAGTCTCTCTAGTGTATGGATTAAAATAGAATTAACAGAGGTGTAGTTTACTTCATTTATTTTTTGTTTATGCAGCCTTTATTCAGAGATTACTGCCTGAAGCTCAATTTATTGAGAATAATTTTTGTAAAATTTAACTTGCTTAGTCATTTAGCACATCAGGCTGCCTAGTAAATGCTTTGACATATACAGTGTAAATGTCGGTCACCTTATCTCAAGACATTACTTTTCCTTGCAGGAAAGCAATAAACTGAGTCTTAAATATTACAGTGACAGAGTGAACTCTTGTGGTAATGAAAGGCAATACTTCTTTGTTTTCTGCTTGGCTATGTTGAAAAGCCTTTTGTCTTTACACACAGGTTTCAGACTGAAATCCAGACAGTGTGCAAACAGTTTCCATGTGAGCCATTCAAGTTCTTGGAGCCAACCCTGAGGCTGGAGTACCGGGAGGCCCTGGCTATGCTTCGGGAAGCTGGAGTGGAGATGGGTGATGAAGAGGACCTCAGGTACGATTTTACCAGGGAAAAGGAAGAGCTCCATCTATTGGCAAGAGGGTACCCGTTCCTGGGATCCTCTGATGCTATTTCTGGATTTAGGAATTGGCTACCGCTGTTCATCTGTGCAGAGAATAGAAAAACATTTAAATCTCTCTGTAAAATAACACATCATTCCCCTGTAACAATACAACCTCCACATCCCAAGACATGGAAAGATCTCTAGAGAATAAGATTAAAACAAATATGGAATTACCAAAGGACTTTCTGAATCAATCAAACCATGAATTATAGAAAACATACATAAACAATCCCAAACTGAACTTTTCAGAAGCAATCAATTCATTTATCAAAATGCTATTGTTTATCTTCTGCAAATTAGGAGGAGCTCTGGTAGTTCTTTCTGACTCAAAGTATAAACATGTTGTGAGCAGATAGCAGCACCAGTTGATCTTGCCTCAGCTCAAGAGTTCAGGAGGATCTGATATGGTTAATACTTGGACTGGAATTTGACAGGAAAAAATAGTGCTGTAAGAAGGATTTCTTAAAAATCAGGAAGCAAGGAATCTAGTGTGCTATAAGAAATACACCTGTGAGCATACGGGTCAGGTTGCTATTTCCACAAAATCTGAATCCAAGATTTAATTCCCAGTTCGCTATAGTTGAGCTAGTAAATAGCATTAAATGGCAATTTTTAACCATAAACATTTTATCTCACTTACATTTTTTGGAAGGCAGACATATCTCAGAGACATTCTTACTAAAAGTCAACATTGTTTACATCTTATTGTTTATTTTCAGTACACCAAGTGAAAAGCTCTTGGGCCGTCTGGTGAAGGAAAAGGTAATTTTTTTTAAAAAAAAATCTGTCTTTAAAAAGCACTTGAGTTTCTTTTTGATATAAGCTTAAATAACTATATCTTGTCACATAAAATTACTTGTGATTTGTGTATCACAGTATTGATTTAATTTAATTTAATTTAATAGACGTTCTTATAGGCCGCCCAATCCCGTGGGACTCAGGGCGGCGTACAACAGAATAAGAAGCGTACAATAAAAACAATTATCATAATTTAAAATTAAAAGGCATAGTTAAAACAATTATAAAAACAACATTCAAGGGGGAAATCTGATCTTCCTATTCACCCCGCCTGCCGGAAGAGCCAAGTTTTTATGGCTTTACGGAAGGCCAGCAGGGTGGGGATAGTCCGGATCTCTGGTGGGAGTTGGTTCCAGAGGGACGGGGCTCCCACAGAGAAGGCCCTCCCCCGTGGCCCCGCCAACCGACATTGTTTGGCCGATGGGACCCGGAGGAGGCCCTCTCTATGGGACCTAACCGGTCGTAGGGAGGTATGTGGTAGGATGCGGTCCCGAAGGTAACCTGGCCCTGAGCCATGTAGGGCTTTAAAGGTAACGACCAACACCTTAAATTGCGACCGGAGACTAATTGGCAGCCAATGCAGCTGGCGAAGAATAGGTGTTACGTGGGTGTATCTCGGTACACCCACTACAGCTCGCGCAGCTGCATTCTGTACCAGTTGGAGTCTCCGGATGCTCTTTGAGGGTAGCCCCATGTAGAGCGCGTTACAGTAGTCTAGCCGTGAGGTGACAAGGGCATGAGTGACTGTGAGCAAAGCCTCCCTCTCCAAGTAAGGTCGCAATTGGTGCACAAGACGAATCTGTGCAAAGGTCCCCCTAGCCACAGCTGAAAGATGTTGCTCCAATTTTAGCTGTGGATCTAGGAGGACACCCAAATTGCGGACCTGTTCCGAGGGAGTCAATTTTTCTCCCCCGAGAACCAGGGAGGGACAGTCGACATAATCCTTGGGAGGCAAAATCCAGAGCCACTCAGTCTTGTCTGGGTTGAGCCTGAGTCTGTTCACTCCCATCCAGACCCTCACATCGTCCAGGCAGCGGCACATTACATCAACTGCTTCACTGAACTGACACGGGGTGGAGATGTACAACTGGGTATCGTCAGCATACTGCTGATACCTCACCCCGTGTCGTCGGATGATCTCACCCAGCGGTTTCATGTAAATGTTAAACAGGATGGGCGAGAGGACCGAACCCTGTGGCACCCCGCAAACCAGGGGCCTAGGGGCCGACCTCTGCCCTCCTGTCAACACCGACTGCGTCCTGTCAGAGAGGTAGGAGGAGAACCACCGTAAAACAGTGCCTCCCACTCCCACCTCCCCAAGACGACGCAGAAGGATACCATGGTCGATGGTATCGAAAGCCGCTGAGAGGTCAAGTAACACCAGGATGGAGGAATGACCCCCATCCCGTGCTCGCCAGAGATCATCCATCAGTGCGACCAAAGCAGTCTCCGTACTGTAGCCGCGCCTGAAACCCGATTGAAAGGGATCCAGATAATCAGTATCCTCCAATAGCCGCAGGAGTTGGAGCGACACCACTTTCTCTACAACTTTACCCAAGAAGGGTAAGTTGGAGACTGGACGGAAGTTCTTTAAATCCGCTGGGTCCAGGGAAGGCTTCTTGAGGAGGGTCCTCACCACCGCAGCTTTTAAGGGCTGCGGGACGGACCCCTCTCTCAAAGATGCGATCACAACAGCCTGGAGCCAGCCGCGTGTCACCTCCCTGCTGGCCGAAACCAGCCAGGAGGGACACGGGTCCAATAAACAAGTGGAGGCGCTCATCGCTCCTATGGCCTTGTCCACATCCTCAGGAGTGATAGGCTCAAACTCCTCCCAAATAACAGGACTAAGACTCGCCCCTGTCATCTCGGCCTGCCCTGTCCAAATGGAGTCCAGGTCTGTCCGAATCTGAGTGATTTTATCCGCCAGGAACTGGGAAAATTCCTCAGCTCTACCCTGCAAGGGTTCTTCGCCCCCCCCCCCTTTGCGAGGAGGGAGCGCGTCACCCTAAACAGGGCGGCTGGGCGGGAGTCGGCGGACGCAATAAGGGCGGAAAAATGCGCACATTTTGCCGCCCGTATCGCCACTAAGTAAGACTTAATGCAAGTTCTTAAAAGTGTCCGGTCAGACTCAGCTTTACTGGCTCTCCATCGTCGCTCTAGGCGTCTCTTTAGGCGCTTCATCTCCCGGAGCTCCTCAGTAAACCAAGGAGCCCTCCGGGATCCGCTGCCACGGAGAGGCCGCAAAGGCGCAATCCGATCTAAAGCCCCTGTTGCCGCCTGATTCCAGGCAGTCACTAGAGCCTCAGATGAATCGTGTACCAGGGAGTCCGGTATTTCCCCAAGTTCCCTCTGAAATCCTTCGGATTCCATTAGGCGCCTGGGGCGGAACCACTTAATCGGTCCCGCCTCCTTGCGGTGGAGGAGTGGCGCCATGAAATCCAACCTCAGAAGGAAATGATCTGACCACGACAAGGGTACTGTGACTAAACCCCTCAGCCTCAGATCATCTCTCCACTGCCCCGAGAGAAACACAAGGTCAAGCGTGTGACCTCCCTCATGAGTCGGACCCTGAACTACTTGGGTCAGGTCCATGGTTGTCATGGAAGCCATGAACTCCTGGACTGCCTCTGAGGTTTCACCGGGCGATGGCAGGTTGAAGTCCCCCAGCACCATCAACCTGGGGAACTCAATCGCCAGCCCTGCTACCGCCTCGAGCAGAACAGGCAGGGCCTTTGCAACGCAGCTAGGAGGCAAGTACGTTAGCAGAAGGCCCACCTGAACCCCTAAGTCCAGCTTCAGAAGGAGCGTCTCACACCCAACAATCTCCGGGGCAGGGCTCCTTCGAGGATTTAGGTTCTGGCGAGCTATAATTGCCACTCCTCCACCCCTTCCCTGGGGTCGCGGCTGATGCTGAACTGAGAACCCGTCCGGGCACATCTCGGAGAGGGGAACCCCCCCCTCCTGGCCTAGCCAGGTCTCAGTAATACATGCCAGGTCCGCCCCCTCTTCCAGGATTAAATCCCGTACAAGGGGGGCCTTGTTAGTAATCGACCTGGCATTCAACAGCAGCAGCTTGAGCCCAGGGCCCTGACATCCCTGGTTACCAGGTACTCGGGCTGAGCTAGATGGAACCAAACCAGAGGGGCCAGAACAAGGAATCGCTTGAAGATAGCGAATTCTCGTTCCCCGAGAGCGGCCTACCCCCCTGCTCCCGCCATACCTACCTCTCCCTGTTATGACCTTAATACTCCCGTCCCCCCTCACACCAGAGATCCCCTCCTCTCCCCCACTGGTCCCCCTCTCTCCCAGCAGGCCATGCATCCCAGTCATACTGAGCCTGGGGGAGGACTGGAACCCCCCTCCGCTTCTGTTTACACACTCAGCAGAGGGGGGTAGAGACCCAATCCCCAGCTCACTCATTCAGCCACTAACAGCCACCCAGTCTCTATCAACCAATCATAACACATTCATAACCCAGACCATTAATAAAAATCACAATACTTCCGGGGGTTAAAATCAATAGAAACAATAGGAGGCAGATGCAGGCAACCTCCAAACCCGATATAGCTTAGTTCTTAATATTGCCTTAATCTCAGTCTTTTTGCTTTCTGTGTATCCAAGATCTATTGCCTCTGCTGCAGCAATAACAATGTCCAACAGCTGCCCCCGTGATGATAGTGGGGGGACTGAGTCCCGTTTAGCACTATGAATACTCTTCTGCAGTAGGTCTCATATGACTAGGGTTTTAATTAATTTCTACCATTTCTTTTTCTTTTTAAAAATTATTTTATTAATATCTGCAGTATGACACCGACTTTTATATTCTTGACAAATATCCACTGGCTGTAAGACCTTTCTACACAATGCCTGACCCAGCAAATCCTGTAAGTATGTCTCTCAGTATTGGAAAAAAATTGCTGTGAAATAATGACAAATATGAACACATTGCAAATCTGATGTGGGATTTGTGCCACAAATGTGCCATAAACATATTGCAAGTTCACAGTCTGGTATGGGTCATTCCCAAAATGAAAACATCTATTTTCGTATTACACAGTCATTAGTTGTCTTGTGTTTCTTTCCTTTGCTTCCCAGTGCATTGTGCCTGCTTACAAATTGATTGATTGAACGATTATGTGTCGTCAAGTCATTTTTCAACTCCAAGCAATCACATAGATTTTCTCCATGACAGAATAATTGTTGTGTGATATTGTTGAGATAATATAATTGTAGGAAAGGATTGAGAATATTAACTCTACCATTTGTTCAGTGCAAAAGAAATACTGTTTGAAAGGAGTAGAATATTCTTTGGAATTAATTGTTACAGCTGCTTTATTAAATTTTAAAATAAATAATTAGCTTTTGAAATGTGTCTAAAAGAATAATATAAGAGCCCAACCAGTTTCTTCAATTCCTTCTAATAAATTATAAGAGATATGGATACCATCATTTAATAGTCTTTTGATCCTGTTTTGAAATTCTTAGCAGGTGATTTTCAGTGTCCAAAGCAAAATCCTTCTAGTTAAGCATTGTCTTTCTAATAGCTGTGAAAAATATCTGATGAAAGAAAAAGCTATTATGCCAAAGAACCCTTATACCTCATATATATTACTACAGCTATCCTTCCTGTTTTGGGGAGACCGTCATGACAATTATCTATAGACAATTATCCACACAAAAAATGAATGCCAAAAAAATTGAAAGAATGGGGAAATGACTAAAACACTTTAAAAATTAATTTGCATAGATTTCTGGGGGGAAAGTTTATTATATTCAATGGTATTTAGTTTTAACTAGGTAAATGGGCATTGTAAAAAAAATATGATTTGACTAGAATGCAGCTTTCAGTTTGCAACCAGAAATGCATATTTTACAATTTTATAAAGGGTTTGTTTGCTTGCTTGCTTGCTTGTTTGTTATCTCTCTCCCAATATGAAGTTGAACTTCCATCAAATGTTTCTTAGTGTCTTGGTTCTTTCTAATTTCCTATTCTTGGTGATTATACCTATGCTGTTTTCATGATAGCTCTGTAGAACTGGTTTGCCATTGGATTTTTTTCCAGGATGTTTTTTCAACTGCCTAATCTTGCCTATACAGGAATAGTAACCAAGGCACTCCAGCTTCCAAGATGAGCTAAAGTCTTCTAGGTAGTACCACCTGCTGCAATACTTTTAAGCAGTGGTGAAACCACAAAGCCTTGTTTTATATTAGTCATTTGCCAAAGAAGGGTAAATAAATTTTCTATTTTCCCCATCATCTTACCTATTTGGAATGATCTGTTTTTCTCCTCCAGTTATTTGTACAGCTATGCAAAATAGCTGTATCTCATGGTATATTGGGTGTCAAACTCATGGCCCACGGACTGGAAGCGTCACGCGCTGGCCACCCCCACCCCCAATTTAGCGAAGGGGGGGGAAGTTGCGATACATCACGTGGTGACGTGTTGTCATGAGTTTGACACCCCTGTAGTATATCTTCTCAATATTATATATAAAATTGTCTCTTGGCTTTCTTGAACCTATAACAAGATAGTGGTATGTTAACTTTAAATTTTAAAGTTAATTTGAAGAAGAGGTACAAGAAAAAGGATCATACTGAGTCTCACACTGGAAAACTGGGTGGTAGTGTTAGTAAGAAATACCGTGCTAGGCTGTGTTTTACTCAATAGCGTCTGAGTAAATTGATTTAAGAAGGCAGAACCTTCTAAACACTAAAAATTACATCATCTTGATTGGAAAAGAGGTTTAGAAAAGGCCTTTTCCTCAAAAATTAAACAGGGACCCTAGAATGTTCTCCATGAACTTGAAGTAATTCAGTACAAGAAGAGGGTCTTGTCTCTTCCTCTGGTATAAAGATTGCTTTCCGGATAATCTTCACAGAATAAAGCAGTCTATTGAGTTTTTCTTTCTTCCTTCATATGTGGTGCTTTCAAAACTGAAAGAAATAAAATTAAAGAATGCAAGTTTTTTTTATCCCTAGTCAGAATCCTACGTGCTAAACATAAATCTTATGACCAGAAAAGAAAGACAAAGTGAAACAAAACAAATAACCACCATTTTAGTATAGTTATACTACAGCAGCAGTTCTGAAAACTGCCCACAAGGGAAAGAGAAAAGTGTTCTTTCTCATGGAGACCATGATGGCAGGATGCAATCATAGTTGGAGCAGGCAGATGCTGCCTCAAGCAGCATTTTTCTCCTATGCAGATATTCCTGTTACATTGCTCATGGTGGTCAGTGCCTTTATCCTATGTCATTTATTATCTATAGATTCCAGTTTTGAAGCATGCTTAAGCATTGGTTACTAAGTCACATTTCTCCCTCCCTCCCCCCCCCCCCCCCCCAGATAACCTCCAACTCCTACGATATGTTCATGAGAGGAGAAGAGATTCTGTCTGGGGCACAGAGAATTCATGATCCAGAGCTGTTGACAGAGAGAGCCTTACATCATGGCATTGGTAATTCCTAAGGTCTATTAGTTAAATAAATCATTTCTAACAAAGGTACCTCTTTATTAGAGGAGCCTGGTATTGCTTATTTTTATAGGATCCTTGTGACTGCAAAAAAATAATTCTGTATTTTTCTCGTGGTTCAGGATTTCTCAGCTTTAGCAACCTGAACATTTGTGGACTTCAGTGTTGGCTATACTTCATTTGGCACAACTAGAATTTTTACTTTTATATTATCCGTATTTTAAAAGTTGGGCCTTGGGCCATATCATGATTTGAGTAGCATGTAAAAAGTGTACAAAGATAAGAAACTAATACAAGCCAAAAATTATGAGAAAAATGAGAAAAAATTAAAAAGTGCAAAAAGGAAAATATGTTAAAGAAAAAATGATAAATAAATAAGTTCCCCCTTCATCAGTACAATTTCAGTAGCTTTTCATCTTCTCTAATACTACAACAAAGCACTTTTCTTCCCATGTCTCATCTCTTACTTATAAACAGATCAAACTTCATTTAATTCTAATCAGCAAAAGTCCATTAACAACTTAAGAGCTTTCTAGCCTGATGCCTTAACCCAGGGGTCTGCAACCTTAAACACTGAAAAAGCCATTTGGACCCATTTCCCACAGAAAACACTGGGAGCCACAAAACCTGGGTGGGCGTGGCCAACTTGATGTCACTCACTCCCACCCAGTCACATGATCACCCTAGCCACGCCTACCCAGCTGGTCATTAGGACAGACAAGTGGTTGTTAAAAAACATTGGGAGCCACAAAACCCTTTGACCCCCCCTCCCCTCTCTCTCCCTCTTTGTATTTCTGTGTATCTCTCTCTCCCCCCCCCTCTCTGTATCTGTGTGTGTGTGTGTGTGTGTGTGTGTGTGTGTGTGTGTGTGTGTGTGTGTTTGTCTCCCTCTCAATATCAACATTGGTTAATATTGGTCCTCTCCTCTATGTTGAATACTTTTTCCATGATGCTAATTAGAATTTGGCCTGAGCTGAAATACAATTTTTCCTTTTCAGATTTAGAGAAAATTAAGTCTTATATCGATTCATTTCGTTTTGGTGCACCTCCCCATGCAGGTGGCGGCATAGGTAATATAGCTTATATTCATTATATTACATTTTCACTTTGGTCTGTGTTCAGATGATTTTAATTCCAGACCATTTATCTCTGAGGGTTGGGTTTTTTTTTAATTTTGTTGTAAACCTTGTGTTCTTTTTTTCTTATGAAAGAAGTAATGAAACGATAGTGAAAGATCCTTAATCACAAAAGAAATCATAACACTTATTTGCCATGTTCCTCTTTCTATTTCATCTAGCAGGGCATAGAATAGTGAGGGAAAGAAACAATTGCTGTTTGATGGGGATCTGTTTCTATGGTTCATATTACTAATGTGATAAAAATAATTGCTATTATCCCACCCACCGCCTTTTTACTATAAAATCAAATTTAGATATTATAAAAAATGTAATCCAGTTTTTCCTTTAAATGCAAATTATGTGGAAGACTATATGATATCTGGATAGGTCAGAGAAAGGTCACTGCATCACCCTGCCAATGTTCTCTTTCAATTCCACTATTGCTGATTTTTGTCTCAGACCTTTGCCAGATTGCACTTGGCAGTGGCAGCTGGAAAAAATATTTGATACTGACTTTGGTTTATCACAAATAATCCAGCAAGTTTGTTCTCATTTGTGAATATTTCAATATATGTTGTACATATAACTCAGATTAATTAGATTGGATTTAATTTTGACAGGCTTGGAAAGAGTCACCATGTTGTATCTTGGGTTGAGCAATGTCCGGCAGACATCCATGTTTCCCCGTGATCCAAAACGTCTCACACCTTAAGAAAACTACGTCAAGTTTCAAAGATTTAATGTTGCTTCCAACAATCCAGCATAAATCAATATGCAGTGGGAGGATATCTCATCTACTCAAGTGCCACAATAACAATCATTCAACTCATTACTAATGTTTAAATTCAGGTACTTTAACTGATCTGGAGTGCTATAGAAAATGTCATAACTTTTTAAGAAAATAATAAATCAAAGTACTACAGTATTGCCTTGTAGGTAAGCAAATTTCTAAAAAAAAACAACCTCAAATTTTAATAAAATTCATAGTTTTGCATAGTTTGTTTCAACATATGACAGCAAGGTAATAAAATCTCAGATTAGATTTTTGTCAATAACAATGCAGTGCGGAAAGTAAATTGAGCAAGAATTTTCTTGAGAAGCAACTGGAAATAGTGAGCAGTTTGATCTTACTAAAATGAAAAAGATTGCAATAAAACTTCTAACAATTCTATGTGTCAGTTTTTTCATTTTGTAGGAGAAATATATTATTCTGAAATAGTACCTGATGCTTACCTGATGCTAACATTATGCCAGCTTTATTTACACAGGGCATTGCCACGAATTAAGGCTTCTATTGTGAAAATGTACATATAAAATGTATATTTAAAGCTAGATCTAGCAGTACACAATCAGATTTATTCTTGTACATTAGAACTTCCACTTGCTTCCCCAACTATTCTGTGCATCCCTAGATTTCTCCAAAGGATCCTGGAGTAGATTTGATGGTGCAGGTGGGAGCAACTCACTATTGATACAGAGTTGAAGAAATTGTAATAAAGCTATGATGAAATGAAAGTTTTAAAAAACACATGACTTCAAATATTAAGACCTGTGAACTTAACCAAGCAAGGTAATTTTGTTTAGTAGACCAGTTCTATACATACACACCAACATATACAGATAGTCCTCCTTTAGCAACCACAGATGGGACCAGCAACACGGTCATTAAGTGAAGTGGTTGCTAAGTGAAATTGTGACTGTGCTTTCAATCTTACTTCAGCTTTCCTTTGCTTTAAGACCTGCAAATGTTAGTAAAACTGTAACAGATTTGGAAGGGAACCTGAAGGTCATCTAGATTGTAGTCCCTGCTCACACAGGAGACCTGTACTATTTCTGACAAATGGCTCTCCAGTCTCTTCTAAAAAGCCTCCAGTGATGGGGCACCCACAACTTCCGAAAGCAATTTGTTCCACTGGTTTATTGTTCTCACTGTTAGGAAATTTCTCCTTAGTTCTAGGTTGCTTCTCTCCTTGATTAGTTTCCATCCACTGTTTCTTGTCTTGCCTTCAGGTGCTTTGCTAAATAAGTGGGGTCCCTCTTCCTTGTGGCAGCCCTTCAAGTATTGGAAAACTGCTATCAGGTCACCCCTGGTCCTCCTTTTCACTAGACTAGGTATGCCCTGTTCCTGCGATAGTTCTTTGTATGTTATAGCTTCTAAGACCCCTAATCATCTTTGTTGCTCTTCTCTGACCTTTTTCCAAAAAAGTCATATATGCCAAGCTTGATCATTTTTTGTCCACTAAAAATGGTCAATACATAAGGCAGTCACTAAATGAGGACTACCTGTAAATGCTGCTTGCTTCCCTATCCGTGTTTACTAAGTGGAATATAAAAATAATAATTTATCTCGGATTTATTCCTAATAATCTTACATTCAATTAATCCAATTGGAATCAAATACAATTACCTTTCCCCAATTAGATCTAATATTTCTGGATAAACCTCTTTTCTCAATCTTTCTTTTTGACTAATTCCTCGTCAAATCAAAAAGAGGTATCAAGTACTTAAAAAAAATCAACCCCACATCCTCTATACTAGTACTTTAATCAGTGGATGAAGAGGTTTAGGGAGTGCTTATCGAAATTTCAATTAAATTGGATGGGATTCAGAAGATTTCAGCAGGTTACAGAAATGGTCTGAAAGTAACCAAAAGACAATTGTAATGTTTTCCACTTAAAAAACAAAAAAAAATCAGTTATAACATGGCAAGAGGGGAAGGAAGTTCTTCAAAGTAGGTTGTGGATTAATAATTATGATGGATGAAGAGGCTGATAATATTTTTTGTTTGTTTCATGAGTGCTGTGATTGGACTTTGTTATTTGGGTAGGGCTCCATCTTAGTATTTTCAGTGCGTGCGTGGATTGTTAGGGTAAATTACAAATTGACTATGAGCCAGCAGCACAACACGACTACCAAGAACAAATGTAATTTTAGGTTTCATCAATGTAAATGTACTTTTTTAAATCTTGGAACTAGTTCGTGTGTCCCTTGTGGCCTTGGTTAGGTCTCAATTCTGGGAACAATGCAATAAGAAGGATTGAGAGAAGAGCAACAAAAAAAATGGGATTAGAAATGAGCTCCTACAAAGAGAGGCTGATGGAGCTGGTTATGTTTAGTTTTGAGCAAAGGCTGAAACACATGAATCTTTACATTATCTCATAAGCTGTCAAATGGAAGTAAATCATGAGAGCCAGTTTGGTCTAGTGGTTAAGGCATTCAGCTAGAAACTAGGAAATTGCATTCTAGTGCTGCCTTGGTAACTTTGGACCAAACACTCTCTCTTAGCCCTGGGAAGGAGGCAATGGCAAGCCACTACTGAAATCTTGCCAAGAAAAGTGAAGAACTAAATCCAGACCTTCCTTATTCTAGATAGTACGATAAAATAGTGGATTTCAGTTACAAAAAGGCAGATTCCAATAAAAATTCCCAACAGAGCAATTCAACAGTGGATCCAATTACCCAGAGAGATCAACTCCACTGGATATGTTCAAGTAAAGGTTAGATAATAGTATGTGTAGATCTATCTCCATCTACCCAAGATTGAAATCTCAAAACACATATTTCTATTTTATGGAGTGCTTCTGTAATACATAAGACCAAGTTCACTGGGTAGCCCTAGAACCTGAGAAGAAATCGCCAAAGGCATAATATCTTGACCACAGTTAGTATCTGAGGTTTGTTATTGGTAATTTGTCATCCTGGGTACAGTTTTCTTTCAAATTCAGAAGAGAAATCTAGGATTACTGTCTTTCAACTTCTAAACAGAAAAATGGGAAGCTAGAACAACTACTTAATGGGGCTGTTCTAGCCATGCTCCACTTTTTCTTCCATTCCTTTGCAAGTGCTGAGAAGGTGAAACAGGTATGCAGTTTGGGGGAAGGGATGGTAAAACCAGCACTAACCCTGATTGGAACACTCTGGGTTTTACCATTACTGCGAAACTGCTTAACCCTGCAAAGATGGCTTGGACACTACCAAGATAGCTGCACTCCAGTAAGCAGTCCTCTGAGCATCTGTTTAGGGCTAGATCACTTAGGAAATTACTTACCCATGGACCGTGGCAGGCTTACCTAAGCATGTCATGCAAACACACCCTATATTGGAACACGCTGTACATACCTACTGTATTTTTCGGAGTATAATACGCACCTTTGGGGGAGGAAAATAAGGGGAAAAATCTACATACCAGGTATTCATCTGGCTAGCGTCCTTAGTCTGTTCAGCTTCAGCACATTATTTTATCCCCTGGTTAGGGCTGAAAAAAATATTCTTCGAAGGGAGTAGGAATGAAAACAAGCCTGCAAAGACTTAGGGCTCGTAAAAAAACTACTTCGAGGGAGTAGGAATTAAAAAATGCTGCAAGCCGGTAAGATTAGCTCCTCGTTAGGGCTGGGAAAAAAAGCTTCGAAAAAGCTACATTCGGAGTATAAGACGCACCCAAATTTTCAGCCTCTTAGGGAGGAAAAGGGTGCATCTTATACTCCGAAAAATACGGTAATCATTCTGCAACATTTTCTCAAAATAAGCAAAAAAATAACGTTACAGGCACTAATCCCAATAGAAAAATATTTTTAAAGGTTTATCGTAAACAGCAAGTCTGTAAAGCAAAGTTGTTGACTCGTCTGAGATGCCAACAACATAATTCTACCTAAAACAGCACCTAAATGAGATTTTGAAAAGTTACGGTACTTTCTAAATGCAGTTCTCAGAATTTCCTGAATATTTGCAACTAGGAATATGGGGCAGGTTTGATATTAGGAACGTAGGCAGTTAAGACCATCCAGACCTGAGGTTTTCAAAATGTTAAGTCTAAGCAACCTGTTAGTTTTTTTAAAAAAAATCAGAACCTCTAATCAAGAGCCAGCACAATAATAGCAAATTGGCTGTGTTAGAATGAATTATTTTCTCTCTAATTCCTCACAACACCCCATCAAACAATTTGAAAAATCCTGCTCTATACCTTTGGAATTTCAATTGCCATCATCTCCAGAGTTTCTAGGTGCCACTGTCATGGCACAAAAGGAAACAAATTTTATTTATTTATTACATTTATATGCCACCCATTTCCCCGATAAGGCAACTCTGCTTGACAGTACAAAAGGAGGAGAGAAGGAATGCAACTAGAGTGGCCAACTGTCCAGATGTATGGTGCAACTGTGTTTCTTGATTACTTTCCACACAGCTCAATGGTATGTACTCCTAAGTAGCTATGCATAGGATGCTGCCTTTGGCTGGAACTTTTGGGGACAGACAAATGCATATTCTGCCATAGGGAAGTGAAGGAGGAGGAACTCACTGCAATCACTCTTGCAGAATTAGAAAAGTTTGCCAGAGTTTGGGGGTAGGCAGGGAATCAGACTTTGTCTGGGTGCACATTGTGAGGGAACAGCAGTTAGCTACCCCATGCGTGGAGCATAGTTGCAAATGCTGGTGATGTCCAGCCAATGAGAGGAACTATAACACTGAGGTAAGAACAGATGGCTCAGTGCATTTGAAGCTGGCTTCCCCCCACCCCCAATAATCCCATGCCAAGAATATTTGGCTTTCCCCTCCTCCCCTCCACCTCCCCCCTTAATCTCTTGTGGAATCCATTCATGTCTTTGAAGCTATGGTTCCTGGAAGCCAGTTTGAAAAAAGCCCATTTAGACTATCACGGTCAATACTGGTTACAATTGACCACAACTTTGTCGGCCATCGCTGGAGATGCCAGGGGTTAAACCCAGGACTTTCTACCCACAAAACACCCAGGTCTGCAATTTGGGAATACTCCAGATTCAGTAAAAAGCAATGTACTGACTGTAGCAGTTCCTGGAGAGGCCATGTCCTTGTTTACACACCATTTCATCTATTGTGGATGTTTTTTTTTTCCACAGAGGTGCCTTTTTAAAAGGCTTAGACAGCTTAAAGAGTTCCAGAATGCTGGAGCCAAAGCAGGGCCTGTTAATCTGAGTGTGCTAATTGTTTGCTAAATGCAGCAGCTTAATAGGCCCCCATTCTGTCCCTGAGCATAATTCAAAGTTGTAATGAAGGTATCTAAAGACATGGCAAAGCGCAAAGCAATGCAGAAGCTGCTGAATTTGCTGTTTCAAAAACCTATCTAATGGCCTTTAGTTTTCCCACATGATACCTGTATTAAATTTAGTGAAGGGAAACCTAAAGTTGCTTTTTCAGGAGGCAACTGGACTTTCTGGTTTTTCTTTGAAGACGTTTCACTTCTCATCCAAGAAGCTTCTTCAGCTCTGATTGGATGGAGGGGAATGGAACTGCTGAAAGGACTGTGTTGTAGATTGGAAATAGATGATGTCGTATCCCTCCACCTCTGTTGAGAAAGGGGCTGTTCAATTTTGACATAGATGGCCTCTTTGACCCCTCTTTCAGTCAGAGCTGATGAAGCTTCTTGGAGGAGAAGCGAAACGTCTTCAAAGAAAAACAAGAAAGTCCTCTTGCCTCTTGAAAAAGCACCTTTGGGAAAACTATGTCCAGGGATGGTATTCACTTACTTTCCCTACCGGTTCGCAAATGTGAGCATGTGCGGCTTGCACGCATGCGCAAGGCATGAAAATGTGCGTAAATAGAACAGCACTATGCTGTATTTTCTTGAAAACACGGTGCCGGCTCTTCTCCGGAAGACATTGTAATTTTTTTCAGTTGTCCCCTTGAACCCATGGGCAGCTGTTACATAAACAAATGGACTGTGTATAAGTCACAGACTCCAGATAAATGTGAGGAGTATATGTGAGGTAGTTATCATTTTTAATTTTGCTGATGACGACTCCTGTGATGATTCCAGTTTCCTAAAGGAGATGATACTTCCATATCAAAGGAGTAATATATCAAAGTACAGCTGATTTACAAGCCTTAAACTACTTTATCTTCATTTTGCAGCAAAGGAGAGATAACAAGAGTGAAAGATAGTGGCAGCAAAGTACAGATTTTTAAAATAATTGCAGTATCAAGGGCTTTTTCTGCTCATTTGCCGCTTACTTACACCTTTAAATAATACTTTGCTCCATTTAGCAGCCAATTTATTGCTCCCACTGTAGCCTCAGCATATTTCCTATCTGAGAGGATGTCCCTTGATGTACATCCATCCATCCTAATCTTCAGAATAAACTCATTAGTTGTGCAGTTAACTGATAGCTTTTAATCCAGCTTCAACAGGAAATTACTGCCAGTTATTCTCTGTCTTGCTTTTTTTACTTTTCTCTTTTACCAATTCTCCAGTTCAAAAGAATATACTTAACTCACACTAATAAATACCCAATACAACAAAATGGCCAAGAAATATAAAAGTTGACATTCAAAAGCTTAACAGGAAAATCCAATTTAAACTGATAAAGGAAGTCTGGCAAAAGGTCACTTTATCAGTGAGAAGAAAAGCATATAAATTTAATTGATTATTGCCAACTTTTCAGAGGATATTTTGATCAAGTCCAAATATTCAGAAGGTTTGATCTGGGGTAATATAGATACTGTAACTCTTTAATCAGAAGATGAACAAATTCAGGAGACGAAACTCATCACGTGTCAGAAACAAAATTACTGGAACAATTCAATTTGGGTTCTTTGCTCAGAAGCATTCAAATGTTATGTGTTACTGCAGGGTACCACGTTGTGTAAACTCAACTCTTATGATTTATGGTTTACTTCTGGAGCCTTGTACAAATGCAGAAAACCATACCTAGAAAATCAGGACCGGTTTAGCCATGGCAAAGACAGGACTACACTGCATCATTTCTGGTAACTCAACTGTAACTCAACTGCCACCAACACTGCTATCTTGCTATCATTTTGAAACCAGATGAAAACTTACTCAGACATTTTAAACAATGTTTGTTTAGTGTGAAATCTATTTGCTTTCTATTTGTTCCAATTACAAAGAATTTTATACAGGTAAACCTTGACTTACAACTTTGCTTAGTGGCTGTTCAAAGTTACAACAGCATTGGAAAAAGTGACATGACCATTTTTCACAGTCATGACCATTGCACTATAGCTGGGGTCATGTGATCAAAATTCAGATGCTTGGCAACTAGTTCAAATTTGTGACAGTTGCTGTGTCCCAAGATCAGCTTTTGTAAACTTCTGACAAGCAAAGTCAACGGGGAAGCCAGATTCACTTAACAACCATGTTACTAACTTAACTGCAATGATTCACTTAACAACTGTGACTACGAAAGTCATAAAATGGGGCAAAACTCACTTAACAAACATCTCACTTAACAACATAAATTTTGGGCTCAATTCAGTGGTGAAATCCAAAATTTTTACTACCAGTTCTGTGGGCGTGGCTTGGTGGGCGTGGTGTGGTTTGGTTTGGTGGACGTGGCAGGGGAAGGATACTGCAAAATCTCCATTCCCACCCCACTCCATGGGAAGGATACTGCAAAATCCCCACTCCAGGGGAAGGATACTGCAAAATCCCCACTCCCTCCCCACTCCAGGGGAAGGATACTGCAAAATCCCCACTCCCTCCCCACTCCAGGGGAAGGATACTGCAAAATCCCCACTCCAGGGGAAGGATACTGCAAAATCCCCACTCCCCAACTGTCTGGTTTGGTTCTGCAACCCAACAAGACAGATACAGACTTCAGAGGATAATCAGAACTGCAGAAAAAACAATTACTGCCAACCTGCCTTCCATTGAGGACCTGTATACTGCACGAGTCAAAAAGAGGGCCGTGAAAATAT
Organism: Diadophis punctatus similis; assembly: GCA_023053685.1. Classification (NCBI taxonomy): domain Eukaryota; kingdom Metazoa; phylum Chordata; class Lepidosauria; order Squamata; family Dipsadidae; genus Diadophis; species Diadophis punctatus. The sequence goes on from JALIGW010000001.1 coordinate 206,403,507, forward strand.
TTACTGACCCCTCGCATCCTGGACATAAATTGCTTCAACTCCTACCCTCAAAACGTCGCTATAGAGCACTGCACACCAAGACAACTAGACACAAGAACAGTTTTTTCCCGAACGCCATCACTCTGCTAAACAAGTAATTCCCTCACCACTGTCAAACTATTCACTAGGCTGCATTACTATTACTATTAGTTTTTCTCATCGTTCCTATCACCCATCTCCTCCCACTTATGACTGTATGACTGTAACTTGTTGCTTGTATCCTTACGATTTATATTCATATTGTTTCCTGATTGCTTACTTGAACCCTATGACAACCATTCTTGACAAATGTATCTTTTCTTTTATGTACACTGAGAGCATATGCACCAAAGACAAATTCCTTGTGTGTCCAATCACACTTGGCCAATAAAGAATTCTATTCCAGGGAAAGGATACTGCAAAATCCCCACGCCCTCCCCACTCCAGGGGAAGGATACTGCAAAATCCCCACGCCCTCCCTACTCCAGGGGAAGGATACTGCAAAATCCCCACTCCCTCCCCACTCCCGGGGAAGGATACTGCAAAATCCCCATTCCCTCCCCACTCCTAGGGGAAGGATATTGCAAAATCTCCATTCCCACCCCACTCTGGGGCCAGCCAGAGGTGGTATTTTCCGGTTCTTCAAACTACTCAAAATTTCTGCTACGGGGTCTCCAGAACCTGTCAGAACCTGCTGGATTTCACTCCAATTGTGATAAGAAGTCGAGGACTACCTGTCTTAGGTTGTCATGTGTTCGTTGTCTGAGATGGACAGTAGAACTGAATCTATCTGCAATGTATTCTGCTTCGACTTTTTTAAAATCTTCTTTTTTTAAAAAAAATGATCAAAATGAAACCCCCAAATTCCAAATCTCCAAGTTAGCTCTCAGGCAAAAAATTAGTAAAGTGGCAATGTAAAACATTAGGACTGCAGTAACTATCGGTACCTGCAAAGTGCAAACCCCGGACAAGATGCGCAGAAAACATTCCTTCTTTGCTGTCAACTAAGTCATCCGTATTTCGCAACCTGTGGCTCTATAATTATATGCATCTAAGTTATTTGAGATTTGATTCTTTAAAATAAAAGGCATGTTGGGCTTAAACGAGTTTAATCAAACACTTATGAGGAAAAGAGCACTGAATGACATTCTTCCCCTTTTCTGTTTCTACAAGGGAAATCGGCATTCTGCAAGCAAACCACTTTTCTCTCCCAATATCTCTTGCTTGTTTCTGCAAGAGCAATGTCGCTTACTTCTGAAAAGTCACTTGTAAGACTTGCATTGTGAGTTGCATTCCCCTCCCGCTCCTCCAAAACTGACTTAACGCTTCCGCAATCAAGTACGCAACGATCGTACTTGGCGGCGGTTTTCAACCAAGTTTTAATCCCTCCCGCTTTCGGTTTTCTAACTCCCAGGCTGCCCTTGCAACGCCGTGCATGGCTCCCCGCTTCCTCTCCCCCTACTTTCTGCTTCCTCTTCCTTGAGTCGCATTTGGCGCGAAAAGTTTTCCCCGGGGAACATTCGAAGGGGGCGGGCGTTCCACTGTGAAGCTTCCGATTGGCTAGGCTGGGCCACGCGGGGCTCAGCAGTGGCGCGAATTCTTATCATTGCCCGGGTGGCCGTCGGAGGGGAGAGGAGCTGGAATGGATCTGGTAGCCGCCGGGGAGGCTGGGTTGACCGCTGCTCAGAAACTGCTCCGCGATGAGGTGGCCGAGAAATGCCAGAAGTTGTTTCAGGACTTTCTCGAACAGTGAGTGACAGCCCTGGTTCCAGACAGGGTGGTGGATGGTGGGGTCCACAGTACACAACAGCATCTTTTTTTGGGGGGGGGGACGTGTGTTTTGCCTCCCATTTCTCCTGCATTCACCGGGTTAAAAACTCAAATTTCGCGGGAGCTATTGCAGAATGCAATAATGCAGAATGCAATAATGCAGAATGCAAATAATTACTTATAAAATGTGCAGCTTTCCAACATAGGTAGCTCTGAAGAAAGACTATTTATTTTTATTATTTTCTTTATTTGTATCCCGCTTTTATTTTACAAATAACCCAAGGTGGCAAATATCCAACACACTCTCCCCCTCCTATTCTCCCTTCAACAACAACCCTGTGAGGTGGGATGAGCTGACAGAATGATTGGCTGAAGTCACCCAGCTGGCTTTCAAGGTTAATAAGGCAGGACCTGAACTCAACAGTTTCTTGCTTTCTAGCCCAGACCAAACAGTTTATAGTTTTATTGCAATCTTTTGTGCTGAAGTGGAGGGGAAACTTTGTATTCCATACATCCTAAGGTTGTAGTTCTGGCCCTGGTATCTTTCTACAGCCCTTCAATGGATTTGACAGTATTGCTCAGAATGTTTGATGTTAGATATATGAATGTGCTTAGACCCTGTTCTAGGAGATACAGGAACTGTACATTCTGGATGTTGAGTTTCTTATTTATTATCTCATTATCAAATAACAATAAAAGTACTCTGGGTGCCTTGTATTTGTCTCAAGGAGGGTAAAGCAGGATGACATTCTAAAACAGCAACCTAGATAGATAGAAGATAGAATTCTTTATTGGCCAAGTGTGATTGGACACACAAGGAATTTGTCTTTGGTGCATATGCTCTCAGTGTACATAAAAGAAAAGATACATTTGTTAAGAATGGTTGTCATAGGGTACAATAAGCAATCCGGAAACAATCAATATAAATCGTAAGGATACAAGCCACAGTCATACAGTCATAAGTGGGAGGAGATGGGTGATAGGAACGATGAGAAGACTAATAGTAATAGTAATGCAGCCTTAGTGAATAGTTTGACAGTGGTGAGGGAATTATTTGTTTAGCAGAGTGATGGCGTTCCGGGAAAAAACCTTAAAGCAATAGTGGAGTATATCCGTTTAATAAATGAATAGCAGAAATATCATAACTGTCAACTTGCTTCTTAAGCAGCTGAACATTTATGTGCTACATGACCTTTTTTTTTTAAGCAATGCTATCCTGGCTTATTTACCCCCACTTAAATTCGGTTGTTTATTCATTTCTTTTCTAAATAAGAGAATGGAAAGTAGACTGCATCAAGGCTTGTATATGTATCTATTAAAAAATAAAACCTTAGTTGATATTATTAACCTTACATGTGTAAGGTTGTTTAAATTTGCTTGAAGTTATTTTACAGTGTTGCATCAAAACGGGCTACTTTTCCTTGAGCTCCTGATTTTAATTCATCAGATGGAAAAAAAAACTTCGCCTAAACGAATGTTTCCTTTTTTATTTTACACAGTTCAGAACTGATTTGTTAATCTTTTATTACTTTTGTAGAGAAAACATCAGTGTTAATTTTCAGAGATAATTGTGTCAAACTTTGTAATTTGAATGGTTACATAGAGAATAATTTCCATTCACAGAAATATTTAAGTAATGGGAAGGGGGTCTCAGTACAATCCTTTCATATTAACTACATAATGGTAATGCATAATTAAACTTGCTGTGTAGGAAATAATTCTACAAAATTGTTCCCTAAAAGATTCCAGAATAGTGATGGGGAAGTTAAATACTTGCAAGATGCAGAAGAGCTGATTCGTCCAGAGAGAAACACCTTAACTGTAAGCTTTGAAGATCTGGAGCAATTCAATCAACAACTTGCTACCACAATCCAAGAAGAGTTCTATAGGTAAGGATATCCAAAATGTTTATATGATAATCATTATAGAAGTGGTAGTTTCAAGATCACTAGTCTGGATATTCTTTGTTTTAATGGGGAAATTTTCAAGAGTATCAGGGTTTTGGTAGGTAGTCCTTGACTTACAACCATTTGTTTAGTGACCATTCAAAGTTACAACAGCATTGAAAAAAGTGCCATTACTGTTTTTCATACGACCGTTGCAGGATCACGTGATCAAAATTCAGGTGGTTGGCAACTGGTTCATATTTGTGATGGCTGCAGTGTCCTGGGGTCACATGATCACCTTTTGTGACTTCTGACAGTCAATGGAGAAGCCACATTCACTTAGTTAGCAGCCATGTTGCTAACTTAACAACTGCAGTGATTCACTTAACAACTGTGACAACGTCGTAAAATGGGGCAAAATTCACTTAAATATTTCACTTAGCAACAGAAATTTTGGACTCAATTGTGGTTGTAGTTGAGATTTACCTATATTAACTTTATGGATAAAAAAACTTATAAAGCTTACTTTAAGAAAAGTTAAAGAAAAATTATTATTTATCATTGGCATCTTAAGATAGTTTGGCAGTTGCTTCCTATAATGTCCAGCCTTTTGAATAAAAATAGAAACAAACATAGGGTTTACAAAATCCTATGACTTGTGGGAAATAATTCAGTATTTATACTTGTAAACTTAACATTGCCTGTTTCATTAAACTTCTAAGCCAACAGGGAAATTTATAAGATACACAGAGAGTCAGGGTGATGCAAAAGCTTACGTAATTCTTTCACTTACAAATCTATCTTTTATTTTAGAGTGTACCCTTTCTTGTGTCGAGCTGTAAAAACATTTGCCAGAGATCATGGAAATGTTCCTCCTAACAAAGATTTTTATGTGGCCTTCCAAGATTTACCTACCAGGCACAAGTAAGAATCTTAATGATTAAATTGTCACTTTTACAGTGTTATGTAACAAGGAAATAGTAATTTGGTACTGAAGGCATTTCTGCATGTGATTCCATTCTGCCATTGCCCTGAACAGTTAAGGAAAAGCTTCTGGCAAATCTACGCAATTTGCCTCTGAATAAGCAGAAAAGGAGCATTTTGTTAGCCTGTGTGACATTGTGTCCACCTGCTAAGACACAAAAATATGAGCTTGCTACATGTCCCTTCATATACAAGCTGTCACATACAGTATAGGGACCATGAAAGCATGCCTATTCGATCACTACTCCATCCTTCTGAGATATTTGCCTCTCAGATATTGGAATACCTCTATTTGATTTTCAGAAAGCTTGTAATGACTTAGTTGTTTCATTAAGCCTCTGGGGACAGTGTTAGTGTGACTATTTGCCTGAATGGTGAATTGGCCTAGTTTGATCTGGATTTTTTAAAATTCCTTGCCTATGTATGATTATGAGCTGAGCACCCCCATAAACAAATGAATAAAATACTTTTGCAATATTTGTTTTCTATCAGGAATATAAAAGATAAGTCTCAAGTTTCATACAGCTTGTCTAATGTAGTCTTGTACTCATGCAATTTTTCATCTGGAATTTGTATAGGATTTAATAAAGGTATCTTACCCAAGCCATTTTAAAAGCTAAGTGGAGCATAGTGGAAATTCTGCAACTGATGTTCCTGGATTATAATGCTATAAGGCAGCGGTTCTCAACCTGGGGGTCGAACAACCCTTTCACAGGGGTCGGGAGACTTTGCCTGGACGCCACCATTTGGGTTCTTTTATCCTCTGTGCATGCGCAGAACGCTTTGCGCATGCGCAGAGGGTAAAAGAACCCAAATGGCAGCGGGTGGGGGCACGGGGTGCGGCATTAGAAGGTTGAGAACCACTGCTATAAGGGATTGATTGCATTCTGCTCCCAACGTCACAGGCGTCACCACAGCCATATGCATTGTCTTATCCGATAGCACAGCAGGAACATTCTCTTCTTAGTTACAGAAAGCCTTGTACTTGCCAAGGCTGCCATTCCATAGAAAACAATAGGCCACCATCAGCTGGGTAATTGCAATCTGATTTTTCTGAATTGCGTGTTTAAAAGATGAAAAGCTTTTAAATTTGACTTTTGTTGTCCTGAAAAGAATTCGAGAAATGACGTCAGCCCGCATCGGATCCCTCATGCGTATTAGTGGACAGGTAGTTCGCACCCACCCCGTTCACCCAGAGCTTGTCAGTGGAACCTTCCTCTGTCTGGATTGCCAGACGGTGATAAAAGACGTGGAGCAGCAGTTCAAGTACACACAGCCCAACATCTGTAGAAACCCAGTCTGTGCCAATAGGAAGCGGTTTCTTCTGGATACAAACAGATCCCGGTTTGTTGACTTCCAAAAGGTATTGTAATTGGAATTCCTGTTTTTGGTTTTTAAACAACAGTATGCTATATTCTCAGATCAATTTCTCAAGCAGGCTGCAGGAAGTCCTCAACTTACAACTGTAATAGAGTCCACAATTTTAGTCATAAGTCATGATGGTAATAAAGTGGGTCACCACATGACCTATTCTGTGACTTTTTTTTTTTGCAAAGGTCATTAAACAGATTCAGCTATAACTCCGCATTGGCGACAGGAAGGGCATCCGGCCAGTAAACACTCAGCTCCATTCACTTGCCCAGACTCCACCCCACAAGGGATTATGGGGTCATTAAAAGACGATGATGATTAATCAGATTCAGCAATTGTAAAGTGAACACCGCACTTAAGTTAATCCATTATTTGCTGTGGGATGGCTTTTCCTAGAAACTAGAAATAAACACCGGTTTCCAGTAAAAACATTGCAAATCGTGTTCACAGGACTGTAGGGATTACTGTACCGGCATTAGAGAATCTGGCCTTCCCCTGGTGGGAAGTGGAAGATGCAGCTCTGAAGAGCAAGATGCTCCAAAGGCTCCATACCTCTTCCAACACCCTAGATCAGGGGTGGCCAAACTATGGTTCTTTGAGGATCTGTGGACTTCAACTCCCAGAATTCCTGAGCTAGCCATGCATGCATGGCTAGCTCAGGAATTCTGGGAGTTGAAGTCCACAGGTCCTCAAAGAACCATAGTTTGGCCACCCCTGCCCTAGATGATAGGCTCAAGTTCCAGATGGATCTTGACAAACGTGAACACTGGGCTCTATTTAACAAAATGAAATTCGGTGTAGAGAAAAGTACTTAGGCAAGTAAAACCAAATGTTCAGGTACAGATTAGGTGAAATGTGGCTTAATGGCAGAAACTCTGACCGGGATCTTGGAGTTCTAATGGACAATCAATTAAATATGAGTCAGCAGGGTGCTGCAGCTGCCAAAAAAGCCAATACAATCCTAGGTTGCATAAACAGGAATAGAATCAAGATCACCTGAAGTATTAGTACTGCTTTATAAAGCCCTAGTAAGACCACACTTTGAATACTGCATCCGGTTTTGGTCACCACATTATAAAAAAGTTGCTGAGACTCTAGGGCAGAGTGCAGAGAAGAACAGTTAAGATGATTAAGGGCCTAGAGAGTAAAACATGAATGGTTGCAGGAATTTGATATGTCGAGTCTAGTGAAAAGATGGTCTAGGGGTGACATGATAGCAGTGTTCCAATCTTTAAGGGGCTGCCACAAAGAAGAGGGAGTCAGTCTATTTTCCAAAGCACCAGAAGGCAAGATAAGAAACAATGGAAAGTAATCAAGGAGAGAAGCAACCTGGAATTAAGGAGAAATTTCCTAACTGAGGAATTTCCAATTAAACAGTGGAAAGGCTTGCATTCAAAAACCTCCATCACTGGAGGTTTTTAAGAAGAGATTGGACAACCATTTGTCTGAAATAGCATAGGGCCATGATGGCGAACCTATGGCACGCATGCCGGAAGTGGCACACAGAGCCATCTCTCCGGGCACGCGAGCCGTCACATGATGCTCTTTCGAGTTCCAGCGCACCAGCCAGCTAGTCTTCACATGCATGGGAGCGCCGGAAACCGGAAGAGCAACTGCCCGCTGCGCATGTGCGTGCCGAGAAGATGATCTTCCGGTTTCTGGTGTGCACATGTGCGCTGGCCACCTGGTCGTCTGGTTTCTGGTGCGCATGCACACGCAAAGACCAGCAGGACGATGCACGTGCCGGAAACTGGAAGATCATCTTCCCGGCATGCGCACTGCGCGGCTGCTCTTCTGGTTTCCAGCGCTCCCACGCACATGAAATCCAGCTGGCCAGAACCCGGAAAAGCTACGGGCAACGGCTCGCGTGCCCAAAGATGCAGAGAGGGGATCCCTGTGATCGCTCCCTAGGGGAGCAGAGGTGTTGGCCAGGATGGGCAGGGCTTCCCTCCCTCCCTGTCCAAGCGGGCTTCTTGCACGGCTCCAGCCCGCAACACCGACATGCGTCTGTGGTCCGGAGCGACTGGCTGGCTCGGGCGCAGCGAGGCAGTGTTTGCTAGGTGGGTGGGTGGCCACTGCTCCTGCTGGGGGCAAGGGGGCGGCAGCGGTTCTTGTACTACTGCTTCTGGACGGGATGCTAGAGCAGCCAGCAGGAGGAACTGCCATCGAGGAGGCGAACTGCCCCAGGAGGGCCGGAGCAGAGCATAGCTCCTCACGCATGGAGACGCCACTGAGGGCACGACTTGCCAGTGGGGGAGCAGCTGTGGGGGCCAGCCGGTCACTCCTGCCCCTCACCCTGTGGCTAACGCTGCTGCTACTATTCTGGGGCGGCACGGGAGCTAAGTCCACGGGAGGAACGTCTGTCCGGCGCTGGGGTAAGAGGCGCACTGTTCAAGAAGCGCTGCACTCCCTTGGCAGAAGTGGCGGGGGGGCTGTGCTGGCTTGTTCTCGGTGGCAGGCTGGGGAGTGCTTCATTGACACTTCCTGTTTCTGGCGCACGCATGTGCACCGGCCAGCTGGTCTTCACGCGCGTAAGTGCACCAGAAAACCAAAAATTATCTTCCCGGCATGCACGCTGGGCGGCTGCTCTTCCAGTTTCCGGCACGCGCTCCCGTTTTGGCACACGGTGCCAAAAAAGTTCGCCAACCCTGGCATAGGGTCTCCTGTTTGAGCAGGGGTTGGACTAGAAGACCTCCAAGGTCCCTTACAACTCTGTTATTCAAATAGCCATTTATGCGAGTTGTTTGCCAAGTGCCCAAGATGCAGTAACATGATTGCAGTGGGGAGCCAGTGTCAGAACTTCTCATTTGGGTGATAAGTCCCATTTTTGCATTCCATCATAACTTTGACCATTTATAAACCGAGGACTACCTGTACTTCAAAATGTGAACTTTGGGCACTGTGTGAACAAGATATTAGTGCCTCTTCCTGCCTTTTCTTTCCTTTTGCCATATCTTATTTCCCCTCTGATCTCTCATTGCTGATGCAGTGAAGCATGAGGCTCCTGATTCAAAGGAGGAACAGTATGATCTTCACAAGCCTATCTTAACAGCTCCCTTGTTATACTATATCTGAATTAATACTGGATCTCTAGTGGAATTTAGTGGATTTTATAACTTACTAGAAAGGTAGAGATGTTGACAACAATAATTTTAGCTATCGTATGCACGTTTTTGCTTTTCACAAATTATGAGATTGTGTTTACCCAAAAAAAAGTGTGTTAACGCCAACTTAATCAATTCATGTATCTATTTTAATGCTTGTTTGTAAAGTTTCTATTTGTTGTTGTTTCAATAACTCCCCCCCCCTCAAAATATCTTATTTCTGCTTTTTGCCATAATCAAGGATAAAAACAAGTTTGCTTTTCTGGCATTATGTCTCTTAAGATTTGTTGTTTTCCTAGTTCAGAAGTTAAAGGGAATCTGTTAAATGATCTTTTGTTTGCTTTCTTTTAGAACTTCCTTAGCTAGACATCAATTTGGTATAAAACACAAGCATTTGTTTGTTGTTTTTCCAAGTCCATGTGCTAGAAATATTCAGGTTTAATTTTTAATCATGCTGAGGTCAGGCATTTGAAGGTCTCTCTTTCCTGTCTTCCCAGGTTCGCATTCAAGAAACCCAGGCTGAATTGCCTCGGGGGAGCATTCCTCGCAGCGTTGAGGTCATCTTGCGTGCTGAAGCTGTAGAATCTGCGCAGGCTGGTGACAAGTGTGACTTCACAGGGTCTCTCATTGTTGTGCCAGATGTGTCTCAACTGTCTACCCCAGGTTGGTGAATCCTATCGAGAGTCTTCAGTATTGAAGATATTTATATATTCTTTAATATGTGGCATACAGGTACTCCTCGACTTATGACAACAGTTGAGCCCAACATTTCTGTTGCTAAGTGAAACATTGGTTAAATGAGTTTTATGATCTTTTTTGCCACAATTGCTAAAGTGAATCACTGCAGGTGATAAGTTAGTAACACAGTTGTTTGTTTTTTGTTTGTTTTTTAATAATTTTTATTGCAATTTTCCAGTTAAAAAACAAACAAACAATGCAACATACAAAACAAACATGAACATCACATACATAAAATGTAATTCCATTAATACAGCTTTATGCCATTGTATTTTCCTTCTTATTTCCATATTTTCCTAATTTTGGCTATTGTTATATACCTAAACATTATTTATCTTTTTCTATTCAATATATACACTATTACCTATGATCCCATAGTTTTATACTCTTATTTACATTATATACATTTATTTAGCAACCATTTAAGTTTAAGATTACATCTATCACATTTCCTCTTTCTTATTCCATTTCTTAACATATTTCATTCTTATCTTAGTTTATACATTAATTTTACTTTACTTTTCGAGCCAATCATACCATCTAAGTGAATCTGGCTTCCCCATTGACTTTGTCAGAAGGTCACAAAAGGTGATAACATGACCCCAGGACACTGCAACCATCATAAATATGAGTCAGTTGCCAAGCATCTGGATTTTAATCATGTGACTATGAAGATGCTGCAACGGTTGTGTGAAAAGCTATCATAAGTCACTTTTTTCAGTGCCGTTGTAACTTTGAACGGTCACTAAATGAACTGTTGTAAGTCAAGGACTACCTGTAGTCTTCTTAAAGTACACTGCTTTAAATTACAGGTTATGAATCACATAGATTACATGTAGTCCTCGACTTATGACTTTAATGGAGCCTGCCGTCATTAGTTGTAAGTCCTGACAATCATAAATCACGTCACTATTTTTGGGGGGCCGTTGTTAAGCCAACATAGTGGTCGTAAAGTGAACACTGCAGTTAAGCAAACCAATCGTTCACTATGCCCAGTTTTGCTGAAAACAGAAGTAAATGGAGAGATTTTCAGCAAAAGCAGAAACATAGTCACATGACTGAGATGCTGCAAACAGTGGTAAATGTAAGCCAGTTGCTGAGCATCTGAGATGTCATGTGACAATGAGGGGGGGTGTCAACCTTTGGACCCAGGTTGTAAGTACCTCCTGCAGAGATTTGGCGGAAGTTTGAACAAGCATCAAGTATCTGCACTGCCTGATTTTAAAAATGGCCGCATCAGACACCTGCTTTGCTGCTATTCTACTGCTCTAGAATCCTAGAACTATTCTCTTGCAAGGGTTAGATGTATTAAACTTTCATGGTGTTTAGCTTAGCGCTATGTATGAATCCTGGTCCCTGTGGCTAGTTCAGTGACCTATGGTTAAAGCTATCCACAACTTAATATGAGGCATGAATTGGGTCTCTGATGGTAGCCTGCCCAATGGTCCTCGTCAATTCTTTAGAGGGATATTTGTGGGTAGCTGGGTTTTCCCCAATATATGTATTCGAGCAGAATTTTCAAAGTCCTAATTTTATAGGTGTACGAGCAGAAACTGGTTCTCGTGTGACTGGAAAAGAAGGCTATGAATCTGAAGGCATCCGAGGTCTTCGGGCACTTGGAGTCAGAGAGTTGTCCTATAAATTGGTCTTTCTAGCCTGTTACGTGGCCCCAACAAATCCTAGGGTGAGTCTTGCTAAGGGAAAAATAACAGCAAGGATCATTTTAAAGAAACCAGTTGTGGTGTTTTATTATTATTCTACTCCCTCTTACTGAATGTTGGAAGTTTTTACCTTAACATTTTTTGTTTTGATAATAGTATGTGTTAAATCATTAGCAAATCTTTTTTTTCATGCAGTATATATTTTTAAATGCATTGCATTCAAATTTGCCCAATTTAAAGTAGAGCTCCCAGTGTGTCTTCACCAGGTTGTCCAACATAAGAATGACTTCAATTCTGAGCTATAAATACTCCCTTCTACTTGTTCCCACATCGTCTTCCCCTCTTTCATATTGAGTGTACAGTACCTGAACGTAGCTATTGTTGGGCTGCTGCAGCTTCTTCTATAGGTACTGACTGCAAAATGAACAATGATTTTTCCCTAGATGATTTCTTCCCCTGACACATTAGCTTTCTGCACATGGAAGTTGTTTTAATTTGGGGATTGTTCTGCCACCTGTGCTCTGAGATCACACATTCTTCACTGTCATTTCACTTTAAAAAATATTCATGGGGGAATAGCACAATCCATATTTTTTTTCCCTTGATTTGATGACTACTTCTTCTCTGCCTCCGGATCTAAGTTTTCTTGAATTACTTTCTGCAGTATTTTGAATTCGTGTTATTTTGTCTTAATCTTAGTTTGGAGGCAAAGAACTTCGAGATGAGGAACAAACTGCAGAAAGCATTAAAAATCAGATGTCTGTAATGGAATGGGAAAAAGTATTTGAAATGAGCCAAGATAAAAACCTGTACCACAACCTTTGTACAAGCCTCTTTCCCACCATACATGGTAAGACTAAATTATTATCTTAAGTTATTTGGAAAGCTTTCAAATGAATTATATAAACTGTATCTAATCTGGAACTCTCTCCATAAATATTATCTCTTCTGAAGAGATCAGAACAATTAATTGTTAGCCTTTGTTTTGTTTTGTTTTATTTTGTGGTAGTGTGTGTGTTTGGGATCCAGAAAATAACATAGGCTTCAGACACATGCATATGCCTGTATTTGACTTGAAGTGGCTGGCGATCCATTGAAGGGAGAAAGGATTCAGAAGTTTGCTGCAATCTTTTAATCAGTATACCTCATTATTTCTTTGCTTATCAAGTACTTTATCAAGTACTCTGCACTTTAATAACAAAATGATAAACTTGGGACTTTGTTTCACAGATTATTTTAAATTGCTTATTTTAGCTGAATGCAACTACCTTGTGTCAGCAGTCCAATATAGACTGTTTTTCAACTATGATTATTCTCTGACTTAGACATATTTTAGAGATAATGAGCTGGATCTAGCGTTCTCGTGAATAGAGGAGACAAATTTTATTACCACCACCACCACCCCGCACTCCTTTGGAAAGCTCCTTCTGGAGATTGGGGCCCTCCAAAACATAGTGAGAGATGGTTCATAACAAAGTGTTCATTAGTAAAAATAATTTTGTCTCCTCCAATCTTTCTCTGAAAGGTTTTGTTCCTTCTTAACCTCTTCCTCAGAAAGGACTTCTCTTTACAAATAGTTATATTCAGTGCCACAGAAAGATATAAAATAATGAATATCTAAAATATAGTTTATTATAACAAATGAAATAACAGAAAAATAAATGTAAACATGTTTACATATATATGACTACACTAATGTGAATAACATTAAAGGAAAGGGGGAAAAGGCATCAAAATGACATCACATAATCCCTAAAAATTTGGTCAAATTACTCAAAAAAATTTCTTCCTTATCCCTTGTTGAAAAAAACGTTCAAATATTTATAAATGACACAGGCTAACATTCCTGTTGGAAATCGGGTGTAGATTTTTTCTTCTTCAAATATTTTAAATGATTATTGTAGCTATTTATCATGCACAAAACGTCCACAATTTTTGAGGTCTTAGTACAGGGCTGTCAAACTCGCGGGCCTTGGGCCAGATGCGTCATGCGCTGGCCACGCCAACACCCTATTTACCAAAGGGGAGAGAGTGATGGTACGTCATGTGACGACACCATGACACTGAGTTTGATACCCCTGTCTTAGATTCCAAACACTGGGTAGAGCCAAGGAGTATATATGTATATCATGCAATAGATAGCTAGTTTGGTCTAGCAGTTAAGGGACCATTGGGATATATTGGGAGACTGAGTTCTAGTCCCACATTAGGCATAAAGCCACTTGGATGATCTTGGGCCAGTCATGTTGTCTCAGCCCTAGGAAGGAAGGAAGGGCAAACCATGTCTGAAAATCTTGCCATGAAAACTTCAGAGGCTTAACCAGCCTGTTGCCAGGAATCAAAAACAGACTCAAAGCACACAAGTCATACAATAAGCAGTCTAATGTCAGGTTAAGACTCTAGATTACAGGCTGTAAGGAGGCCTTATGACATAATGTTCCAATGTAATGCTTGTTGGTCATGTTCTGTTCATCTTGAAAAGATGGGATGAAATAATGAATGTGGAGAAATTCCTGTGATTCTTTGAGCTGGTTGATGCTGCTCAGTTTACAAGCAACGTTACTTAGTTTTGAGCATTGTTTAAGGCCAACATCACAATAGCTGGAAAATAAGTTGCGTTTTAATTTATATACATTTACCCAAGGAATTTATTTTGAATGTGTGCATTTGTAAAATCTTTACTACGCCTAACATTCACTTGCTGTGATCTAGGTAATGATGAAGTAAAGCGAGGGATTTTACTCATGCTATTCGGTGGAGTTCCTAAGACAACAGCCGAGGGAACTTCATTACGTGGTGACATCAATGTTTGCGTTGTTGGTGATCCAAGTACTGCCAAAAGCCAGTTTTTAAAGTAAGTTTTTCTAACACTACGGCAGGGTTAGCTGTACAATCAGCATGGCTTACGGATCTCTACATATATGTGAAATAATTTTTAGATAAAGTTGAAAAGATTGTGCTGGATTGCTAACTTTTTAAACAAATATTCAGTGGAGTACAATTGTTGCCACATTCTTTTACACACGAATTAAAAGATATAATGAAATCTCCAGCAAGCATTTGTATATCTGTTTGACCCAAATATGATCAACTTTATTTTATGTAGGAAACATCTTGCAGTGTTCCGGTGCCCCACTAGGGGCCGCTCTAGGAGCTGAGTTGTTGGTTAACGCTGTTCGATTATTCTGCCTATATTTAAGGAGCTGTCAGAAGCTCGTTCCCTCAGAGATGTTATAGTTACTCTGTTTGTTCTAATAAAGGAGTTATGAGTTACCAGACTTTCGTCACGCCTCAGTTACTAGCAGCACGCTATTAAACACAGCACATCTGCCTGACTTAGAATTAGTACAGTTGTGCAAAGTTTTGAAGAGATGCTTAAACTCAAAAATAAAATTTCATCAGGAAGCTGCCTCACCTAAAGGCTGGGAAATTCAGTTAATGCTCACAACCAGGACTCTAGAGATTTTCACCACTAAGCGATGCGGTCATGTTTTACAACCATATCACTTAGTAATGGAAAGTCTGGTCCTAATTGCTGTTTAAGTCAAGGACTACCTGTGGTTGCCTTGAATTGGCTTGTACAAGTTGCACATGAGTATTGTATTTTAAGTCATGCAAGCTTCAAAGTGCTACTTCTGATTTGAATCCAAAGCAGCAGGTTCAATATCACAGTTCAGCAGTACCACAGATTATTATTCTTTGCTGCTGATGAGCATTTATTCAAACTCTAGTCTTTGCTGTTATGTCACCCTAGCATTGGTGGTGCGGTAGTTAAAGCGCAGTAGCCCACAGACTGGAGTTGGATCCTGACTGCCTCAAGGTTGAGTCAGCTTTTCATCCTTCCGAGGTCGGTAAAAGGAGAATCAGGATAGTTATATAGCGCTATGGGGCAGAATAGAAATCTAAATGCTGCTGCTATTACTATCTTTTGTAAAGTTGCTGCTCATTAAATCACCAATTTGTGATCCAACAGGCACGTGGAAGAATTCAGCCCCCGAGCCGTCTACACCAGTGGAAAGGCCTCGAGTGCTGCTGGCTTAACTGCCGCTGTGGTGAAAGACGAAGAGTCCTATGAATTCGTTATTGAAGCTGGGGCACTAATGTTGGCAGATAATGTACGTTATCCAAATTGTGATACTTTCCGCTTCAAATAAGGATTACTGTTCATTTTATTTATCCCAGTAATGGAAGTGGGAATTGACAAGCCTCCTGTTGCATTCTTCCCCAGGGAGTGTGTTGTATTGATGAATTTGACAAAATGGAGATGAGAGACCAAGTTGCCATTCACGAAGCAATGGAACAGCAAACTATATCCATTACCAAGGCTGGAGTTAAGGTAAATATTCACTGCCAGAATTACCAATTGTTGTTATTAGTCTTTAGGATTAGTATGGATTATTTGGCAGGTTTCTGTAGTTGGATCCACCCTGGTCATTTCTTTTCGGAATGCTATTCTGTGACTAAATTGTTTATTTAGAGTGGTTATGCTCTAGGAAAAGAATCAGTCTTTACATAAATATAAGCCATAAGGCACTTGGAGGCGGGCTATATTTAATTTTATTTATTTATTAAATTAGCATGCTGCTCCAGTTCCAAGTAAAATCACTTTTTAAAAATGCAGTAAGAAGCAGGAAAAAGAATAAACAATAGCAAAGATGACACACAAAATTATTAAGGGAGAAAAGCCATATCTTCCAGCCCCTTTGAAACATCAGTAGGATGGGACCATCTAGATTTCGGGGGAATCTCATTCCAGATTCTAGGAGCTGCTACAAAAGAATCATGTTTATGGAGTCCCAAATCTGGAGCACACAAAACCCAGATGAAATTGGCCCAGTGGGTATTATGGGACATAGGTGGTCTCTCAAGTAACTAGCCAATATTTTCCATATATTAAAATTTATGGTATGGAAAAAGTAATATTTTGGGCAAAAGTCATCCTTGGGTAGATCCCGAACTGCTCTTTTCATTTCAAACATACAACTTAGTGTAACATACTGTTTTCAATGCAAAATGAGGTGCTCCAAACTGCTTGAAAAGAACATTTTGCTCTGCTCCAAGATGGTTAGGCAACAAACCTACCTTAATTGCTCTGAACTAAAAACATCTTGTTTTATTTAGGCTACAGTCTTGGTTTCAGGCAGATATGCATAGTCTGGATGGAGCTAGCTATGTAGGTATATAATAACCAGTGGTGGGTTCCTACCAGTGCGGTGCGGAGCACAGCTCCGGTAGGAGCCCGGCAATGACATCATTTTCTGGCACTTCTCCGCGTCCTGAGCTGTCGGGAAAAAGCCCTCCCAACCACCCTTGTGTGAATACTGAACTTTATTCTTCCTCCGAAGCACAGCTGAGAAGCTCCTCAGCTGTGTTTTGGCTTGTAATGTCGTCCTAAGCATGCGCGGAAGTGAAATTGCCCGATGGAGCGCGAGTTCACTTCTGCGCATGCTCGCGATGCGCACCGGTAGCGAAAATAACCGGAACCCTCCGCTGATGTTAACCGGGACAAGATTGGAGTCTTTACCATCTACCAACAAAATTCATTTTAAAAATGTCTGCTTGACCCAGTAATAATCTGTCTTAAGATAAGAGAGGGAGAGAATATAATTTGTTCTTCCTGCTTTCTACTATTTGCTCCCAGTTTGATCAGCTTTATGAAATAAATGTGTGCATATTAGCTATTTTTCTCAGGAAGTTTTTTTTGGGGGGTATATTTTTTATTTACTCTCTTTGTTTTTTAACAGGCCACTTTAAATGCTAGGACATCAATTTTGGCAGCAGCAAATCCAGTCAGTGGACGTTATGATAGAGCCAAGTCTTTGAAACAGAATATAAATTTATCAGCCCCTATCATGTCTAGATTTGATCTCTTCTTTATTCTTGTGGATGAGTGCAATGAGGTAATGCAGAATTTACTAGTATATGGAATTCATGGTAGATTAAATTATATGCAATTTATAAAATACAATTCCTGTGTTTTTTAATATTTTTCATATATATTTTAACTTGGGTGAGGAGGATTTTAAAGGGGATTTTGTACTTATTAGCCGCATTATATTTTAATATATTTTCCTACACTATGCTAACATTCTGAGCATATTGGTAGCTCTTAAGGATGTGCAAATTTTACCAAGTTAGAAGTAGTATGTTATTTAATATACCTGGATCAGTAAGAATAACCTTGCCAGAGTGATACTTTGTTAAGTGCTGATCATGGGACATATGAAATGACTTGGATCCATCAGAAGCCAAGTTTGACTTGACGATATTTTTAACCTTTTACCTAAGTTAAAAGACGGAAATGATGAATTAAACTCTCTCTTTATTACATTCATCTTTCTTTTCTCCCTTTAAAAACTACTCAAGGACTCTTGAGGGATGCTAATGCCAGTGATAAGAATATTCTGCAGAATGGGAGAAATAAAAACATTTGTGAAACCGATGGTTGTGGAGTTAGCATTATATAAAAGTTATTAAAGATGCAGTAGCTTGGTCGTGATTGTGATTGTGATATTTATTTTGAGAGCCACTTTGTTTTAGCAGTTAGAAAGCTGGCTTTTCTCTCCCTCTTTCTCTCCCCCTCTCTCTGTCTCTTTCTTTCTCTCTCTCTCTCTCCCCTCTCTCCCTCCCCTCTCTCTCTCCCTCCCTCTCTCTCTTTCTCTCTCTCTCTCTCTCTCTCTCTCAGAGTGACGGCAGAGTATAAACTTAATATAATCACATAATAATTTTAAAA
The DNA here is from genome assembly GCA_023053685.1 of Diadophis punctatus similis. Lineage (NCBI taxonomy): Eukaryota > Metazoa > Chordata > Lepidosauria > Squamata > Dipsadidae > Diadophis > Diadophis punctatus. Next base: position 206,421,772 of record JALIGW010000001.1, read on the forward strand.
CAACGTCACAAAATCCAAATGAACTAACTCATTGTCTGAATAAAGATGTTATTCAGTCATGTCATAGATGATCCTTTTTTGGAGTTTCTGTTAAAATTATTTAGCAGAGTAAGATAACAGTAATTTGTAATAGAGATCTAGACATACCAAGGTTTTTCTATTATATTGCTCCTTATGCCCTTAGTAATGGTGCCTAATATTTCCCTAGGTTACAGATTACGCTATTGCAAGGCGCATTGTGGATCTTCATTCTAGGATAGATGAATCGATTGATCGTATGTATACTCTTGATGACATCCGAAGATACCTTCTCTTTGCCAGGCAATTTAAACCAAAGGTAACGAGAATCTTTAAACTTTTCTTATTATTTAAAAATAGTATATTTTTAATATGGGCTCTTTATCACTTACTTCCAATTTGCTGAAATGACCCCTCGGATTTCTCTAAAGGTTAGGGCTTCTATTGCTTGATCCATGATGTAATTCTGCAATAAGTTTAAATGGAAATAGCAATAGCACTTTACTTATACAGTGGTACCTCGAGATACGAGTTTAATTCGTTCTGTAAACTTGCTCGTATGTCAATTTGCTTGTATCTCAAAGCAATTTTCCCCATTGAAATTAATTGAAATGCCATTAATCCGTTCCAGCCCCCAGGCTGGCTGGCTGGCTGGCTGCTAGGGGTCTCTCTCTCTCTCTCTCTCTCTCTCTCTCTCTCTGTGTGTGTGTGTGTGTGTGTGTGTGAGAGAGAGAGAGAGAGAGAGAGAGAGTATTTTCCTCCCACTCACTCTAGGAAACCCAGGCAAGTCCAAGCGTGCTCTCGGCTAGGCTGGGGGGAGGGAAGGCAGATCGGCAGTCCTTTCCTTTCTCTCTGCCTCCTCCCCCCCCCCAAGAGCCCTACGGACGCCAGGATGGCTAAGCTAAAGGGGGAAAATTCTCTTTGATATTCAAATCTGGCTGAAGGTTTCCTCCCTTTCAGAATGTTGCGGAAATGAGTGGGTCATGTGCATGGGTCATGTGCAGCCGGCTGTTCCTCGTATTAATCCTTTCCAGCCCCCAGGCTGGCTGGCTGCGCTGGCTGGGCTGGCTGCTAGGGGTCTGTCTGTCTGTGTGTGTGTGTGTGTGTGTGTGTGTGTGTGTGTGTGTGTGAGAGAGAGAGAGAGAGAGAGAGAGAGAGAGAGAGAGAGAGAGAGAGAGAGAGAGAGTTTTCCTCCCACTCACTCTAGGAAACCCAGGCAAGTCCAAGCGTGCTCTCGGCTAGGCTGGGGGGAGGGAAGGCAGATCGGCAGTCCTTTCCTTTCTCTCTGCCTCCTCCCCCCCCCCCCAAGAGCCCTACGGACGCCAGGATGGCTAAGCTAAAGGGGGAAAATTCTCTTTGATATTCAAATCTGGCTGAAGGTTTCCTCCCTTTCAGAATGTTGCGGAAATGAGTGGGTCATGTGCAGCCGGCTGTTCCTCGTATTAATCCTTTCCAGCCCCCAGGCTGGCTGGCTGCGCTGGCTGGGCTGGCTGCTAGGGGTCTGTCTGTCTGTGTGTGTGTGTGTGTGTGTGTGTGTGTGTGTGTGTGTGTGTGTGTGTGAGAGAGAGAGAGAGAGAGAGAGAGAGAGAGAGAGAGAGAGAGAGAGAGAGAGAGAGAGAGTTTTCCTCCCACTCACTCTAGGAAACCCAGGCAAGTCCAAGCGTGCTCTCGGCTAGGCTGGGGGGAGGGAAGGCAGATCGGCAGTCCTTTCCTTTCTCTCTGCCTCCTCCCCCCCCCCCAAGAGCCCTACGGACGCCAGGATGGCTAAGCTAAAGGGGGAAAATTCTCTTTGATATTCAAATCTGGCTGAAGGTTTCCTCCCTTTCAGAATGTTGCGGAAATGAGTGGGTCATGTGCAGCCGGCTGTTCCTCGTATCTCAAATGTTGCTCGTATTTCAAAGCAAAACTTCGCTTGCTCGACAGCTCGTATCTCAAATATCTCGTATGTTAGGGCACTCGTATCTCGAGGTACCACTGTATACCGCTTCATAATGCTTTACAGCCCTCTCTAAGCGGTTTACAGAGTTCAGCATATTGCCCCCAACAATCTGGGTCCTCATTTTACCGACCTCAGAAGGATGGAAGGCTGAGTCAACCTTGAGCCTAGTGAGATTTGAACAGCTGAACTGCTGAACTAGCAGTCAGCCTGCAGTCGCAGCATTTAACCACTGCACCACTTAATTCCACCATAGCAGAGCAGACTATTACTTTCATCATTTTCCCCGCTTCCAATAGATTTCTAAAGAGTCAGAGGATTTTATTGTCGAGCACTACAAGCGTTTACGCCAAAGGGATGGCTCTGGTGTCACAAAATCATCGTGGAGAATCACAGTACGACAACTGGAAAGCATGATACGACTGTCGGAAGCCATGGCACGGATGCATTGCAGTGATGAGGTAGCTACACTTGATGGGGTTTAAAGGGGGGTGGAGATCATTCCCTGCTTTGTTCAAGTCCATTGGTTTGTTCCTGTTTATGTCACATACCAGGGTCCCCAACCCCTGGTCTGTGGTGGGTGCCAGGCCACAGCCTGTTAGGAACCGAGCCGCAGAAGTGGTGGGCAAGTGCACATGCACAAAGCTGCATTTCTGAAAGCGGCATGCACACACAAAACCATCCCCTCCTTGCTGCCGACTCCACCGCTCTGCAGAGCCAGAAAGGTTAGGGGTCGCTGACATATACCATACTTAACCAATAAGGCATTTGCTGGAAAATTTTATGGTAAGTAAGATACTCTTGAGTTAAACTGCAATGAGCACCTGGATGCATCTGCACAGGTTTTTGGGTAGTAGAATGGAAGTGATTTGCCAATTCATTCTTTGGGTTCATTTTTCAACTCTGCAATCTGACCTACAGCCCTGCATTTCCATCATGGCTTCCTATCAGTAGGACTGTCGACTGTCCATTCCCTGCTTTTCTTTGGATCCCAAACTATATGCTGCCTCTTGTTTAAACTCCAAATGTTCACCAATTAATCATACAATCTGTCTAATATCTGCATAGGTATTGTAGGATTGTAAGAATTCAAGTTGAAAAATCTATAAAGTTTTCAGTTTTAAGTGGCCTGGTGCTTTCTTATCCATTTCTAATTTTGGATAAGCATAGTTTTAAGAGACAGCATAAGTATTCAAAAAGTACAACATAAACAACAATCTGCAAGTTTGTTTTCATGCATACCCTTAATTAGGTTAGCTGCAAATCGAACCGCTGCATTTGTTCAATATGCTAACTGTGGTTAGCTTTATCTTGAATTAGCTTGTGTGGATTAGCATATGCAATTTAGTTATATTGGACAAACTCAGAAAATTAATTCAGTGATTGGATTACAGGTTGCTCTGGATTTACAACCACTTTTAGGGACCATTCAAAGTTACAACAGCATAGAAAAAAGTGATTTACAATTGGTCCTCACATGCACAGCGTCTCCATGGTCACACCAACGGACGCTTGTCAATCGGCATGTATTTACGATGTTTGCAGTGTCCTGGGGTCATGTGATCACCATTTGTGACTTTCCCAGCCAGCTTCCAACAATGGAGGAAGTAGGATTTGCCTAATGGCCAAATGATTCACTTAATAACTGTGACAAAAAGGTTGTAAAATTGAGCATGACTCACTTAACAACCACCTTGCTTAGCAAAGGAAATTCTGGTTCCAATTGTGGTTGTAAGTTGAGGACTACCTGTAAGGGTATGTGTATACCAAGGAAGCCTTTAATATATATTCTTGAACAGTTTCGTAATTCAAGCTTGTGCAGTGCTGTACCAACTTCATTAAAAGTAGCATCTTGAGTAGTTTTATGTGCATTCCTTCATGTGTATAAAAAGCTTTGGCTTTGACAGTAAATCTAATGTAATTTATTCCTTGTCAAAAAGAGGAAATGATAAGCCTCAGAGAAGAGAGATCTGTGTCTCTTCTGCTGTTGCTTGACTCCCAGCAGCCTTGGCCAGCCCAGCTAATAGGAGAGACTGCTGGAAGATGTCCATCAGCACCTGGTGAGCCACATACTCCTATCTGTGGTAGCAGTTGTGTTATTCCATGCTTTATGTGTAAAACCTGTGCAGGAGTGTTATGTGATATTATACTACATACACAAAGCAAAATCCTGTCCTTTGAATCTCCCTAAATGTTCTTACAAGGTTCATCCAAAACACGTGAAGGAAGCTTTCAGATTATTGAACAAATCTATCATCCGAGTTGAAACTCCAGATATCAATTTAGACCAAGATGAAGAACAATCAATTGAAGAGCCCGAGGACCAGGATGGAGTTGCCAGTGAGTGATTTCCAGATAAGTCTTAGCCCAGGGTGTTCGTCAGTTTCAAGTGAGGAGAAACCCACCAAAGACAAAAAGGCAGAGTAGCAGCAGGGCCACATGAGTGTTACTTCTTAGGGTCTGCTTGTTTTCAATCCAGTTTTGAGTAATGTTGGGCCTCTTTAAGAGCCGAGGTGGCACTGTGGTTAGAGTGCAGCACTGCAGGCTACTTCAGCTGACTGCTAGTTCAGCAGTTCAGCTGTTCAAATCTCACCGGCTCAAGGTTGACTCAGCCTTCCATCCTTCTGAGGTCGGTAAAATGAGGAGCCAGATTGTTGGGGGCAATATGCTGAACTCTGTAAACCGCTTAGAGAGGACTGTAAAGCACTATGAAGCGGTATATAAGTCTAAGTGCTATTGCTATTGCTAAGTCAATCTTACTTAATTATTACTACTGTTAAGTTTAATAATGCCTTGACAATAGACATGCTTGGTACTATTCTAATTAACTTTTAAGTGATAATTTAGGAAGGCTTTTATTTTCAAAAGGCTTTTAGCTGAATGTGCACTTGGTTCAACTTTTTTCTATACATCTTCATTATTTCATAATGCCTATTGTGAAATGCCATGAGAGATTTATTGCACAGCTCTGTATGAGCTTTTTACTCATTTACTTGGGAGTAAGACTCATTGAATGTTGGGCTAATTTCTGAGTTAGTATGAGAAAATTGTGCCAAAAAACAAAAACGAAGCTAGCTAGCATAATTTTTAGTTTGGAGTTAAGACAATGTCTCCAAACCTATAGAGTTGCAGAAAGGAGGAGTGAGTGAATATTTCTGTTGGAAAGATTCCATTACATGAAAGGAAATAATGCTCTCACTGAATGTTTTCAAGCAGCTCTGGTAAAGATTCCCTTTTTTATGCCAAAAAGGGGCAAAAAAATATGTATCTTGAACACACAAAAATACAACACAATAATGAGGAGACTGAAGCACACAAAATACAGTCACATCACATATTTGTAATCATTGGGGAAGGGGAGGTCTTTATTTGTTTAGCTATTTAGGATTTTGACCACAGATTTCATCCTTTTCCCACCTCAGGGGGAAAAAACTGCCATCAATTTTCAACAATCATGGTTAGAAGGTATTCCAAGATCACAAAAAAGGCCCATAAACCACATGGTTACAAATTATGAGATAAATCATCCTGAAGGGCAATATATATATATATATATTTAAATCTAGGAGGATATAACTCCTATTGCCTTGCCAGGGTCAGCCCTTTGAGGTAGGCAAGGTCAAGGAGCAGGAACAGCAAGGATTTCAGGAATGCCTCCATTGGGATATGGATAGAATTTTGAAAACCTATCAGAGTTCTGTTCAGATCTTCAAACCTGGGTTAGTTTGAGATTCTCACCCCTTTCTTCTTTCCCAGAAATAAGTTGTTTTTTTATGACTGTTTTGTATAACTGCTCCTTTTACAGTTCATTCATCCCTTTTCCATTCCTGGGACCAGGTTTACGTTCTTTTACAGCCATTTGAAAGCTTCAAAAAAAGGGGTGTTGTGGGAGGGTTGAACCAAAGCGAGTTTGAAATCCTCAACCTCTCAAAATAAGTTTCCCAAACCAACAGACAACATAGGCATTTATTCCTTCCTGTTGCAAGGAATAATAAGAGAAGCTTTGGAGAAAATGACTTGACCAATAGACAATCATTATGCTTGTGAGTGTTTATTTTGAATGAATAAAGCAGGGAAGTTGTTAATCCAATTCATTTCTTGATAAAGTTTCACCGTGGTTTATCAATTCCAGCCTAATGCATGAAAATTGTTTATGCTTTCAAGGGGAGGAAGCCAACGTACTTACTAATGGCTTAGTAAATGGTACCAGTGATCCTGTAGATGATTCCAATAAAGATGTGGCACCAAAGGCTTCTCTGAGACTTAGTTTTCCTGAATATCAAAGAATCTCTAACCTCGTTGTAATGCATCTAAGGAGATCTGAAGAAGGTAAGGACAGATTACCCTCCCCCACTTCTAAGATCTGCCCTTTGTTGGAGAAATGATGTTAGAACATATGCAAATTTCCTTCATCTCTGATAGGAATGAAGATTTTTAAATATAAATCCTGATAAAACAGAACAGATACTGTATATTATAATCTTTTTTCAGATGTGTATGGTTATTGATCCGGGACAATGAAATTGGATAGTTCTAGATGTTAGAACAAGACAATTCACTAGATAGATCTAGATCAACAGCGCTGCTCAAAGCTGGGAGTTCCAATTACCCCTAAAATTGCCGTCTTTATAGAGAAAACTATAAGCTCCAAAAAGAGTTGAGGTGGCGCAGTGGTTAAAATGCAGCACAGCAGTTCAGCTGTTCAAATCTCACCGGCTCAAGGTTGACTCAGCCTTCCATCCTTCCAAGGTCGGTAAAATGAGGACCCAGATTGTTGGGGGCAATATGCTGAACTCTGTAAACCGCTTAGAGAGGACTGTAAAGCACTATGAAGCGGTATATAAGTCTAAGTGCTATTGCTATGATACAACAGATATAGGCATACTGTAGTTGCCCATTTTTGTATGTTTGAGTAATGGCATACATCCTAGTCCCATTATTTAAGAGAATTCACCTCTACATCCTACCTCTGTGCCTGCAATATTTCAAACAATCCTGTTTGCTACTAAGGTAAAGGGAAAGGTATTGAATTCTACGTGAATAGCATTCAGAATGCAGATGGCTGAAAAGTGTCAGATCGCTATGCAAAAGCTTTGATTTCCAATGCACTGTTTTTATGAGTGTTTTCCTTTTGTGATATGTATCTGTTCAGTTCCCGTGCAGGCAGGGACCTTGTACGAAATGCTGTGGTTTTCATTTCAGCCATAAACTTGCTTAGCCATGGAGGCACTCCATTTTTATCAGACTTTACAAGGATATAAAGATAATTGAGATGTGAATATAAAGTATGCTAAAATTGCATAACTGTCAAATGTATTATTAACAAAATGTTTATAAAAATATTTTCTCCCGATTGCAGAAAATGACGACGCTGCCTTAAAAAAGAGTGAGCTCATCAACTGGTATTTAAAGGAGATTGAATCTGAAATAGATTCTGAAGAAGAGCTCATCAATAAAAAGAAAGTAATCGAAAGAGTGATTCATCGTCTTACACACTATGTACGTATACATAGACTCCCAAGGCCTGGCGTTCTGTTTGAACGCAAATATTATGCAGAGCTCCTTATATATAGTCTGACCGTACAAAATTCTAACAGCATTGAAAAAAGTGATTTATGACCGGTCCTTGCACTTGTAGCTATGGCAACATCCCCATGGTCACATGATTGAAATTTGGATGCTTAGCAGCCAGCATGTATCTACCACGTTGCAGCATCCTGGGGTCATGTGATCCCCATTTGCAAACTTCCCAGCTGGCTTCCTACAAGCAGTCAATGGGGAGGCTGGATTTGTTTAAAACAACTGTGTGATTCATTTAACAACTGCAGTAGTTCACCGTGCTGGTCTATGACCAAATAAAGATTTGATGTTGAATATGATGGCAGTGGTTCGCTTAACAACCGTGGCAGAAAAGGTTGTAAAATAGGGCATGACTCACTTAACAATTGCCTTGCTTAGCAACAGAAATTTTGGTCCCAATTGTGACTCTTAAGTCAAGGACTACTTGTAATAATCAATAAACTTCATTGATATAAATAAAGTTTATTCGTTATTACAGGCAGTCCTTGACTTAAAGTCACAACAGGGACCAAAATTTCTGTTGCTAAGCAAGGCAATTTTTGTGAGTTAAGTGAGTTTGTATTTAAATGTGTAAAGGACCACATAAAGCATTTTATATTGACGTATGCTACTGAGTTAACAGGATCAAATTTGAGTTAACGGTATAAAGCAGGGGTGTCAAACTCAAGGCGTGCAGTGCTCCATTTTCGCTGGCAGAGGGTTACAGGAGGCCATCCCAGCCAAAAACGGAGATTGGGAGCCCGTTTTCGCTGGTAGAGCACTCAGGCCACCACTGGCGCCCCTGACACGGAGTGACATCAAGTTGGTCATGCCCACCCCGGCCCCCAAGGTCAAACACAACACTGATGCGGCCCTCAATGAAATCGATTTTGTGTAAAGGCTGGTGTTTACTCCTAGATAAACATTAGAATTCTGTGCATACTTAGAAAATGGAAAGTCTTTTGTTTCAGAACAGAAATATATAAAAATGCAACATTAAGCTTTGTTAGCATTTATGCAAATTACACCTTTCGCCTTCTGACTTTTAAAATTGCAACGTTGTAAAAATGGATGTACTGTATTCATCATAATATAGCAAGCAAGACTAAGAGAGCAAAATATTAATTGCTACTTGGAAATCGGTCTGAGATGAAACTGATTGCACTTAGTTTGATTGCACTTCAGGTCTTTTATAAACATGATCTGACCAAAAGTTTTCTCTTTCAGGATCACATTCTAATTGAACTCACACATTCAGGATTAAAAGATTCCGTGGAAGCACAGAGCTTTGATGAAGACCCCTATCTTGTAGTTAATCCTAACTACTTGCTGGAAGATTAGAGACTGAGCGAGCAGTGCTACAAAATCCATTTCATACCAGTGAGATAATAGCTCACTAGCTGATACGCATCAGTTGTAGATAGTGGACTAATCCAAGATTTATCTCGGAATTCGCCTACCTTGCCTTTTTAAGTAATCTTTTGTAGAGATAAAAGGAGGAGTTATAAAACCTGGTAAAGGAAACCGTTTTTTTAAAGCTGACATCTGCTTCTTCTGTATTTTACATTTAAAAAATCGTATTCAGTAGTGCAATCTTACTCTGTAAATCTCTTCTTATTTGTGTCCAATAAATAAAAAAAAAGTTCACTAATATATGCATTCAGTTTCAGAATGAATTGTTTATGCATGACACAGAAAATACATTGCTTCATACTTGGAATACCATTTTCAGGTTGGAATTACTAAAATAAAATACATTGTTAAACTAAAAAGCGCCAAGTTTTGTTTTATGTTTGGGACAAAAGTTTTCAAAGCGTGTGTGTTGTTCGTCTGATCTCAGAATGCCACTCTTATGTTCAGGGGTTTCATGGTCAAAGCCTTTCATTCATTGTTTGTTTATTCAATTTCTATAGCCTTTTGCACATCCTTGTATATTGATCTTGCTGGATAAAGATCATTAGTCCAAACATCAAAATTGAATTTTACAGTTGTTATTCTAAAATAATATTACGATAATTTGGGACCAGGCTAATTTTGTTATTTAGCCTTGATCAAATGGAAAGAAATTCACGTACACAGATTAAGATGTAAATGGAATCTAATTTAAAGAAAAGGTATGTGGTCCTGATAATCCAGTTTGGCCCATGAGTTTTAATTCTCATACATATTTTTAATCCAGAAAATCAAATTGCTACCTATTTGTCAAGGTGAATTTTTAGTACCGAGAATACCATGTTGGGGGGAAACTCACAGTTTCTGTGTGTTTTAGAATCCAGGTGAGCTAGCCAAGATGTAGAGGTGTCCTCAGCATTGGGTTCTAATCCCCTTCTGATCATTTGAAGCACAATTTGGATTTTAACAAATCTTAGGGATGTGACTGAATATACCAAGTATCCCACAAGAGTTACACTGGCATTGTTGACTGTTATCTTTTCAACATCTGCCTAGACTCCATTTGGATGGTTGGTGACCTATGGACTTGGCAATACATTAATAAGTAATAAGTTCTGCAACCTAAGTTGCATTTTTAATGCTTCCTACCTTTAATAGACATTCAGATAATTAAATATTTCACGGTGTTATTGTAGTACACCACCATTAGGCACCTTTGTATCTTAACAGTTATAAAAGTTAAATGTTAAATTTTATTATCTCTGATCTAATATAAATGCGGCATGAGTCCTTTTGCTCTAGCATCCACAGACATGGAGCTAGTTTATAAGATATGTTTAGTTTTTCTCTTTCCTTTTTTTGGCTTTGGAGAAGACTGGAAATTTGGCCCTGGTCAAGGGCGTATTTTCATCGCAGGTCCTCTTTCCATTGAGTTAATAAATACATTAAATTTCGAGAGTAGATGTATGGGAGAACCTACGCTTTATTCTGTAGAGGCTCGGCTAGATTGTCTTTGCCATCAACAGTCTCTAACTTCTTTGTCATCATACTTTGCCAAGCTCCGTGCAAAAGGTGTGACGCATTTTAAGGTGGCCTTGCCATGGTCTCGTATCCTGCCAGAAATGAAGGCTCAAAAGCCCAACAAGAGAAACGTGGAATGCTACCAACAACTTCTCAGCACTCTCAAATCTGCTGATCTTAAGCCAGTTTTGATTCTGCATCAACATGGTTTGCCGAAATCTTTAGACACCCAGCTTGGATCTACCACTTTTGCCGATCTTTTTGCTGAATATGCAGACTTTTCATTTAGGACTTTTGGCGAATCAGTGGGCACCTGGATCACTTTCAGCCATTTGCGTGAAAATATCAAGGAATTACCTCTTGAGGATCCAAAAGTCTTTCCTCTACAAATGCTAGTTTCAGCACATCAAAAAGCTTATAAAATCTACCATGAAAAACACTCATTTAAAGGTATGTATGTATGTGTGAATGAATGAATAAATTGCAGTTTTAGACAATGTGAATTTTAGAGATTGGAGCATATAGAATAAGTGAGTGCAGTGCTCTAGTGAGCTAATACCCATATTCTAGGAACTATCACAAGGTAGTATCTTTTAAGACTAGCAGAGTAGACTAAGGGTGAACATTTCAAAGAATCCTATCAGTATTATCTCAGTTGAATTCCTGACTTCTTATCATGCCTTTCTTAAATATAAGCTGCTTGTTTTCTCCCATCATTATCTCAAATCCATCAAAGCCAGCCAAACGCGTCTTCCCATTTCCTATCCACAGGCATAGACAAAAACATGCACCCTACTTCTTTTTGAATAGTTCACCATTCATTCATTCTCTAGTGCTGCCAAATCCTCAAGACTTACCCGAAGACTCCTAACTACTTAAATATTGGTTCTTTCTTTCCATACATTTTTCTCCTTGGATTCTTTTAACAATGTATTTTTTCCCTAATTTTCAGATGGAAAAGTATCCATTTCCTTGGACTTTAGTGATAATCAGCTGGTTCTTCCAGAATCATTCATATCTTCAGTTTGGGTAATGTGTTTAATTTTCTTGGAATCAGATTAGTCTCCAACCTATAGCTGCAGGGGAAAAAAGAATTCTAACTTGCAAAACATACGACACAGAATTTCCCAAAGCAAACTCAGCCCATTAGCAATTTAATGAAGCAGTTCTTGTAGCCTGTTTGAGATTGTCCAGCATCTGGGAAGCTGAAGATCCAGTTGGAAAATAATATAACATAAAACATTTTGTACTGTACCTGTTGTCTTTATGGAATTCACAGCAATTAGTTACCATGGCCAGTAGCCTAGCTAATCTCAAAAGGGAATATGACACATTTATAGAAATAAGCCCATTTATAGAAATGGCCGTTAGTTATAATGACACTCAGGGAATACCAACCTTTGAAGTATGGCCATTGGGGGGTAGAAGAGGACTTTTCCGTTCAAGTTAGCTGAGCAATCTTCCTAAATCTGCAAGTGAGCTATTTTAGGAAGTAAGATGTTGGATGAGATGAATCCAAGAAGACTTTAATATTCTCAGAATATCTTCAGAAGTGATCTTCTGAAAAAAAAAATTTTTTGCAGTTATTGTCTTCCTTATGAGAAGGCATATAGAAATCATCAATAAGTTATCCAATTGAATGCATGTGCCTTTTTTGGTCTCCATGGGGAACTGCAACTGATCACAGATGAAAATTATATCCCATAGAAATAATGTTAGGATCAGGGGTGTCAAGCTGGCAGGATGCGTCATGCACAGGTCATTCCCACCCCGGCTCCGCGAAGGGGGAAAATGTCGTAAAACATCATGTGACGGCAACATGACGCACTGGCCACACCCACACCCGGTTTAGCGAAGGGGGGGAAGTCACAGTACGTTACGTGACGATGCCATGACGACACGAGTTTGACACCTCTGTCCTAGCGGCAAATCTATGTGTTCTTGTCATCAATTGCATTGAATGATTTAAGCATTTAAATAATAACGCTTCTGCTTTTTTTGAAAAAAAGGCAAAGGTCTTCAAGTTAATAAATAAAATAAAGTTAATATCCTATGCTTTAGAAGAAAATGAACCTGTTTGCTGCTGTATTTTGCTGTATGCACACATAACTTTGATATATTTTATTCAATATTTGCAAATTGTGATTTCTCTGCTTTTGCAATAATTTTTTTTCACCTTTACATTTGGAGGCTGTAAAGTGGGAATAGATCTTTGAGATTTTGTGTTTTGTGTAATTTCAGGGGTTATGGATTTTTCTTATATTTGCATTAGCATGCAAGGGTAGCTAATCCATCTTTAAAATCTGAAAATCGGGCATCACCGTGCTAAAATAATTCTGCTTCATAATTTGTTCTCTTTGCATAATGCTGTTATTTTCCTTCGGACCAGCCATCAAAGTATAAATGTGTGTTTTAAAAATAAGCCTACTTCCAAAATATAATATAAAAGGAGCATTGAGGGGGGAGGTGTGGATCAAGAATCAACAGCATCAGAATCTATGTGTGTCACACGCACCACGCATGTAAAAAAGGGGGCTAGCCATGCCTCCCATTTTGATCCTGTGGACCCCTCCCTTGGCAGATATCCCTGATTATCCTGACAAATGTTCTTCCGGAGGTATAACTGCAGAAATGGTTGCAGATATTTATGGCCTCTCCATAACAAGGTTCTGTTTCATTTTAGGCCTCTATAGATTTTCTGTCTCTCAGCCTACGGTACAACTGTAAGACCGAAGCAAGTATTGAAAAGATGCTCAGTGAAATCAAGGTAATATAGATCAATTGCACCAATTTACTTTGTGGTATTCTGCAAACCGTCTCTTGAATGGCCTTGGTGATATGAATGCAAACTTTTTGCATGCCTTCCTCAATTCAGTGCTTTTCAGATGGGTTGAACTATCAACCTCTCTCCAAAGATTTTGTAATCGAACACATCTGGGTGGGATACGTTGCCTGTCTGGGGAAACTAAGTTCCCCTGAATTAATGTGAGTGCAATTTGGTGCTAAGCTGGCAGTTCATCTCCAAAGCAGATACTCTGCAACTAATTTTACAGAATTTTCACTTAGAAACAAGCCACAAAATTTGCCTGAACCTTGCACAACGTTCAATTTTCTATGTATTTATTTGCAAAAAAAAAAGATGTTTATTGGGTTTGCTCAACTGAATAGAAAACTGCAGCCTTCATCTAACTGGGCAATAAATCCGGTATGTGTGTGTTCTGATATTCTATCCTCCAAATCTTTCCTTTTGATCAATATCCATTTCAGTTCAGACTAGTTATGTTTTTTTAAGCATGCATGAGAATGAGTCTTTAATGTTGCCCTTGGTCTAAATGGGAAGGCTTTTTCAATTAAGGGCCATTCTGATGTGCTGTCTGAGGATTTTGACCAAACATAGCAAGAAAACTCAGGGTGAGGAAGGATGTTGATGGAGAGTTTTATTCATACATCCTCAATCACCAGCATTTACCAAATCTTTCTACACCTCTTAGGAAAAGCAATGTTGCCTTTTTTTACAGGGAGTAATTCTCCCTTAAGTAAGATTTGATTGATTGATTTTCAAGTCATTCAATTCCTAGCAACCACACCAGGGACGGGTTCCTCTTACTTGGCTACCGGTGCACTGTGCGCGCATCATCAACTTTTGCGTGCACGCACGCGCACTATATGTGCACTTCCCCTCGTGCGATTTTGCTTCCGCACATGCGCAGGAAGCAAAAAAAGGCCAAAAATTTGCGGGAAAAGATGGCGCAGCACAATGGACCGGCGAAGACGGCACCGGAGCCGTCGCGTGCAAATTGCGCAATTGGCGGGTCCCTACCGGAATGGCGCACTGGACCGCACCAGTAGGAACCCACCACTGACCCACGCAGATTTTCTCCAGGGTGATCTTGACTCTCACTTAAGACTAACACATGTCATAACTTAATATGTTTTGGTTTCAGCATCTCATACATTATAAGGATGTTCTACTCTTTACTCTAAACTTCTCTGGATGTTCTTCGGTTGAAGAAAACCTACCTACAACAATGGCTTCCATTTTCAATGGTATGTTTCTTGTGTGGGAAGGCTAAGTGGTGCTTTTGTGTGGCTTAGACGCAAATGGATTAGGAAGCAAGAAAAATACAGCAATTTTCCTCCTGCACTACTGCACATTTATTTCCATGGGAAGGGGGGAAATCAAATGGATGCTTGTGGTTGAGAGCAATAACATCACATTAGAGAATAACCTTGTTATATGAGCTGCAAATTAAGCAGTTTCTCTTGAGTATGATGGAGGATATTGCACTTAGCAGAATGTTTTAGACCTCTCTTGATAAGGAGCTGGTATGCCTAAGAAGGGCCAGTAGTCAAACTGAAAGTTCTTACTTATTCTTGCTTATCTATTTATTGCATTGAATTTGTTCTCTATTTTCCAACCATACATGAAGCCGAAGCACAGGTGAAAGGCTACGATGTGAACTCCTTCTTAGAGAACTTAGCCGTTCCAAAAGCAAGGTATGAAATATTAATATTTTCCCCTTATGAATATGTGTGATTACGTAAATAAATAAAGTGCATGTTTTTTTTCAGCAGTGCTTATATGCCTCTTTTAAAAATAAATATTTGGTAAGTGCAAGCATTTTGGTCAGCACTTAAATAATGCCTTAGCAGTAAATCAAAAATGTATTTCGTATTAGCTTCAGAAATCCTGTGCTTGACCAAAACTGTGTTTTTGACTTCAGGGCTGCTGTATAAATGGCCATATAGTTTTAGCCCAGCTGTTCCAAACGTCAAATGTTTTGGGAGAGCAATCAAGAGAAAGCAAACACTGTATTGCCTAAATGTGTTACCGCTATTCTTAACTTCATACAAACTATTGCGACGATGGTTTGGTTGCTTTGAAAATAAGGAACCCTGCGATCCAGCCAGGAATTCTTAAAGTTTTGGGGAAATTTTTCTTTAAGCCATAGCTCTTTCCCCGAAGTTTTGACTACTGCCCTCTGCTTTCCTCCTAAAGTACCCCTGGATTATCAGATGACGAGAAGTCAGTCCTACAATTCGCTGCCGTGCATTGTTTGACTGTCTGATGACTATCTATCTGATAAACACTGTCTGCTCTCAGAACCTTTACGAGTTCTTCAGTTTAACATTTTTATTGAGTTATAAAGTATTGTAAAATACAAAATACAAAAGTAAATAGAAAATCGGGGGGGAGGGGGGAAGAGAAGTGAGGAAAGATTAGAAAAAGAAAAAGAAGCATTGACTTCCGACTCTCTCTGTTACAGTAAAATAAGGGTTTAACACCAAATCAGAGGTGGGTTCCTGCCGGAGCAGTCAGGTGCGTAGTTCTGGTAGGGAGCGGCCAATTACTCAATTTGCGCGCAACCGCTCCGGAGCCCTCTCTGCCGGTCCATTGCGCATGTCGCCATTTTTTCCTGTGAATTTTTGGGCAATTTTGCTTCTGTGCATGCACGGAAGCAAAATCACTCCGAAATCTCACGAGGGGATGCGCGCGATAGAGAGATTTTGGTGAGATTTTGCTTCTGCGCATGCGCGGAAGCAAAATCATGCCGAAATCTCTCTCTCGCGCGCGTCCCCTCGCAAGATTTCGGCGCAATTTTGCTTCCATGCATACGCAGAAGCAAAATTGTGTGAGGGGGCACACACGCATAGCGAGCATGCGTGCGCCCGAAGCGTGGAGATGCACGCGCAGCGCACCGGCACCAGTAAGGAAGCAACCCGCCGCTGCACCAAATCAGAACTATTTGCTTTTTCATAATAATATGAACAAGCCATTTCTATAAAGATCTATCAGTCTAATCGATAAAACACAAACATTCTTTTCCACATCAAGCGGAACCCTTACGAGTTCTCATTCATGCTGCTCTCATAAAATGGCTTCACCTAGTACAGGGGTTGGCAACCTTAAACACTCAGAGAGCCATTTGGACCCATTTCCCACAGAAAAGAAAACACCGGGAGCCACAAAACTCTTCCCATGCCTGACTATTTCCCGAGTGGCCACAAAACTAGCATATATAATTGAATTAAAGATTCTGTTTTGTTCTGAAACTTTTATTTTCTTGGATTTATCCATGGTTGACCTACCGGAAGTTGAAAAGCTCAATAAATTGTGTGCCGGCGGGTGTCGCACATTGGCAGTTGTGACACATATTTTGAGTGACAGGGAGCCTCAACAGAAAGATGAAAGAGCCACATGTGGCTCCAGAGCCGTGGGTTGCTGACCCCTGACCTAGTATATTAATTCGATCAAGAGGTATTAACTATATCAAGAGAAGAGATTGCTGACATTTTGCCCAAATTCTGAAATAGTTCCTTTCATCAACAGCATGTTGGTGGTGTATACAGGTAGTCCTCGACTTACAACAGTTCATTTAGTGACCGTTCAAAGTTAGAACGGCACTGAAAAAAGTGATTTATAACCCTTTTTCACACTTATGACGGTTGCAGCATCCCCATGGTCACTTGATCTACATTTGGATGCTTCAACAACTGACTCACATTTATGACGGTTGCAGTGTCCCAGAGTCATGTGGTCACCTTTTGAGACCTCCTGACAATCAAAGTCAAGGGGGAAACAAAATTCACTTAACAACCGTGTTACTCGTTTAAGAACCGCGGTGCTTCACTTAACAAAGTTGGCGAGAAAAGTCGTAAAATGCGTCAAAACTCACTTAACAAATTTCTCACTTAACAACATAAATTTTGGGCCCAATTGTGGTCATAAGTAGAGAACTACCTGTACACTCTCCTTCCCAATCTGGTGCATGCATCACCAACATTGTTGCTTTCCCAATGGGCTGGATCAGCTCTCTTGATGGCCTGGAGCTGAAGATCAAAATCTTTGGAGGTCTTCAGATTCAGATTCAGATGCAGGTTTCTTTTTATCATGTGTGTATGTGTATGTGTATGTGTATGTGTATGTGTATGTGTATGTGTATGTGTATGTGTACGTGTACGTGTACGTGTACGTATACATACATATACACAAGCATGTGAACACATTCCCATGTGCAGACAAAATATTAGCCAATATGGTTTGAACTTTATAATATCTCTCTTACTAATGAAGAGATGACTCATTGGGCCAGCCAGCAGACTTTCTACATTTTTGTCTGATTTACAGAGACAAATCTAGACTAGTCATCAGAATGACCAACATGCATCATACTGTTGGGCACAAATTCCACCCTTTGTGTACACGGGTGTAATGTCATGACGCATGTACAAAAAGGCAGTGTTTGCATTGAGGTATCACAACGCCAATTCAACATTTGCTTTGAATTTCTTTATTCGTGGCGGGTTTTATGAAAATCGATACACTAAAGCAGGGGTGAAATTCAGCAGGTTCTGACAGGTACTGGAGAACTGGTAGCAGAAGTTTTGAGTAGTTCGAAGAACTGGCAAATACCACCTCTGGCTGGACCCAGAGTGAGGTGGGAATGGAGATTTTGCAGTATCCTTCACCTGCCACGCCCACCAAACCACGCCCACAGAACTGGTAGGGAAAAATTTTGAATTTCACCCCTGCACTAAAGATTGTTCTTATCCTAAACCCTGGATGATTCTCCCAACAAATATAATGGTTTTCACATCAATTCTGCATAACATAATCTGTATTTTGAAATTACTTGCCAAAATTTCCTTTGAATGATTTGAATGAATTCATTTGAACGAGTCATGATAAAAAGTGCAGTTATTGATATAGTCACATTTTTTTTAAAGCTCCCACAAGGATCCAGCTATTCAACCAAAGCAGAAGGAAGACTCTACACGAGCTGAGACTCTGCTTTCAAACTATCAAAAGATTTGGGAAAAATTTGCTAACCAAACTGAGCTGGAAAGAGACTCTTTTTTGGCAGATACGTTTCCCAGTGGTTTTCTCTGGGGTACATCAACAGCATCCTTTAATGTTGAAGGAGCCTGGGCAGAAGATGGGAAAGGAGAAAGTATCTGGGATCGATATGGACATCAAGGCCAAATCCATAAGAATCAAACCACCGACGTTGCCTGTGATAGTTACCGCAAGGCTGAATATGATATTTATCTGCTTAGAGGCCTTCACCCCAAGATCTACAAATTTTCTATATCATGGCCTAGGATTTTTGCCAATGGGGACAACAGCAGCCTGAACCCTCAAGGAGTGAATTACTACAACAAGCTCATTGATAACTTGCTGGATTCTGGCATTGAACCCATGGTGACCTTGTTCCACTGGGACCTTCCTCAAGTGCTGCAGGACTTTGGTGGTTGGCAGAATGAAAGCATCATTGATGCTTTTGCCAACTACGCAGCTTTCTGCTTTGCCACTTTTGGAGATCGTGTCAAACTCTGGATTACCTTCCATGAACCCTGGGTCATTAGCTATGCTGGCTATGGTACAGGGCAGCATCCTCCAGGAATCGTCAGTCCAGGCATAGCATCCTATCAGGTACCAGAAGCAATAAAACTTGCCCTAACTTAAAGGTTGAAGGACAAGAGGTCATTGTTAATTGCTACTTAATCTGAATTAATATAAATCACGTATTTAACAATTTGAAAAGAAGAAATCCAAGTCCTGAAGACTAAGATCAAACTGCCAAGCATTTAAGAGAGAAGTGGGCAACCAGTGACCGATAGGTTGCACATGGTGCCAACTTCTCCTGCATGGTCCCCAGAACACCCTCAGAACCCTTCAAATATATCTGGAATGGAAAGGGCCAAACTCTTAAACCCGGCTTGGCCTATTGTAATCCATCTGCTTGCTATGGGGGTCCTGTATCTATGCAAAAAATGGGCTGAGAAAAATCCTTAGATTTTCCTTCTCAGAGTATGGTTAGTCAAGCCTAAATCAGGAGCCTCAATAGCTGAACATTAGAACCCGCTGATATAATATCATCTGGATTAGCACTCTTTTGTATTCCTTCTTGTCAGAGATACTAGCATCTGAATGTGTAACTTCGAATAAAATATTCAGTGGAGTAATGTCTAACTGAATTTATTGTATGTTGCTGTTTTCCAACAGGTGGCTCATATCATCCTCAAGGCACATGCTCGAACTTGGCATGTTTACAACAGGCAGTATCGTCCCCAACAGCAAGGGAAGGTTGGCATAGTGTTGAACTCTGACTGGGCTGAACCCCGAAAACCTGAATCTCCCCAGGATTTGAAAGCAGCCGAGCGCTACTTGCAATTCATGTTGGGTTGGTTTGCTCACCCAATATTTATTGATGGTGATTATCCAGAGATCCTTAAAACCCAGATTGAGGAGACAATTAAGCAGTGCTCTGCCAACATTACCAAGCTCCCCACATTCAGCAGCGAGGAGAAGAAAATTGTACAAGGAACAGCTGATTTCTTTGGCCTTTCTCATTATACTTCTAGGCTTGTTGGTGTTTTGGATAACCAAACCTGTAATTCAGATTATGAGGCCATTGGGGGCTTTTTCCAGGATGTGGATCCTTCTTGGCCGACGACAGCTGCACCTTGGTTGTATGTTGTGCCCTGGGGGTTGAGGAGATTGCTGCAATTTGTGTCTGAAGAATATACAAAGACTAGTATCCCCATTTACATCGCGGCAAACGGTGCACCTATTGATGATGGAGCCGATTTGATTAATGATACCGCAAGGCTGGATTACTATCGTCTCTATATCAACGAGGCCTTAAAAGGTACAGAAGGTTTTCATGTTGAGTGTCTGAACATTTGGTGAATATTTGGCTCTTTCACCAGATGCTAGTTGTTAGTGTCCCACGGATTGTTTATCTGTATTGGCCTGATAGGTAAAATTTTCATGTCTTCCTGATCAAGCCAAAGATCAGGGAAGATGTGCAGTCCCTACAGCCTCAAAGATCATTCTGCTAAAACCCATTGGCAATGTAACCATTTTAGGTGCTAGGTTTAACACACCTATTCTGTTTCAATCAACTTCACCTACTCTCAAAACACGCCTAGAAATGATTGACTGTCCCTTCATATCTCCCATGCTTTCAGGAGCCAAATCATTAAAACGCATGCAGAGGGTGGCTCCAGTTGCAAAGGTTTTTCCTATAAAACTGCCAAGGGGTATTACTTCACTTTCTAGAGTGACTTGATTTCAATCGCTGCTGAGGCCTTCTTCAAGAGAGTGCCTCATTGCCTCCAATTGAAAGCATCAAGGCTGGGCACCTTACTTGACTTTTACACTTTGGTGGAAATGTCTTCTGCTTTGAAGATTGTCCCAATCTAGTGAAATAACCAGTCTGATGAAGTTCTAAACCCATTGCCCAGAAATGGAGAGCTCAGTGCCAAAGAGAAGCATTCCTTCAAGACTTGGCCTGTTATTTATCCTGGCTTAAAACATACAAATTTATTGCTTGCCTTCTCATACCAAACCATGAGAGATGGGTGGCACTAGCTTGTGGTCTACTACTGAGCGTCAGGTAGCACAAAGGATTGGCAGCCATCACTGAGAAAGCCAATCAATTGATACAATCAAGGGCCATTTCTCATGCATAGTCTTATGGGTGACAGAAAGGCTCAGTGAAGCTTGATGGGTAATGCTGGAATACCAGGCCCCTTGCAATGAAATCCTTGATCAAAGAAGTATCCCTGTCATCTGGTCACTACAGCGTGACCAGAACTTTTCCAAAACCCAATACCAAAGTATAACTTTTAACAGAAGAGTAGTTGCATTTCAAGCTAAATAAAATTGAATATACTTTTGGTTCTGTAGGGGAAGGAGTGACAGAACCTAGGGGCAGAGTTAAAAGAGGGATCAGTTTAGAATCTCTATGTAGCCACAAGTGAACTAAGATCAACCCTCCTTGAATTCCATGGACCCTTACCTAACTCCAAGCAGGTGCTGTTACTTACTAAAAGATTTATGTGCATCGGCTGTTTAGCAATAACTCAGTTGAATTGGACCTTCATATTCATGTCTGATAGGTTCTGATTCTACTGAGGGACCATGTATGGCCTGCACATATTCACATCACTTTGTATAGATGACAGAAGAATAAATTTTAGGTTATTTTGTGTAGTTTATAGGACTGAATGAAAATCTAAACAAAGTATTTGTTCTTCACTCAACAGCTGTAAAGGAAGATGGTGTGGATGTTCGGGCATATATTGCCCGATCATTGATTGATGGCTTCGAAGGCATGTCAGGTTATAGTCAAAAATTTGGCCTCCATAATGTGAATTTTGAAGATGCCAATAGACAAAGGACGCCAAGAAAATCTGCATATTTCTTCTCTTCTGTGATTGAAAATAATGGATTTCCTAATGCAAGCATGATAAAACATATCCAGCCATTCAGAAAGGATTTTTCCATGTTCTCAAGGTTGCCTAATTTGTCAGCATCTGAAGTCCCATCAAAGGCAAAGATAGTTTGGGAAAAGTTTTCTGATCAGACTAATTTTGAAAGAGACATGTATTTTTATGACACTTTCCCAGAAGATTTTCTGTGGGGTGTCTCCACTTCGGCCTATCAGATTGAAGGAGGCTGGAATGCAGATGGAAAAGGGCCTAGCATATGGGATAACTTTACTCATACGTCGGGAAAAATTAAGAACAATAACACTGGAGATATAGCTTGTGACAGCTACAATAAAGTAGATGAAGATCTTTATTTATTGAGAGCCTTAAAGGTGAACAGTTACCGCTTCTCCTTCTCATGGTCTCGAATTTTTCCAGATGGCAGAAACCAATCTATAAATAGTCATGGGGTTGATTATTACAACCGATTGATCAATGGTTTACTGGCTGCAAATATTACCCCAATGGTCACTTTATACCATTGGGATCTGCCTCAAGCTCTCCAAGATATTGGTGGGTGGGAAAACCCTGATCTGATTGAACTGTTTAATACTTATGCCGACTTCTGTTTCCAGACTTTTGGAGATAGGGTTAAGTTCTGGATTACTTTCAATGAACCTGTCATAATTTCATGGTTTGGCTATGACACAGGAGTCCATCCTCCAAATGTAGAAGACAATCCAGGTGATGCCCTCTATAAGGTTGGTCATACAGTACTGAAGGCTCATGCCAGGGTATATCATACATATGACCAGAAGTATAGGAAAAGCCAGGAAGGTGTCATTTCCATAAGTCTCAACATTGACTGGGTTGAACCAAAGACACGGAGAAATTCCCGCAATGTAGAAGCAGCGGATCGGTTCCTCCAGTTCACGGCAGGATGGTTTGCACATCCAATTTTTAAAAACGGTGATTATCCAAGTGCCATGAAATGGACAGTAGGAAACAGGACTGATTTACAGAAACTGCCAGTCTCCCGCCTTCCAGTTTTCACTGAAGAAGAGAAACAATTTATCCGGGGCACAGCAGATGTCTTCTGCTTAAACTATTATACTGCCAGCTTTATACAGCACAAAACCACCAAGTTGAAACCATTTTCTTATGAAACTGACCAAGAACGAGCCCTGGAGAGAGATTTTTCGTGGCCAACCACAGCCCTGGCAAATACGCCAGCCGTGCCATGGGGGCTCCGGAGGCTCCTCAACTGGATCAAAGAGGAGTACGGCAATCTACCTATTTACATTACTGAAAATGGAATTGGAATAAAAGCTAAGTCAGATGTTGATGATACCAAAAGGATATTTTATTATAAAACCCACATTGATGAAGCTTTGAAAGGTAATGAAAATAATAATAATAATTTATTAAATTTATATGCTGCCCAACTTCCAATGACTCTTGATGATGCTTTAATAATAGCAATTGAATATCTGCTTGTATGTACCGGATAGGAAGCATGGATACATTTTTGGGTTCAGTGATTACTGGACCTCCTTGGAAAGTTTAGACCAGGGGTCAGCAACCTGCGGCTCTGGAGCTGCATGTGGCTCTTTCATCCCTCTGCTGTGGCTCCCTGTTGCCGGTCGGTACCACAATTTTGAGAGGAGCTTCCGGTTAGGGTGGAGGGAAGCAGGGCGCACCAGGAGGAGACTCTATGGCAAGGGGTGGGTTTTCCGGTCAGCTCCACAATTGATAGGGCTTTTGGTTAGGACAGGTAGAGGAAAAAGGCCACCGCACTAGGAGGAGACTCTATGGTGGGGGAACCGGATTTCCGGTCAGCTCCAGAATTGAACAGGGGGTTTCCGGTTAGGACCTTTGTGGCTCTTTGAGTGTTTAAGGTTGCTGACCCCTGGTTTAGACTTATCATGGAATCATCCTGACCATCTCATAGCCAAGATGACTGGTCATGGAACATCTACATTCCAAGAGGGATCCTTGAGTACTGTGCACTAATTCAGCTCAACTTTGGCCTCTTCCAAGCAATGAATACAAGCCCAGAGGCATTCCTGTAAATAATCTAGACTAGAGGCTGTTTTGCTTTGCTTTGCAAAGCTAGGTATCGATTTAATTTTGTTTTATTAGAAAAACCTAAACAAAAAAAAAGTAAAGTCAAATTTGACACATTGCTTATAGCCATCTTATTACTCAACTAAACTAATCCAAGCTTTAAATAACATTGAAAGGGAGCAAAGTACATAGGGCTCAGTGGAATTTAGCACTGGCAAAATATCCTTAGGATTGCACTATTAGATAAAAATATAAATTAAGAGTGATTACATTTAAAGTTAATTAAATCAAAGATGCAAACCTAAGCATACATTCCTGACAGCAAATGCTACTGACCATGTAGGAATTCAGAATAGAATTATGCAGGATTGTATCAGTCATCATTTTAAGTACAATAAGTCTTAATTAACTTTTCAATTACTTTTACATCTGAAAAATCATTGTTTTCTGGAATGACCACTGAGTTTTAGTAATGCTTTCTTAGAGGAAATTTCTCATGTATTCTATGAGATTTTGTCTCCTGCAAATGAAGTTATTTCTTCAGAGTTCAAAGGGATTTCCTCCCTGAGAAAAAACATATAGGATTGTAGCCAGGGGTGAAATTCAGCAGGTTCTGACAGGTTCTGGAGAACCAGTAGCGGAAATTTTGAGTAGTTCAGAGAACTGGCAAATACCACCTCTGGTGGGCCCCAGAGTGGGGTGGGAATGGAGATTTTGCAATATCCTTCCCCCAGGAGTGGGGAGGGAATGGGGATTTTGAGTATCCTTCCCCTGCCACACCCACCAAGCCATGCCCATAGAACCGGTAGGGGAAAATTTTGAATTTCACCCCTGATTGTAGCCTTGTCCAACAGAAGTTTTGGCCAAAGGTTCTGAGAGTTGTAGATCCAGCATGTCTGAAGAACCAAGTTCAGAAAGGCTGCATTTATGTGTGCTGAAATTTGTATTCTTAATGTCATGGATTTTGAAATCTGGGAATAAATCCCTTGAAATTGCATGTAAATGTACATAAGACTGTAGGCTGAAGGACAATTTACTTCCAGCTATTCCCAGGATTGCTACCTACACTTATACATAAGTCAACAGGAGCAAATCATCAAGTCTTTTTCTTGTTTCTTAACTTTATTTTATTTTTTTAGCATTATAGTAAATATATCCAATACAAAAGCAGTCTTTTGATTTTCTGTTGTTGTTTTTTTAGCCTACAAACTGGATGGAGTAAATCTTCGAGGGTTTTCTGCTTGGTCACTTATGGATAATTTTGAATGGCTGCACGGTTACGAGCCAAGATTTGGCCTACACCAGGTTGATTTTGAAAATCCAAACAGGCCTAGAACCCCTAAGGAATCTGCTATATATTATTCAGAAATCATACGTAACAACGGATTCCTGTCAAAAGACGATGAGTTCCTTTATGGAGAATTTCCCAAGAACTTCTATTGGAGTGTGGCCACAGCAGCATATCAGGTTATAAAAAGAAACATGCCTTGATATAGAACTTTATTAAGAACATTGTGGGAATTGTTGGGATATTTGTTAGATCTGGCCTGAATAGCCACTGGATAGACAGTTAGAATGCCTGTGGTAGTGGAAAATTAGAGGATTCACCAACTAGACTAGGGCTTGGGGTGGGGGGAAAGCTCGGGAGATTACAGCCTACGGTTGGAAGGGTGAAAAGGAACTGGAGAGTATGGAAAAGGAATGAGATTGGCAGAGAGTGATATAGATCAGGGGTGTCAAACTCGCGGCCTATGGGCCGGATGTGTTCCGCACTGGCCATGCCCATCCCCAGTTTAGTGAAGGGGGGAAAAGTCGCTATATGTCACATGACGACAACATGAGGCTGCGAGTTTGACACCCCTGATATAGATACTTTCAAGATTTACTTGAATTTTTGGATGCCAGGTTGCTGGGAGACTTGGTCTCAGGCTGCTATTACTAAATACCAAATCTTGTTATAATAAGGCCTTAATCCAGGGATGAAATGCTCCCGTTTCGCTCTTACCTGTCGGTCGTCGCAGAGCCGATGGAGCCAGTGGCGGTAGCGGCACGGGGCTGCCCCTGCCCGCTTCCCCCGCCTGCCTGGACGCCGCCATTTGAGTTCTTTTGCCCTCTGCGCATGCACAGAGGGCAAAAGAACTCAAATGGTGGCATCCTGGCAGATGGGGGAAGCGGGCAGGGGCAGCCCCGCGCCGCTACCGCCACCAGCTCCATCGGCTCTGCGACGACCAACAGGTAAGAGCGAACCGGGAGCATTTCACCCCTGCCTTAATCCTCTGCTGTGTGGAAAGGAAGTGCAAACAGGCCTGTATGTATAAATGTATCCTAATTTGGAGATATTCCTGTTTCAAAAGCTATACATCTAAGGAAAGGCCAGAGTAGATCAACGATCCTCTTGGCTATGATCAGATGCTCTGCTTTGCTAGTGGTACTGCTTGTTTATCACCCGACACGCTGGCCAGCAGTGTCCTTATCTGAGCTGCTGGATTTGATAACTTGACAGGGATTGGATTCCCCATCTGGTCGTGCTGGGGAACTTCAGAATCCATTCACTCTGAGAGTGGGACTGGTTGAGAAATTCATGGACTGCGTGGTAGAGATCGGCTTCTCCCAGGTGGTAATTGGTCTAACTGTATGCTGTTTCTAGGATATCTGGACTATTCTTTTTTCTAAATTAGTACGGTATTTATCTTGATGATGGTGAACTACCACTTTAACGATCATTCAAATCCCATAATAAAGAAACATGCTTATTAGACCAGATGAAATTTATAAGATTAACAGCAATTCTTCCTTTGGCAAATTTATTCAAACTGCAGGGAAAAAAGTGGGAGGAAGGGAAACATGCGACATTGCCAGTTCTTAAACTGTCTCTCTTTTTCTTATAGTCAATAAAATCATACTGCTAATTTTGTACTTAGGAGTGAGTCATTGAACTGAGAGCCACCGTGATCTAAGTGTTAGTCTAGGGTTGGCCAGCAGAGCTGGGTTCAAATTCCTGTTCAACCATAAAGAGCCTCTGTCTTTCTCATTCTCTCCATCTAAACTTACAGTTTTTTGGTGAGGATCAAAATAGGGTTAAAAGTCTATGGAGATTCTCAGTCATCCAGGTCATGGTTGTCCCAAAAGTGTTTTTTCAGGAGGCAACTGGACTTTTCTTTTCTTTTTCACTGAGGACGTTTCGCTTCTCATCCAAGAAGCTTCTTCAGCTCTGACAGGATAGTGGAGAATGGAAGGAGCTCCTGTCAGAGCTGAAGAAGCTTCTTGGATAAGAAGCGAAACGCCTTCAAAGAAAAAACAAGAAAAATCCAGTTGCCGCCTGAAAAAGTACCTTCGGGACATCAAAATAGGGTGCATATGTGTGATTATTTCCTGGCAGGGAAGTTGTAATAAGCCTAAGATAAATAACTTTCCTTTCATTAAAGATTGAAGGAGCTTGGAGAGAAGATGGGAAAGGCCTCAGTATTTGGGACCAGTTTGCTCACACGCCCTTGAAAATCGACAGCGATGATAACGGAGATGTAGCTTGTGACAGCTACCACAAAATAGAGGCAGATGTGGCTGCTCTGAAAGATATCAAGGTGACCCATTATCGTTTTTCAATCTCCTGGCCTCGTATTCTCCCAGATGGGACCACCAAGCATATCAATGAAGCTGGCCTGAAGTACTATGAAAGACTTGTGGATGCACTTCTTGCAGCAAATATCCAACCTCAGGTAAAAAAATACAGCGTGAGATTCCTTACAATCTACTACAGCAGGGGTCTCCAACCTTGGCAACTTTAAGCCTGGCGGACTTCAACAAGTTGAAGTCCGCCAGGCTTAAAGTTGCCAAGGTTGGAGACCCCTGTACTACAGCATATGTTTAGAAGGGGGAATAAGATGTAATCTTTCAGGTTTGCAATGAGATGATTTGTTATATTCAGGTAGTCCTCGACTTATGACCTCAATTGGGATCAGAATCTCCATTGCTAAGGAAGGTGGTTGTTAAGTGAATTGTGCCGTTTTATGACTTTTTCTTGCCATGGTTGTCAACGAACCACTGCAGTTGTTAAGTGAATCACATGGCCGTTAATTGAATCTTGCTTCCCCCATTGACTTTGGTTGCCAGAAGTCAGCTGGAAAGGTCAAAAATGGTGATCACGTGATTCTAGGACGTTGCAATCATTGTAAATATATACCAATTGCCAAGCACCCAAATTTTGATGGTGTGACCATGGAGATGCTGCGACAATTATGTGTGAGGACCAGATGTAGGTCATTTTTTTCAGTCAGTCACGAAACATCAGTCACGAAACATATGGTAGTAACTCGAAGACTACCTATAGTCAAAGTTGAGTATACAATACTCCAGGGATGTCAAAGGCCCAGGGTACTTAGATCTGGCCCAGAGGCAGAGGTGGGTTCCTCCCAGTTCGGACTGGTTCGCCCGAACCGGTAGGAAGCCACTGGTGATGTCACAATGATGTCACAGAACCGGTTGTATTGGTGCCGGTCCGTGGATGCCGGCATCTTTTCTTTTAATTTTTTTTTAATTTAATTTTTTTATATATTTTTTAAATTGGGGGGGGGATTTTTTCTCCTTTACTCCTTTACTCCTTTGTTATCTTAGGCCAGGTCCGCTGCGGCTATGCTGCCAAGCCTATTCAAATTTTTATAGTTCTTCCTCTTAAGCCAGTGGGCCATGATAAACTTCAACTGCATGTATTTGGAAGTTTGCTGTTCTTTAAGCAACACAAGTTATTCTCAGCAACTTATATAACTGATATTGTTGCTGGACCACAGTTTCCATCTGGTTTGATAACAAATTATATTAGCTAAGGAGCAGCTGAGATACAAGCTATCGGTAATCAGGACATAATTTTCAGAAGGTCCACCATTTCATAAATTAAATAATGATATAAACCAGGGGTGTCCAGCTTTGGCAACTTTAAAACTGGTGGAGTTCAACGCCCAAAATTCTGGGAGTTGAAATCCACAGGTCTTAAAGTTGCCCAGATTGGACACCCCGATGTAAACTCTATCATGTACTCACAATAAGGTCCCCGATTTTTCTTCTTCTGCACATGCACAGAAGCTGAGTTTCTGGCACTGCGCAAGCGTCGCCATCTTGTTTTTGGCTCTTTTGGGGGGGGTTGATTTTTTGGCACGAGGCGCACCCACGCGGCGCGGGAGGAAGCGAACCGGTAGCGAGGTAAGTTAGAACCCACCCCTGCCCACAGGACCACCCTGAAAAAAAGGACCAGCCCGCGGTGCTTCTGCCAATGAAAATGGACTCACGAGCTCCTTTTTCACTGGCAGAGGGTTGCAGGAGGCCTCTGCAGCCGAAAACGGAGCTCAGGAGCCTGTTTTCGCTGGCAGAACATTCGGGCCACCACAGGCACACCCAACGTCGAGTGATGTTAAGCTGGCCATGCCCACCCCAGCCCCCGGAGGTCAAACGCAACCCTGATGCAGCCCTCAATGAAATCGAGTTTGACACCCCTGCAATAGTCAGAAGAAACTCCTCAACATACGACCACAATTGAGCCCAAAATTTCTGTTGTTAAATGACACATTTGTTAAGTGAGTTCCCCCCCCCTTTTTATGACCTTTCTTGCCACAGTTGTTAAGTGAATCATGGCAGTTGATAACTTAGTAACCTGGTTGTTAAGTGAATCTGGCTTCCCCATTGACTTTGCTTGTCAGAAGGTCGTAAAAGGGGATCACATGACCCCAGGACACAGCAACAGTCATAAGTATGAACCAGTTGCCAAGCATCTGAACGCTGATACAAAGGTCGTGAGTGTGAAAATCGGTCATAAGTCGCTTTTTCCAGTGCCATTGTAACTTTGAACAGTCACTGAATGAACTGTTGTAAGTCAAGAACTACCTATAGTGTCCACTGATTTCTAATACTCCAAAAAATTAAAATTAAAAAAAAAACCTCGCAAGAATATGCATGTTTGTGAGATCTGCACTAATCTTTCTTTATTTCCACCCAAATATCTGCTAAGAAGCCAAATACAGTATAATTGCATGCACAACGTCTCTTAATTGATAGCATAAAGGTTTCAGCATGGAAGCATTTCACGTTTGTTGACTCGAGCGTTATATATTTGCACCCCACGACTTGGCTGTGGCTTTGTAGAAGAGTTTAATAAGCCATTTCTCCCAAAGTAATATTTTACAGCTTGCCACTACACAGATAACTGGTTAATTTAACCCAAAAATGATAGACTTTTGTAAATGCATGTCTTAAATTCTAGATAACCCTGTACCACTGGGATCTCCCTCAGGCTCTCCAGAATATTGGAGGGTGGGAAAACGAGACCATCATTCCGAAATTTAAAGATTACGCAGACCTCGTTTTTCAGAGATTGGGAGACAAGGTGAAATTTTGGATAACTTTAAATGAGCCTTATGTCATTTCCAACCTTGGTCATGGTTATGGAGTGTCTGCACCAGGTAAGATCTTTTGCCAATTCTTCTTGTTTGTAGGAAGAATACTTTGGATAGTTTTGCAATTAACAGAGAACTTAAAATTCCAGGTTTAATCTAATGTAAAAGTAGCCTTTAGCCTTTCAAGTATTGCTGAATTATACATTTCGGACAGTTCAATCATCAGGACCAATTGTGAGGGATTCAAGGGTTCCTTACCCTTAACCCAGTATTCCTGACTCTTCTAAACAGAGCATCAGGAACAGAAGTAATTAATGGAAGACATTAATGGAGCTGAGAGCTTTGGAAAACCGAATAGCAAATCTCTTCTCAGACGAATAAGTTCTGAATTGTCTCTTGAGTCTGTTAATCAATCTTGTTAGAATGTCTGAGAAAGTCACAGGAAACATTATCCAATAGATTTCTACAGGAATAGCAGAGCGTGCAAGAAATCATTAGAAGCCATATATAAGCCTTTACTCCTTTGTTATCTTATGCCAAGTCCGCTGTGGCTATGCTGCCAAGCCTATTCAAATTTTTATAGTTCTTCCTCTTAAGCCAGTGGGCTATGATAAACTTCAACTGCATGTATTTGGAAGTCTGCTGTTCTTTAAGCAACACAAGTTATTCTCAGAAACTTATATAACTGATATTGGGACATAGGGAAGTATGACTTTAAAACAGACGTGTAATTGTGTAAATGAGTTGCGGAAAAGCTTCAGCTTAGAGTTTTTAGTTAGCCACGGAATGGGCATTCACACAGGCCAGAAACTGATGCACATGTCAGTAATAAAATACGATATAATACTGTATGTATAATGTTTAATTATCATTTAATTTATTTTCTTGAACAAGGGAATTATTTCTTTAGGATCTCCTTTAAATTTATTATCTTTATGTCGGTGCTACTGTTAGAACCTTGTTCAAACGATTGGGTGTGTTAATATATGATTAAGCCACAAATCATTGTTATGTGTATATTGCTTTAAATGCATTGTGGATGATTACTATATAAGTAAGCAAGAGAACATGCTCAGTGTGGTTTGGTGGTTGGTGGTTTATGGTAGTTGGTGGTTGTGGTTCAGTGTAGTGAGTGGTGTTTGACGGTGTGTTCCGGATTGAAG
This sequence comes from Diadophis punctatus similis, assembly GCA_023053685.1. Classification (NCBI taxonomy): domain Eukaryota; kingdom Metazoa; phylum Chordata; class Lepidosauria; order Squamata; family Dipsadidae; genus Diadophis; species Diadophis punctatus. The sequence goes on from JALIGW010000001.1 coordinate 206,453,028, forward strand.
ACTCTCTGCTGATTTACTGATAAGTAGATTACTTTATGACTGTGTGGAATTGCTATGAAGAGAAGAGTAACTACTGTGATAGTATAGAATTAAGTGATAGCTGTAATCTTTGTTTGTGAGTTAAAACAAAGATAGGCAAGAAGAAACTTCGCATTGACTGAATAACTGTGTATGACTTGGACTTCCTATTTAACTTTGCTACTATTTTGTACATATTAAAGATATTCTGTTTATTGACTGAATAGCATTCATATCAAACTGTAACACCATTACTACAACACATTTCGCTGTGTATGTGCTTAACAGCACAATAACTCCTTAACAGCTACTATTATCAAAGCAGTACTGTCGCCACTTTAGTATAATATTCTGAAAGAAGAAGACAAATGCATGTTTTGAGAGGTTATCCCCTTGCAGAAAAGCAAATAGATTAAAATCTATGATTAAAATATAACTATTGGTACTCCTGTAGCTGCAGAGTTGACCATTCCCATGTCACTGTTTTCTCAGGCATATCTGGAAGACCTGGCCGTGCCCCTTACATTGTGGGACACAATTTGATCAAGGCACACGCAGAAGTGTGGCATCTCTACAATGAAACCTACCGTCCCAGACAAAAAGGGTTGATCTCACTTTCCATCAGTATCGAGTGGGCCGAACCAAAGAACCCTCACAAACAGGAGGATTATGAGGCTGCTGAAAGATACATTCAGGTAATACAATATCTGTAACAATGAGATCCCCCCACTTAGACTCTCAGTTGTTGCTGGACCACAGCTTCCATCTGGTTTGATAACAAATATTAGCTAAGGAGCAGCTGAGATACAAGCTATCGGTAATCAGGACACAATGTTGAGAAGGTCCACCATTTCATAAATTAAATAATGATATAAACCATGGGTGTCCAGCTTTGGCAACTTTAAAACTTGTGGAGTTCAACGCCCAAAATTCTGGGAGTTGAAGTCCACAGGTCTTAAAGTTGCCCAGATTGGACACCCCGATGTAAACTCTATCATGTACTCCCAATAAGGTCTATAGTTTTGCTTGGTTTTAAAGCCAAAGAGTATGTATTCTTCTATGAAATAAAATCAACAGAAACATAGTTTGGGTATTCAGTAGGTATTAGTATCTAATCTGTACTTGGATTATGAAAAATGTTAATATCCCTGAGATATAAAATAGCGCACAATCAGCTTCATCTTCAAGTATGAGGAGAGAACAACAATTAATCAGGTCTTGTGTCCTTCTAGATGGAACATGCCTCCTGTATGTTAATCCTTGCTTACTCCAATTTTAAAACAAGAGTAGCATGGCAGCGTGCACACCTAAGATGCTAGGAAATAAGACCGGCTCAGATTTTTCCAACTTGGTTTAGAATAATCGTGCTACTGTAAGCTTATATTCAGAAATCTGGAAGGTAGTTTACTTGGAATTGGCTGGTTAAGATTATGAATAGCTGAAATGTGCAACATTTATTTATATCCCGCCTTTATTATCTTCGTAAATAATTCAAAGCGGCTATGCTTTAGGGTACATCTGTTCATATACGTGCCTTTCAGTGACACACTTAGAAGTGGAACCTAGTGAATTCCTTGGGGAGGGAAACGTAGTCTAATGAGTAGACATTCATATCTATTTTTTGTCTTTTTTAATTCATGCTTTTTTAAGAAAGCATTTTCAGAAGGGGAATCATGAACCTTAAGAGCTTCATGCTTCTATTATTACTTGTGCTGTAATGGTTAAATTGGTGGACTAGGAATGGGGAGGTTCAGGTACGAATTCCCCTCAGCTACAGAGATTCACAGGATAAATCTGAGGCAGTCCTTTTCTCGTAGCCCAACCTACCTCATAGGCTGTTGAAGAAGGGGGGGGAAGGGGGACCGCTATACACACTGACTTGAGCTCCTAAATGAAAGGTAGTATGAAAATCTAATAAATGTGCAATATTTGGGAATACTTCAAAAACTGGTAGATGTTTTATTTCTAAGGAGGGAAGGGCTGATGCTTTTAATCACACACCTCCAATGCTATGTGGGTAGGAGTTGGTGTTCTAGCTGTAGCTATAAGTACTAGTACTATTTTTGCATTGTATTCAGCAGATGGAGAGTATAGGTTGTGGGAGCTCTGACACTCTCAGAGATTAGGGCTAGACACCAACAAGATGTCATTGGAAGACAAGTGACTGCAGCTGTAACTACCAAGCAGCTAGATCAAGGTTACAATGTGGAGACTCAATTGGTGTCTGGGGGAAGAGGTTTGAGGAGCTGCTCTTTCGCAAATAAGTTGGTTAGTGTGTGTGTAACTCTTGATTTCTTGTGATGTCCCGCCACAGTTTTTTGCTGGTTGGTTTGCTCATCCTATTTTCAAAACCGGCGATTATAGTGATCTGATGAAAAAGAGGATACAAGAAAGAAGTTCTGGCAAATCACGGTAAGTGATTCATTAATGCAGAATAGTTCTCGGGATAGGCTATAAAAAAATAATCATTGAATAAGCCATCGCTCTCCACTGCCTTATGTCACAAAAGGAAAAGGAATGGGAGACAGAAGGAAAAGAGAATCCAAGTGCCAGCTGTTAAAAATGAAATAGTCTTATGATGACCCATTGTCTCAGCAACAGTATGGGAATTGGAGGGCCCTGATGGTTGGTGTTTCTTCAGAGCTTTTTGAATGTTTCTGAATGGTGGTGAGAAGTCTGCTGACAAACTCCTTGGAACAATCAGGCCAGCTTCCTCAACCCACTGTCAGGATATTTTCTTTTCTGGTGACCTCAAAAAGCTATGAAGGACAAGAGAGTGGGAGAAAGATGCTGGGAGGTGGGATGAGGTGAAATGAAATGAATCACAGGAATAGAGAATTCTTGGTAGCGGAAACACTAAATACTAATCTCAAAGGTGCTTTTTCAAAGGGCAACTGGACTATGTTTTTTTTTCCTTGAGGAAGAAAAGGAAAGAAGGAAGGAAGGAAGGAAGGAAGGAAGGAAGGAAGGAAGGAAGGAAGGAAGGAAGGAAGGAAGGAAGGAAGGAAGGAAGGAAACAAACAAACAAACAAACAAACAAACAAACAAACAAACAAACAAACAAACAAACAAACAAACATAGTCCAGTTGCCTTTTGAAAAAGCACCTTTGAGACAACATGTCCTGGATGACTGAAATTCTCCATAGATACTAAATATTCATGAAATTTGTGAAGCTGCAGAAGTTCAAGAGAAGGCTAGTATTCATTTCTACTACAACCAGTAGTAAAGCAACTCAGTTCCTGGTTCCAGTCATGAAACTGGGCATGTTCAGACCAGATTCTGAATTACCTAAGAACATCCACTGTTCTTATGCTCTTACTAAAAGGGCAGTTTTCAATGCCCTGTTTTTGCCCTTTTAAGATGATTAAGTGCCTACATTGGAACTTATTCTACATTATAAATCACAGAGTTCAGTTGATGTAGTAATATGTAACCTTGCCAGACCTTGTAATAAATGTATCAGGTAAAATATATATTTTTCTATTTCCATATATGTTTGTGTTATGTGTGATGCAGGCTCCCTGAATTTACTGAAAGTGAAAAGCAAAGAATTAAAGGCACATATGACTATTTTGGCTTGAATCATTATACCACAATCCTGGCATCCAATTTAAATTTTCCTGCGATTATAACCTCCTACGATGCGGATAGGTAAGCTGCAAACATGATTTTATATTGCATTAAATTATGCACCATTTAAGTAATCCTAATAAAAATAAAATACAAAGTTAGCCGTTTTTCAGGATGAAATTACTGGATTTTGTGATTGCACAGTAACATTTACCATTATGTTATTTGATAAAATGGGAATCTTCCCATGTTTTGAGAGCCCTGGTGGCGCAATGGTTAAAATGTAGCATTGCAGGCAAACTCTGCCCACAGCCAGTTCGATCCTGATGGGGCTCAAAATTGACTCATCCTTCCATCCTTCCGAGGTCGGTAAAATGAGGACCCAAATTGTTGGGGGCAATATGCTGACTCTGTAAACCGCTCAGAGAGGGCTGTAAAGTACTATGGAATGGTGTATAAGCCTAAATGCTATGTTATTGCAATTTTGAAGCACATATACATCACATGATACAGGCACAAATTTCCATAAGACTATGTAGAATAGATGGCTGGTTCTCAAAGAACCAGAAACTGTTATGTATTGATCTTTGGTATACATATGTATTGTTTGTCCAGTATAAAATAAATGTTGAGGATACCTCTAGTGCTTCTAGCATGTCTCTAAATGGGTATCATTTTTTATCAAATAGGTCTTTAAATGAAATTCTAGTGCATAAGTGGCCCAGCTCCTTATAGTTGCAGTTGTCGGTGTCCTCACTTTTGCTCTATGCACCTCATTGCCTAAGTGATCAATACGCAGATTCCGTTACTTGGGGAATCAATCACTGGAATGTTAACTTTAAAAAGAAATGCAAATACATAAAATGTTCTTAACATTATGTACATTCAAACTAAGCCAGCAATTCCAAACTTTTATTTTATTACAGGGACACCAGTATTTTTGCAGATCACAGTGAATGCCAAAATCTCATAAGATTTTAAGAGAATGTCAAAATCACATGACATCTCATAAGATTTTGGCCAATTATTTTTTTGTTACTTTCATTTTTACTTGATCCTGCTCTATGGGCCATTTATAGTATCCTTGCAGGCCACCAGTAAATCATTGGAGCATAAAATCGAAAGACAATGCTTTGAAACTATGGATTATTTCAACAATAATTTCTTGAACATAGTCTTTTATATATAACTCTAAATTGTAAATCCTTTTAGAAGCCATAAAATCTGGGTTCAAAACCAAACAACTTGTTTATCTCTGCATTGTTTACCCCATAGTGATAAACAACATCTACATACTATTCAAAAGAGATAATTAAAAAGCCAAAAAAGAAATAAAAAAACCAAAACACCTCCTCACTAGCAATCAAAACCCAGATGAGCAAAGATTAACACCAAGATTAACATTAGACCAATAATCAAAAAGAAAACATTACCCCAATCAAAGAATTAACTAATTCAAACAAGCTAACAGTAAACAGCCTAATCAAAGAACCATCAAATCTACTTCCACCAACACTGACAGAGCAAGCCACTTGCATATAAAGAGAGAGTAAACCCATACCCTTCTAGCTCTGATGATGTTACCTAGGCGGGTAATGAGATGTCTGCAAGAAAGCAACCAAGCACAGATAGCACCAAAGATCTCATATACAGTATTTATGTTTGCTTTGACAGAGGTGTTGCTTCCATAGTAGACCACAGCTGGCTGGGTTCTGGCTCCTTTTGGTTGAAAGTGACTCCATTTGGCTTCAGAAGGCTCTTAAAATGGATCAAAGAAGAATACAATAATCCACCTATTTATGTGACTGAGAACGGAATTTCTGAACGTATAGATGGAGGCTTGAATGATACCTGGCGCATACATTATTTAAAGAGTTATATCAACGAAGCATTAAAAGGTATGTGGTTTTCCTTCCATAAGTGGTCTCCAAATCCAATTAATCCTTCTATCTTATCTGTATTTTCCCTGAAAGAGTGAGCATTTAAACTAATTTTCCAATGAATGCATGTAATGGAGAAAGAACTTTGCTGGCATGGAAATGGGTTTTGAGTGCAGAAGTGAGAAAATAAATTCTAACCCTGTGAATGACTATGGTGAATGATACGGTGCAGAATTTCCATACTGCCTTTGAAAATCCAATCCCTATTGCAGATTTAATTATTCTGCTAATCTGTAGCATTGGAACAAGCTAGTTTAGTAATTGCTATTTATTATTTTTTAAAGGTTTGTGAGTGTGTTAAATGCTGTGTATGGTGTGTAGAGAAAAAATAAACCCTACAAATGTTACCAACAGGTTAGCATCTGTAATGTTAACAATATTAAAAATAAATTAAACTATATTATGTAAGGAGGCTAAGACTTTATCAGGACTACTAGAACGGAGATTTTCCTGGAAAGGGAGCTAATTAAAATTGGTTGATTATTTGAGGTTACTTCCAACTTGATGGCTTTGTTTTACTAAAGGAAGGAAGAGGCTAATGATCAACTACCGTATTTTTCGGAGTATAAGACGCACCTAGATTTTAGAGGAGGAAAACAAGGAAAAAAGTATTCTGAATGAAATAGTGTAGTAATATATTATTTAATAAAATACCAGTGTAGCAGAATACTTTTTACAACCATGTATACTTTTTACAACCATGTACACTTTTTACAACCATGAATACTTTTTACAAACTTCAAACTTGACAGCTTTAAGACTAGTGGACTTCAACTCCCAGAATTCCTCCTCCAGTCATGCTAGATGGGGTAATTAGAAGGCAAAAACACCCGTTTTTGCGAAAAACGTAATTTTTCGCCTGTTTTTTTTGAAAAAACAGGGCATGCAGAGGGTTTGGGAAGCCTGCAGAGCGTTCCTAGGGGGTGGGGGAAGGCAAAAATGCCCCCATTTTTGCAAAAAATGGCCCGTTTATCGCAAAAATGGGATGCAGGGGCAGGGCTTTGGAGGCCAAAAATGGCTGTATTCGGTGTATAAGACGCACCGACATTTCCACCCTTTTGGGGGGGGGGGGCAAAAAGGTGCATTTTATACTCTGAAAAATATGGTACCTTAATATATAATCAATCTCTTCCTGATAAAAACATGAAAGCAGCAAAATGGTAACCATCTGCCTATTCACTGCCTATATTCGGCTATCCTTACTGGAAATATTGAAAGCCAGTTTGGTGTAGTACGGTAGTTAAGATGGTTAAGGTACAGGCCAAGAAACCAGGAGACTGTGAGTTCTAGTCTTATTTTAGGAATGAGAACCAACTGATTGACTTTGGGCTAGTCTGAGCTTAACTCGCCTCATGGGGTTGTTGTTATGGGGAAAATAGGAGGGGAAAGGAACAGGGCATGTTCACAACTGTGTGTGTGTGCAGTAATAAAAATAAAAATAAAAAAGTGCATAGTGTTTAATGTATAGCAGGCTATCTTAAGAGCTATTTTTTCAACACACTTTGCATTAAGCTTAAGGTTACTCACTCTATATGCCTGGCTCTAGGATTTCCTTCTGTGCTTACTCCTTCAAGATGAAGTTTTGAAAGCAGTCCAGATGCTTACAGAGGCTGCAACCCAATTTAGGAGCCTGCATTGTATATGTGTTTGTAATTAAACTTGTATAAAACCACACTGTTAAGAATCTCTCCCCTGCCCTGCTTTATATATAACAGGAGTTGCATTTGATGGTGTTGATCTCCGAGGTTACACAGTTTGGACTTTGATGGACAATTTTGAATGGGCAGTGGGCTTCTCTGAAAAATTTGGCCTATATTACACCAACTACACAGACCCCAATCTAACTAGAATTCCGAAAGAGTCTTCAAAATATTACTCATCTATTATCCGTTGTAACGGCTTTCCAGATCCAGCTAATGGACCTCATTTGTGTCTGGAACCACAGCCTGAAGGTAGGTATATTAGAAGCAGAAAAGGACCAGCTTTAAAGGGTATGCTAAGAGAATTTAAAATATCACTGTTCTTTTAACTGTGATAATTGTACCAGTCTGGACACAATTCTATATGGTAGAAAAAAACCCCAAGAGGTTGAGCTTTTCAGGAGGAAGTTGCAATGCAATAGTCAGCTAGTATTGATATGAAATACTGTCATATCTGGTGCTGAAAGGAACAGCTTAATGGGCATCTCTCTAAAAATGCCAAAGCAAATTAGTCCACATCTATTTGTCTTTGATCCCCAAGAGGAAAACTCAAGAGAATAGTCTCAGGGATTGAAGCTAGAACACAGGAATTTTCATTTTTACAGCTATGAATCAAACCCAATGGGTCGTTCTCTATACATGCCACTGACAGTAACGATCTTCTCTACTTTGGTTTGAGGTGTTTGAAAGTTACCAGGGCAATGTTTTAGGCAGCATATTTGGATGTACCAGTTTACAAATCTTACATTATTACTTTACCTTTGTAGATACTACTAAACCACCAATTACAAACACTACTCTGTCACTTACAAGCTCAACAGCTACTACTAGTAATCTGCCACTTACAAACTCAACAGCTACTACTAGTAATCTGCCACTTACAAACTCAACAGCTACTACTAGTAATCTGCCACTTACAAGCCCAACAGGACTGGAAGATATCAAGAAAGTGTCATTTTTGGGACTGGACTTGACTTCATCTGAGGCTGAAATAGCTCTTTATGTTCTATTTGTCCTATGCTTGCTGGGTATATTAGTTTCCGCTGGTTTCCTCTGTGCATATAAAAAGGCCAAAAATATGTGGAAAAAATCAACATTTTAGCGATCAGGAGTATGTTTTGCTTTCTCATCTGAAGACTTTGAGCCGTGCATATTTGAAGCTTCTCTATGCATCTATGAACTTTAAAAGTACATTATCGTAACAACGTGCATCAATTAGGGCTGATATTTTTTTTTGCACCCAAGATATACTTAAGAATTATACAATTTTGGGACATTGCTTTGCTGTGACTATGAAGTTAAAACTAGCACACTCTCAATGTAGTAGGAAACACATACATGCACCTGTGTGTTAAAGTATTTAAGTGTATTTCAGAAAAAGAGGGCCATTTGTTCAGAATTTCACAACATGGAAATAGGTTCTTGTATAGAAGTGTAATAAATATTACAGAAAAATAGTTAAGAATGACTTCACAACATTTGTCAAGTTTCGCAATTACTTCTGAGAACCAAATAATTGTAATAGGTACCAGTTGGAGACCTTCTGGCTTCATTTACAGTGACATTAAGGCAACTTTCTCAATTCCACAGAAAGCATAGCTTCAAGTTAACACAGTCACAATATCAGTGTTTGCTATGATAAAGACCTACTGAATTTTAGCCAGATAGGTAGTTAGTGAACTTTGCTTACACTTCGATGTGAGAAAGGAGAAAGGGGCAGAATTGTATTGTTTTTCTGTGAAATTTGTCCATCCATAAAATAACCAACTTCAATCCAAAGTCCCTCGACTCCCAAAAAAAGCATGCTTGGAGAAATTGTAGTTAACAGACTATACTAGTGATGGTGAACCTTTTATCCACTGAGTGCCCAAACTGTGTGCCCATGCATGCCCAAACTGAAAGGTGCGCACAAACGCACACGTGTGGACATGCACGCACGCATGCGCAACAGACCCGAAGACCAGCTGGCTGGCGGGGCATCCCAACATCAGCAGCGCGGTAAGAGGCAAGATCTTTTTCTTTTGTGAGCTTCTGTTTCGTCCTTTGCAGAGAAACAATCTCACGAAAAAAATGCCACGGAGATCTGACCTGGGGCTATGGCGTACGTGCCAGCAGACGGCTCTGCTTGCCACTGTGGCACGCTTGCCATAAGTTCGCGGGACTATACAAAACAATAGTTTTGGGGCTAATGGCTAGTGTTAATCCAGTCTTTGCCTAAGATAGCTCTGCATTTTCAGTGAAGGCCTAAAAAGCGCCTTTTAAAAATTATTATGGGTAGCTTGCCTGCTGCAGCCAGTTCTACAAACTGTTTCCATGCCTTTTCTTTCAATTGTTCTATTGCACTATACTGCATGAAATAAATATATAACAAACATGACACTCAGGCACATTAGCACAAATTAATAGCTAGGGTTGAATAAAAGAACCATGATATTACTTTTCAAGCAGCTGCACAAGTTATTGGGACATTTTGTGTTCGACTGAAACTGTTAACATGTCTTTTTAAAGCCATAATGTCAAGCATTTAAGGACTTTAAAATCTCTTCTGAACACGAGTGGATGATGTCAAGTCAAATAAGAGGCAATGAGGATGGATGTTGATATTGATCCTGTACCCAAAACGGTGGCATGAGAGAAAAGCAGGACATCTATTTTTGTATTTTAACAAATATTTTATATTTGTAAAAAGACTGTGAACTAGATTGAACTGTGAATCTGAGTAATTGTGTTTTTCATTTTTCTGTTGTATTCTACTTTTCCCTTTGATTTTTAAAAGGTCTTGTTAAACCAAGAAACGTTAACAATTAATCTGACCCCTCCTGTATTTCTGTTGCTATGTACAAATAAATAGTTGAACCAGACATGTGATACAGTGTAATTAATGGTAACCACAGCAGCCATGTTGAATCACCAGGCCTAGGTCCCAAATAGGATCAGTCTCTTTTCCAAATCCCCATTTATACAAGTCAGGAAAACAAGTCTCTTTCTTACGCACGGGGATCATTCCATAGTTCTCTTTATAAAAACAATGACACTTCAAAGAACGATCATGTTATGTTCCAAGTATTTGGGGAAAAAAACTTTATTGAATGCCTTGAGATAAAAACTATGAATATTGGGCTGTTACAGAAGCATTACAGGGAAAAAAAACCCTTATCCAATTTATTAGGATTACACTCTTCTAGGCCGAGTGACTTGTTTGGTATTTGGAGATGCCTATTTGTTCAAAGATTTATATAGATAAAAAGTGTCTTTAGAGGACTGTATAAGTAGTAAATATGAAATTCTAAACGCTGATGAGACATGGAGGATTTTTATATTTTTTTGGCAGTAGTTACATTTGCAGAATCTAGCTGCACAAGTGGGTTAGCATTTATTCCAGGCAGAATACCCATCCAAGCCCACTATGCAGCAGAATGTTTTAACTGAAGCTAAATCAAATAGGAAAAAAATAATCAGTGATTTCTATGTACAGTTTAGTCATGTTACATTTGTTGGGTCGAATTTCCATTCCAAGTATTATTATCATCCTCTCCATCATCCTGAGTTCTCAATCGGTAGATCTTGCCTTCTTTCTTAAATTCTTCATTCCGTTTTTCCAATACTCGTTTCCTAACTGCTTGTCTGAAGAAGAGAGAAAGAGAGATTGAGTACGAATTCCAATAGTGGCAGAATTCAGGCCAATATTAATTCTTGATCTAATTTTTGCATTTTTCATTCCAAATTTAAGGAAGTTTCTATGAGACCAGAAAATTTAATTTGATCATAAAGCATGGATTCATGTCAGACCCATGCTTATGACCATTTGGTTCAGCGATTATTCAAAATTATGATGATGCTAAAAAAAATAGACTTACAACCCATGCCCCAAGTTATGGCTGTTGCAGTGCTCCTGGTGTCATGTGATCAACATTTGAGTGTTTGGAGCTCCACCCACACTTATGACTCCAGGGATGCTACAACTCCTCCCCACCCATCCATGCTTTTTTGGCTGCACTGTACAGTGGCACCCAGCAGTAGGGCTGGGGCTAAAATAGAGGGGACAAGTCCCAATTGCTCCCACTGCCCTGTGCTCCACAAGTCCTGCTGTGCTATCCTTTGCCATTCAATTCTCAGTTAATGACAGCAACCAGGGATTGCAGTCACTAAGTGATGCTGTCATGTAATGTCTCGCTTTATGACCGCATCACTTAGCTCTGGAAATTCCGGACCCAATTTTTGATAAAAAATCAAGGACTAACTGTAAGGTGGACTGCTGGCTTATTTTCAAAGCATAAATGAACATCTAAAACATGGAAGTTACATAGTAGCTATTTGCAAATGGTGTTGTCATCCCATCCCATTTCCTGAGAACGGCTTAGCTTCACCAGTGAAGATGCAACTAACTAGGACACTATAGTTTTCAGTCCATCCCATGAGATCAGACAGAACAGGCATAATTCAGGGCTTTACATGAAACAACTAGACAACCCATGATCTTTTGAGTCATTGTTTCAGAGATACTTCCTTACCAGATTCCTCAATGCCTTTAACAATGGCAGAGCTAACGTACTGCCTACACTGGAAAGATTGGGGTACATTCAGAGATGGATCTCTTTTGAAAATAGGCCAAGTTGAACTGTACAGCACAAACATCAGCACAGGAAATGTTTTATGCCATTTTGTATTAAACTGTTTTGTGTCATAAAATGTTTCTTAAAAAGTGCCGTATTTCAATTCCATGGAAGTCATAGGTCCTGGATTTTGAATGCATTCTGTAAGTTAGACCAATTTAAGTAGCTTGGTTCCAAAATAGTTGCCCTATGAAGCACCGTTTTGCCCAATTAATGACTACAGGAATGAGCTTTTTAGTACAGGTAGTCCTCGACTTACAACAGTTCATTTACTGACCATTCGAAGTTACGATGTCACTGTAAAAAGTGACTTATGACCATCCTCATAGTCACGTGACCAAGATTTGGATGCTTGACAACTGGTTCATATTTATGACGGTTGCAGTGTCCCCAGATCATGTGAACATCTTCTGACAAGTCAAGTCAATGGGGAAGCCAGATTCACTTAACTGGGTTATTAACTTAACAACTGCAATAATTCATTTAACAACTGTTGCAAGAAAAGTTATAAAATGGGGGCAAAACTCACTTAACAAGTCTCACTTAAAACATTGCCACCTGGTGGGATCCAGGAGTCAGGACTACTTTGTTAAAAGTACAGCAGCATATGCCTGAAATTCAGATGGCCCTAACCCTGTTGGCCTTTCATAAAAGTAAAGATAAAGGTTTCTGCTTTATTCAGTCGACTCCAAATCTAGGAGGCAGTGCTCATCTCCGTTTCTTAATCAAGGGAGTCAGTGTTGTCCAAAGACGCTTCCGTGGTCATGTGGCCAACATGACTATATGCTGAGGTGCATGGAACTCTGTTACTTTCTCACCAAAGTGGTACCGTTTCCCCCAAAATAAGACATTCCCTAATAATAAGCCCAATTGGGCTTTTTAGTGCATGGCAATAAGGCCAAGCGCATATTTCAGGGTTAAAAAAAATATAAGACAGGGTCTTATTTTCAGGGAAACACAGAACCTATTTATCTACTTGCATTTGCATGCTTTTGAACTGTTACGTGGGCAGGAGCTGGGGCAAGTAATGGGAGCTCACTCCGTCACACGGTGCTCAAATCTCAAACCTGGGTAGTCAACATTCCAGTAGACAAGCTCAGCTTCTTTAACCGCTGAGCTACTGCGGCACCCTTGGCCCTTTGCCCAAGCATTGTATTGCCCATCTTGTATTGGCTTTCGGAACATGCCTGTGGTTTGGCCTGACTGAAAATAAAAAAAGTAAAAACAATGCATTTTTTGTTCTTTTATTTTTAATCCTATGCTGACTGCCCAGAATCAGAGTTTGTGAGATGGGCAGCCCGATCAATCAAATAAATAAATACTGATTTTTTAATCCCCTACTATATCTACAGTTGTATTTTATAGCTCACGGAAAAACTAAACTAAACTAAAGAACAACATGAAGAGTCAAAATAAACTTCCACATGAACTTTTCTAAAAAGGGGGGTGGGGGGAAGAAGGGACTCTACCTCTGCCTTTACTCTCATTTGTAAATAATTCTCAATCTTCATAATTGAGAATGGATTCTGAGAAGAAAAGAGACTCATTAGCAGCAACACATTTCTACTTTACTTTATGAGTGGATCTGTTTCTTTCCCTAATTTTCCATCCTCAGGCTCCAAGTTTGTTTCCAAGGGCCACCCTGCTGTTTAGAAAATATTTGGAATTTGTGCAGAGAAGAGGAATTAATACCATTTCTTCAACTGATAAAAAAATCTTGAAATCTGATCCGTGATGGCTTTAGTAGGAAGTGTTTGTACCTGTTTGATTCTGCAGTGCTAGGTGCTGAAGGATTTGAGTGCTGCTGTTGATGTCTTGCAGGAGGCTGGGACGAAGGAGGGCTGGTAAACAAGAAATTGCTAATAAATCGCCAAACAGCTATCAGTGGGTAAAGGATTGTGCCAAGGAACTTCCATAAATCTCCACTGGAAGACTGTACGACTGCTGTAGCTGGCCTTCCTGCCTATTTATGGGAAAACAAGCAAGTATTGTTTAGAAACTAGAATTTTTTTTAAAAAAAACCCTCTTGCTGTATTATTTAACACATATAACTTGTCTCATAGTAAATTTATAATTATTTATTTGAATCCTGTACATTTCTTTCATTTTCTTTTTTTACACACTTACAGGCAACAATACTATTGAAGCACTTGGAGCAAGTCCCAGGTCTGATAATTTTTTCTCATAATCATCTTTGGTAAATTCTCTTCTGGGGAACATTGTTGCCAGTGAGAAGTTGCCATATGTGTTGCCAACAATCTGTAACAACAGAACAAGCCAAGTTCATTTCTATTCTTTACAAACAGGAGGAAATATAACTGGCATGCCATTTCCAAGACAAATAGACTTTCATCCCAAAACAGTTTTCATGAGGAACTAAAAAATTCTTCATTGACAGTAAGAATATTTGGATGTTCACTTGCAGCGATTGCTCAACTTGTATTAGTTGGTTCTGTATTACTGATACGTTCGGTAGTAGACAATGTGCCTTACTGATGTCCAAAAAATTAAATGATTCTTCAAAGCAGAAATTAAGTAGGGGTATTAAAAAGTACTGAATGTACTTTGACAGAAATGTACTTTCTTTCATATGTTTTCCCCGTTTTTATGTTAGGCAACAACACTTTTCTTATTATAGAACAATCCTTTTCCCACAAGGAAAGAGATAGACACCAAATTTCAATTGCACTACTGGAGCAATCAATGGGTGGGTAGATAGACAGGCTGTAATCATGTAAATAGCATAAATACTGACTGCGATGCTTATGGGTTACTCACTTCTATGTTTGCAGTATGTAATTCAATTTTTAAAGCGCTTCCTTATTAAATCTATTTCCTTAAAATTTTTAAAGACAATACAATAATTTAGTTCAACCATTAATGCAGCTTCTATTTAATTAACTTTTTGAAAAAGAGATAATTGTTTACCTGTGCAGCAAACCGATGAGCTTCTTCCAAGGGGGCATCCGAAGGGAAACTATTAGTGAAAGAAGATCCATCTGGAAGGCGAAATTGGATTCTTGCTATAGCACTAGGGAAGATATTCTACATTAAAACATTTGGTTTTACAAAGAACACCTTAAAATATAAAAGAGCTCATTATTTATATCAACAATTGTAGGAGAAGAGTGGTAGAATCTGGGGTAGAGTCAAAAGAGGAATCAACCTAGAATCGCTATGCAGCCACAAACGGAGTAATTTGTGGCGATGAAGTGACTCTAGGTTGATTCCTCTTTGGATCCCACCTGCAGGTTCTGCCACTCCTTCTCTTACAACAATGAACAAAGATATCTGTGAATTCAGAATAAACAAATTCTCTGCCAAGCAGCTTTATAGCCCTAAAGTAGGAGGAGGAAAGAATAAGCACTGAATTGAGAACTGGGATGAGGCTAGAATAACACCCAAAGTTATAGGCTCTTGCAAAATGCAAGGGTGCTTTTATGCAAGTTGAGAATAACAGGGGACTGAAAAAACCAATTACCTTTTTTCCTTTTGGGATGTTTCCTTCCTTGCTTCCATTTCAGCTTGCTTAGCCTGAAGAGCAGCAGCTTTTGCAGCTTCTGCCTCTTCTTTTGACCTTGCAAAACGAGCTGCTCTTTCAGCACGATCCTTCACAAGACAAAAAAGTAGCTTATTAACACGACTTTTTAATACTAGCTGCAAAAATCAGACATCATAGTGATTTTGATGTAAAAGGAATCGTTGTATTTGAGTTAGATCCAGATCAAACTATATTTGGATAGATCCATTGAAATCAGTAATGAGCAACTGATTATTATTCTTAAACTGATTAAATATAACTGTACTCAAGGTACCATAATCCATGCCAATTATCAAGGACCTATATTTAGGACCCACGGGCTGAAGTTTTCCTTGTACAAGTAAACCACACACTTGAATACTTACCATTGCAATTTGCTGCCTGATGCGTTCCCTAGCAGCTTTGTCTTCCGCTTTTTCTCGGTTCCTTTCTTCCAATATTCGTTTTGTAAGTTCTTCTTCCTGTTTCCTTTTATATTCCAACATTTCTTTCCCAGTTTTTCGTCTATCTACTTCTTTTTTTATTTCTTTCTAAATAAAAACAAAAGATGTATTTTATTTACTGGACTTTAAATCACCATTCTATATGTTTAATAACCAAGACAGCAATAAAAATGCAAAATAGAAACAAATAGCACAGCTAAAATAGCTAAAAATCAAACATTAACATGTAAAAAAAAGTGTATTTCGCAATTAAAAGCATGGTGGAAGTGACGTAACCAACCTCCAGGGGAAGGGAAATTAGGAGCCAAGTACATTTTCCTAGGAAGCACATTCTGTAGCCTCAGAACTACACAAAATACAATGTGACAAGATGAACCTCTGGTAATGGGAGTGTCTTCAAAAGAGCATTTTTTATTAATCTGAGTATTTATTTATTTCTTATGGTGACTGGACAGTTTACAACAGTATAGGTTACCATTTGGACTTTTAAAGATTATTACCAATACCTGAGAGTTGTGGCTAGTAAACAACCAATAGGCAGTACAGATCTTTTAGCACACGAATCTGCTTATATTTTGTAGTAATTGCAATTTCTAGACATTTTTAACCCCAGCTAGGCCAAGTTTCAACCACAATCCATTTTCCTTACCAACTCACCTCTATTTTATCTGAATTTAGTTTCAGTATAAATCATCAGCCAATTATGAAGTTTAAGCAATGTAAATAGTGGTGATTGCTTTCTTGGAATAGAAAACATATCTGGGTGTCATCTGCATATTCATGAACTCAATTAGAAAGCTTTGGATAACCTTTTCCAGAGATTTGTAGGTAGTAAACAACATAGGTGACATAGGACCCACCACAGATCAATGACTAGAATGTCTCATGTCAGAAATATGGGCACTACAAAGGGGGAAATTATTATTTTAAATTTAAAAAGATAAAAACGTTAATAAAAACACAGATTTATATAGTTCTAGTCCAATGCTGGACCACACTGATGGCAGGATATTTCCGACCAGCAAGTCGTTCTGTGTGCAACTGTACATGTCAGTCCCAGGGGAAACTGTAAAAGATGGATACTTGTTTGAATAATGCCATTCACAATAAATATCCTTGTCCTCTGGGAGAAACCCCCATTTTTCCATATGGTCTTTAGTTCTAACTAAAACCAGTGCACAGTCTATTTAAAAATCTCCAAACCGTCCATTCCTCCTCTGAACCTCCACACAACTCAAGCGATTCTACTCAATTATGAAGATGTTGGTTTGAAGTTTCCATCTTTTTAATTGTTCTTTTTGAAGGGTAGTAACAATCCCCTTGGCACAGTCTAAAAAGCTCTTTCTTGATTTCAATCTTTTTGTAGGAGGTACTCGGCCAAATAACGGGTCTGCTGGATCCTATAATACCTTTCTATATTCCACACCTTGTGCTATACTCCTTCTAACGCCTGGTGGAGCTATTCCCATTAAGATATATAGTTTGTCAAGTGGGATGGGGTACAGACATCCAGTAACAATGTATCACTAAGCACCCTATCCACCTGTGTAGAGTGCACGGACTGGCCCCAAATGGGGCAGGCATACTCTCCTGCCGAGTAACACAATGCAGGAGTGGCCATTCGTAGAATAATGGGGTGGGCATCCTAAGTAGTTTCAGCCAGCTTACTAGGGTTTCACTACTTTCTGGGCATGTCCTAACAGGAAAGAAGGGAACCACTGCAAAACAGTGCCCGCGAAGCTCAATTCTATCAAAAGGTTTGTGGGTTGAAAATATTGAAAGCCACTGTAAGGCCCCAAAGAACTAGCAAAATTGCATTTCCCCTATTTATGTGGCCCATCGAAAGCAAATGGCCTTACTATTCTATTCTAAACTAATTCCAAATTAACACGAGGACAAAAAATTTATTTTATCAGGTGTACCTAGAATTGCAAGCAACAATTTTTGAACCACCTTGCCTGGGAATAAAATAGCTAAATCTTGTCTATAATTAGAAATCAGAAATACCCTGATCAAGGGATGGGTTTTTAAAAAATATATAAATATAAAATTATAACTATCTCCTTTCATATACTAGAATAAAATCTGGTGCACAAAGAGACATTTAAATATCTTTCAGAATCAAGGGCCCAGTCCCAGCTTGGCTGAATGAACCATCCACAAAGGCAAGAGTCAAATAAGCATGCAGCAGGCATCATTTCTCCACCCCTCCACATGTTTCTGAGGTATTAAAATAAATCTGTGTTCTTCCAACTAGAACATTCCTAAGAGAGGCTGGTGATGCTAAAAATCAAATTATATTCTACCTGTTCTTCTTCTTTCTTCTTTTCTTCTCTTTTCTCTTCAAGTTTTTGTGTCACTCTGTATTTTGAAAGAAAATAATAAGGTCAAACTGAAACAATTTCTGCATAATGAAATCACATATCAGTCACATCCAAATTTCACAATTCACCAGTGATAACTATCCTACAATAACTTAATTCCATGTGTTTAGGATACAACATACTGACAAAAAATGTATGTTCAGAAAATGCAAAAAAAATTGTTCCTATGAACAGAAGGAATTCCAAGTGGTATCTTATACTATACATATTTCTATTTTATCCTCCAAACTTTGCCCATTTACACATACTTGTTTTTCCTTATAAAATTTACTTTTCCAAACTTGGCTTCCTTCTTAAGGATGACAATTCTGGAAAAAGCATTGATACAAGTTTAATTTTCCTTCTGATTTCATTTAATTTTTAACAAAAATATTTTTGTACAAATATGAAATGGCCTAATTAAACCTCAGTGAGGCTTAGGCATATCAGTTTCACTAAATAGTTGCATTAAACAGTATTTACAAAAACCATACCTTTCTACTTTAGCAGCAAGATCATCTGTAGTCTGTTCTACCCGTCTGTCATCTTTCTCATTTGTCTGGACCAAATTTACTTCACCTTCTCATAAATGAGAAGTCCCATATTAAAAAAAAGACAAAAATTGAGACTTTTGTTATAACAATTATACAATTATATTAGTTAATATGGGTGTTGTATATATCAATTATTTCTGGTAATAAAAATAACACAACACTTTTATCTGATTGTGTGTTTTTCTAAAAAAATGTTTTATTACATTATAAAATGTAGTAAAAAGAGACATAGTTCTTTACTATCTTTTGCAAACTAGAAAAGGTGTGAAGGAGACATATAGAAGGTTGGAGGGACATACAAAGCAATTAAAGGTTACTAACACAAGGAGGCAGATCCAGTAAGTGATCAGTTATTACTAGGCTAAATATTAAACTTGAGAGGGTTGAATAGTAATATCTCAGAGGAAAAGTAATCTATAAAGAATGAGCTAGTAATACTTACCATCTGCAGTTAAACACAATCTTTCTAGCTCTGTTTCAGAGGTTTCGGCGGTTTGTGAATGAGAATCTTCTGGGTTGCTACATAAAGGGGAGGAACATGAAGCAGAACTTTCTAACCCTTCAGTTTTTATTAAGTGCATCTAGGGAAGAAGGAAGTGTTGACATACATAAATGTTGCACTTATTTTAGATTCCATCTTTTACATTTAAAAATGTGCACTCTTGTTATATTTTAAAGAACAAAACACAATTATTTTTCACCTAGTATGCACACACTATGTCAGGCTATATCTCAAAAAATATTTCTAGATTACGCAACACGATCCCTGCTAAATGTCTCAACTACAACTTCTATAATGCTTGCTATGAACATGATGCCTGGAGCTGACAGGAATTGATATCCAAAATAATTGGATGCACCAGGCTGCTTGTCCATGGGACTACTCTATTTACTAGACCAGGTGGAATTTATATCAACAGAGTTTCTTTTCTAGTAGGTTATTAGCCCACTTTTCCAAGAAAGACCTGGCCACATATATGAAGTAATTATATAAAAAAGGGGATTATCTTAGGAAATGTGGGCCTTCTGACCCTGGTAAGTAACTAATATCAGAAAGGTGTATAGAAAAACATAATATTTAAAAGAATATACTTTAATATCACCTCACTATGCATTCAAGATGTAACTGCAGGTAGTCCTTGTTGAATGACAATAATTGGGACTGGAATTTCTGTCACTAAGTGACATGGGCATAAAGCGCAATAATGCCACTTAATAGTTCCAGGAGTCCCTAGTTACCCTAAGTGAATCACCACAGGTTAAGTGAGAAGCTCATGTGACCATGACTTCCAACTTCCAGCCGACTTCCCTATTGACTTTGCTGCAAAACACAATCATGCAACGCATGGAAATGCACCAGATCACAACCATAGGCCCATGGAGGCACTGCGACAGCCAACATTTCAAGAATCAATCATAAGTACAACTCGTTCAGCATCATCGTAAGTTTGAACAGTCATTGAACAAATGGTTGTTAACCAAGAGCCATCTGCAATACTAAACAAGTAAATAAGACTCTTTTCTGGCAACAAAAGCCAAGCGTGGAGTAATTGAAAGACAATGTTGCTGCAGCTAGCATGTATTGTGAACAATATGTTAGAAATTAAGAGGATTCGAATTCTGGGTAAAGAATAAATTAATTCCACAGGGCTTTTAAAGGGAAAAAAGTCATTTACAGTGAAGTTTTCTTATTGTACAAAGGCTGAAATTATTATTAATTTTTAATCCTATCTATATAAAAACTCAAGGAGACAAACGTATCTAATACTCCTTCCTCCTACTATTTTCCTCACAACAACTGTGTGAGGTGTTTGGGCTAAGAGAGAGTGACTGGCCTGACATCACACACGTGGCTTTCATTTTTAATGCAAACTTAGAACACACTGTCTCCTGGTTTATAGGCCAGCCGATGAACCACTATACCAAATTGGCTATCCAATCCAATTTTTTTCAGAAAGTAACAATTTATTACAATAAATATTTTAATCCTCTGATGAAAGTTCTCATGACTCATTACCTTTCAAGCTTTGAATATAATGAATTTGTTTAATTGAAGGCAACTTCAAAATGAAGAGTTGTGTGTATATATTTATGTAGTATGTACACAGTTTGTATGGCCACCAATTCACAAAATGTAATTCTTGACAGCTAATGTAGGATTAAAAACAAAACAAAACAAAATAAAATAAATAGGGATAAATGAACCATCATGTAAAGAGTGGGCCAGTGAAGTATAGACTTGTTACTGATAATGTACTTTTCATCTTTTACAAGCTTGGCATTTTTTAAAAAAAACAATCCTTCACTTTACTGAAAAAAAATCAGATCCAAAGTTGTTTTACCTGCTTGACTTTATGAATTCTTGCAATCAGTTCTTCTGCAGAAACACTGCCAGCAATTACTTCAAGAGGGATTCCATTATCTCCTATAAAGAAACTAGATGGAATACATACTACCGGATCTATGTAATAACAGTAAAGGATAATATATTATCTTAAGAGTAAAATAGAAAAGCAAAGAAAATGTGTTTAAAAGAAATGGGATTACTAAAAGGAAATGGGCAATTTACATTCTGCATATAGCAGACCTGCCAAACTTCAAATGTACTCC
The DNA here is from genome assembly GCA_023053685.1 of Diadophis punctatus similis. NCBI lineage: Eukaryota > Metazoa > Chordata > Lepidosauria > Squamata > Dipsadidae > Diadophis > Diadophis punctatus. Next base: position 206,474,382 of record JALIGW010000001.1, read on the forward strand.
AAAATATCATTTTCTGCTGTCTCCTGAAACCAAATAGACAGTTCAAAGGAGAAGCAGTACTTGAACCTTACTGTTTTTAAGACTTATTGCCTTATCACAATTCTTATGCATGCTTTAGAATTAATTGCTAACCCTAACTTCTAGCCAAGTAGTCCATTTCCAACCACAAATGAATGGATATTTGAGGTGTTCAAAAGTAGGAAAGAAGGAAGTTTCCTAAGAATCTGCTACCAAAATGTCAGTTGCCTCTGTGCACTATAGTTTATTTTTACTGATATTAAATAAACATGTTAGTGTAACATTCTATACTAATACAGTCTTTTAAATTAGTGACCATAACCATATCCTTTTGAGTGAAATCCTGTGAGTTATAACGGATAGTACTCAAATGTTTCAGTCAAATAAATCAACACCGAACAGTTCATATGAAAACTAGATCTAGAACAGTTGAGAGCAATAAACCATTCTGCAATCATTTAGATGCGGTTTCATAATCAGTTTCCCATGTAGTATGTAACTGTCAGAATCCGTTTTCAGCAAACTATGGTTCTATGAACCCTAGCATGAAGTTAAAAAAATATATAAGAAAAAGTATCTGCGAGACTAAAATGCTTTTATTGTTTGTGTTCCTTGACTGAAAATTATAAAGATGTATGTATGTATGTATGATGTATGCATACATGCATATCCTGCTTTTATAGTACCATCAACTGTAATGTTAAAACAACATAGTGGTGTCCTAGAGGATTGTGCAGCTAAAAGCTCTACCTAGACTAGAGGGAGAGCAAAGAACTTGAGGAAAGTAGATGTAATGGTGAACAGAGAAGCATATGAAGCCATCTCAATAAAACATGCATGCAATTTGTTAAAAGGTGTGGAACAAGTGTACTGTTGATGATTCAGATAGGCTTCAAAGCATGATTTTAATGGAGCGATCTGATGGTTTCACATAAATGAAAGGTCAGTTCCAAGGCTATATAACAGCAAGTGCAAAATATTTTTGAGGAAGCAGGGGATCTTAAAAATATAGCAAAGAAATAGAGATGTACTAGACCATTTATTTTAGTTTTGCAGTCATGTACCATGTTTCCCCAAAAATAAGACAGTCATATTTTTTTTGAACCCTGAAATAAGCGCTTGGCCTTATTGCCATGCACTCAAAAGCCCGATTGGGCTTATTATCAGGGGAAGTCTTATTTTGCGAGAAACAGGGTACTATGAAGTTGTATAATTCTATGGTGTTCAAAGGATACAGATTTGTGAGAACTGTAAACAGGCTTCACTGTGGAAGAGAAAGCATTAGTTTACTATTATAACCATAAATACAAAGAATGTCACAAAACAAATTAGGTATACCTAATTTATCCATATTACTGCAAATTATTTTTGAGATTGCATCAAATAAGTTTCTTATTCTTTAGGATACCATACTGAAACTGATAAATATAATGCTACACAAATTACATAACATAGTTAATCCTTTTTAAAAAATATTATTATTTTTAGTATAATAATTCCATCTTCCATTAAACAGTGTGTCGTCTGGGTACATGTATCTTTGTGCAGTAATAATCAAAATTTACAGCAGTATTCATTACATGAATATTAATTCTCTAATTTTACAATACTACTATGTAACATAGTTAATCCTAAAGTTTTCATTTATTATCTATTGTAAACATAAGTAAAAGCTTCTTTGCTGAAAGGGCTTTATGATTTTTCACACAGCTAAGTTCTTTCATTTGATTTCAGTGAAATGAGAGGAATGGATCAGTTCATATTTTCCTCTGATTGGTACTTCCAGTTCCCAAAGTCTGTCTTCAAAGTTAGATTCACACATTGGTTAACCTTACTGCTTTTCCTACTCTTTCTTCCATCATATTTCCTTTCTCCATTACTCATTTTATGCAAGTCATACCTTTGACTAAAAAAAATTAGATACACCTATTTAAGACAAAAAAAAGTAAACTACATTACAGAGCCAGTTTGGTGTGGTGATTAAGGCAATGGGCTAGAAACCGAGAGACTGAGTTCCAGTCTTGTCTTAGAAAGACAGCTTTAGAGAGGTGGCACTGGCAAAACACAAGAGGGAAGGAGAGGGGAGGAGAGGGGAGGGGAGAAGAAAGGAAAAGACTACAGGGACTTGTCCAGGCAGTCTCTGCGAATTGGACACAACTGAGTAGAAGGGGGGGGGGGAACTATATTAACCTAAGAAGTTAAACATTGTTTTAAAAATGTTATCAGTTACAAACATTATTGTAAAATTAGATAGAAGCAAGAAACATTTATTGTTTGAGCAAGAAACTATATCTTATACAACTAACTATTTCTGTGGAAGGAAGGGCTGTTGAGCTATATTGAAAAGTGAATTGGTGTACATATACCTATAAATATACATAGTTTAACATTTCTCTATTCTAAATTGCCTTTGAGAGAGAAAAATGTATTTAGATTCTAGGACGAGAAATATCCTGGAAAAGTGGGGGGAAATGTAAGAAAAAGCTTAAGGGCACACTATCACTATTCTAAACTGTGAGGCTAGAAGAAAAGTTCTACAGACTGTCAGCCTTCCTATAAGCATTGGGGATTTTAATATTTAGTGTGAAAAGTATCAGCCAGATCTTATGGCCAAACAGTAGGAAAAATATGAAGTGAATTATTATGTAAACTATATTCCTAATGTCTACTTGTACAAAAAGTAGTATTTCTTCCCTTTAAATTAACACTGTTTTCCAAAATAGCTGATTAGAAAGTATCTGAAAATAAAATATTTATTGAGAAATACAAAAGATATTGCCAAACCTTTGGGTATCAATTTTAATAGCCACAAAGTCATCTGTTGCTGTCTCAGACACTTTTGCATTCTCCCAACTGGCAGCCATTTCTGTGGACTGTTCATCTTGCCCTATAAAAAAACATTGTTTTGGGGATGTAATTATAGCACAATTACAAATTGCAACATACTCCAAATACAATCACAAAAATTATTACTTTTAAAACAGAAATGCTCACATAATTCCAAAATCAGATTTGATCGAAAAATCAGGGAACCTGCAGATCAGGTTCTCATAGATCAATTTTAAGAAACCCAGACCAGATATGTCACAAATGGGCAATAGATGCAATACACAGACAAATAGCTCCAGATAAACCAAATTAAGAGAATCCTTCATCAGCCTGGATGAAAAGAAAGGAAAATAAGAATGAGCATGCTGATTTCATATTTCCATCTCAGTAATCATAGTCTCAATTTTATGATGAACCTCTGAAGCAGGAGGATCTCTTTGATCTATAGAGATTCTTTATTGAATCAAAAACTTCCTCTTATTTTAATGACAAAACATTAAACTCATCTCAGTGCTCAAATAAGATAGGTTAAGAATGAATCCAGTGTGATTGTTTGAAAAGAATTACACATCCCATTCCACTTTAACCACTTGTTAAACCACTTGTTTTACTATGAGATATATAGTAGAGGATATATAAATCAAATGAAAAGGAGTAAGACTTCTGGGGATTTCCTTGAGTATTGGAAGGAATGTCAACAGGTTTATTTAGCTGCAGGAACTGTAAAAAGTGAGTGAAAAGACTAGGCTTTCTATGAACATCGAGAAAATAAAGGTTATACTTATGTAAAAGTAGAGGATTTAGGATAAATGGTGAAATGTTAAAAGTAGTTGACTGTTTCAGCTTTCTAGGCTCTAAAATTGATTATGGGTATACAAGACATCCAGATAATAATAGACAAAAGATATTGGGGGATACTATGTAAGCTCATGAAAGACCTTGAGATTTCATCCCAAAAAAATTGAGGTGATCAATAGATAGATGCTGCACATGAATGAGAATTATTCTTTGAATTATGATGCTAGAAGAAACTGCTTCACGTTCCTTGCACAGTCAAGAGGACCAACTTAATACCAGAGGAAATCAAAGCTAGGCTTGAATGTTCACTAAAAACAAAGATCATGAAATAAAAACTATTATACTTTGGCCACATTGTGAGGACAGATCCAACTATGGTAAATACCGTATTTTTTGGAGTATAAGACGCACCGAAGTATAAGACGCACCTTAGTTTTGGGGGAGGAAAACAAGGAAAAAAGGCCTCTGCCTCCCAGCAATTTGCCAAACAGCAAACAGCACAGATGATATACACTATTTGCTGTGTATTTCTGTGCATGTGTGCTTGACCCATAGAAATAGCAAAGAATTGGAGAAATGTACATTATGGCAGTAAATTAATCCCAGAAAGTTTTCTTAAATGTAATCACACTAACTCCTCCCAATTATTTAAATAGATCTACTCCAAACATGACTAAGTCAGGGTTTAATTCAGCTGCCTTATTTTAATACTAATACTTAATACTAAAACAGGACATTTCAGATTATACTTTTACAGATCTTTAGATTTGTTGTGGCTTTCTGGAAGGCTTTCTGCTATTTAAAAGAAGATACAATAGCACTGGGCCTCTTCAGAGCAAGCATTTATTTTAAAAAGCTTCTTCATTTTGTTAAGTTATCTAGAACAATAATAAAGCAGTCTTTAAAAAATAAGTCTTATAATTTGAACACTCTACAAACATTTAACAAAATAACATATTAACAGAATCTGCCTCTACCTAGAACTCACAACCTCCTGACTGTGAGGCAAGAGCTCTACCTCTAGGCTACAGCAGCTGTAGCTTACCTCCTTGCAATTTCAGCAGTGTAACATTGCCACCAGTTTATCTCCCAGCATTTTGTCTCATTACAGCCACCGTAGTTAGTTTCATTTTACCACGTGGCTTGCAAGCCTCTGTCAGCTGTAGGTCGGGAGGCAAGTAATCTCTTAGTGTGATAATAAGGCTTTGCCCTGTTTACTGCAAAGAGGTAAATTGCTGGCAGGCAGAGGCCAAAGGGTGGGGGTGGCTGGGTGGGGCTACATTCGGTGTATAAGACGCACCCAAATTTTCACCCCCTTTTTGAGGGTTAAAAGGTGGGTCTTATACTCCGAAAAATACAGTACTTCAATACTAGGGAAGGTAGAAATGCACTTGGCATAATGTTGTGACAGACAATATAACCTGGACAGCTGTTATCCATCAAGTCACTAGGAATCAACCAATTGGAAGGAATGACAGTTCTTACACTAAAAAGGAGGAACAATGAAAATATTATAAGTTCTTATTTTATTTTCATGTGAGATGGTAGGTAGAGTTTTATCTCCTCTCATATAATTTTATATTTTTTCTTTTCTGCATCTAAAACAAGTTCTAAACTACAAAAGCATGTGATTTTTAACACTTCAGATCTGGGACAGTTTGTACTGACTGACTGAGGCTAATGAAAACTGAAGGCACCACGTTATTTATTACTAATTTAATCTGAATATATTATTCTAGAATTATATTTTAATATGACTATAATAGCACTCTCTCAAAACAGAGAGCAATAAGTTCCCATATCAGATTTTCAGGAAAGAATACTGAGATTAGATTTTACTGAGGATAAAATCTAGACCTCTGGACCACATAAATAATAATGGTGTTTTACATACAGCATGTTCTGGTTTAGCTAACCAGAATGGGAAAACCTAGGTATATCATTTAATTCAATGGTTTAGCCATTAACTTTCTAGTTGACATTAAGTTATATGCTAGGTTTATGCCATTAGCTTATTGATTACAGTACAGTATGGAAATATACAAAGGGGAAAAATCCATAGCACAATATATAAATATTTGTTGCTATTTAGTTTTAAAAAAAGGTGACAAGATGATGTTTTGACTAGCATCATTGCTTAAAACATTTACCTTACTGATAGCAACAGGAAGATCTGTAGCGAAAAAGCCAAGTCTGCCTATTGCTAAAAGAGATACAAGTTGTGACCTCAGAATTACTACCCTAGAGAAAACCAGACAGAAAAATAAAGAGCTCAAATGTATCCTTGTCCCCTAGAGGATATTACTATGTGATGTAACATGGAGAACACATGCAGGAATTATATGATAGACAATCAGATTAGTATCTATATTAAAATATGTTTTATATACTTAGAATTTCTCACTAGAGCTATCATTTAGTTACTTCAGTCTTGAATATTCTGAAATCTAAAAAAAATCCATCTTGAAATGAAAACAGCCTTTTGTACTAAGAGTTAAAATATTTTATATTCTACCACTGAATAGACCATAAAGTGGTTTCACTTTTGAATAAAATAACTAGCTGTAGGTTGTAAGCTAAACAGTGAAATAATCCAGTTAGTGAGAATATCCTTAAGTTCTATGTCTGTCAACTTATACCATAATAAGAGATATCATTATCAATGTTCAGTTTAATATTTAGAAATTGAATTCACATTCACATTCATTTCTAAATAGCGGAGAATACAGTGACTAGGATAGTTTAGCACACAACAATTCTATCATCTTGTCAGTGAAGAGAAATGAATAAACTCCAATAAGAGTACTGTCGCACAATTATTGTTTTCCTGAACAGATTCAGCTTGTAGCACAAAATACATATTGTTTAGTCTAAAGGCCTTCTTCTTGGCTCCCTATCTTTACTTACCATAAGCAAATAAGAGGCCAAAGAACATTACACATTTTAAGCCTCTTCAGGAAAATTCCTGATATTCTTTTCAGTTGCAATGAAAGAATTTTCAAAAAGTATGATTAGAGATGTTGAGAAGCAAAGAAATTAAGGCAGCAGATATTTAATAAAGATAGGAGGTGCATGTACAACTGATAGAACAAGGCTTTTTCTTCTTCAGTGTGAGATGAAAGGAAGCAAAAATAGCATTAAGACTATGGACCCGCTAGATTTCAGGTAGTTTGGGGAATGTCAACCAGATCACTATGTGCTTGGATAAAATTCTGGAAAACTTAGCTGGATGGTCACTTCAGTTGAATTCACTGGAGCAGAAGTGCTAGATTCATTATACTTGATAAACTGGCTAGTTAAAGTTGAGAGTGATTTTGAAAACAGTAGAAAATTCCCTTCTTATTCACTGAAGCCCAAGAGTTGAAGGGCAAATGTGAAGAGATGGTCTAGAACACTACATTCCAGCTTTGGGAAGTGGCAAATTGGACAAGGTAAGATTTTAAACCCAGGTGTGCCCAATACATCCTCTCCCCCACCAAAAATAATCAGATTTACTATCATGTAGAGCACGGTCAATTCTTAATCTATCAAATGTCAGTGAAATATAAAAGGCATTTTGTTAGCTGCTTATTCTGACATTGCAAGCCCTCTCACAGAAAGGTCAGAAAAATAGAGAAAAAAGATTCACACCAGCATTCAAGTAAACATACAATTACTAGGAATGCAAGGATTAATAAAAGACACCAGATCTAGAATACTAGAAAGAAATGGGGAACAGCAGAAAGCTCAAATGCCAAATCTAGAAGTCTCGCAGTGGAGGAAACCTGAAGAGAAAACATGCAGAGAAGAAAGCAGGCAGAAATAATTCTTTGGATGAAATTCTTGGGCTGGAAAAAAATAATTTGAAACCAGTGCATGACAGCAGTGGTCATTTCTATTTAGAGGTTGTCCTCAAATTAAGACCACAATTGAGCCCAAAATTTCTGCTGGTAAGCGGGACAGTTGTTAAGTGAGTTTTACCCCATTTTACAACCTTTCTTGCCACAATTAAGTGAATGACGCAATCGTTAATATAGAGTTATTAAGTGATTCTGCCTTCCCCATTGACTTTGCTTGTCAGAAGGCTGCAAAAAGGTGATCACATGACCCAGGAACACAGCAACAGTTGGTAGTAAATATATGCCAGTTGCCAAGAGTCTGAATTCTGATCACGTGACCACCGGGATGCTGCAACCATGTAAGTGTGAAAAATGGCCGTAAGTCACTTTTTCAGTGCCCTAACTTCAAATGATCACTAAACGAAAGGTTGTAAGTCGAGGACTACCTGTACCACGTTTTTGCTTAAGTCTGTACCTTTAGAAAAATATATATTCAGTTTTGCAAGAGGTTGGGCTGTTGCTTCGACCAGCATATGTCCCATTCAACAACCCTAGCCAGCTTAGTTACTGATGATAATGCCCCACCTAACGCTTATCTTGCCTGATCCCGAAAAGCAAAACCGAATTAAAGGAAGGGTTGGACCAGCCACTCTTGCTCACGGCCCGCAGGACAGGCTGAAAAGTTGACCAAAAGTCCCTTGAAGGCGGCAACAGCAAACCGAGTAATTTGCCAAGAAAACGAAACAGGCTACGGCTGTGCAGTTAACAAGAGTCAAGGTTGACACAAAACAGGCTGGATAGTTTTACAGGCCCCGGAGGGGTTGGCCGAGGCCGTGAGGAGAACCACAGGAGGCAGTTCTGAAGCCTCTCACCTCACGCCCTCGCTTCTCTAAAGCGTATTTCAACGCAACCCTCCGCTCGGCTGGAGGACCCTCTCAGGCTAAGACTCGGGTCAGCGGCTGCACTGGTCCCTTCTCCCCCCACCTCCCCCGCAGCAGGCCTTTTCCATCCCTCAGAGAGAGGAGGCCCAAGCGTCCTTCGGACGACTCAAGCGGCTCCGCGTCGGCGCTGCCCCGTTTCCCAGAGTGACAAGAGCGCTGACGCGGCGCTAACCAACCGCGGACGGGCCCGTACCTTGCACAAACACCACAAAAACGGCGCTGCGCTGCTTGGCGGCGGCAATGGCGGCCGGGATGGTGCCAGGGAACCACAGCATAATGGCGGCGTCGGCGGCGTCGACTCCGCGCGCGGAAGACGAACGGGGGTGGGGGGGGTGGGGAAAGAGAGCGAGCGAGCGAGAGCAAAAGAGTGAGACGTTGCGCGTGGGACCCTCGTCGCTCCGGCCCCTTGACCCTCCCGCAGTCCGTTTGCCTCGTACGCGTCGGTGCGCACGCACGCACGTCACAAACGTCACCCTCGCCCCGGAGGCGGTGACTTTCCGCTTCACTTCCCCCTTTTTCCCTTCAAAGAGGAGGTCGGCGCCGAGGGCGCAGGCGCGCCTCTTAAAGCACTTGGGTGGAACGAGTTAGTGAGGCGAACGGGAAGGAAGGTCCCGTCGCGCTCTGATTGGACGCCTAGGAGCGTCTTGCTGAGGTTTAGCAGCGGCGAGTAAGGAGAGCCCGGTGATTGGAGGCGGGGCGATGCTGGATTAATTTAATTTAATAGATAGATATTAATCCGGGGTGTTGCGTGAATTAAAACAAAACAAAAATTAAATTAAATTAAATTAATTAAATTAAAAGGATGGCATGAGCAAGCTGCATAGAATATTGCAGTTCTAAGTATGATCTTCTAGTCCTAGTGCCACTCTGACCATTTTTGGGAAAGTTGTTTGATTAGCAGATTTCACCGATACTTCGTTTCCCTCGTATTCAGAATTGGAGTATCACGTAAAGTTGTGCAATATTGCACAATAGTGGTTGAGGCACCAAGGTTGAAACCAGGAGACCGGTGAATTCTGTTCCAGCCTCAGGAATGAAAGCCGGCTGGGTGACTTTGGGTTAGTCTCTCTCTCTCTCTCTCTCTCTCTCTCTCAGCCCAGCTCACCACACAAGGGTTGTTATTGTGGGGAAAATAGGAGGAAAGGCTGGTATAGGTATGTCCCTTCCCCCCTCTCTCTCTCTCACACACAGAGTTATTACTTATACAAAATAATGCAGCTGGATTAAATCAAAATAAATATTGGGGATCAGTTCTAAATTTGTGTGTCTCGATGGATTTTCAGGCTTGGTCCAGAAGAGACCTTGCACCTTAATTGGTTGTGGGGTTTTATGGGATTTGGCTGAATTTCACCAATCTATTTAGAAGAAATGAACTCTGTAATGATTATATATTTTGCTTTACTGTGCTATGTCTTGATCATCATAATCGTGCATTATTGTATTGTTTCATGTTAAGTACCTTCTATTTTAAAATTGGGTTCCTACTGCTTCATTGAGATGAAACCACTTTGTGAAATTTGTAAAACATTGTTCAGAAATTTTAACCTCTGGGACAGAAATTAATATTGGCTATTGTGGCTGACCCTCAATAGGTTATTTCTATATTCTAAATTACAGACATCTCAGAAATGTAAACATAAAGCTCATGAAGTTTGAGTGGCACCATTGGCTTTGTTTCATTATAGGCCACGGATTTCATGCATCCTACCCACTCCCATGAATCCAATAAGCAGGCAAATATTTAACCGATGAAACTTTCTCTACTGTTAGGCCTGAAGAAATCCTTTCTAGCAAATATGACAGTATGCTGTCAATTATAGCAGAATATGTGTGCCATCCTTGTGATCACTGATAGCAAATAACAGAACAGAAAGAACAGAATAGAATAGAATAGAATAGAATAGAATAGAATAGAATAGAATAGAATAGAATAGAATAGAATAGAATTCTTTATTGGCCAAGTGTGATTGGACACACAAGGAATTTGTCTTTGGTGCATATGCTCTCAGTGTACATTAAAAAAAAGAAGATACATTCCTCAAGAATCATAAGGTACAACACATAATTATAGTCATAGGGTACAAATAAGCAATCAGGAAACAATATCAATATAAATTGTAAGGATATAAGCAACAAGTTATAAGTGGGAGGAGATGGGTGATAGGAACGATGAGAAGACTAATAGTAATAGTAATGCAGCCTTAGTGAATAGTTTGACAGTGGTGAGGGAATTATTTGTTTAGCAGAAATATGGTGTTGGAGAAAAAACTCTTCTTAATATCTACTTGTCTTGGTGTGCAGTGCTCTATAGCATCGTTTTGAGAGTAGGAGTTGAAATAATTTATGTCCAGGATGCGAGGGGTCTGTAAATATTTTCACAGCCCTCCTTTTGACTCGTGCAGTATACAGATCCTCAATGGAAGGCAGATTGGTAGTAATCGTTTTTTCTGCAGTTCTAATTATCCTCTGAAGTCTGTGTCTGTCTTGTTGGGTTGCAGAACCAAACCAGACAGTTATAGAGGTGCAGATGACAGACTCAATAATTCCTCTGTAGAACTGTATCAGCAGCTCCTTGGGCAGTTTGAGCTTCCTGAGTTGGCGCAGAAAGAACATTCTTACTTTTAAATACATGCATATGTTGGCACTGTTAGATCTACATGTGCACATTTTTTTTCACATTGGTAGGGATTGGGCTTTCAATTATATTTTTTTATAAAGATCCCCAGGTATTTTATGAGGGTGATAATAAACTTTATTTTAGGAAATAAGTTCAAGTTGCCAACTAGATTTTTTTATTATTATGGTATCAAAACTATAATTCACTGGGGATTATAGAATGAATCATTCTGCATTTTAATATAAAGCGGTCTCCAGTCTGAATATTAACCAAGTCATCTAGGTTTTTCTTTTGTGCTTGCAAAGCTTAAAAGGATTTATTTCTGAATAAACACATATAAGAGTGAAATGCATATTTAATTCATTTCTCTTCTTTTCACACTAAAGGGAAAAATATTACCACAATATGACTGAAGCGATTTTGTGTCTTTGGAACATTTCAATAATTACGTCAGGGGTTCTCAAATTTTGAGTTGTGACTGTTGGTATAGTACCATGATGGCAACTTATGGCACGCATGCCCGAAGTGACACGCGGAGCCATGTCGCCTGGCACGCGCGGCATCGCCCATTCCTCTTCTGGGTTTCTGGTGCGCATGCGCACGGGATGATCAGCTGGCCTTTGTGCGTGTGGCAGTGCCAGAAACTGGAAGAGCTGGTCTTCCGTTTTCCGGTGTGAGCATGCGCGCCAGCCAGCTGATCATCGTGCATGCATGCGCGCCAGTAACTGGAAGACTAGCTGGCCAGCCGCATGTGTGTCCCGGAAACCGGAAGTTCATTTTCCAGCGCGCACATGCCCCTTGGGCAGCTCCTCTTCCGGGTTGTGGCCCAGATGAGCACGCATGCGCGTGCGTGCTTCCTTTTCTGCACTTGGTACGAAAAAGGTTCACCATTACTGATATAGTAGATCACATACAATTTAAGAGTCCAATTAGACCATTGAAATCTCTAATACTTGGCTTGGATTTTCTCAGAAATATTTGGGTGTTTTTGTTATCATTGGTGGTGTGGTGTGCAATAGTTTATCAGAAGTGTACATAGCAGTGAAATTAAATATTTTTATCCACTATTTTAATTTTCTAGCATTTCAAAATGATAGGAGAAGAGTTGGAGGTGAGCAATCTATCATTAATGCTTCAAGAAAGTATGATGAAAGTTATGTATCTTTGGACAACACAAGTCCGTTTGCTACTGGGGTAGCATGAACTCAGTTATTATTAGTCAGAAAAACTGCTCACTGAAAGCAACACAGCCAAACAAAAATAAAACATCATATGAAAACAGATGTTAAAAACATTGTTGCTAGATTAAAATTAAATTATTAAATGTAAGTGGCATATTTACTTTTTGTTGAATCCTGACTCTAATTAAACTATTAATTTTATTTAGGTGATTGCATGATCTCATCATTTTGGGGGTCACAGAATTGCAGCATTTGAGTTCCCCTAATTTAATATATTGTCCGTGTGTAAAGCACCCATTTTGATGAACTTTTATACAATTTTATGGTATGTTTAAGAGCTTATTTATTAATTTATTACAAATTTTATATATCACCATGCTCCAAAATAACTCAAGGCAGTTTGTTGTTGTTGTTAGTCGCGAAGTCGTGTCCGACCCATCGCGACCCCATGGACAATGTTCCTCCAGGCCTTCCTATCCTCTACCATCTAATTAAGGCACACCGACTGCTTCAATGACTCCATCCAGCTACCTCATTCTCTGCCGTCCCCTTCTTCTTTTGCCCTCAATCGTTCCCAGCATTAGGCTCTTCTCCAGTGACTCCTTCCTTCTCATTAGGTGGCCAAAGTATTTGAGTTTCATCTTCAGGATCTGGCCTTCTAAAGAGCAGTCAGGGTTGATCTCCTCTAGGACTGACCAGTTTGATCGCCTTGCAGTCCAAGGGACTCGCAGGAGTCTTCCCCAGCACCATAGTTCAAAGGCCTCAATTCTTTGGCGCTCAGTTTCCAGGCAGTTTACTTATATATAAAAGCTTAAGATCACAAGACCCTCCAATTATACCATGAAACCATCAAAGACAAGGTGCCAATCAAAGACAGAAAGTTTGCGAAATTACAGATCAACAGGAGCAGCTAACCAGAGCCCCCACCAATGAACAACCTACCAGAATCTGAAGACTCTCTCGTTGCTATTTTTATGAGTGCCACCAAGTTTGGAGCCATTGGGGTCTCTAGAATGTGATCATTCCAGAGGCCAGGTATCATAACTGAAACACTACTTCTGCCCCCTGCCCCAATTCTTGTGAGAGGGAGAGTTGCAGCATTTTCACCTTCATTGGGCAAACAGGTTGGACATTCTGTTTGAAGGAAGTAGTCCTGGAGATATCTGGAACTATGCCACATTAGGCTTTTTAAAGTCAAAAACAGCATTTTGAATTGTACCCGGAAACCTATTGGTACCTAAAGCAGTACCTGTAAATTGATGTCCTATTTCTACAGAATTCAACAGTCAGACTGCTGCCGTCTATAACAATTGCAATTTTTGATCGGTCTTCCAGGGCTGGCCCATGCAAAGCATAATGCAATACTTCTGCCTCAGAATTATTAGCTGTGAATCACTGTAACCGAGATAAATATACACTTTCCAGCATCTAAAAACTTGTTAGAATTGTATGAACGTGTTGCCACGTTTTAAAAATATCTCATTTAATCCCCCCCCCCCAATATAATTCAGAAGTGAGTTAACTCGGGAATTTTTTTGAAGCCTCTGGTATTTCTAAAAGTAATAGTTTCCATTCGATTGACAAACACCCAAATAGGTCAAGTGCTAAAATTTCCTTCAGATTTTAAAAACTAAACACATTTGTCATGCCAAATCAAGATAAAAGTGAGCTCATGGACCTTATTCACAGGGCATAGTCAGTTCTAATCACTGTGGTCCTCAATGACTAACAAATGTTATTGCACCTCTCCTCTCGGATCTAACATAAACTTTTACTGATCACTATACAAGTTGTAAAAAAATAAAGAGCTAGTTTGCTGAAGAGGTTTGCGATTTGTGCCTAGGGAAGAATATGTCTCTTTTTCTAATGAAACAAATTTATTAACAAAGATAATAAAGAGTTAAATAAGAACTGATAAAAAAGATTGCAATAATGTCCAGTGATGTGACAGGCCTTACAATCATGTTCAGAGGTGAGATGGCTATTGTTGGTCATATTTTAATTTGTATTGCTGTATGGAACAGGATTGGGTTTGATGGCCTATATCAGTGATGGCGAACCTATGGCACGCGTGCCACAGGTGGCACGCGGAGCCATATCTGCCGGCACGTGAGCCGTTGCTCTAGCTCAGCTCCAGCGTGCATGTGCACTCCGGCCAGCTGATTTTCAGCTCGGACAGAGGCTCTGGGAGGACGTTTTCAGCTTCCAGAGGGCCTCAGGGTGCGGGGGAGGGCATTTTCACCCTCCCCAAGCTCCAGGGAAGCCTCTGGAGCCTGGGGAGGGCGAAAAACGGGCCTACTAGGCCCACCAGAAGTTGGGAAATGGGCCGTTTCCAGCCTCCAGAGCACCTCCGGAGGGGGCAGGGAGACCATTTTCGCCCTCCCCAGGGATTGAATTATGGGTGTGGGCACTCGGGCATGCGTGATAGCGCGTGCGCGCACGCTTTTCGGCACCCGAGGGAAAAAAGGTTCACCACCACTGGCCTATATGGTTCTGTACAGGTCCATGATTTTATGAAAATGACTGCTACTACTCTGTTTCCCCAAAAATAAGACCCTGCCTTATATTTTTTTGAACCCTGAAATAAGTGCTTGGCCTTATTGCCATGCACTCAAAAGCCCAATTGGGCTTATTATCAGGGGATGTCTTATTTTGGGGGAAACAGGGAAATGGAAGGCTACTGTAATTGTGTCATTTTCCTCAAAAGCTGTTTTCTAGAGACACTATTTCTGATAGTTTTTTTGCACCAGATTACGCAGCAAACTACAGACTAGCCAACATTTTAGTCTACTGTGCTGTGCAAATCCAGCTCCTAAAATTAACACTTAGCATACTATGAAAAATTGAGAAAACTATTATTAATTTATAATCATAACCAGGGTACTGGCTGTGGTGAAATGGTGGAATCATTGAGATATTCCAGCTTGGACACTATTGGTGGGAGGAAGTGTACAAGATCAAAAACAGCTCTAGATCAGGGAAAAGCAGGCAAGTCTAGAGAGATTCTTGTAAACTGGTGATTCAACAATAAACTCTTGACTAAGTTTCGGAGCTGTTCTGATTGTTTGTGCTTGATGCTGGCTGCCCAATGAAGTGGTGAATTTTTCTTCACTGGGGGTCTTTTAAACAAAGACTGATGGTGCTGCTTTATGGATTCGATACTGAGCAGGGCACTAGATGAGATGGCTTTTTAGATTTGCTTCTAAATATTCTTTGCCTTATTAACAATTATCACAATTAGTATCTTACCTTTTATGAATCTCCTTTTCAAATCCACCCACCTTAGTCAACATTACACTTTTGGGCAGTTACCGTAACTCAAGGTTTCCTCTCTGATCAGCTCCAGAGCCAATTGTTCAAGGACACAATTACCAATATCTAGTTTTATTAGTTTTTCATGACTTTAACATGCTTTTTTTCCTTTGACTGAAAAGTCCTCAGAATCACTACATTTTGTTTTTACTATCATATGGAAAGCATTGAAGCACTTTAAGAAAAAGTAGAGGATATCGTCTCAATCAACATTAGCTCCTGTATTTGGAGGATTTTAATAGGATTAAATTAATAATTTAGGCATAGATTAGCAAGAGATTTAGCCTCTATGGTTTAAAGTGTTCACTGATTTTGTAAAGATTTGCTTCTAAATATACTCTTGAAATTATTGTAAAGGATTTGCACATTTTATCTTAAACAGACACATCTTTTCTAATCTAGTTTTTCAGAATTGTGGAATAATCTCCCAAATTATAGATTGGTTAGAATTTAGCATCTATCCTTTAAAGAAATAAATACGTATAAATGAGGGAATCTACAGCTTTTTAATGCTAGCCTTCCTTTTACTCCAGCAAAAATCTTCTACCACCATAGGTGCTTCATGCTGAAATGTCTTCAATTATCTTTCTAAAAACTAAACATACAATGTTCGAAGCATACCTACCTGTTTTACATAGAAATAAGGGATTGAATATAACTGAATGATAGAATCCATAAGTAAATTAGCTATTGCAGTTTGTAAACAGGTTTATGCTGTGTGAATCCTGCACATTGTAGTTTAAGCTGTGGCATAGTGTACATAGTGTACATGTATGTGATATATCTTTTGTCATGTTCTCATCATATACTAAATAATAGTGTGATGTAAAGAGAACTGCTCTTATCTACTTTGTTATTTTTTCACATAAACATTTTTATTATATTGTATTTTACATTTATATTTTCAATAAAGGAGAATATTTGTGGCTCAGGTTTGACAGGAGTCCTTGGTGCTCTCCGAACTTGGTTGTTTTCTTGCAGATGTTTTCATTTCCCAAACTAGGTAATATCATCACTGATGACGATACCAAGTTTGGGTGATGGAATGTCTGCAAGAAAACCAAGATCAAGACGGCACCTTCATTTTCCTTTTGAAATTGCTTCTCAAATCTTGTTTTCAAGGGTTCTAGCATTCACATGAAAGAACTGTATATAACTTTCTGCTCCAGACACCATATGTGGCTTCACCCAGACCACTGACATGTTAACTATCATGTTGTACTACATGATAGATGGCATCCAGTCTTCCCAGGTTTCTTTTTTTGGAGTACAAATTTATCAATTCCTTGTAATTGGCCAACTAGTTTAAGACTGCAAAAAGGCCTGACTGCCTATAAAGAGTCCCTTCGGGAGTTGGGCGGCATATAAATTTGAACAATAAATAAATAAATAAATAAATAAATAAATAAATAAATAAATAAATAAATAAATAATCTTTCATGTAGTTTCTAGGGCTTAATATAGGGCAAATAAGCATAACCTCCAGTTGTTTTACATTACAACTTCCCAGAATTACGGTGGAATTAGCATTGTTAATGACCAGAATTTATGGGATTTGGATAGTTCCAGTCTTCCCATGATTAATCAATGACCTACAGCGGAGTTTCTTCTATGTTCTGTTCTATCTATAACATATATTCCAACCAGTATCCAAAATATCAATTTTTTATTAAACCCATCTGTAAGACTTCAATTTTCGTTTCTGAATTTGTGAATAGACTAAAGTTCTCCCATGAAGACCTGCACAATACAACCTCAATAGTTAAAAATATTAATAAATCATAAAAATATTTCACATTTATAACCAAACTACCATTAGATGTATGACCCCTTTGCAGTGAGGATCCATCTTCCAACATACCAGCTCTGACCTTGTCTTCTTTAAAACAGCACTCCAGAAAATGTATATTTGTAAACATTTATTTTTCCCAAACTTGCATCAGCACACATTGTACAGCCTTGCAAATTATACAGAAATTGAAAAAGGTGTCTCCTTTATATGTGCAATGAATCATTTGATGTCCAGTGATCCTCTACAAATGATGAAAAAAAAAACATATCTAAACCACTTAAGAAGTTTCCAGCACTTATCAAATGTGATCACTCTTACAGTAAAAAAAAAGTAAAGAAATAAACATATTGATGGGAACACAATTAAAGTGCAAACTTTTTACCATTTGGAGAGTCACCTTTTAACAACCGTTAACTGAAAACTAATGGGTTCCAGTTAAAATCATTGGTGGTGGTCATTTTTTTTCCTTTTTAATATTTATTATGTTGGAATAGAAATAAGATGCTCAAAAGTAGAATTTATTGGCAGTTACCATTCACATTTCCTAAAGAAATCTAGAAAGGGAAGAGGTGGAGGAGGTCTTCAGTAGTTACTGTAGGACTCTGTTATCATGGATAGGAAGAAAAGGGAGGAAAAAAATCAGTTAATTTCTTTGCCTTTTGCATATTGGGCTAAAAAGAGTGTAATTCCCTTGAAGCTCTTCTCTCTTTCTTTTCCGACCCCAGTTCCCTGCTCTTAAACTGAGAGAAGCGTGCTGGCTTTATACAAAGGGATTACAAAATGCAGGTAAGAATATGGTTATTCCTCGTGAATAAAAGTTTGCTGTACAACAAAGCTTTGGATCTGATACAAGAATTTGGAAATATAAAATAAAAGTATTACAAAAAGGGATCTTTAATAGCATTCATTACAGAAGGCTGACTGTCCGTTTTATCCTATCACAGCCGTGTTTTGTAAGTTGATGATTGAACTTAATTTTTTTCCCTTGCATCTTCTCCGGGATCACTGGGTTTAATTCTTAAAAGACTTTACTGGTGTCTGACATCCAAGGGGTTTTATGAAGACAGTAACAAAAAAACAAAACCAAAAAAAACCAAGAAAACCATAAACATCAAGCCAATCAAGTAGAAGAGAGATAAGGACATGGAAGTAATAAAGGCTGAATGTTCAGTGCCGTAACTGTTACTGAGAACTAGCTCTTTCCAGGATGTGAAAGTCGTAATGCTTCTTGCTTGTTCTCAACCTAAACTTGTTCAGTGAGTTACTTTGTTTCTTCAATGCATTTTGGGCTGCAGACATGGTGGGAAACGATGCCAGAACTGTATATGTGGATGCCAAGTCACTAAGTTTGGAGGGTTCCGTGTTGACGTTGCTATCTCCACTCCCACAGTAGCGATGGTGGTGGTGGTGTGGCTGGTGCACCTGCACCGATGGAGGGTCTCGTAGCCACCGAATCTTGGCACCAACTTTAAGAAGTTCCACAAACAATTTTTCAGCTTCTGCACGAGTTATTCCTTCTGGCAGTTCAGTAATTTCCAAAACTTTTCCTATAACTGAAGGAGAACACAGGATTTAAAATGGCTGTTAGCCGATGTAATATATTGGTGCTTTTACTAAAGAGTGGCCCAAGTACAAAATTCTGTGGTTGCCTGGCAATAAAATATTGTATTTGTTCCTCAACCTATCACTATTCCAATTTTGGGATCTGAAAAGGGCAAAAGGGTTCCATAATCAAGGGATAGCCACTTTAAAATATATTTGATGGAGGCTTGTAGCATAAAGTCATGAGTAATCATCAGTGTCGCCATACTTTAACAATTAGGGAAATATAATTCAATGTCCTTCATCTTTCTTAAAATTCAAGACTAAGCATTAAGTGACTATTAAAGGAGCTAGAATTTAATGTAACAATACATGCTTTGCGGAGTCTTTTTTATTGCTGACGCTGTTGCAACAATGTTCATCTGTTGAGGAAAGATTCTAGAAGAAACAGCTACTTAGCCTTTTCTCTAATAGTAGGAACTAAACTGAGATATATTCACTCTATTGAAATGGCTAAATTCTTAACTGCCACAAAGGGATGGTTTAAAGAGTTATCGGTCTACAATACCTCAATTGTAAAGGAAATTTTTTTTAACATACTACATATACCAGATGTGGCTGCAACATGCACAATATTACTACACAAGGGCTACTATGTACAGGCCTGATGGATCCAGCACTTAGGAAATTTCCCAGCTATTTAAAAAGCAGTTCTGCAGGCATCTGATTAGCCTTTGGATAATGGAGGTGACCTAGGAACTTGACAAGAACTTGAGGGGCTCCTTAGTTTACCAAGGAGTTTCAGGAAGTGAAATGGGTGAAACGATGCCTGGAGCAACTCTAATGCAAATAATAAGTGAGTATGACCAGATACAAGTAGAGCTTAAGCCGAAACCTACTCAAGGGGGGTACTTCTCATTTCACCTGCATAATGTCAGCCAGCTGTGCTAATTAGAGTAGCCCAAATCTAAAGATGACCAGGAGGATCCACCAAGTATGGAATATGATCACCTGGCCAATCTTTTCACCCATGGAACAGCTTGCATTTGCTCTTTGTTGGGAGCTGGAACAGGGGTGTTGAGTCTCCAGGAAGTGGACTTGTGAATTTGATCCTTGCTCTGCCTGGTTAATTTAAATGGTGTTGGAAAGAACTGGGAGTTGGGTACAAGCTGAAGTAAATGCCTCTGTAACTGAAAAGAAGGAGATTCCAGTTCCCTTGATAGAGGTCCATCCTCTCTTCAAAGAATCTGACCTGGATCTAACAACATTGGACAACCACTGCCTTATATTCAACCTCCTCTTTGGAGGCAAGTTGTGAAGAAGCTGGCAGTTCAGTAACTTCAATAAAGTGGCAATTATAGAGGGCTCTGGAAGAAGTGGATTATCTTATCTGAACTCATCAGTCAAGCTGGGATATGCAATGGAGCCACCTTGGTCTTGCTTCCTAATGACATACAGAAAGGCATGGATGATGAGAATGCAACCATCCTTCTATTAGTCCTCTTGGCAGGTTTTGATACTGTTGATTACAGCAGTCTTCTGGACCATCTGTGAGGGCTGGGAATGGGAGCCATTGTTTTATGATGTTTCTACTGCTTTCCAAATAGACAGGTCCAGTCAGTCAGAATGAGAGGTGGAGTCTTTGGGTGGCCTTACATGGAATGCCCTAGAGCAAAGTTCTCTCTCCCACTCTGTTCGACATCTACATGACATTCTCTTGAAGACCAGCCGGAAACTCCAAAATGCAGTGGCCTACATATTATATTAAATTAATACTTTATTTTATAGAAGATTTCAAAGCTTGGTTATATATTTGAAGGGTTATACCTTAAGTCATGCTCTGTTGCAGACTGTTGCACAGTCACAGTACATAATAAGCAACTGAGCACACCAACTGAGGCAGCAGAATTGCCCAGGAAAGACCACTGCAAGTCAGCAGGAAAAGGAAGGTATAGACACTGAGAAATAGAAGCTGGTGAGAGGAGGGGATGACTCTCAAAGGTATGAGAAAATATACCTATTCATTTAAGGCCAAACTTGCTCCCTCCTGCTCAGGGAACATAGATTGTCAAATCAACTAAATCCAATCAATCACACATCTGGGGATCATTATGCTTGTGCCAAATAAAATTTCAATTTCTTAGTATTATTATGGTGCCCCACCCTACACCCCATGCATGTCAATTCATTTTGGGCCGGCAGCTTACAGGTTAAGAACTACTAAGAAGAGTTGCATTCATCTCCAGATCATAGTTATGGCTACAGAGCGGCATGGAATAGAAAGAGATATAATATACTTCAACGGTACTACAGTTGCATCACAAAGTTATATGAGACAATGAGGTACATGCCTGGTTCTCCCGCACCAAGATCAGCTGAAGCAGCCTTTTTAGCTGGTTTTCTTCCTCTATTTCCATGTCTGTTTCCTGGCTGACACTAAAATAGGAGTGGGGTGATAGAAATGGGGGAGGGGGGAGGGAGGGAGGGGGGGGGGAGAGAGAGAGAGAGAGAGAGAGAGAGAGAGAGAGAGAGAGAGAGAGAGAGAGAGAGAGAGAGAGAGAGAGAGAGAGAGAGAGAGAGAGAGAATTCAGATGCATGTACACAAAAAAATTGATCGGGAATTATATTTCTTCTACGTCCCACATACATTTTTTTTCCAACCACAAAGAATGAAGATTGCCACATGATCAAATCTTAATGGAGCCATTCAAATGATATATTGCAGCTTCTTCTTGGAAAGAGATCTAGCACCCTGTAACTTGAATTCATGAAACAGAGCTATGCTTTCATATTTTAACTGTCAAGGTCTTGTTTTGTTTGTTATTGTTACCTGCCTTCAAAGTCCTATTGACAGAAAGGTGGAATATAAATAACGAATCATTTATTCATTGCACTGGAATGTTTTTAATGATATCCAAATAGTATAACACCAAAGCTCCTGATTTGTTGTAGGTAATTCAATATGGGCAATTAAGTATCTTTGATCCATGTAAAGCCTTTGTGATTGTTAATCTCCAAATTTATTTATTTATTTTGCTATTCTTATAGGCCGCCCTACTCCCTGGGGACTCAGGGCGGCGTACAACATATATAAGAACAGCAGTATAATATAAAAAATACTATAAAAACAACACCAATAAGATAGTGATTAAAAGGATAAAAACAACACATCTAGGTTTAACTGGACATCTCTGATCACACACTAGTAGCTCTAAATGTTATGCTGCTTCAAGAGGCCATGATGTTGGAAAAGACTGAAGGCAAAAGGAGAAGGGGACGGCAGAGGATGAGATGGTTAGATAGTGTCATCGACACAATGAACATGAATTTGGGCAAACTCCATGATACAGAGGAGGGCTGGGGAGCCTGGTGTGCTATGGTCCATGGGATCGTAAGAGCCGAGGTGGCGCAGCAGTTAGAGTGCAGTACTGCAGGCTACTTTAGCTGACTGTGATCAGCAGTTCAGCGGTTCAAATCTCACCGGCTCAAGGTTGACTCAGCCTTCCATCCTTCCGAGGTAGGTAAAATGAGGACCCAGATTGTTGGGGGCAATATAAATATACATTGCTTAATGATGTAAACCGCTTAGAGAGTGCTTGCACTTTGAGGCGTATATAAATCTCACAAATAAATAAATAAATAAATCATGAAGAGTCGGACATGACTTAAGAGACTGAACAATGACAACATTTGGTGTTATTCTGTTTGGTAATCTGCTGTAAAGAAAGCCCTTTTTCCGTACCTGTGGACCTGCTATGTGGCCGTGTGGCAGAGAAGGATTGTACTGCAAAGGCTGGCCAAGTAGGGGATATCTGGCATCTCCTGAAGAAATACACAGAAACAGGATAATTTCAACTTCAAATACCAATGCTATTTTATGTTAAGAATAGGTAACTGAAAAATTAAAGAGTATTTTGCACTCTCAAAAGATCTATTTTTAGCAAAATTTTGGAGAAATCTTTAATTTAGGGAACTTTTCATTAAAAAAAAATCCCTAACCCTGCATGGCAGCACAGAGAAGTACTGCACTATGCAATAAAGGAATTTAATTTGATCTGGGATCACAGGGCAGAGTGGGCTAAGTAAAATATAATTGTACAGTGATTACGTCATAATCTGTAGGCTACAAAGATACCTTCATATGCAAAAAAAAAAGACATGACCCAAAAGAATGTGATAGAAATGCAAAACCTTATAATCAGGATTGCCAGCCCCAAACATTGTAAACCTTTTTATATGAAGTCAATCAAAGTTAGCAGAGTATACTAATGAAGAGCTGATCAAATGATGTTGGGAGAGACCCAGCCAGGCAAGGGGAGAGGCCTCCAGCAAGGAATGAGGCTCAAGTCCTTGCGCACTCGCAAGGGGTCTGGAACTGAGTCCCCTTAAGCTCCATAGAACCTCATCTATCTGCTCTCAGCCAAAGGCTGTCAGTCGGGAGAGTTTTCTGTATAATACGCAGAATGTAATAAAGTGGTAAGCTTGAACCTTATATGGGCAGGTCTGGTTAAGTGTGCCTGACCATAAAGACTTCAAGAAAACTACAATAACCCACTGAACCCTGGCCAATGAGGATGCAAAGAGCCCCAAAAGTGTGGAGGCAAAGATTACACACAATAAAAAATCTCTGTGATACAACTTCACCAGAGGTGGGTTCCTGCCGGAGCTGCCCGATACACAGCTCGGTAGGGGGCGGCAGATTACACAACCGCTCCGGAGCCCTCTGCCGGTCCACCGCGCCATTGCCATTTTTTCTCGGTGATTTCCGGTTAATATTGCTTCCGCGCATGCGCGGAAGCAAAATCGCACCAAAATCTCGCGAGGGGACGCGCGCGCGAGAGAGATTTCGGTGAGATTTTGCCTTCCTACATGCGCAGAAGCAAAATTGCGCTGAAATCTCGTGCGCACGCGCGTCCCCTCACAAGATTTCGGTGCGATTTTGCTTCCGCTCATGCGCAGAAGCAAAAACGTGCGAGGGGGCGCGCGTGCACAGCGAGTGAGCCCCCCCCGAAGCATGGAGATGCGCGCGCATGGCTCCGGTAGCGAGGTAAGCGAGCAACCCGGCCCTGAACTTCACTATCCAAAATTCATAAATCCCACACTGCTAGCAAATAAATTGACGCAAGCTGTGTCCTTACTTAGCGGGCAATTGAATGGGAATACCAATGGGAAAGCAAAACTACCTTTTTTTAAAAAAAGAAACAAAATGTAACTTCCTAGTTAGATTTTAAAAGTAGTAATAGAGCATAATCACTTATTTAGCAAATGGGAATTCTTACCTTGTCCAGGAACGAAATGTCGTGAGAATGGGGGCACAAGAGGAAGAGGTGTTAAAGTGGGACGGATGTTCTTCATGTTTGAAAGCTGAGTTGGTGCCGGTGACTGAGCTGGAGATGTGGCAGGGCTACCTATTTGTGGACTATGTTGTAGCTGTTAATTTAATGAGAGACAGAGAGAAAATATACAATTTTGTCAGAGCATGGGAAAAATATGCTTTCAATACACTTGGTCTGGTTTAAATCATCTTCGCTCAGTACAAATCATTCTGTGATGTGTAACCCTGTTGAACTCTCACACTTAGCAATTTCTTGAAAGCGTGATTCTCCTTTCCTATAGTTATGAGGCATAACATCAACACAAATGAAGAGAAAAATGCTCTATTTCTACACATTCTTGAATACTATGTAGAAGGATCCATACTCTAGAACTCTATTAATCTCCTAATCTCAGTCAGTGTAACCTTCTATTAATTTTCCTACGGTACTTAAGACTTGAATGACTTCCTTAATACTGTATATCTTGGGATGGGGGATGGCATTTGAATTACAGAAAACTCAGCCCTTCCCGGATACAAAACCAGAATGAATTTCCTATCTGAATAATGCTTTCATCCTTCCTTCAATGTCTAAAAATTCAATATGGATAACAAACATTCCACAACTGCCTTGTAAGAGAAAGGTTTCCCTTCCTGAAAATATCTAGGTTTTCCAAACACAGGATAAGTTATACCTGTGGGCAATTCTCCAATGAACCAAATTCGGTTGATTTCTGCCCTCTTTGATGATCACAATAATATTTATTCTGTTTCCACTGAGGAGGGGAATGGGGCCGAGGCTGAGGATTATTGGGAATATTGAGCTGCATCATTACCATTCCTCCACTGGGTGGTGGTGCTACTGCTGCAAAACAAGATTGGAAAGAAGAGGTGTTAATATTTCTCCTTTGCCGTTCTGAAAAATCTAAACAAATCTGCCTTTAGGTTGATGTTATCAATCAAGGCCTTGCTCAATGCTCTGTCAATGTCAGACTTGCAGTTAAGAGCTTTTTGATTCTAACTCCTGTGGTTCCGTCTAACTGTGTTTGCCTGCAGACAAACACAGTTTGCTTTAGAGCAGGGGTGGCCAAACCGTGGCGCATGTGCCAAATGTGGCGCATTGGATGATTACAAGTGGTGCATTGCATCCTTGTGCCTACTTATTTTTTTTAAATAGGTGTCATAACTGAATCCATCTTAATATTTTCAACACCAAAGTGATCTCAGTTCAATTCGTACAGCCTTCAGTAATGTTCAACTTCTTGGTGTCTGAAACTTAGAATGGAGCTTGTGAGATGTTACTTTAGGTGGGTTTACAAACGTACGAATATTTTTATCGGTGTTGCCATTGCACGTTCCTGCTCAAAACGGTCGCAAACACCGTGCACTAGCAACACATCATGTGTTTGAAGTCACGTGCGAATGAGCGGCGAGCATTCGATATGGTCAGTCAGTTCTGAGTGAGCCATCGTGGCATGGAGTTTGAAGCAGTGTTTTATTGAGTGTACTAGTGTGGTTTTTGTATTGAGAGTGATTGAAAGACAGATTGAAGATTAAATATATATTACGTTTGTCAAATTTTGAAATGGCGTAAATTAATTAATTGAATTGCGTGATTGAGTTATTCCTTTTCCTCCCTTAAGCAAAGCAGATCCTACCCCTATCCCTATTTTACAACCCCAAACGTGAAAGTAAGAAGGTAAAAATGTGCTTGAGTTGTATGGCACATCTGAACTCGTCTGTGAAAAAATTGGCGCATGGTATGCTTAAGGTTGGCCCCCACTGCTTTAGAGGATTGGAGGGACTTTGAAGCAGAGTTAGGAGCAATGGGAGGGCAGGGGCAAAGTAGTTTTTGAATAAACAGGAGTTGGAAGGACCTTGGAGGTCTTCTACTCTAACCTCCTGCTCAAGCAGGAGACCCTGTACAAGTCCAGATAAATGCTATAATCATTTGTAGCTGATCTGATGCACCTGATTCTAATTTTAGGGATTTGAGGTAGTGATAAATGTAGGAGTATGATTACTTGTTTTCACATTCATAATTTGCATTGATGTTTACTTACATTTCCTAATGGACTATGAAATGTAAATAGTACAGTACATGGTATTTGTTACATTCTTTCCCCCCCCCCGCATTAACCATATTGTTGAAATGAAGATCGAATATCTGTGTGATAAAAAAGTCAAAACATTTCAAGGGTGTATGTGCTTTTGTATGACTATATTTAATGATTAGTATATTTAAATTATCCACTGTAGAAAACTTGAATAAATTTACCCATCGTTTAGACTATAGTCTATGACAGGGGTCGGCAACCTTAAACACTCAAAGAGCCACAAAGGTCCTAACCGGAATCCCCACGTTCAATTCTGGAGCCAACCGGAAGTCTGGTTCCCCCACCATAGTCTCCTCCTAGCGCGGCGTCCTTTTTCCTCTACCAATCCTAACCAAAAGCCCTATCAATTGTGGAGCTGACTGGAAAACCCACCCCTTGCACAGTCTCCTCCTGGCATGCCCTGCTTCTTCCCCCCAACCCCCTCCTCTCAAAATTGTGGTGCTGACTGGCGACAGGGAGCTGCAGCAGAGGAATGAAAGAGCCACATGCAGCTCCAGAGCCGCAGGTTGCTGACCCCTGGTCTATGATAATTTGAATTCTTGCCCAATTTACTTGCATACTTTTTAAAAATTTGATGCTGTTTGAGAGCCCCCAAAACAGATTTTTAAATTAACGTTTAATTTAATTTAATTAACAAACTAAAAAAAAAAGGCCTCCCATTTGGTAGAAGTGTTTGAGCTCTTGTTAATCCAAATAACACTGAATATATCCCAATACCTTGGACCTTCTGCCATGGGAGACTTGTAGGACTCCACTTTATCCTGACTTTGTTAATCAGAGGTGGAGGAAGACAAGGCAACTTTTAACTGACACGCCCCCCCATTCTCTCTCTCTCTCTCTCTCTCTCTCATACACACACGCACACACTTCTCGAAAAGTTGCTTTACAAAACTGAACAGCTGAAAAGATGGCTCCAAAGAATTACCACTCAAACACTTCTACCAAATGGGAGGCCTTTTGTTTTTAAGACTGTTTATTTAATTAAATTAAAAGTTAATTTAAAAATCTGTTCTTGGGACTCTCATATAGCATCAAATTAAAAAAAAGTACTCAAGTAAATTATGCAAGAATTTAATTATCATAGACTCCAAATGATAGGTACGTTTATTCAAGTTTTCCACAGTGGATAATTAAAATATACTAATTATTAAATATAGTCATATGAAAATAATCCTAATAAAATTATTTTAAAAAAAGAAAAGGGGGAAATATAACAAATATCATGTACTGTACTATTTATATTTAGTAGTCTATTGTGAAACATCAATGCAAATTATGCATGTGGGAAAAGTAAGCATACAGCTACATTTGTCACTACCTCAAATCCCTAAAATTAGAATCAGGTGCAACAGATCAGCTACAAATGACTACAACATTTGTCTGGACTGGTATAGGGTTTCCTGCTTGAGCAGGGGGTTGGACTAGAAGACTTCCAAGGTCCTTCCAACTTGGTTATTCTGTTATTGTTAGGGAGGATCTGGGAGAAATCTGTCTTTATTGAAACTTCAGGCATTTAGTTTGATTTGCTCTTTGTTGTTGAAGTGTGGTATTACCACACCTAGATCTGAAGAACTCTCTGAGGTTTTGCTCTTGCATTGTTCTTAGTATTTAAGAAAGGGACGCAGTGGCTCAGTGGCTAAGACGCTGAGCTTGTTGATCAGGTCGGCAGTTCAGTGGTTCGAATCCCTAGCGCCGCGTAACGGGGTGAGCTCCCATTACTTGTCCCAGCTTCTGCCAACCTAGCAGTTCGAAAGCATGTAAAAAATGCAAGTAGAAAAATAGGGACCACCTTTGGTGGGAAGGTAACAGCATTCCGTGCGCCTTTGGCGTTTAGTCATGCCAGCCACATGACCACGGAGACGTCTTCAGACAGCACTGGCTCTTTGGCTTAGAAACGGAGATGAGCACCGGCCCTAGAGCCAGAAACAACTAGCACGCATGTGCGGGGGAATCTTTACCTTTAAGTATTTAAGCTTTAGTTTCACAGTTAGTGTCTTAGTAAGGCTTTACCTCATCTAATATTGAATCATCTGCTCTTGCTTTTTTTCAGATACTATCAGTAGATAGTTTCACCACCTTTTGCTCTGGAAAAAAAAATGTTTTCAAGCCCACTTCTACAGTCAGTTATCAATTATACTGACAAATTCCCTGACACTTGCAAGAACCTTTTTTTTTTAGTATGCAGGAATAGATGTGATATACTTTTGTATCATGTACTTAAAATTAAGCAAATTTTAAGCCCATGTGTACAGTATTTAAATCCAATACACTCTCATTTCCTCATTTATCATTAGATTTATATCCTGTGCTTATTTAGTATACCTCAACTTAATATACACAATCTTCCCAATTTTACCCCAGGAACCCAGCAAGATAGGCTGGACTGAGATGAAGTATCAAGCCTCCTTTTCATACCTTAAGGGAGGACTAGAATTCAGTTTCTAATGCAGCACTTGAATCCCTGCATCAAAATGACTCTCTTCTAATTCTTTACCATAATGCACTGGTACAAAAATGATCTTTAAAAAAAAAATCTAATTAAGGGAAGAAGAATGGACTAATTTGTTAGTGTTCTATTTTCACACCTGCACACTGTTGTCCTTGGAGCTGTTGGGAATTACAAGGTGATGTTGTTCTAGGAAACTGTATCTGCTCTGACCCTGGAGGTTGAAGATATGCCACTGAAGAGCTGCAGCAGATTGGAAGGGGAGGGGGAGGAAAGAGAAGAAAAAAGAACAATAGAAGCATATTAAATCCCAACGTTCATTTCATCCATAATGCTTTAAATTGATGAAAGTTGCAAGCTTAATCGGGATTTACACAAAAGCAGACTTCATGCATTCCAGAAATTAAATTTAATGATTGTATCGTTTCTTATGACCTTCTTTTCTTATAAAATAGTAAATGTCAATAATAGATTGTCTAGCTTAATTATCTTTCGGTCTCTTAGGAAACAGATGAACAAGTTAAATTTGCTTTCAACTGAAGGCTGAGAATATGTTCTAAGTTATTTCTCTTTCCTAAATTAACGGGTATTTGATTATTTTAGAATTAAAATGGTTGTAGAAAGAATAAATTATCTTTACTTTGTATCTTAATAAATCTTAAATGAATACATTAATAGCTAGTTAACTAGACAGACAGACAGACCTGCTATTTTTCTTTTTTTTAACTTTTTGGTGCATTATTCAAAGAGTGACTTTTGTAAAGGTGACAAGGCTTTAAAGACTGAAGTTAATTTAATATATCATAGTGAGTTGTTAAATGATAATAATAATCATAACCAATGTAAGGCATACAAACATCAAGGTAATCCTAAAAGTTGAAAAACAAACAATACAGAAATATCCAGTAGGCAAGAATGATTATAATCCCACTGAAAGTTTATGTTTGGATCACAATGATTTCAGGGTGTTTTATTGTTCTCATACAGGAAAACCAAGATGGGCCAAAGAGTTAGCATTGCATTTCCCCCTACCCCAAAAAAAACCCTCCTTTGTATTGTTGCCTTCCTTTCCTTCTGAACTCTTCTATTCAATTTGTTTTTCAACACCTATTGCCTTATCTCCATTTGCACAGTACCACAGAACACTGGTCCTTAAAATATTCCAATAAATCCAGCCATTTGAAATTTAAATTTATTTAAATTAAATTATTTACATTTATTTACATTTATTTAAATACATCCAGACATTCAGAATCTCCATTTTTATATGGAAGAGTTACTTCCATGTCAATAAGGGAAGAGGACCTCAGAGTATCACCCAGGTCAGGGAATAGATACCATAAGGACTACTAGAACTCTATTATGATAGGTTAGGGTTAGGGTTAGGTTAAGTTCCCCCCCCCGCCCCCTCTTAAATCACACAGAATCAAAGCAGGCTTATTTTTAATTTATTTTTCATGCTTCTTCCTTTCCTACAACTGAGTTGTCCTCCCAAACCCTCTGCGCACCCCATTTTTGCAAAAATGGGTGAAAAACGGGTCCGTTTTTGCAAAAAACAGGGTGCACAGAGGGTTTGGGAGGCCTGCAGAGTGTTCCTGGGGAAAGACAAAAACACAGTTTTTGCAAAAAACGGGCCCATTTTTGCAAAAAACAGGGCGCGCAGAGGGTTTGGGAGGCTTGCAGAGTGCTCCTGGGGGCCGGGGAGGACGAAAACTTTTTTTCTTACTTACCTCTTTGAAATCTTGGTGCGTCTTATACACCGGTGCGTCTTAATAGTCCAAAAAATATGGTATATCTGAACTAGGATACCTATCTTATGGCTCTTCAAATAAATCAGAATCTTAGCCCAAGAACAAACTGTGTCTTAATATGCATTTGTACTGAGATGGGAACAAGCCAGAGATCCCAGCTGAGATGCCATATAATATAAACCTAGACAGATTTCTTGTTTTATTTAGTCATTCCACTAACATGGAAAGTAAAGTGGAAACAAATGGGAGGAACACCAGCACATTCACTTGCTCTTGGTAAATGGCTTGCAAGTTAAGCTAATGCAAGGAGGAGGAGGAGGAGGAGGAATGATTCCCATATCCTGCACAGTAATTTTTTTCTTCTCAAGCTCTAGCTCATTATTTGCACCATATTACAAATTTCTTCCTTCTATATAGTTTTTCAAATTCCCAATGTAGTTTTCTTTGGCTTTAGAGAAGCATTATCTCACAGCAATATCCAAAATATCATAGGCAGCTGTGACTCACTCCTACTCCCTGACATTAGCAGATTTAACTATTCTGTGATTCTTCTGTAGCACACCCACACCCACCTATATATATATATATATATATATATATATATATATATATATATATATATATATATATATATATATATATATATATATATATATATATATATATATATATATATATATATATATTTTGAAAGAGCGCATTCACCTGCCTGGCAGTGCAGTTTACCAGTTCATTTTTCCTCAACAGTAGAGAGGCTTAAGGCATTACCTGTGGTTATTTTGGGCATCCACTGAGAAATAGGGCAGAACCTCATGTATTATATAGAAAGAAGAGCAGCAGTCAAGGTTTTTATACTGTGGAGAAGATGAACTTTTAAAAATAAATAAGTGCATGCATCCACCGAGGAGTGCATTGGAAGCTGATAGCGGTATCACCAGAAGGATTCCAAGGATTTTACGAAACAAAATAGATGCATTTCAACCAATAGAGGTGGCTTAATGCCCTTGTTCTGCTGATAATTTCTACAAAAATCTCAAAATGTTTTTGTTTCTTTGGGTGATATCGCTTTCAGCTTCCATGCATGCCTCATACAGGGAAGGGAAGAACAGATTCATAGTTGCTCATCCCAGAAGGGAAGGAAGAAGCACAACACAAATTGCTGGACATGGACCAATAGTATTACATGAAGCATGGAGATGCTTCAAATCAGATGCTATGGTGCAAAATATGGAATTTAACATCCAAAGGAGCTTCCTCTATGTTTAAACATTTATATTGGGAGAAAATGTTTCTGAAAACCAAAAAGCCACTCCATCCCATTCTATATTTCTAAAAATTAAGCAGGCACAATTAAAACTTATATTCTTTTCCCTGCTCCCTAAAGATACCTGGGGGTATCTTTAGGGAACTGTTAATTAATACCCTTTCTGAAGAAATATTGACATGAAATGATGATTTAGTCTACGAGACCTCAAAAAAACCAGGATTAAATCATACCATGTTATTCAAATTCAAATGGGTTTGTATGTTACTCTGTTTTTCCTTGTGGCTTCTTTGACCACAATCTTTTACTAAAAAGCAACCTCCCACTAAGATCTAATCTAAAATCTTAAATTACACTCACCTTAAATTATTCTGCTGTCCAGATGGAATGACACTATAGTAAACGGGCATTCCTGATGTGGGAAGTCCTTGGTTTGACTGACTGGGAATAACCACTGGCTGCTGATACGTTTGTTGGGACAGTCCTTGGGAAACTGGAGCCATGGAGACCTAAGAATTAGAGTATGCCAGGATTACCAACAGTAAGCAGAAATGTACATGATGGCAGATTATTCATGCAAAAGAAGTATACAAGGCAACCAAAGAATACTGAAGTCTAGTATCCACAAAAGTATAAGAATCCAGCAGCCATGACAACCCACTACAGATTGCACGTAGATAGCCACAAATGTGAATTTTCATCTGGATAGAATAATCTCTTTCAATTTCAGAACTAGAAAAAAGGACAAAAAAGTTCTGAGAACTGTATTCGGCATAGCTACTTATATTTTAACGCTATCACAGCTTACTTGATAAGATGGCAGGGGAGGATATGGAACAAGTACTCCTTGAATCTGATTTCCAATGTTGTTGGGTTGGCCTCCAACTAGATTTTGGTTTTGCGACTGCTGGACACCAACTAAACCCTGGTAGTTTTGCTGCTGATTAGGCATAACTTGGTAACCTGCAAGTATACATTTAAGATATATTTAAGACAAGGATTGACAGGGTAACATGAAAAAAATTATATACTCAAGTATTTAAATATAATGACACCACCAGTTTTTTTATGGATTACTTCAAAAAAAAAGCAACATACAACAACAGATAATTTATGACTTAGTAATATTTATGTGATAATGATCAAAATCTTAGCTGTGCTCACATTCATAACCAGCGAATCTGCCTACCAGCCTGATGTAGACATATAAACAACATTTCATGATAGAAAGATGCTATACATCATGTAGCCACAGCTATCTCTAGAAAACAGATAACAACATTTAGCTAGGAACATTGTGTTACGTTTTATCTGTAGAATCCTGTTTTGTGAAGAAATAAATTGAATTTAACTCTATTTTATTAAAGTTCCTTTTCCCCATTTAAGATAACTAGTGCCATCTTGGAGTTTGCTTGGAACATCTCTTCCAATATTTCATTTTTTAGTCTACTCATTTGTACTGTCTTGTGGATTTTCTGTTAGGTTGGTGACCCTGTTCAAGGTAACTCACTCGTATCATTTATCTATTTATCTATCATCTGTCTGTCTGTCTGTCTGTCTGTCTGTCTGTCTGTCTGTCTGTCTGTCTGTCTGTCTGTCTATCAATCTATCTATCCCAAAGTAACCTAACCTACTTATCTGAGAAGGTTTGCATCTTAATATTTGATGTTTTTAAATGTATATATTTTACTTATATTTTAAAATAAACTTTCATTTTGCTTCTCTCAGGTGAGATTATCTCTAGTGAGGATGACCTGTACTCACTAGTTATACTGTATTCCTATAAAGTACATAGATATGAGATCAAATTATAATAATCTTATTTCCTTTTTTAAAAATGTATATCTCTTAATTGACAGAAAGGCAGCACTAGTTGTGACAGTCCTATCTCACACACTAGAGCAGGGGTCAGCAACCTTAAACACTCAGAGAGCCATTTGGACCCGTTTCCCACAGAAAAGAAAACATCGGGAGCCACAAAACTCTTCCCGTGCCTGACTATTTCCTGAGTGGCCACAAAACTAGCATAAATAGTTGAATTAAAGATTTTGTTTTCTTCTGTAACTTTTCTTTTCTTGGATTTATCCATGGTTGGCCTACCAGGGGTCAAAAAGCTTAATAAATTGCGCGTCGGTGGGTGTCGCACATTGGCAGTTGTGAAGCATATTTTGAGTGACAGGGAGCCGCAGCAGAGGGATAAAAGAGCCACGTGTGGCTCCAGAGCCGCGGGTTGCTGACCCCTGCACTAGAGCCAGGGGGAGGATGCCATGTGAAGATCTCTGGAAAACAGATTGTGGCAGCAACTGCTAAGCCATTAACACAAAGCAGGTAGTCAAACCAGAGTGTAAAGGGTTGCCAAGATTTCCAACAAATAATAACCACAACATTTTTCAGCTAAATGCATTTGTATTTTATTTTCATACAGACAACTGGATCAAAACTAAACTTATTTGCTGAACAGCAGTCAACATGCAACTTTGTTCTAATTATGCCTGATAAATAGAAATAACTATCAACTTTAGCTTCATTAAACCATAATTTGTTAGTTCTGATTCATGGCACAATATAACAGTGCTTGTGCACATGTGCATTTATGTGCTTGTCCGACTATATATAAATCATTTTTCTAAGACTTGAAACAGCCCTAAACATACAAGGAGTATGAATATATTTTACAGTTTAGGTCCCCCCCCTTCTTCTAATTGTTTTTCAAAATTGTAGTGGGAAGCCTCTTCAGCAAATCTCCAAATTCATTGACATTATTTAAAAGGCAGTCTCCAGTTTTAAGAAACCATCACGTTATATAAACACATCACATTTCTTGAGGCAGAATTGTACAGATTTGATTTTCTGAATTGTTTAACCAGTGTTTCTTGATCTTGGTAGCTTTCAGATAGCTTAGCTGGCTGGGGAATTCTGGGAGTTGAAGCCCACACATCAGAAAGCTGCCAAGGTTGACATATAACAACTTAAGAAGACTGAGTAGATGATCAAACTTAGGCACCTGTTTCATACTGAGAATGAGTTCTTCATCCAAGTCAAAGGGGAAAAAAAAACACAGCTACTAAGTTGGAAGACCATTGTTTTATTATTGAGTGGAAAAAGTTTTACAAAAAAGGCTTTACTTTTTCCACACAACAACTAGAAAATTATTCACAGGTCACTTGCTAGTCAACCAACCAACCTATTACAGTTCATGTAAAGGAACAAAATATAACTTATTATGAAGATTAAGCAGAGTATAGGTTGGAAGCCACAAAACTCTCTTGTGAAGAGAAAGAGGATTCCTTCCCCAATAGACAATCTTCTCTGAATTTTCTGGCAATAAATCAAAGTTTATAACAATCCTAATTGTAATAAAGGGATTAGAAAGGGTGCAAAAGCCAAGGAGAG
Source organism: Diadophis punctatus similis (assembly GCA_023053685.1). NCBI lineage: Eukaryota > Metazoa > Chordata > Lepidosauria > Squamata > Dipsadidae > Diadophis > Diadophis punctatus. Next base: position 206,509,515 of record JALIGW010000001.1, read on the forward strand.
GGAAAATAAGGACAATTTGACATTGGGTTAAGCTGTTGAGGGGGATGTTTCCCTTTTTTAAAAAAAAAATCTACTACCCAACATTTACTTTCATTTTGCCAAATGGAACAAAGATGGTAATGAAAGAGAACAGAGCTGATGTCTTAGTTTTCATTCTCATCACCAGAAACGTTCAACACAAGAATAATGCTTTGAAAGGTTTTTAATCAGCAACCTTTGGTTCCTGAATAAGGGACTGACCTGGGGTATTTAGCCTTTTTTATAATTTCTAATTCCTCTCCTATCAAATTATCTCTTCTTCTCACACCTCTTTCTTCCTTCCTTCCTTCCTTCCTTCCTCCCTCCCTCCCTCCCTCCTTGTGTTTCTATGAACAAAAGGGCACTTTTTATGTGAAAAGAATATTTGCTATGAACAAATGGAGATCAATTAGTTCTGTAAATGTTGTATCCCACAAAATTTATTTATCTGTTTGTTTATTCAATTTATTGATTGCTCATCTTACCACAAGGTAACTCTGGGTGGCTTACAATCGTGAGTATAAATATAGCAAATATACTAAAAACATAAATAAGTTAAAAAAAGCCAAACGCTATGCCAAAGAGTCGGACACAACTGAATGGATAACTATCATCATCATCGTTGTATCTTGTTTTACAAGCAACTTTTCACTTCCCAGTATAGCCTGCAGCTGTGGTTCTTCCTGATGGTCTCCTATTCCAGTTACTAAAGCCAGTCTGATCTTGCCTAAGATTTTTGTAATCAATAAAGGTCATCCACTTCTTAAAATCAGGTTTTTCATGTCCCTCTTTTTAAATAAACTACATGCTGGAATGCATTTGGCAATCCAATACACCAGTGGCCCCCAAACTTTTGGGCACCAGGGACCGGTTCCGCGGAGAAAGGTTTTTCCGCAGATCAGAGGGGCGGGGTGGTTTTGTGTGCTGCCTGCATTCCATGGATGGGGTTTCGCTTGTTTGCACGGACCGGTTGCTGGCATGCTGCAGACCGGTGCCGGTCCGCAGACTGGGGGGTTAGGGACCTCTGCAATAGACTATGCAAAATAAAACATAAGATTATTCTTGGGCACAAATTTCAAATAACATGTAATGGATGTGTACACCAAAGTTAAAGAGTTCTGCTAGTTGTGCTATTTCTGTTTCTCAGGGACTGCAGTGTAGCTGCGAAAGCTATTTTGAGTCTTCTGGCACTTTCGCACCGGTGAAGTAAAAATCAATTTTCCACGCTGAGAGAAGAACTAAGACAATATAACTTGACTGCTAACATATTTCACCCTGGGTTCCAAAGCACCTTGCTATTTTTAGCGGCGCTCTTTCTCCTCAGCATACCAAGAAACACAGCATTCAGCAGGAAAAGAAAGAAACAGCATCTGCTGAGACAGATGGTTATATTTTGCAGCCAGGCTATTAAAGAGTGGTTAAAAACTGATGCTCAGAGATTACAAAGAGTGAACAGTAGTTCTGGATCGTGAGTTTCTTCAAGTAATGAAACTGTTTCCAGTATCCAAACCATATATTATGCATATATCAGTTAGAAAGAGGCACGGCCTCCGTTAAAGCAATTAAAATCTCAATTGTGGCAGGAGTCTAAAAAACAAAAGAACGCTGGACAAATAAAACAGACCACAAAAAGACAAAACAGTTGTCTAAAATATTCCTGCCCTGGACATTACTTTCCTGATACTTTCTCAGAGTATCCGAGGGCTGAGGATGCCGATCAGTATATTTTTTCAAAGGAGGGAAAGAACAGAATGCAATCCTTGATAAGAAAGTCACAACTGCAGACAGATACACCTGCAACCCCTTTACAAAGGAAGCCAGGAAGCAGCTGAAAAAGAGACCGGTTCACTGTGAGATACGTAACCCTCTCAGACAGTGTTACGGCCCCGAATCCAACAGCTCACGATAAAACCAATTTATTCTACAAGGGCTGTTTGTTGCAGACACACATATATAATTGTGCTTGGAATACAGGTGTTTTTTTTAAAAATCACTGATTGGACTGATTATAATGGATTTTTCAATCTTGTGATGTAACTCCGGTTTATCCTTCTTACAACAAATGTTCAATACCAACAGTTGTTTAAAAAATTACATTTGAACAGTTCAAATGTAATTTTTTAAACAAAAATTTTAATAGACCCACATATTTCAATCAGCATCTTTTCCAATTGGTTCTGCATATTTCACACTCAGAATTGTCCTTCCCACTGCCCTGAAAATCTAATGCTTAACCCAATTCAAACCAGACTTCCTTTACTCAGTTTCCATCTATCTTTAACTATGAATTCTATGAATTCATAATTGATAGATGAAAACTGAGAATACTGAGCACTCATCTGAGGGAAATGGGTGGTTAAGAAATATGAAAAACAAATAAACAAAATAATAAAATAAATAAAATTCCCAAAAGTTCCTGAATTGTGCTTACGGCGCAAGATACAAGGATGAACTTTTCACCCAAATGTTGCTGTTATTTCAGCATTTGTTTCTTGAAAACAACCTCATTCCAACCTTTTGGATAAAACACTTCCCCACAGCAGGTACAGATTAGTAATATCTGCATGATTCATGTAACAGGCAATACAGAATATTGAACTAAGTGTAAATATTTTAAGTCCGGTAACCTACTATATTTTTGTGTTTCATCAAGAGCAGCATCCAGGGCTGCATGAAAAAATGTATCAGAAGCCATACAGGAATTTTAATATCTATCTATCTATCTATCTATCTATCTATCTATCTATCTATCTATCTATCTATCTATCTATCTATCTATCTATCTATCTATCTATCTATCTATCCATTCTTGTTAGCTACAAGTACTTCATGACTGATGGGGAAAGGGAGAAGTATCTATAGAAATAAATTAGAATACAAACTATAGACCCGAGTCTAGATCAAACCTGATTTGTTCAAATTAAACAAACAAAAAAAGCACCTGAAAACGCAAGACACTGTCACACACACAAAAGAGGTAATCACTCTAAACATTTCCGAAGATAAATTCTGCAACAATACCAAACAAAAGCAAACAATGTAGACAATCAAATAATTTATGTCACTCATTGTAAATTAATGACAGCAACTGAATTAGTTACCTTGATATTTAGTGTCAGGGTTACTATTGAAATGTATGACAGATTTCAAAGGCATGATTTTACTTTAGCTTTAATTTTATAATTTTCATAAAGGTATTAAAACATCTTATCACCACTAAAATGCTCTATAAATTGATTTCTTTTAAAACACACAAGCTGAATTATTTCAGATTTCTGCCAAGAAAGCAAAATTAATAGAATTCATTTTTATTGAAATTTATACAGTGCTTTCCAGATCTCAAGTCCAGATAATTGTTGCAATGATTTAACAGACTCGGCAAAGAGCGAGGGATCCTTCTTCGGTTTTAGTGTGGAATTGTAAAAGAACCAATTACGGTATGTTTTCCAACAGTCATCCTGCTGGTTAACGATAATGAAAAACAAATGTCCATGTTGGTGAATGCAGGTACACGACCTGATCATATCTAAAGAGATAAATCAAGGCAACAAAATTTCTTTCTGGATAAGAGTTTTATACTTTAACCCATATCTTTGAACAAAAGCATCTAAAGTATATATTCTAATTTATCTGTCCAGGAAAAACATAGGAAGAGTTAATAATGTCTTCAGAAGAATATTTATAAAAGAGGGAAATGCAAACTGATGCCAGATGTTCTGGATTGCAACTGACATCATCCAAGGCAATAAGGCAAGAACAGAAAATGCAGCTCAAACATCTGGAGGGATATTACTTGCCCAATCTCTTTAAAGCTTAGTTTCTGAGGCAAGGCAAAACATATTGCTTCAGAAATATTATACCAGAAAGCATGAGTTTCATTAACTCAGATTTTTCCCCCAATTTATTATGTACCGCTCAGTATAGATTGTTCTAGTATTTCGGGCATACAAAAACTAAATCATGCTGGAATACAAACCTTCTTAGCTATAAAAGTCAATCCGTAACAGCATTAATGATTCAAATAAAAGCAGAAAACGTACAAGAGAGGCAATAAGCAAAATTTTTAGCTTTGTATGATTTATATAGAAGACAAAGTCCAGCCACCAACCTCCCAACAAACAATAAAAAAAAATATCCCTCCAAAAATCACACCATCAAGAACATAAGGTATATCTCATTCATTCAAGATCAGGTAAATTTTGTTTATAAAATTGATGAAGAGAACAAAATGCTAAATTACAGTGTTAGTTCTTTGATTAAAAAAAATATTTATTTCACTCTGGCCTTTTGTTGGAAATTATTTACAAATAAGGCAGCAGTGAAATCTACTTACCTTCCCTACTGGTTTGGAAGCATGTGCTTTGTGCACGCGTGCTCGCTCCGCTTACACGCGCCCCCCGTCAAGCGTGCTTTTTCACCCTCTGCGCATGTGCAGAAGGCTTTGTGCATGCGCAGAGTGTAAAAAACAAGGAAATGGTGACGTCCGGGAGAGTGGGAGGAGCCTCGCGCTACTGCCGCCACCGGTTCGCCACTACTGGTACGCCCGAACTGTGGCGTACTGGTAGCATTTCACCATTGAAATAAGGGTGATCAAAGGATATTCTGATTTTTGTTTGTTTGATTGATTTTCTAAGCAAATAATTATCCTTTTGAATTCTGCCTCTTAGGATTTACTGAACTCGGCCAATTTAAAATATGCATTCCTACCAGTAGGAAGAATTTTGGTCACTTCAAACACAAAAATGTTTTTTTCCTCCTCTGTAAAATACTTCACATTATTTCTTTCTGCCTCGCCTAGTCATCTGAAAGTTCCAAAGGTACAAGAAGTAAGGGGAGAAAGCACCACAAACCTGTCTGTTGAGCAGGCTGTGGCAGTGGCTGGTTTTGCTGTGTGTTGTAATGAACTGAAGTAACTGGCCGATATTGTTGACTGGAGTGTGGATACTGGCCTGGAGCACAGTAACAGGCTGGCATCTGAAAAAAAAAAAAGAAAGAAAAGTAGGGTTTATGTACGTTTCTAAATCAGACATCTCCTATAGTGCTGAATGTAGGCAGGTCAAAAGAACCACAAACACCTTGCAAAAGAATAAACCCAAGCTTAGCAAAAGATAATTAGCAAGGATGCTCTTTAAATGCTAAAAAAAGGTACCTCCCCAAAATGTTTAGTTTAGTTTACTATATTGTCATTGCACCTCGTACAACTAAATTAAATGCCATCTTCAGTGTACATTATAACTATAAAAATAAAACACAAATACACATCCTTCACATTCTATACAATTGAATTGAAAACCAATTGAAAATACATTTTCAAATTGAAAATACATTTTCAAATTGAAAATACCATTGAATTGGGAAAAAAATTAAACTGGCTTCATATGCATTATATTAGAAAAGATAAAAGCATCACAATTTGTCAGGGAGATATTAAAAATATTATTAGCCACACAAAAAGTTCTTAAATAAATCTCATAATTTCTAATAACAAGGTACTTCTTTCTCAAAAAAATACTGCAAGTACATAAAACCAACAGTGGATCTGCCATGAAATCATTATTTAATTATTGTCACAAGCATGTAGTTCTTTTAAGAGTAGAACCGTGAGTACAGTTCGAAGTGTGTCACGTTCTAATTTGTTAGTTTTAAATTTCTATAACTAAACGAAGAAGCAATATGTATTGACAGCAAAGTCATAGAGCTTGTCTACAGTAATTTATTCTGTGACCGTTTCTATAGATTTCTATACAGTAGGGCAGACCAGTGCAACGTACAGGAATCATATGATGTTGGTACTAAAATACATACTCTGCTACTAGGCACAGGTTAAGATACCTGTCCTGACCTGAGAACTCTAAAGGCTTAGACCTGATTTTCTGCCAGGCTGCCTCTCACCTGGCCAGCTACTCAGATCAGTAGGATATGGTCTTCTGAAGTCTGCCCACTTTGCCAGACACTCAAGTGCTGGATACTTCGGAGAGTCTCTTCCCCTTCGTATCTTTCAGGCTACAGATATGCTCCCTAAGAATTACTTACTTAATACTAAGTAACATGTGGGGGGGAAACATAACTGGTTTTAATTTGGTTTTGATTTCAATTGTATCCAAGTATCCTTTATTTCATGTATTTTTTAAATCATTGTGAACTGCCCTGAGTGTTGCAATAAACAAAAAACCAAACAAAAAACCCAAACCCTACATGTGCTAGGAGCAGACAAAATTGCAAGAACACCAGTTCTACACGGAGTTCTACAAGCATGTAGTAGAACATGCTGACAATATTTGAAAAATCTTGCTACCTGTGGCATTGGTTGCTGCATATATCCCTGTTGCTGAAGAACTTGCTGGTTAACAGGGTGGCTGGATCCACTGTAGTTAGGAGTAGGTTGGCCAGGTGGTAGTGGCGGTGGTGGTGGTGGCGGCGGCGGTGCTGGTGGGGCCGTTGCTATGATAAAACCAGATTGCTGTGGTGGTGGGAGGACCACTGTGGACTGGAACATGTTGGCATGAGGATCAGCAGCTTCTCCAGATGGCTGTCGGGAGAGACTCATATGGCTAAGTTGGGATCCTAGGTTGTCTTGCTGAAATAAGTAAAACAGTAACCAAAGGCATCCTTAAGATAATGAATGTACAAGTTGTTTAACACCAAGGCAAAGCAAGGAATCGCAGAGTTTAATTATGGAGCACTATTAAGCTATACTGCCAAAAAACTATCTTGGAAGTAAACACACAACCCTGCTATTGAACACAGGAGAGAATTACAGAGCTAAGAATCTAAAAATAGCCATACTGCATCTGAACAAAGACTTAAGATGGCAGTACAGAATTATGTTTGCCCCAAAGATCAAACAGTGTCTTATTGGACAACCATAAGCATGATACAGAGTTTAGAACTCTTTCCTGTTCTATTTCCCAGTGACTGGTATGGAAAAGCATAGCCCTGTAAGGCTAACAGAACACCTGCCTTGAATAGTAGTTTTATCGCTAGGAATTTGTCTAAAGCGCCATTAAAATCGATTTAAATTAAAAGCTGTATTTGCCTACCTAGGTTCTGTTAAAATATCAAGCAAACAGCAAAAATGGTAACCAAGGATACTGATATATGGAGAACCTACCTTGAGACATGGATTAGATGTCTATAAATCTGAGGAATGCAGCTAGGCTGCAAAACTCAAAAAACAAAACAAAACACAACACAATTTCTGGCACTCATCAAACATTAAAGCCCTGACAGAAAGCTTTCACTGTCATGGAAAATGAGATACCTTAGAAGAGAAAGATATAGAAGGGAAAAGAAAGAAGGGTATTTATATGAAACAAATCCAAAGGTGTACTGAATACTGACAGGCTGCAAAGGGTAATATCAGCAAGCACATTTTTTATATCAGGGAACCAATTGTTTTTTTTTCTTTTAAATATCTTTCAGGTAAACTAGTAGGCAGAACCAGCCTTATTCTTTCCTCTCAACTCTCTCTCTCGGTGCTCCTGCCAATAATGGGATTACCTTTTGCGGCTACAGCCAGTCAATATTTACATTTCACATGCAGACTTCATATATTCTTCTAGCCTAGCAGAGAATCTGTCATGCAGAGAAAAGATGAGTAGAAGGTAATATACCACAGTATATTGCTGGGTAGATGAGACTGGCAGGAGCGGGGGTGGATAAGTGACTGTGGAGAACTGAACAGGCTGTGAAGAAGGCTGAAGAGGTCGGATAGGCTGAAGGAGCAATAGTTGAACATACAGAGTTAGCAACTGAGTAAGAGGAAATGAAAGTAGGAATATTTCTTTTGTGCAAAATATATGGTTTTTTTAAAAAAACAACAACAACAACAACACAAGAGGTCTTCAATATAAATTGTACCAATAAGTTTTAACATAAGGCTCAGTATACAGTGAATCAATCAATCAAACACTGGTTCAGCTATCAGTGGGAGAAGATGACAACAATGTAAGATGGCGAGGTTACAATAACCTAAACATATGCAAATCAAACACTCAATGCCTTTAATAAAATGTATCTTCCTTCACCAACCCTTAACCCATACACAATAAAAAAACAAGCAGCTATTTGATTAATCAGTTATTGACCAAACATTTGTATTTGAACTTAGCACCTGTGAGAGGATGTGATTGGTTGCTGGCTGTTGCTGAGGTGGTATGGGAGGTGGCGGCGGCTGAGGAGGTCCAGGCACTTGGTTTCTAATTGGTTGTTGAGGCATTGGAGGATTATACACAACTGGAGTGCCATCTGGATTAATGAATGGCTGACCTACAGGACAATTGTAAAAAAAAAAGAAAAGAAGTAATATAGCAAAAGGCAGCTTGCTAGCAGAATATAAATTAGCTAGTATTTTACTCTATTACAGGTTATACGTTATGAGGATATCCAACAAGTCTAAGTCCTATCTGGCTTGCTTATTTGTTTGTTTGTTTGATGATTTATTTATCTGCAGCACAATTATATTATAAGCTATCTTATTCACACATTGCTTCTTTTAGCGGATGAATCTGCAGCACAATGTAAACAACAAGAAGAAGAAATTACAAGAAGAAAAGAGAAGAGTGCAAGAAGAAAATAGAAGAGAGAAAAGAAAAAAGAAAGCCATATAAATTGTAAGCCAAATATAATACTTTCTAATTCTACTAATGTGCAATTTTAAACATTGATTTCAAAAGAAATTAAAACAAAAAAATTCACTGAAAACACAGTTTATAGATTCCCCCCCCCCTCCAAAAAAAAAACATCATTGCATATCTACTCTGTGGAGGATTAAAATGCATACATCTTCCAAAAGAAAAAGAGAAAGAATATTGGGAAGCAGAGGGAAGGGCAAACGGTTCATGGAAACACCACACATTTCTAAAACATTATTGACAAATTAGTTATTTGAGACAGAGACACACAGGGAGAGAGAAAGACAGACAAACTGACACCCACAACTGGATACCAACCTGTTTGAGGGTTGATCAGAATACTTCCAGGTGGTATGCCTGCCGCTTCCAAGGGAAGCAAAAAGAAGCTACCGCTAGAAGACGCCACTTGCCCACTTATGCCACCATCAAAGGAAAGAGAACTACTAGTGCTGATAGTTGGATAGACGGCAGATGTGCCATGAGAAGGCTGGCTGAGAGCTGTGACTGGAAGAGGTTGCTGGGTGTGAGAAAGAGAACCCGTGGATGACCCTACACTACTAGAAGATTCTGAACCTAGGAAAGGAGTAATGAGAAATGGATTTTACCTAGAGACAGAGTAATAGCATTCACATTTAAATAGGCAGGTTGCTATCTAAAGTTATCCATGTAACTCCCAGCCTGAACTACAACTTACTTCCCCAAACCCCATTGCAGCTTCTCCAGGTTAGATTCCCACTTACTCCAAATGCCACACAATGAGGGAGGAACTAATGACCACTGCCTGAACTTTGCCTTCGAGCCATGCAAATGGGAATAAAGCAGGATGGCAACAGTCTTCATTATTATCAATAATTACAACAATTATCTATTCAATGAAGTATCAGGTTGAGATGTTGGCGGCAACTAAAGTGTAAAGTGGTATTCAAAGGACCCATCTATAAAGCCCCATACATACAAAGCTGATGAAAATTTGGGTTTACAGAATTTTAACTTGCTAGTGTTGTAAAAAAAAAAATCTTAAATGATTCCAGCACTGGAGGTAAATTTTACTGGTTTAAATGCATTAAGAATATGCACAAGTTTATTCCAAAATTGACTTAAACTTTAAATGTAATAGTTCGCAGGAAACTAAATTTATGTTTCTTTGATGAAAGAGCAAGTTTTTTTTTATTTACTGAGAAATAGATTTGGATTGCATTTTACTTTCTGTCTTCACATAACAAATAAAACACCTTATTTCTATTTTTTCATTGATATTCAAATCAATAAAAAGCCAGTCTGACTTGAAATGTAAGGCAGGATTGATTAAGTTGTTGGGAGTATCTGTGCAGTTTTAGTTTCAGTAGTATTCTAATCCAGCCAATACTATGAAAATATTTTGGAGTTCTTTATTTCTAAAGTTCATGAGGAGAAGTGATTCTAACTGCGCTGGTTTTTAGCATTGTCAAAAGTGTAAAATTACTACGGTATTTAAAATTTATCTGTTAAATCTGAAAAGAATTACAGCCCAGTTTTTCATGAAACTGTGTCTGTGAACCAGACTATAACTGGCAAGGTTTGTTCGGAAGTATCGCCTTATATCTTAAAGATTAAATATTAATAAATGGCTTCAAACCAAAATGAAATAGGTAAGTTTGCTGTACTGATTGTACTCACATTATAGCACAATTTTCTTTATATTCTTTTTAAAAACCTTCCACTATCAAAGCTCTTCTTCATTAATATCAAATGTATATGTTCACAAGATATCCTTATCGTATCACTTGGGCACACACAAAAAGAGATCTCTATTTTAAGAATAAGGATTTAGAAGAATCCTGCCACAAATTCCTTCAGGAGCAAATTTAGAGTACAGCATTTGCTCCCAGAAATTTCTTAAGCACTCTGAATGCTAGGCATAAGTGAAGTCCAGCTAGTATTCTTCCTGTCTTCTCCAAAAGCAATGGAGGGGATATTCGTAATTCAGAAGAGAAGAAGAGATTTTCTGCCAAGAGCTCAAAATTGCTGTGAAGCTGTTGAGCTTCTTTAAAACCCCTGTTGTGTCTCACCAGTGTTTCCCCCACCCCCACCCCCTTATTTTCAATCATTATGAAAAAATGCCAAATTGGACCTATTGGGTTGTAAAATGAAGCAGATATCTAAAAATAAATTTACATGTTTCCTTGTGTTTTTTTTTGTTCTATATCCTTAATATACTTCTTTCTTTAAGCCACCATAAATATTCTCCCTATTTAAGCTTTGTTGTGCAACTTGGTTGGTGATTGAAATACCTTGAAACAGACTTTGAAAGTCGACTGTAGCAGTACATGTCAAAAAGAAAGGACACAGACTTAACACTTACGACACCTTATTATGTCCAAATTCAGGGTCAATTAGACCATTCTTAATTAATTTATTGTCAGTAATTAAGGCCAAGTATGAGCCTGAAAAAGCTAGGCAGTCTTACAAGTGCCCAACTGACAAGCCAAATAAAAAAGTATTTGGCAATCTGTCTGCATTATCAAGTGAGGTCCCAAGTGGAATTTTATTGCCATGTTTGGGTTCTCCCAAGTTCAGGAGACCAAAAAAAGTAAGGAATGCTTAAAAATCCTATTAAAGAACAATGTTTGATGAAATCACGAATTGAAATGAAATTTTTTTGGGGGGTAAAGATCAATAACATGACCTCAAATCTTGATGTTTTTAAAAAGATTTCAGGTCATTTATTCCAGGGTTCTCCAAATTTGGCAACATTAAGACTTTTAGATTTCTACTCCCAGAAATTCCCAGTCAGCATGGGGAATTATGGAGTTGAAGTTCACAAGTCTTAAAATTACCAAGTTTGGACACCCCTAATTTATATCATTATAAGAAAACGACTGATAACTTTAATCCATCAAAAAGAGGCTAAAGGTCATTTTACGAAGCAGAAAAGCTCAGGTTCCAGGTCTCACCTGGATCACCATCACAAAGACACTTTTGGTATGCATAAACACATTAATTTGCTTGTATTAATATGATTGAAAATCTCATAATGCACAACATTGCCAGCAAAATTAACCCTTAAAAATCATGCCTAATAACAAAACATTTTTTTCTTAGCAAAGCAAACTTGATAAAGCTCCAAAAGAGATTTGGAGTTGTGTCGAAGCTGAGGCAGCCTAAAAATAGATGTAAGAAATAAGGATTTACTTTTATTGAGTTAGACCATAGATTCATCTATTCCGTTTCTGCCTACGTAGGCTTCAGACATATTGTCAATAGGCAGAGGATGGTATTGAATTTCGAAGTAATCTCTGATCAACCACAAAACATATGGGACTACATCAGGAAGGGCATAATTGCTTTACTTTAAATTAACTCACAAGTATGGAGCTATAAATTTCCATAAATCAAATCTAACATATACTGTAGAACTTATTGTTGTATGCCTCTCCTGAAAGCGACCCTCCATTGCTAGGAATCTTTAGAGAATTTTAAGAATCTGATTTCAGTGGCTATCTCAAAATCATTTTAGGAGAAGCTCTCAATATTAATTAATAAAGCATCTTCCTAAAACATACCAGAAACCCTCTTGCAATGTTATAGGCTCAGTTACTCTAACAAAAATGTGATTCCTTGAAACAGCAAGCAGGAGAGAAACACTGCATTTCCTACACCACTACCATTCTGTCTACTGCTTGCACTGTTTCAATTTCTGATCCTGGTCTACTAGCCTATGAAGCTAGCTGGGTTAACAGTGGTCCAAATGCAGAAGATCAACAGCCTCCAACAAGGCATGCAGCCCATTAAAAGATGTTTTATTTATAAACAATTCAAAACATTGGTAGGATCAGGAATAGCCACACCCCTTTCTGGTCTATTCAAAATGCTACCAAAGGTGTGTCCAACACTTAGTGAATTATAACCCTGGGCCAAAGAAGCACTTTCTAAAAACAGTAACAATGGTGGGTGGGCGAGGTTGCTTTTTGCAGGCTACCTAGCTATCCCTAAACTTGGGTTTTCCAGTGGTACCTGTTTTGGATAGCCTGCCAGTGCTTTTGCTGCTTCCTGTGCTATCGCCTCTTGTCAGAACAGAGATGCCACTGAAGCTGCTGGCTTTGGTCACAGGCGGCTTCAAACTGCGAAGGGAGCTGTCCGAATCCGTGCTGCTCCATGGACGGGGTTCCGAGTACTTTAGCTCGTTGTCTGTACTGCTCTGGAGACTGTTTGCCGACCTCCCTGAAGCATCCTTGTTGATTCTGCAATCCACAAGCTTAGTTTTTAAAGGTGGAAGACTCTTTGCCAAAGCATCAAGGAAAGAAAGAAAAAGGAAATACATGCAGAATGTTTTGGGATGTAAAAACCAATTCATTCAATACCTAAATATCTGTCGCCTTTGCTGGGTACTGTTGGCTTCATCCTCTTGAATTCTGTTGGCGTGTTCAATAGAATTGCAACTTAGTAATTTTTTCTCGTTTGCATTTAGAAAAAGAACAAGTTTTTTTTTTTAAAAAGATACTTGATTATGCTTACCTTTTGTCAATAATATAATTCTCTTGGGAACACAGCGACTGGGGAAGAAACAGTGCAGAATAAAAATCATCACCATGAAATGATTCTATCATCAATCTATACTGAAATAAATGTCTAAACACCTATGTGGAAACAACAACTGGTAATCAGTTGCAAGCAATTATTAAAGAATGCTCACCGAATCCTTCAGCCAGGCAAATGTGATCATTCAGATAAAGTTTTAAATACAACAAACGGGGAGCAGAGAAACAAAATGTAACTGCTAGTCAGCATAATGTGCATACGGGTATCACAGTCCTCTTGTTACAGAAGGGGAACAGAGGAAACCACAGCAGGATTTATTACTCTTTGTTTCACTATCTTTTATTTGCAACCAAGGAGAAAAAGAAGCTGGGCAAAGAAGACTATGCCTTTTGGGGTGTACTCTCCAGCCCAGGTTTCAAAAAGTTAATTTAAAACCTGTCAACCTACCATCTGTGAGCCTTGGCTACTGTTCTTAGAAGATGCCAAATTACCACAATATGAATGATTAAAACAAGTATATGACTATCACCTGAATAAACAGATGCGCAGATTTTTCAACACCCCATGACTAGACATAATTGTTATGAGCAATCTCTCCGTAAGAACGGGAAACGGTTTAATTAAACAGAACCTTATAGGAGGAGGTAAGAGGTAGTGCTACTATATCTATATATCTATATCATCATCATCATCACCATCACACCACCACCACCACCCAGCCTAGGGACTGAGAACCAATCTGTTGCTCTACCCACCACTTTATAAACGTTCTCTTAATGTGACCATGAATGGGAATGGAGAGACATTTTTTCCTCAAATATTTTGAGTGCTTTAATTATGCACTTTAACTTTATTGTTCTTACACATAGTCAAAGATACTGTGGACATTCCTTAATACCTACATCTTGTGCAAATATTCGTTCTCTAGCTCTCTGGTACTCTTCTTCTCGCTCTTCTATAGATTTGCTTCTTCTGTCATCTTTTAATCGTATTCGCATCTAAATTAAATAAGTTGTTAATTGCCAATCTCCATTGTGCAATTTAAGCATGCAGTCAAGATACTGTAATGTTCCATATTTACCTGATTATCATCTTTGTCTAGACTAGAATTCTCTCGTTTAAGGATGTACCGTTTTTGAAAATCTTCACCTTTTTCATCTTTTATATGTTCGCAAAACTTCTGGTCAGGTCTTTTGGGAAAAAAAGATTAAAATAAAATAAATCATTATAAATATGAAGGAAGTTTTTTGTGGTCCTTAGGTTTGAGGTAAGATACATGTAGACAACAAGCCATTTTGTGGTATAAAGGTTATCAGAATATCTTGTAGGTTTTAATTTTCTTTTCCACATTGGAAATCTCTGCGGAGAATCTGATGTAGAGCTGCTACATCTCTTCATTCCTAAAGGTATAGTCTTCGATTTATGACCATAATTGAACCTGGCAAGGTGTGATAATCATAGAAAAGGTCATCACATGACCAACCCGATTTCTCTTTTGCGATGGTCATTACATGAAACGCTGAAGTTATTAAGTGAACACTGTGGTCAATAAGCGAATGTGGCGGTTGTTAAGAAAACCCAATGTTTGCTATGGGCCAGTTTTTATCCAAAATTGTAAGTAAGCACCAGTTTCTGGCAAAACCATAATAAATCAGTCACATAATTACGGGGTGCTTCAAACAGCTGTAAATGCAGATCTGACACTGAGCGTCCAAACTATGGTTATGTGGCAGAGGGATGGACCTTAGAAACAGGTCATAGGTAGCTTTTGGATCGGTGATAACATCAAATGGTTGCTAAGCAACTGATCATAAGTCAAAAGTGTGTGTGTTGTGTGTGTGTAACATTTTTTGCTGATAAATTAAAATAAAGGGAGACTATTATAGATCTATTTCAAGTTATTTTGCTCTCATCAGATAGCCATACCCTTAGTGGGATTTGAACCAGGGCAGTCTGCTTGTAAGGCAGCAATTTTAACCTCTAGGCCACAAGGTTCTCTTCCCTATCAGCTCTTATATATAAAGAGTATGCATGTATGTATGTATGTATGTATGTATGTAATTTAAGATGTAGGTTATAGCTATTGCAAGAGAGAGAAAAAAATCTTTATCTTGAGGATAATGACAAAATAAAACCTATCATGACAAAAATGGTATTTTGTATCCCATGCCACCTTAAGTGGCATGTTCCGTTCCTCAACAATGGTCAGTAACTGAGGACTACCTGTATACATTCTGTATCTATTTAATCATGCAATTTATAACTTGTCTTGTGTGTGTCGCACTTCACCAGCAACTTAAAGCCCAAAAGTGCTCTGAGTGTTTTGTTATAAACTTCCCAAATTTAGACAAATTTCTAAGACTAATTTCTAAATCTTGTTTCTGGGATTTCATTAAAACAACACTGCTTATTTGAAGATATTGGAATTGCTAAGGTCGGTTTGATCTTTTGAGGAGCCTCCCAAAGGATGCCATTTTTGTCTTCCTGATAATTAAATCTTGTGATCTAAACAACTTATTTGTATTTTCATCTTCATGAGAATGTTTCATAATGAAGCGAAAGGTGATAAATCTGGGCTAATTCTGTTTTCAATGCCTTACTTTTGATATACTGCTTATTATCCCATTTAATCCCCTCCCCCCGATGGATTCTTTAATTTTTGGCTATTATTGAAAGACATGGAAGCAGAGAAATGAATGCTTTAGGGCAGTGTTTCCCAACCTTGGCAACTTGAAGATATCTGGACTTCAACTCCCAGAATTCCCCAGCCAGCGAATGCTGGCTGGGGAATTCTGGAAGTTGAAGTCCAGACATCTTCAAGTTGCCAAGGTTGGGAAACACTGTTTTAGGGGAAAGAAAGGTTTCAGAACAAAGCCGTACATGCCTAGAATTGTAAACCCTACTTTTAATAGAATCATGAGATACTTTTAGCTTTTAAATATCCAGCTTCCAGGATACCAAGAAACTTTTGTAAACCCTTTTTTAAGGTGTTAAAAATAATTTTGACTGTGGTTCATAAAAACATACAAAATTATACGTCCTCACACACTTGTTGCTTGAGAGCTTTGCAAAAAAGCAGGATCGAGGTTTTATTTTTTTAAATTCCCAAACTGCATTATAAAAGGATGAAATAATTCTCAAACGCTACCTAAGAATTATTGGATGCCAAAATGTAATTAGCAGGCACTTCGGAAAACCTTTAGACTGTCTTACCTCATTTTTTTCTTAAAGGTCCCTGAATTTACTGCCCTGCCATCACCACTCCACTTCACTGAGTCGTCCCAGTGTGCACTGGGTTGATGATGTCATTAACAGCACAGACCGGCACTGGAGCGGGGAATCTCCCTAAGAGGAAAAGGTAAGTTGGGTTTTAGATTGCTAAGGTTTTCTAGCTAAATTCTTATTTTAAATCCCCTGAGATATAAAATAAGAACACTGAAAACCTTTAAATAATTTACATTGTCTATTGGTTCAAGGAAATGCCTGCTAATTATACTTGGTCCTTCCAGATTCCAGCTGAGATTGTCTTTGGCGTGGAAGTATTCTAAATATAGCTTGCTCTCCAAAAACTTCATCAACAGCTGCCACAATGCTGTTTCTAAACCGCCTCATGCAGAGGGTTATAACAAATAGATGCAGTTATCCGTTGCATCTTGTTACATTAAATTTTAAATAGAACTTTTGGTCTCCTAGTTCATTTCTCCAACTAAGCAGCGGGGGAAGGATGGGCTAGATATTGAAATATAACACAATTAATGGAGTACTGAAATGGAATCACTCCAAGTAGTCAGTAATTACCAGATTCTGCTTTTCTGCAAAGTCCAATTTAGCTAATTAAAAAAAAAAAGACAGAGGCAAAACTTGTGCCTTTACTGCGACATCCAGTTCATCTGCCGAAGTTTTTCTTCAAAGAAATATGTGTCATTTTCTAGAAGGAAATTACTATAATTCAGAAATATTTTTTTATACAATGAAAACAGGATATATTTTTAGAGATATAATGAATAGGGTTTTTTTCCCCTTCTACAAATCCAGAAGAAAACTCTCTAATTGTTGTGATTCTTACAGAATTAAGGATAAATTTTCATGCAGAGATACTGTAATTGTCCTGCTTTGGTCATAAACTCAAGCTTCCATCACTGATGGAATTCAGTTCAACTCTTTGAATAATGAATTAAAAAAAAAGAAAAGAACAGCAACTTACATTCTGGTACTGCTGGTTTTATTCACGATTACTGACTTCCCACTCTGGTCCACGTTGTGCTCCAGTCCAAAATAAGCAGCTACTCTGTGCAATAACATTCTATGGTACGAGGTCATTGGGGGGAATTTTTTCCGTGGGATTCTGAAAAGAAGCAAGTACGTTTTAGGCTGACACGAGCCTCAGCTCATCTCCTGTAATTACTGGTTGTTCAATGACACTTACTCATTATTCCCGATGAAATCTAAGATTTCCTGTTCTAATTTCAGCAGCATCATTCTGTCCCTGGAAGGCAAAATATAACATTCGTTAGCGGGGAAAGAGTCAAGTAAGACATACTTTCAGAGTCTGTAAAAATATTAAACAAGTATATTCTCCATAATAAAATAATTGTACCAAGTGTCGAGGTATCAATATTAAGGATGCTTTTAATGGCTGGAGAGCACTTAGCACCTCCTTTGATTTCAGATAGCTTAGGTGGCTTGCAGGAATAATCTGTGTTGTTTTGTCTTGAGTAAGTTCAAATAAACTATCACATTTTTTCCCCTAAGGAATTAAATGACTGCTCATATCTGAATATTTTTGCCAATTTGGCTCAGTAGTACAAATACTCTAAATCCACCAGAATATTGTAGGGATAAAATAAGGCCCCAAATCTATCAACTGTAACTCTAATCTTGTGTAAAGGAATGCTTATTAAACAAAACTTATACAGATAGATTTTACTGACTCTAACAATGAGTACTGTTGCTATGTTACACGATTGCCATTTTATTTTTACATACTACATATTATAGAGGGGAGGGGGGAGAGAGAGAAATCCAGCAGGAAAAATTAATGCAACTTATTTTCTGTTCAGATTAATCAAAGGTTAATTAAACCCTGGCAGTAGAATAAGAAGTCTATGCAAAAGATCTGAAAAAGGTAAGTTTTGACCACAAGAACTTTTATTGTTTTATGGCACACAAAAAGGAAATAGGCAAATTTGGAGAGAGGTGGGTATTTTTTCTTTACGTAATGAGTAAAGGTGCAAAATAGGAGGAGGAAGGTGTATTGGATATGTTCCCCATCTTGAGTTATTTGTAAAAATAATAAAGGTGGGATACAAATCAATCAATCAAATCGGAGTAGCACTGATCGCAAAGCATAAATATCTGAATGGGTAAGGATAATTGTATGTGAGAAACAGAAAATTTGTTATAAGCAGATGGAGTGTAATTTTGCAAATGATAATAGAATAGAATAGAATAGAATAGAATAGAATAGAATAGAATAGAATAGAATAGAATAGAATAGAATAGAACAGAACACATTGGAATTGCTTTTTGTGCAATCCTAACTGTTGAAATCTATACCTGTCCTGTTTGGTTGCTGTGCAATTATTTTACAGGTAAATAATTTTAATTAGCCATTATTAAATCATTTAATTAGTGTCTATGTTTGTCTTGGCCCTAGGCCCGTGATGGCGAACCTGTGGCATGCGGAGCCATATCTGAGGGCACGCGAGGTGTTGCCCTGTCAGCTCCAGCACGCTGGCCATCTAATTTTCAGCTTTCTGGAGGGTGGAGGTCAGCCATTTTCTCTCTCCCCAGGCTTCAGGAAAGCCTCTGGAGACTGTGGATCACAAAAAACAGGCCCAACGGGCCTACCGGAAGTTCTTTTACAAACTTCCGGTAGGCCCGTTGGGCCGTTATTCGCCATCCCCAGGCTTAAGAAAAGCCTCCTGAAGCCTGGGGAAGGCGAAAAACAGCCCAACGGGCCGGAGGCTTCAGTGAGGCCTGCACTCAAGTGGGGGGGGGAGGGCATTGCATTATGGGTGTGGATGCGCGCACCCTTTTGGCACACAAGCAAAAAAAGGTTCGCCATCACTGCCCTAGGCTTTTTGGCATATGGGTTCTGAATGATATGCATACTATACATGCATACATAGATGCACACACGTCACAAGCACCTATTTATTACATGGGGCAGATATGCTAGGATTGCTTTCAGCAACTCTAAGTTGACAAGATGGAAAAGCTGGGCATTCCATAGGGCTTTGTCTAAAACTTGTTTTTATCTCTTCTCTTTCAGGAAGGTGGCCACCACGGAGTTAAATTCAAAGTAGTCTTCCTGTCAGGTAGTACTAGCAATAGCACTTAAGACTTATATACCACTTCATAGTGCTTTACAGCCCGAGCCTATTGCTCCCAACAATCTGGGTTTTACTGACCTCGGAAGGATGGAAAGCTGAGTCAACCTTGAGCCGGTCAGAATCAAACTCCTGGCAGTAGAATGCAAAGTTAGCCTGCAATATTGCATTCTAACCACTGCACCACCATGGCTCATATAGGTAGCTGTATCATATAAACTCTTCAAAATGCCTAGAATTCCCTTCTAAACTTCATGGTGACAAAAACATGGAATCAAATGACAAACTAGAGCTGTACTTTAAAAAAGGGGGGGGAGGAGGCAAATTGACTGTTTTCTGAATATACCAAGTTTTTTTAAAGCTATAAAATCAGTCAAAATACCTCCAAAAGGAAAGCAAGTATTCTTGTCTATCTCACTAGCCGGGAACAAGGACGTTCATGCCATCCAGATATACTAGAGAACATCTCCCACCATTGGTCTTCTTGGCGAAGATAAAGGACAGATTAGGAGTAAGAGTCCAAGATACTTGGGAAGTTGTGGGTAGTGTAGTGTCTCTTCCTGAACTCAAGATTACTTTGAGAAGAACAAGCTGCAGTAATTTGAGACTTACTCCCTGATAAATTTCATGCTCTTAAATGGACAGGATATCTGAGAATTGCTTAAGTTCAAATATGCACAGTGGTCTGACCCCAGATACTGTGGCTTATTTTGTGTGGTTGCTATCTTATCTGAATGCAGCATAGTGGTTTCTCCCTAGACAAGCAAGAAACTGAATCTGCAGCTTTAGTTTGTTCTGAATTCCACCTCTAGCTTCTTATTTTTGCAAGAAGTATACTGCTGTCTTTGGATGAGTCATCAGCCTACCATGTTACCATATCAACAAACCACAGGCAGGCAATGATTTGTAGCTGCACTGCTTCAAAGGGGGAAAAAATAACATGCCTCCAGGCAAGTTTGCAGCCAACCACAATTGCTGCCTTTGAATGCAGTCATGGCAACTGATTTTACCTAAGAGGTTAGAAAAAAACAAACTAATACTGTGTTTCCCCGAAAATAAGACCCTGTCTTATATTTTTTTGAACCCTGAAATAAGCGCTTGGCCTTAATGCCATGCACTCAAAAGCCCGATTGGGCTTATTATCAGGGGATGTCTTATTTTGGGGGAAACAGGGTATGACTTCAAATGTTTTCAATAAACTATCGAATAATAGAGCAAAATTTACAAAGGAAAATGAATGAGAAATTCTGTAATACATACATTCATTTCAACATGAACATTATGGCCACTTGTTTACCTGGGATTGTTTTTCAATGTATTAACTAAAAACTCGTGTAGATCTATACCAGTTGAATCTGTATATTCTTGACTAGAATCTAAAATAAAAATAAATCCACAGTTACAGAGAATGCATTTATTCTTTCAATAAAACCAAGCCATTAATATTTTAAGACTCCTGTTTACAGAATAGCAGCTAGGATGACAGTCTGAAAGTTTAATGGCACACTGGCAAGCATGGATAGTCGATTGCTTCTCTATTAGCAGAAAATGTGAGGGGGGGGGGGAGTAAGGGAAGAGAGAAAATTTCTTACTTTGCCTCCCTATCCCACAGATCTCTCAATAACCCTTCAGATAGTGAAGGACTGTAAAACAAGTGGGCAGGCCAGGAGAATGGGTCTATTTTTTTCATTATGCCAGGCCCATGTAGGGTTTATTCTGCAATATTCGTGTGCTTTGCATTTCAGAGTAGTGGAAAAGAGGTCTGTTGGTTTTCAATAATATTCCCAAGGTTGCAAAGATGGAGTATGAGCTGTATGTTGTCCTGAGTCACAGGCTGCTCACTCCACCCTGGAAGGAAGTTTGAAGTGAAACATATGCACGCTAATCTACTTACTGAAAGAAAAGAATCACTTAAGCCAATGTGTGAAATTCATTAATGTTGACATTTCTATCTCCCAAAAGATCACATTTCAAAGATGCCTCATGCCAGTGTTTGGAGTTCGTATGTCTTCCTTTCTAAATTGTAGCACACTCCAATTACTTCTGAGCATACAATTCCCAGAGAAAACTGGGTCTAAGATAGCCTAACTGCTCAGCTAAACCAACTCTTTATTTGCCAGGAGGATAAGGGGATTGTATACTTTCAGCACTAATTAGGCATCTCTGGGAGATTCTTCAGAGAATAAACTTACCAATATATAAAGAAGAGGCATTATGGTAAATACTAGCAACTTGCAGTTTTTTAAAACCTACAGTCCAAACCATGTAACTTAAGAAGAGGATAATGTATAGCAAACCTCTTGATAACATTTTCCTGGGTAATTTATCAGACTTCTCCTTTTCAGCTTCATCTTTCGAGGGTTTCTCTTCCTTTTCAAATAACTGTGTTAGCTGGATCTGATTTTTTTCCTGTTGAAAAGTAAAATTAACATTTTTTTCCCCTAAGAAAGGTATCCTGTAAAAAAACAGTGTCTGCTTAAATAAGTCTACAGGCATAACAATGAAAACCCTAACATTTTGGCTGCAAACCAAAAAGCCAATCTGAAATAACTGATTTTGAGCCTCTTAAAACGCAACTCCCTTAAGTTCATATGCCTGGGAAAAGGGCAAATGATTCAAGAAACAATATTGCTACTATTTCCTATAAAATTACCCCCGAGCTAAATTTCCAAAGAAAGCCAGCTTCCATGCAATATTAAACAACAGCTTAATGGGAGGCAGGTGAACCTTAAGAACCACAATTGATGTTTTGAATGTACAGGCTACCACACTTCTTTGCATTTAGCTGGAAGGAGATTTAGGTAAAATTAGTTTTATTTTATTTTATTTTATTTAAATGATACTTATCATGTGTGAACAAGAAATAAACCATGATTATAAGCCAACTGAGAGCCAGTTTGGTATAGTGGTTAAGGCTTCAGGCTAGAAACCAGGAGCCACAAAACCAGCTGGGTGACCTTGGGCCAGTCACTCTCTCTCTCTGCCCTTGGAAGGAGGCAATGACAAATTACTTCTGAAAAACCTTGCCAAGAAAACTGCAGGGACTAAACCAGGTATTGACCATCAAAACTGACTGAAAGGCACACACACACACAAAAGGCCCGTTTATTTGAACTAGGCATATCTAATAACCAGAACTTGTTTTTAATCTTCATTCATAAACAATAAACCAGCTTTCATGAAAAGTAAATCTAAATTCCACAGAAACCTTTATCTCTGGCAAAGAAGATGTCTAGGAACCAGATGGTGTCCTTGGGTTTGGTCCAAATTCAGAGTGTATTCCAATTCCAACACTAAACAAGGCTTAGTAGTAAGATGCAAATCACTTTGAAATATCTATGCTATGTTGTTTATGTTGCAGTATCTCACAAAACAAAATCAACTTTAATAATTTAACTCTAACACAAGAAGTACAGTTCCATTGAATTAGAATTGTATGCTCTGAAGAAATACCCTAGTTTTTCTTCAAATCTTGTAAAATCTAACTCAATGGGAATATGTGTCTTATAGGACTGAAGCCTCCACACGTAAGAAAAGTAATTTAAGTTTCCAAGGCAGTGGTTTTTTTTTCCTTTGCCAACAATTATTTTTATTTATTTTTTTGCTAGTTAACTTCTTCCAATTATATGAGATTTTGATATTGTTAGCAACTTTGTACAAGACAGAATTTTTGCAAAATCAGTCTCTTTTAATGCAAACATGTATAACATTTCAGTTAAGTTAAAAAAGTGGAGGAGTTGCATGAATGGCAAAGATCCACACTTTCTAGAACTGAAAATGATTCTGCCACTGAGAAAATAAATACAATAACTAAGGTAACCTCCCTTTTTATGACCCTGTAATCCCTTAATTCGGAGTAGAGTCAGTACATGCTATAAAAACAAGGACTCGCTTGCAGTTCTGTTCTTTAGCTTTTTTGTTTTTACGTAAAAATGAAATAGAAGTAGTTTAAGCAAAATGCTATATCAGACTGAAAATGTATTTCATTGTATAATTAAACATATTTTTATCTTGCAATAATTGATTACATCCTTTACTTATAATATTTTTAATGGTTTTATTTATCCCAGAGCTTTTCCGGGTAGATCTTTGCCATCATAGAGCCAACTTTGATTTTTGTTCCAGTTGATACCAGATTTACGAAAAAGTGATTATAACCTCAATTGTAACAAATGAAATCTGTTAATGTATATGTTAACAGAACAATAAAGTATCTTCAGTTTCCAGCGTCATTCGATTAAGATTCAGTGCTACCACCAGAGATAATGCATTCAAGTTGAAAACCCATCAGAGAAAGTTTTTTACACACAACCATGAAATTGAGTTACACCAAAACCAACACTGAAGAGCATTTTAAGACTGATCATAACAAAATTACAAATGTTATGATGCATAAGCTAGCCATATAGCATTTGGGAAAGCAATAATTAGTATGCTTTAGAAATTATTTAGCTCCCAGTCAGGTTTATTGAAGTAATTCAGTCCATAAGCCAGGGATTCTCAATGCAAGCATCACACATTTATTGTGGAACTATTTCTACAAAATATTAATATCAAAAATATCTACAAAAATATTAATCAGTTAATGAAGAATGGGGTACAATCACTCATTATTTATTATCTTATTGCTTTGATACCTAGCAAAGGCAGGTAAACCTTAAGAACCATAGTTGGATGTTTTGAATGTACAGGCCCCCACATTTTGCCCTCCTCCTTGCATTTAGATGGGAGATGTAGGTAAGATTAGTTTTCCTTTATTAAAATGATGGTTATAACAATAATAATAATTTATTGTCATTGTACGTATATACAGTACACCCATACAAAGAAATTCACATAACGCTTCAAGACCAGTTCCAACACACATAGCAATCCCTAAAACATGCCCCACCAACCACAAATTCCCCACCCTGAACCACCCAAACATCCACACAACAGACCAAGTAATACTATCCAACAGCTCACTGATGGTGACCCTTCAATTCATTATTGTGCAGTTATAGCTCTGGGATAAAAACTATTCAGAAAGCCTGTGAACACGTTATCACGTGTGAACAAGAAATAACAAGAGATAAACCATTATTATAAACCAACTAGGAGTCAGTTGGGTGACTGAAAACAATGCTATGCTTAAAGATGGTGAACAGTTTTGCTTCCTCACAACTTTCTACTTACTAGCCTTTTTTGTTCCTTTAAATTTACAGAGTCAAATACCCAGCAAGTCGGAAGACTTTATACATTAGTCTCTTCAACTATTATACTTCCTGAAATTTAGCAAACTATTAAGAGACTGCCATAAGTCCATCATACTAAGTGATTTTCCAAAATTTTGTAAAAAGAGAATGGACAAATGACTCAATTTTGACCAACCCCCCCCCCCACATTTCTTCCATGTGATGTCAAAGCATTTCATTTTGTCCAAATTGCCATATCCAAATTGCCATAGTTGCCTTTTCGATGATTTTCCTAAGATTTTGAAATTAGGAAAATCTTCCTAAGATTTTGTGCTGTAGTATCATTCTGGACTAAAATCCAGAATGAGAAGAAATTGCACAGCCAATATAAAGTTTCTTCTTGGTGTTGAAAAAACTGCAGAATAATGCAAAACTGATGAAAAATGGATTGAGACTGATATGTATAGCTTTGTTTTCTACTCAAGTACTGGCTGCTCCAATATAAATACAAGAGAAAAGATTTATCAGAGGACAATTTTCAATATATGACTTTCTAATTTTTTTAAAAAACACTTAAAATTACACAAAAATTAAGATTCGTTGGGAATTTCATGATCTAAAACCTAGTCTATTGTATCACAGTTGTCAAAAATATTTTTACAAGAAGGCATCATAGCTGCATACAAACAGCAAAAGGATTCCCTGTACTTGGTTTTTCTATAAGAGCAGAAACGGGAACTTAAAACGATTGTCCACATTTTTCATAGTTTGGATTGCTCTAGAAAAAGTAAATACTAAATTTTGCAATTTAGTGTTTATTAAATATTTATTAAAGAAAGTTTATTAAATAGTTTAAGGTAGAATATCTTATTTACAAGGAAATAGAGGAAAGCATATCCTCGCTATCAAATAAATGATTTTGGGACTTCTAATTGGCACAAGGATAGACACCAGAATGACATCAAGAGTCTAAAGAGGAAGGTTATCTTATTTAACATGTAGTCAATCCTAGTTATGCTAAAAAGACGAATGTCCACAGTGGAAAAATCTATATACTGTCTATCAGTCCAAAGTGGGGAGAACTATATTGCAGGAGCTACCCTGGTTACTAATCTGCTTCCAGATACAATTCAAGATGCTGGTTATCACCTGTAAACACCTACATGGCATGGAACGAGGCTATTTGAAAGACAGCTTCTCCCCTATTACATTTACCTGGCCCAGCAGGACAGGAAGGCAGAGTATATTACATGTCCCATTGATTAGGGATGTACATTTGGAGGGACCACATCATAATTAAGAGTAAATGTAATAAGATCTTTGCCACTAGAAGGAACTAGATCAATTTGCCTAAATGACCCTGGCAGCTTCTAATAGCTAAAACGATCCAATAAAAAAAAGTTAAAAACCAATATAGAAACCTATGAAAACATGAGTAACTGTTTAGATATCAAATCATTCTATAAGACTGATTATCAGTTGCATCAAACATGGAAACTTCCCATGATGAAGACTAACTTCCAGAATTCTTGGTCAGGTTGGCCATTGCTGACAATTCTGGGACTTGAAATCCACCTCAGTTGCAAGAGACCTGATTGTGGAAGGTTAATATAAATGAATAGCATAAAAAAGGTAGTTCTATATAAGTACTATATATTTATTTATTTATTTGGTATTCTTATATGCCGCCCAACTCCCGAAGGACTCAGGGCGGCGTACACTTGCTTTACTGAAGTTAAAAAAAAAACCTTAAGGATGACATTCAAAAAATATGAGTATACATTTTCTGCATAATTACCCTGAAGCATACTGATTAAAATAAATAAAGCACAACTGCATTCCAATATAGCTATATTTCATTTTATTGCTAAGGAAAATAAAAGCCCTATCTGTTGATCATTCAGGGCACTGGACTGGATGGTATGTCACTCAGAATCTTAAAATTATTTCTAGTAGGTATATGAAAAATGAATCCTGGAAACCAAAATTATTATTCTGCCAAATAAAATGTGGTTTCAAAAGTCCTATTATTCAGATGGATTCTGAGAACATCGTACTCTGTCAAAATTAATATATCTTAAATAATCAGATGAATCTCAACAAGCTTAACAAAGTTGACTCTAATCTTTTCTATTATACTTCATTTAAAATAACATCTAACATCTCTAACATCTTTTCTAACATCTCTAATTATTTATCTGACCCAGCACTTAAATACTAAAACTACTGTTCTTTTAAATGAATCCTACATATTCTTCATAAACATATTAAAATAAACAAATACACATTGTAAAAGCATACATCCAGTTTTCCATATTACTCTGCCAACTATCAGCATTATAATTTAATACTGAATAGAAAAAATAAATTAATTCTGATAGTGAAGCTATCAGAATAAAAAGAATATACACAAGACTTAACACTTTCAAGTTTTGGAAGCCTATGTTAAAATAATCAGTTTATAGCCAGTGGCTTAATACAACTTGGTACAAGAAAAAGATGAACATATGTAAATTTGTATTTAAAAAAACTACAACAAAGGTCTATGATACAAATATATTTGCTCAGATAACAGCCACAATCTTAACTGATTTATATGTAGGACTCTTCTTTAGATATCATGCAAACTATAGTTTGCTTTTTGTGAAATATTGTATATGTTCACAATGTTATTGCGTAGATACTAGTGCCAATGGAAGTTCCACTACATAAGTGAAATTCAATCTGATTGATACCATTGCTTCAGTTCTAAAGCTGCTGTACTGTACTGCATAATGCAATTGGTATTTTTTAAAGCTGTAGTGCTACATTTTGATACCAATCCCAGACATAAATATTCCAAAGTATATTATCTTTTAAACCATACAACCGAATGTAAAAGACGATCAGGAAGCCAAATGAGAAGACTTTTTTTTTTCATTATCTTGCGGTAGACACATGGGATAGCACATGAATGCAGATGTGTACTCAGCTAAATATTTTACAATTGTTAAGTCAAATATTTAAAGTTCAATCATCAGTTTGTTGACAATCGTACAGATTCACTAGCATGCTCCAAATAATACAGTACATCTTCTTGCATTCCCACCCCCCTTTCAAATCATTCCCAAACATTTTTACATAACAAAAATGAAAGTTAGAATTCTCAGAACTATTTCATTTTTACCTGGATGTCCTGCGAAATTTCAGCTGTGGGAGGTGGAGGAGATTCTTCACACACAGCCAGGCTCCGAACTAGCTTTAATTTTGTACTTGACTAAAGAAAAGTATTTATAATTAAAAACTACAGTTCACAGGTATTTTCTTTAGTTATCTTGCGGTCAGCTACAAAACAAAACTGCTTACTTAAGGATGTCAATGACTTTCAACACAGAGTAATTTATTATTTGGGGGCAAAAGCACCTCCCCAAAAAAGCAAAAAAATAAAAACTCTGATGCTCATTTAAGTTTTGAAGTCATCACAATATTAGCAAAAAGCAAACTACAGTTAATGAAAAAAAAGAGGGTTGAAGCAAAAAACAGCACTATGTTCTCTGTCTAGCAACATCAAGCCACCAAAAATATAAAGGCCAAGCAAAAGCAAACAGTTAGGCAAATCATAAATCCAAAAAGCAGAAAAATACACTTTGGTTGCCAACGAAAGAAAGAACAAAACCAATTTTCAATAAAAAGCCAGGCTTCCATCAAGCATGATGACTACCTTAGCATGCCAGCACAGCACACACATCTACTGTACCTTTGACCTTTTTCCTGTCTGTCCAAAAGATTGCACTGGCCGCTGAATGGTGAGCACAACAGAAGAGAATTTGCATTAAACGTCATATACTGGCTGTGTAAGGGATTTGGTGTGCACAGTAGAACGAAAGCAATTTCATGGTGACCGTTCGTTACAGGATGATCCATCCCATGAGGAAATGCAAGAACATCCAAGACCTCGCTACTGGGATTGGACTTTGTGTGTGTGTGTGTGTGTGTGTGTGTGTGTGTGTGTGTGTGTGTGTGTGTGTGTATGTGTGACGTTGCCAAATCCTTGGCAACAGTTTTGCTTGGACACTGAAAAGTTAGCAGACTTCAGAAACCGCTATGGTCTGTGAGACACACTCCAACCACAGAGAAAAGGCTCCTGCTTCTTTATCTATTCAGTTTTGACAGGTAAGGAGGCTGATAAAATAATATGAAATTGAAATTTTAAAACATTTGCTCGTCTGTGCCAACCACCACTGGTAATGTCCATTTTCTAAATGACAAGGCTGCTTACCTTTTACAACTTTCTGGAAAATAGACACTATTCTTATCTCCATTCAATATATTATTCAATGATACCTTCATCTTTAGGGAGTGTTGTTATGCTTACAGGTGTTGGACTAATCCATCTTTGGATAGGTTAAATGAACTGCTAAGGCTACACCATTAGGTGCAATTAGAGATTTAGAACTGTTCTACCACAATGTGAAAAATATCCTGAAGTGTCGCATCAAAACTACCATTTTGTGAACCATAAAACCCTCGACCTCCATTCAATTATAACTTTTCCTGCTCCTAAGGGAAGAGACTGAAGCACTGACTGTAATATTTGTAAGCACTTTATAATTGTTGCCCTTCTTACTCAGGGAGTGCTTGCAAGGAAAATCATATGGGAACTTCATATATACGCTCTTGAATTCCGCAGAAACAATGTGAAATTTTATTAAGCAGATGCTTAATAAAAATGTGGAAACCCACTCAGTTATTCAAGAAAGTGTTAGATCCAGAATGAGAAATTGCTTCAGCCACATTTCCATAGCACAAAAATTAGGCATGAGTTTCTCCATCTATGTATTCTGATGGATAATCTATAAATATCTGTTAATTCTCCTTCCACGCTTATTGATCCGCTCGCACATAAGAGTTAGTGACAATACTAAAGCAGGCTGGTTAATAAGAAATGCTAACCAAAACTCCAAGTAGCCAGCAAGCTTGCTGGGTAATCCTGGGTATTAACCTCTATTTTAGTTTACACAAAGATCACTGAAAGAAGAACTAAGAAGTACAGAACATTTTTTCCTGAGTGGGCATGCAATTTTACAGTATACAATAAAGAGACAAAAATACCAAATGCTTACCTAAGCATAACATACACGGTTATAGCTTTAAAAAAAATCTCACACACAAGCATGCAGGCAATGAGACCGAGGATATCTGAAGACATTAGAATAATTAAAACCACTACGAAATTGTTTGTGGTTCTTATCATGCTAGATAAAAAGAATGGCTTCATACTTGGGTGGACTATACTTATATTGTGCCACATCATTCACATCTGCATTATATAGGATGAACACTGATGGTTTAATACTGGAGTCAGCAACAAATGCCCATAAATATTGGATATGCTTCTTGGCATCTCCCAAAATCCCTGTCTCTAACAGTTAAATTTTATTCTGTTTTAAAAATTGAACTGAAAACAGATGCATCTAGTCACTCTACCATCCTTCTCTTCCTTTCATTTCAGATGGACCTATTCTCCCAAAAAAAAGGAAGTAGAAGCAAGGTAGCAGGAAGCCTGTTTTAATCCAATCAAACAAGCAGGCAGGCAGTTTATTATTTATTTATTTTATTTATTAGTGACATTTATATACCGCCTCACAGTGCAAGCACTCTCTAAGCGGTTTACACCAGTAAGCAATGTATATATTTACATTGCCCCCAACAATCTGGGTCCTCATTTTACCTACCTCAGAAGGATGGAAGGCAGAGTCAACCTTGAGCCGGTGAGATTTGAACCGCTGACCTGCGGATAACAGTCGGCTAAAGTGGCCTGCAGTACCCCACTCTAACCGCTGCGCCACCTCGGCTCTTGATTTTTGCTCAAGAGGTGGACAACAGGCCTTCAGGTGCCTTCAAATTGACAGCACACAAGGGCTCAACAGCGTTCTAAATATTCCTTCACCATACCCAGACTCATACCTGGAGAATTTCTTTGTACTATAGGTAGTCCTCAACTTACGATCACAATTGAGCCCAAAATGTACTGTATGTTGCTAAGTGAGAAATTTGTTAAGTGAGTTTTGCCCCATTTTATGACTTTTCTCATCACATTTGTTAAGCGAATCACTACAGGTCTTAAATTAGTAACAAGGTTGTTAAGTGAATCTGGTTTCCCCACTGACTATGCCTGTCAGAAGTTCACAAAAGGGGAATCACATGATCCCGGGATACTGCAACCGTCATAAATGTGAGACAGTTGTCAAGCATCCGAATGTAAATCACGTGACCATGGGGTATGCTGCAATGGTCGTAAGTGTGAAAAATGGCCATAAATCACTTTTTTCCAGTGCTGTTGTAACTTTGAACGGTCATTAAATGAACTGTTGTAAGTCAAGGACTACCTCTACTATGCTGTAGCTTAAGCCTGTCAGTCACTGTTTTACTTGTCTTGATCCAATAAATTTTTGCTTTTTGCCATAGGGCAAGTAAAAGGATGAGATAAGTTATAAAATAGTGACATTTCTAACAATGATCTTTCTTCTGATTTTACGCTCTTTCTCCCTTTTAATTTTCTGTTAATCTCTCACAACTATAGAAGAAAACAAAAAGCAATCCCATCTCTATTTCTCAGACTTTTATTTATTTATTTATTTCTCTTTGTATGCCGCCCAACTCCCAGGGGAAAGTTGATTTGATCTAATGCATTGTTTAGTAGGCTTAGTCTGAAAACAGAAGCTGACTTTTTCAGTATGCTTATGATATAAAACACCTATGCCAAAAAACTTAGCTGAAAACAAAACTATTTTTTTTATAGAAGACATGAACATTTTTACAGGAAATCAAGCCAAATATGTTCTCGATCTATGGTTATTGGAGCAAACAAAAGCCCCAGTCTCTCTCTAGGCAGGAGAAGGTGAATGATTGAATTCAGACTGCACTAACCATGTTGTGCACATCTGGTTTCCTATCCTGGTCTCCATATTTCACAATTGATTTAATGGGCAGCTTTCCCCAACATTGGTTTTTTCTAAAAATGTGGCTTATTGAATAAACCATAAATCCATGGTAATCCCACAATTTACAGAACATAAACAGTTTACAAACAACTATTTTAAATCATAGTCATAGTGTGGCTTAAGTTGAATGTATAAATCAGGCCAATGGTCTGCTACAATAGTCATGTTCCTACTGACTGAATCTCTCCCATTACAAGCAGATGAATTCAGCAGTCTCATAGTACTGGTTCTATTTTCAATACCCTTTTGAGCATTCAAACGAGCAAAGGGAAGTCATTTACGTAGCCTGGAGAGACTACAAAAAGTCATTTACTCCCTGGAGTAGATCATATCAATTAGATATTAGATAAAAAGCTGAAAATACAAAAATGGTTATTTGATATCCTTCGCTTTAGAGAGGGACTGCAGAAGACAATACGATGCTACTTCCAAATCAATGCGAGTTAAAAAAAAACATGTAAAAGCATCAGTATCAATCTAGTAAATTCTGAAAAAAAAGAGAAAGATTCATTAGCTCAGGGAACCAAACTCCCTTCAGGAATTCATGCAGGCATCGATATCACACAAAAACATCAACTTGGATACAAAAGGAAAAATTCTGCTGCAACACCAGACATCATTGATGAGGATTAGAATTTTTTTAAAAAACTTCATTAACGCATTTAGAAAGAAGCTTTGTGCCCAGAAGTGGCAGACAGTGTTATGAGTTCAGTAGACTTTGGCTCAGTGGCTAAGACGCTGAGCGTGTCAATCAGAACAGTCGGCAGTTCAGCGGTTCGAATCCCTAGTGCCACGTAATGGAGTGAGCTCCCGTTACTTGTCCCAGCTTCTGCCAACCTAGCAGTTCGAAAGCAAGTTAAAAAGGCAAGTAGAAAAAATAGGGACCAACTTTGGTGGGAAGGTAACAGCGTTCCATGCGCCTTTGGCGTTTAGTCATGACGGCCACATGACCACGGAGACGTCTTCGGACAGCGCTGGCTCTTTGGCTTTGAAACGGAGATGAGCACCGCCCCCTAGAGTCAGGAACGACTAGCACATACAGTATGTGCGAGGGGAACCTTTACCTTTTATAATTTATTATTGTTTGAATGAAAGAAAAGTTAAGACTGCAGGCTGAATCACTTCTGCTGGAGCTCATTCGACTCACAGAAATGAGGTATCCATAGTTTTCTAGAACTAATCTCACAGCTTCTTACTAAGACAAAGCCATTTTCAGGTTTCGCCCTTGCTTTTATAAGGCAGTGTTTTTCCATCTTAGCTGCTTCCAGATATGGAGATTTCAGTGCCCAGAGTTTTCAGAAGTGTCCATTTGGATTCAGAAGTCCTCACCAGGAATGGATCTCATCAAAACACCATCAAATAGCCATTTAAGTCATGGGGTTGCCTCACCGGAATGATATAGTCAATCACTTGAACACAACACTGCATCTCTAGCTCATAATTACTGCAAGAATCAGAATCAAGGTTTCAAAATCAATCCTAAATCTTGCTTTTACTCTATGTACTTGTTTCCTGGGGAAAGACAGTTTTTACTCATCAAGACAGCAAATAATGCAGCTCCAAAGATAATGGCTCAAAGCAATAACCACTGTCAAAAAATAAATGGAATCAATGAAAATGCATCTTGCCTGATGCCGCAGCGCCCATCAGTTATCACAAACTTAAGTGGTCCCTTTTGCCTATAGTTGTGTTAAAAAAACATTCAGTGTTGACATCATTAAAGAGAAAAATAACTCTATTCTTAAGAATCTTACACATAATGTACCTGCCTCTATACCCAAAGCAACTAACAAAGGGAACACATTACAGTAACTGTATAATTTATATAAGAAATAAGATAGTCTTTTGAAGGAGAAATTAAATTTTTCACTTTGCAAATAATTTCCCTATCAAATAGGGAATTTTCTATCAACAGAAAACTGAAAAGCAAGAACAATTGCTTCTTTCAGAGCACTTCATATCTCAAGTGCAAGTTACCTCTGAAATACAGTTTTTCCTAACAAGAATGCTCTATCGTCACATTAGTTAAAAATAGGATTGAGCAAAATAAATATCCAAGTGCCACAGTAATAGAGGTGAAAGGACCAAATAAGATAACCACGTTTCACATTGCTTGCTTGCACTCATGTCAGAGGCACTGAGGTACTTTCGGGTTGAAAGGATTAGCCGGCGACATCACTGTTGCCCAGGAGACACCCAGTTGTGGGGCTCCTTTCATGTCCCAAGCAGGAGCTGGAGCGAAGGAAGGGTGCTTAACCCTGCCACATAGCAGCACTCAGGTCTCGAACATGGGCTTGCTAACATGGGCTCCATCTCAGAATCCTAACCATGCGAGCCACCATGCTCCCACTTTCACATTAGAAATACCTCGGGAAAGGCATATTTGTTTCTTTATGGCAGTTGTTTCAACATAATCGTTACAAGAAAAATTTATAACTTAATGGTATTTATTGATAACAGATGCTCCACAGTGCCACAAGGACTTTCTGATTCCAACACTGAAGCTTCGAAAATATAGACAGTCTTCTCTGAACATTTATGTTTGTTTGTTTGCTTGCTTGCTTAGGAATGCTTGGGGAAATTGTGTTATAGCCCGCCCTAAATGATTCATAAATAATTAAGCTATATTCAACTGTCTTATATGCCAAGTTATAGTATAATGTAGGTATCTCTATTATTGTCGCAAGTAAAAAATATATAGAAATATCAAAAATCATGAAATAATGTAGAATTCAAACTCATAATTTCTAAAGGAACATATCAACAGTGATCAAACAAGACTGCCAACTTTGACTTTTTATATCATTAAATAATAAGGTATCAGGTGTACATTCTTATTATTTTCTTGTGTGTCTAATGTCAGATAGAAATACAGCATAATTCTATTTATTCAGAAGTCATCTCACAGATTTAGATGGGATTTTCTTTTTAATAACTATCTCAGGCATGGCACGCATAGTAAGAAACTTTTTAAAAAATGACCTGATTATGTACCAGTGTGAATCTAAAGCACCAGTAAAACAGTTTAAGTCAACAAATTTAACTTCTGGAAAATACAGAAACAGCTGAATTGATTTATGAAAGATATTATGGACTATTGATAGATGAAGGCATCAAAAATGATGTTGCCTTGGTGACCAAACATCTCTATTTTGTTCTCATGCTGAGCTGCAGAGATAATCAAAACCTCTGAAGCAGAAGCTTTGAACTTTTATTAAATTTCATAGGAAGAGAATGGGACAAAATTTGAATACAGCTGCACTTAAGAAACACTGGAAGCAATTTTAAACTCAGTAATAAATCAGAAAGTATACCACAGCAGTCCCCAACCTTTGCAGCTTTGTGGCCCAGCTGGGGGGGGAGGGGAGAACCGGGCTGCACGAGCAACGGATAAACGCGCATGCACAGCTCGACTCGCACAAGTAGCAGGCTGGCATGCATGTGCATGCATACATAGCTCAACCGCAAGTTTAGCTGCGCATGCACATCGGCGCACTGCTCATGGGAGTCGAGCTGTGCGTGCGCATGTGCGCCAGCCTGCTGCTTGAGTTGAGCGGCGTGCATGTGTGTGCTCCGGCACGTTGCTCATGTGGCCCAGTTGCGAATAGGCCACGGTCTAGTAGAGGGCGGCAGCCTGGGGTTGGGGACTCCTGCTATACCAGATACACAAGTCTTGCTTTGCACCAGAGTCATTATAAAGGAAGGTTGACATTGTGCTATGGCTGATCCCTAAGATCAGTAGTCCAATGTAGCAAAACACCTGAACTCCAATACAAGATAATATTGTATTTTGTTTGAAAATCTTTCTTTGACTACAATTAACATTGTCCAAACATTTAGACCAGGGGTCTGCAACCTTAAAAACTCAAAGAGCCATTTGGACGAGTTTCCCACAGAAAACAAAACACCGGGAGCCACAAAACCTGGGTCGGCGTGGCCAACTCGATGTAACTCACTCCCGAGTCACATGACATCCCCCCAGCCATGCCTACTTAGATTTTGTGGCTCTCTGTGTTTTCTTTTCTATGGGAAACAGGTATCTCTCTCTCCCCCATCTCTTTCTCCCGCTACTCCCTCTCTCCCATTTTTCTTTCTCCCTCTCTCCCATCTTTCTCCCTCTCCCTCTCCCATCTCTCATCTTTCTCTCTCCCTCCCTCATCTCTCTCTCCCCCCTCCCCATCTTGCTCCCTCCCTCTCATCTCTTTCTTTCTCTCTCTCCCCCTCCCTCCCTCCTCTCTTTCTCTCAACTCAAAGTCACTCATTCCTCACGTAGTAACTATCATCTCCAGTCATAGTCATTAAAAATCGTAGGAGCTGTATTTTATCCTTTACAGAGGAGTTTGGGAGAAACTATTCTAATGTAAAATGCCAAATGAAGAATAAATAGCGAGACATGGATTGTTGTGTTACAGATTTTATAAATCCCTGTCAGGTTTTTTGTCTTCTTGTACTGCTTCTTGTTCTGCAGCTCAGTAGATTAGATAAGACAAAACAAGGATTTTAGGGGGAATAGATTCTCATTCTCCCCCTCCCTCCCTCTCCCCCCACACCCACATCCACCCCTACTTCCCAACCCCCACACCCAGGGAATAACTGTAAGGAAATTTGGCCACGTTCTTTCTGTCTCTGGAAAGATACAAAAATAAACCTTGCGTTGCAAAAGGAGTGACTCTCAGGCTGTTACAGCACAGCGCCACAAGGTTGCCTCAAGGGGAGCAGATGGAGCTGAATTTCTCTCTCTCTCTCTCTCTCTCTCTCTCCCCCCCCCCCCCCCCCCGCAACAGGAAACGGCAGGGAGCCCTCTGTCTCTCATCTCTCTCTACTTCTCTTTCTCTCTCATCTTTCTCTCTCTCGTGTGTATGTTCGCGCACGTGCATGTTCCATCTTGAACCATTTCCAAAAACAGATGAAGTTTGGGTGTTTTTTTTCTGATGTTGTTCTTTCTTCTTCTTTGGGTGCTTTTTACTGTATGATTTAAATCAAGAGTCATTTCAGGTTCCCAGATAAATGAAGCTCTTTCGTCCCCCTACTGTGGCTCCCTGTCGGCTGGCTCCCCTCCTCCGCCCTCCCCTCCCCCTCACTCCTCGCCTGCCTTGAGAAGAGAAGGGCGACGGCGACGGATGGAGACTCGCTCCGTATTCCAGAGCGGAAGCGAAGCGCCCCTCTATTTGCTTCTTTTTCTGGCCTTTGTTGGGAAACACACGACTTTTCTCAGCGCTGAGATACTGGCTGGGCCACCCGGCTGCAGCCAATGCTCTGCGTTGTAATGGGCTCCAGGAGGAGGTCGAGGGGACTCTGTCTTCCCCATTGTGCAGCGAGCTAAGTTTAAGTGCAAGAGCAGAAAGCAGCCATGGAGGCGGCGACACCGCGAGAGGAATATGGGGAGATGTACCCCAGCCAGTGTCTCAGGGCGGACAAAGTCGCGCATCTCCCCATATTCCTCTCGCTGCTTCCATGGCTGCTTGCTGCTCTTGCACTTAAACTTAGCACGTTGCACAATGGGGGAGACGGCGTCCCCCCCTCCTCATTACGACGCGGAGCATTGACTGCAGCCGGGGGGCCCATCCAGTGTCTCGGCAGCCGAGGTGCGCACAGCATCAACAAGTGCCAGAAAAAGAGGCAAGTAGAGGGGCGCTTCACTCTCGCTCTGGAATACGGAGTGAGTCTCCACCCGTCGCAGTCACCCTTCTCTTCTCAGGGCAGGCAAGGAGGGAGGGGGAGGGGCCACCCAGTGGTGTGATCAACTGACAGGGAGCTGCAGCAGAGGTCCCAAAGAGCCACGTGTCTCTAGAGCCGCACGTTGCCGACCCCCAATTTAGACCAAGAATAAAGTGACCTAGTGAATATTTTGTAATATTATATTTTACTGCATAAATTAACCATGGCACTTGTAACAAAGATCTATTTATATTTCTAAATATTTCAGTGAACAATTTATAGAGACACAGGCAAAAATGCTATATATATTTACATAAGATAAAGCCCTGTTGAACAAAGTGGGGACTATGCCTTAGCAGATATCCTTGCTTATCAGTAGTAATTGGGACAAGAATTCCCATTCCTACACAATGCAGTCTATAAAGCGGGTGGGTGCTGTAGCATGAATGCAGGTGTATGGGGGGGGGGAGGGAACACATGCTACGGCATGAGTGAGGGCGGGTGTTGCAAGCCAGTGTAAGCAGATGCCCACCTGGAGCTGTACTTGTCCTGTTGTCTGAGGGATCCTTGAGGGAAAAAGTAGTGGGAATGAGAGCAACTTACCAGAGCAACTTGTGACTTCCTGCCAGCTTCCCCATTGTTGGATAGCTGGCAGGGAAGGTCGCAAATGGTAATAATGTAATAGCAGGAAACCATAACTACCTTAACTGCAAACCTGTTGTTCAAATTGTGATTGTGTGACCGCAGGTCCATTTGTAAATTTGCCTCATTGAGCAACCTAATAACTTTGAATGGTCGTTCAATGAGACTTCATAACCCAAGGACTACCTGTATTTTGTCTCGCTCTGCATCTACCTACCTCAATACTATGCTTTCAGAAATAAGCAATTTGCTCTGCTTCTTGCATTTCTAATTCACTATTATGACTGGAAAGTGATTTATAAACAGAGGATAGTTTGTAGTTTAACTGCTATCGAGCAATAGAACAGCAGAATTTGAGTTTTGCTATTAACATTCTGAGAATCTCTCTCTTCAGAGAAGGGCAGGTAGCAATTCTTCATCATAAAATAAAAAGTTATTTTCCAAAGATAAATATTATGCTTATTGAAATGGCATATAATGTAAAAGGCTCTTCAGGAATTAAATAAAAGAAAAATAGCAATAGCAATAGCAATAGCACTTTACTTATATACCGCTTCATAGTGCTTTACAGCACTCTCTAAGCGGTTTACAGAGTTCAGCATATTGCCCCCAACAATCTGGGTCCTCATTTTACCCACCTTGGAAGGATGGAAGGCTGAGTCAACCTTGAGCCGGTGAGATTTGAACAGCTGAACTGCTGAACTAGCAATCAGCTGAAGGTCGCAATGCTGCTTTTAACCACTGCGCTATCTCAGCTCCTATACTCATTCATAGAGCCTTGCGTTACTAACAATATATTGGGAAGAAGAAGGGGGGGGAGAAAAGGAAGTTGATAAAAGTATTGACAAGATGGATTCCAGAATACGTACTAGATGTTGTTGCTGCCCCAGACTTTTTGGCAATGACAACTCTTTAAAAAAAGGGGGGGGGGAGTGTAGTATTCACCAACTTTCTTGTTTGCACAGGACTGTTTGGAAATAAAGTGAAGTCTCTTCTTAATTGCATGAGCATATGGAAAAGATAA
The DNA here is from genome assembly GCA_023053685.1 of Diadophis punctatus similis. NCBI lineage: Eukaryota > Metazoa > Chordata > Lepidosauria > Squamata > Dipsadidae > Diadophis > Diadophis punctatus. Next base: position 206,548,497 of record JALIGW010000001.1, read on the forward strand.
AAAACCACAGGAGAGGCTCCTAATCAACCTTACCTTCTACATGGCTGATATTTTTCTAAAACCAATGCAGAATTCCAGAAAACTTAAGGTGGTTAAGGAAAAAAATAGATGTTTAACTAAGCAAACATGTGAAAGCTGCACAATAAAACACTATTATACAGAAAAGCAGAAAGTAAAAAAGGCCACAATCAAAGCAATCAAAACTAGCCATTCATGGTTTTAGCAACAATTCTCTTTAGATTACTCACTCACTTAAAATTCTTTTAAAGAAATGCTGAAACCAATGAAATTAAACTGCTTTGGTTAGGAATTGCAACTATGAAGTAGAAAGCTTAAATTCAACTGAAATTAACCAACCTGGTTTTTGGTTTTAAAAAGCATGTATTTCATATTCGAAGTGAACGTTGATCAATTCAGGATGTTTTGGACCTCTGATATTATATTAATATGACTACTCACCAATACAAAATATATATTGCTACCAATACACCCTTCTTTCCCTTCTGAAAAATGTACACCCATATTTTCAGACCTACTTAAAAAAATTAAAAAGCACAATAGTAAGAAAAGGGTAGATTAAAGCAAAGGTGTAAACAAAAGAGAATCACAGTTCGTGCATTTTAAGAACACCAACAAAACTGACTCAAGTATAACTAAGAGACACCATGTTTTATTCTATGTTATTTATTTGTAAAGATTTTTATCCTGCCTTTTGTTCACAATGGCCTACATTGTTTTTCCTCCTTCCATTCAATATACACCACAACAGGATGAAAAAATAGGATGGGAGACATTTCTCTTACCTGTACATCATTTTTATCATCGGTACATTTTTCAACTTTTTCTGCTTGAATTTGCTCTTCCGATCTTACGAAGGGTTCCACTGCAGTATTGTCTTTTATTTCGGCTTCTGAACATTTCATTGTATCACCTTCCTCCTTTACTCTAATCATATCAGTCATCCTCATTAGAAAGGGTTATTTTAAAAATCTAAAGGAAATATGGAGCCTGGAAAGAGAGAAGGAAAAGGAAGAGGAAAAGGAAGAACACGGGTACCATCATTAGTATCTGTATTAGCTCATTTCAATAATACATGAAAAGATCAGTTTCAAAAGGCTGTTTAAAAAGATTTAGCCATGAACTCAGAATTGTTCACTTTATTAACAATCACAAACAATAAAATATTTGCAAGAATCAAAAGTGACATTCAAACCTAGACAATATTAAACTTAACTGACATTTCAACTTGACATTTTGAATTAAAGTATCATTTCATTAAATGATATTGTACATCTGCATATGGAAGGCCAGTATTTCTTCAGATATGCATATATGCTATTCAAACTCCTTTTTACATGTAATCCTTGATTTGCAACTGGTTGTTTAATGACTGTTTGAAATTACGACGTTCTCAGAATACAGCCCATAAAGCACTTCCGGTCTTTGTAAAACATAGTGCTACCCTTGTGTGGTCACATGATCACCTCTGGGTGATTGGCAACCTGTTCATGTTTACGACCGGCTGTTGTGCACCCCGCGATCATGTGATCACCATTTGCCATCTTCTCTGTCTGCGTCCGCAGAAAGTCAATAGGGAAGCCAGCAGAGAAGGTTGCAATCTGCTGCTCCCTGCTGCGGAGCTGAGATTTCCTCCCAGCAAGCAGCTCTTTGCTGGGAGGGAATCTCAGCTCTGCCCCCACTCGCCAGGCAGTTCTTTGAGAACAAAAGGGCTGCCTACCAGGAAGGAATCTCAGTCACTGAACGAAGGCTCTCAGCAAGACTATTCGCCAGAAAGAACTCTGTCCCCTCAAAGGACTAAATGTGGGTCACACTGCCCCTATATAAGGGGAGCAGCGTACTTCACAAATCCATTGGCAACAACTCTCTGTTCACCTCACCATCGTGTTCCTCAACTCCTTCAAACCTTTTGCTGTTAAAAGTTCTGTTTGAAAATCTTTTAGAAAAGATAAGAGACTTACCTGTGCGTCTGATTTCCTGGGATGGGATAGGACATCAGGATTGTGTTTGTTGAGGGAAGCGAGTCACATGGGTATCTCACTTAACGACCCCTTTGCTCAACGACTGCGATTCCAGTCATGATTATGGTCATAAGCGGAGAATTACTTGTATTCAAATCTTGTCAGAAGGCTTTAAAAGCTTTCCAAATCCTCACTTGAAGGAATATTTGTAGTTGAACATACCAACAAGTATTATTGGTTCCATCCAATGCAGCAACCCTACACATACGTTGTTAACTCAATAATTCAGTAAGTAGAGTATGATTTATGAATCTCTGGCCCTTAACTATGGATTTGCCAATTAAAGTAGATCAGCAATAATTGTTTTTGTTAAAAAAATAATTTTGAGGAGAAAATAGTGAAGGTACAAAATGTCTAAAGTACCAGCTTTCAAAGCAAAGAGGAATCATCACTGTTCTCACAGCAAAAAAAAAATATAAACTTTGGGATTTGGCTGTCCTGCTAAGTTGTAATACGTGGATCAAGTAGCATCTAAGTTATAGTAATACCTTGACAAATGGTTCACAGAGATAAATCATTATTTATTTCTAAAAATATCAAACTATTTGTTGGTTATACATTTACATTTTTAAGCCCTGCAGGCTGCGGGTTTTAAACATAATTACTAGAAAACAAGAGTTCACAAATACAGTGAAAGTTTTGGGAAGATGGTTCCAGATCTGCATTGTAAACTGCCTCCCCTCCTTCTATAATAGAAAGGCCACATAAGCAATTAAAACTCGTTACTACTTGCCTGGTGTATCCTGTAGATCTGTGATTGTGGTCCCCCACGAAAATAAAATAAAATAATCCAAGGATCTTTTTCACAGTTGTCAACCAAGATGTCAGTTGTAATGATCCATCTGGAATCTGAAAGGTGTCCCATGTCCTTATTACTATTGGAGACCCCTGGGCTGTATTATACTGTTTGGCATCAGCAATACCATTCCTTTTAGACACCTAAAAAAATGTTTAAAAATCAACAGCTCTGAATTTTTTTTTTGAAAAAAAAAATAAACATTTTAACTCTATTTAATTTTTTTCCATACCTATTCAAAAATTTCCACTTAAAGTTGTATGATTTTCACAACTTTTCTACAGCAGTCCTTAATATATAACTTGCAGTTAATTTTAAATATCATTAGTTACATTAATACAGCAATGCATTACAGAAAATTGGGCTGGAAAGAGTTTAGTGAATTAAATTTCAAATATTGTTCTTACTGTTGAGATTCAGACTCTGTGATATAATCCAGTGATAATGACATTCTTCAAAAGTTTTAAGTAAAGACATGTGTTGTATGTTTCAATTTAAATAAGGTACTTTCAGAAAGGGCTTACAAATGCTACTTCCTTCACTCTTCACTTTCACATTATTAAGTGTAAACCAAAAGGCTGAATTAGCAAGACACAGGGCTTGAAGATGATTGGAGACATTTTGGAAAGAGAAAAAAAACCAAGGTAAAGAAGCAGTTCTAACCTAAATGCAAAATATTAGATTTCACTTCACTACCTGCATGGATCAAATGGAGCTGATCTATTGAATCTGAATATAAACGTTAATCATCATCCTGGGGAAAAAATAGTACAAGACTTCCATAAGCATTTCAAGAGCACATTCTGGAAATTGGCCAAAATCATAAAGTTTTAAAACTATAAAGGGAAAAAAAATCCACAACAGTATAAAAAAAGAAAAGAAAAATGCTACTGTGGAATTTTCTTCTTATGATCCATGAAAAGATCACTTACTGTCTCTTCCCTTTCAAACAGCCTTACCTATTAGAAATCATAAAACCTATTTTATTTTGTGGGTATTAAGAAGAAAGATGAGAATAATCTTATGCTATACCATCTACGTTAGGAAAAACATGTATATATTCCTTTAACAGAAAAGAATTCAACTATGCATGGTCAATTTTTATAATTAATTAATTGGGCATAAACAGTTGACTGAAAGTCTGATAAATTCAACTGCTGAGCAGATAATAAAAAGAAAATGATTTAATCAATTTGCTGATTAAAGATGTACGAAATTACCAGAATGAGACTGAGGGAGGGGTCAAGCGTGTCATCAGTGTGGAGTCCCTTCATGCTCACAAGAGATCTAAGTCCATCCCTCCTTGAATTCCGTGAACTCTTCTACTGCCAATTTGCTTTGACCATTAGCAGTTCAGATTCTTGTAGAGAGTGTTAGCATACAATAAACCTGTATATTAATTTGAACTGCCCTGACTCCTGCCTTCCTGCACATGATAGTAAGTTTTAAGTTTATGGATTCTATGAATACTCCTAAACAGATTTAAAACATACTGAATAAAAAACATGACAAAAATAAGGAAAATATCTACTTGACAGCATGAAGATCCCAATTATTTATAGATGAAATTGTCTACAGGAAAATAACTCTTTGTCTCAAAACTGTTCAATTTTATTTCTTCTTCCTTGAAAATATCACATCGATTTCTTACAATTTGATGTAAATGCAACTGAAATCCAGAAGCCATCATTTATCTTGAGAAAAACAATGAGCTCTCTAACTGCCCAAAAGCTAATTTCCTATATTCAAACCTACCAAATTAGATTACTTTATATATAGTCTCTCTCTCTCTCTCTCTCTCTCTCTCTCTCTCTCTCTCTCTCTCTCTCTCTCTCTCTCTCACACACACACACACACACACACACACGTATGTGTGTGTGTGTGTGTGTTGTGTGTGTGTATAGATATAGGTATATGGCAATTGATTTTTTTCCAACATGGGAAACCTCTATAGAGTATAATTTCTGTATCAAACTACCGAGTTTCCCTGAAAATAAGACCCTGTCTTATATTTTTTTGAGCCCTGAAATAAGCGCTTGGCCTTATTGCCATACACTCAAAAGCCCGATTGGGCTTATTATCAGGGAATGTCTTATTTTGGGGAAAACAGGGTACCTGTCACAAAAAGGTGTTATGTACTACCGGTACTATCACAGAGCAGGACTGCCCATTGGATTTGTCCATCTTACTAAGAATTTAAGTGAATTGGATTAAAAATTCAACTGATTCTGTTAGATCACGTTTCATGGGTAATCATGAAGACTACTTCTGAAAGTGAACTGATGTTGGGTAACTTTAATCTAATTTGGATCAAACATTACACTTAGGCTAGCTAAAACTAGGATGTTTTCTATTGTGCTATCAGTCTGTAGTTTTGTTCTAAAAATTTTTCTTTAAAAAATATTACAATTATTACATTTTTACACTGCAGGCATTCCTTGGGTTACAACCATTCATTCAGCAACTATTCAAAGTTAAATGGGGTGGGGTGGGATGGGATGAACGACGACTTAGGATGGGTCCTTGAAGTTCCATATATAACAGCATCCCTGCAATCATCGGATTGTGAGCCAGGGGCTCTGCTTCCAATTGTGATGTCACAATGAGCCATAGTCAAATGATAACAATTTCTGATGCTGCCGACTTCCCACAAGCAAAGTCAATGGGGAAACCAGCAGGAGGTCAGAAGTCATGATCGCGTGAGGTCCTCACTTAACAATGGCAACAGGACTGCGGGAGCTGTTGTTGCTAAGCATCAGGGTCATGTGACTTAACGCTTTATGACTGGATCGCTTGCTTATCAATGTAGTTTCTAATGTCAACTGCTATCGTAACCCAAAGACTGCCTGCATGACTTGTTTAGATTTCTGTCAATACATTCATGCACAGAAAAAAAAGCAGTGCTTCATATATATAAATCAAGGCAGTTGGGTTGCAGTTTCTTTGTACATTTGGATTTCAAACTTACCCAGCAATTAAAAGTATTGCATCTTATAAAAATATTACGGCATGTAGATGGTAACTTCCATTTGGTCAATAACATGCTAGCTTTCAGTTGCAGTGCTATAGCACAATGTAAAGAATATTCAATATAAGGAAAGGAAAACATTTTCAGCTGCCGAACAAGAAATAAAAGATTAGAAGTGTTCCATACGGCAGAGGGCAGTAAAACTCTTCAACATCTCAAATCATTCAGGTTGAGACTTGCTAATCAGAAGATTCAAACAGTAAAAAATCTCAAATAATTATAAACCCCCAAACTATAAATCATTACATAAACCCTCAAACTATTTATTCAATTGCTATTTCTTCCGATCAGATTAGGGTTGCTTACTATATTATATATAACTGTATACAAAGACAGAATTAAAATTGCAAGAATAAAATGCATTTCTTTTAACAGAGAGCAATTTATTTTTAAATAAATGTGAAAGATGGAAGGCTTTGGCCATATGCAACTGAACAAACTTCATTTTTTTTAAAGTTGCAGTACTGTAAACAATGACATATCACAATGAAGGAAAAGGAAGTAGCTGAAATTCTATAACATTAGAACTATTGTCCGCATCCTTTTATAAGGAAGGTATGCTCATGTGAAAAGCTATAAAAGCTTAGCCAATATTTTGTTGGCATAACATTTCGTGACATTTATAATAGAATCAACAAAAGATGACACTCTTCTGCTTTTCTCCCTTCTCCCTTATCTCTGTAATATACAAGCAGCATTCATTTTTCAATGGCTAAAGAATTTTGCAATATTATTTTTCACAGATTTTCCTTCGCTAATCTATTTCATAACAGAAAGCAAAATGCTTTCTGTTACATAATTGCTTCCAGAAATTTCCTCTTAATTTTTAGCATTATGGCTAAGAAAGTCATAATGACCATTTTTTTAGTTTAGCAGACGGCATCTCATCTTCAGTATAGCAGGCAACTCGGTATTCAAATACCTGTCTTTGTGTCCTCTTTTACAATTTAAGTCATAGGTTTATATGCTTTTTTTTAAGCTATTACTTTAGCAAAAATAGGCCAAGGCGACATTATATACACATGCCTTTTAGCTGCTTCAAAATTCAAGAATAATGAACAGAAGGTCTCCGGGAAGCCTTGGGCTGCTACTCAATGCCTAATTATTACTTTTCCCCAAAGGATGCAAGTAAGCTGGTGAGGGACTCCAAACCTTGCCTCTAATCAAGGAGGCAACATTTAAGGCACCACAACATACCTAGATTTTGAAGGCCATGCTGTGAATGCTGTCAGAAAATGATTGCAATGTGACGACTTGCCAATTCACAAAATGGTTTACACAGGTGGTCCTCAACTTACCACAATTGAGCACATTTCTGTTGCTAAGTGAGACAGTGTTTAAGTGAATTTGCCCCATTTTACAACCTTTCTTGCCACAGTTGTTAAGTGAATCGCTGCAGTTGTCAAATTACAGGTAGTCCTCGAATTATGAAAATTGAGCCCCAAATCTGTTGTTAAGTGAGACACTTGTTCAGTGGATTTTGCCCCCATTTACAACCTTTCTCGCCACAGTTGTTAAGTGAATCACTGCAGTTGTTAAGTTCATAACACAGTTGTTAAGTGAATCTGGCTTCCGCATTGACTTTGCTTGTTGTCAGAAGGTCACAAAAGATGATCGCATGACCCCAGGACACAGCAACCGTCATAAATATGAGTCAGTTGCCAAGCGTCTGAATTTTGATCACCTGACTGCGGGGATAACTGCAAGGATCATAAGTGTGAAAAAGGGCCTTAAGTCATTTTTTCCAGTGCCGTTGTAACATCGAACATTCACTAAATGAGCTGTTGTAAGTCAAGGACTACCTATATTTCTGGCATGGCCAATCATCAGGCATCCATTTGTAAGAAAGAAAAGTAAGGATGTTGCATCCTGCTTTTCCCTATGGTTCCCCAGAATGCTTCCCCCCCCCATCCCAACTCATCTTTACGCACAGACGACACTTTCATGAAATAAAAGCAAAGGGATTCATGGGTTTAAAATGTATAAAAAGAAAAGCACCACAGAGAAACATGAGCACCTGCCACATTAAAAACCAGTCCTGGCAAACAGCTCTGCATATTCAACAAAACCAGCATCTTAATTTTGAATGCAGATTTTAGCCTATGGAAGGAACGTCCCTCGCAATGAGAGTCTGAGTCCGTGAGGAGCTATTCAGATGGCTGTTTCTCGCTTGTCTGACATTTAAGCTGCTCACAACTATTGGACAGAAGACAAAACCTCTCCTGAGCACCTTAAAACCTGATTTCGATGGAGAAAGCAGTCTTTCCAATAATTAATGACCCATTCCTTAGGTGCATTTTAAAAAAAGAAGAAGAAGAAACCACCAGATCCCACATAATGCTTAGGAGGGCGAATAACTGTTGCTTTGTGCAGTGCTATTTTCAATTTGATAATTGGAGTTTGAGAAATTGTATTTCACAGCACCATAAGGAACTGTGTGTGAGTCATAATGCAAGGAAACATACTGCACTATTGTTATCCCTGTTCTAAAATGCAGCAGAAGCTGAATACATTACACTGGGAACATTAAACCGTCTAGACGCATTAGCCAAAAAGCACACCAGCTTCTTTCAATATGCCCCTCGTATTAAGTAAAATGGTGCACAGGGCACAGAGAGTGCAAGAAAATATTTGGAAGGTTTTCTTCTTTTCTGGATCCTAATATTATCCTCTCTCTGGGAGTGGGAAAAGTTAAGGTTGGTGGAATGTATAAAAAACACAGAAATTCTATTTCTATATTTCTATTCCACTCCACTCCACCCCACCCTATAGATAGTCCTCGATTTATGACCATAATTGAGCTCAAAATTTCTGTTGTTAAGTCAGATATTTGTTAAGTGAGTTTTGACCCATTTTATGACTCTTCTTGCTACAGTTGTTAAGTGAATCTCTGCAGTTGATTAAGTTAGTAACCTGGTTGTTAAGTGCATCTGGCTTCCCCACTGACTTTGCTTGTCATAATGTCGCAAAAGGGGATCACATGACTTTGAGACACAGCAACGGTCATAAATGTGAACCAGTTGCCAAACATCTGAATTATGATCACGTGATCATGGGGATGCTGCAGAAGTCGTAACTGTGAAAAATGATCATAAGTCACTTGTTTCAGTGCCATTGTAACTTTGAATGGTCATTAAACGAACTGTTGTAAGTCAAGGACTCTATTCTATTCTGTTCTGTTCTGTTCTGTTCTGTTCTGTTCTATCCTATCCTACTCTACTTTACAGTAGCGCTGATTTGGGGTTTGGGTCCTTTACCTTTGATCAGCTCAATTGGTATTTGTTATATTCTGCTACTGCTTCATTTCTATTTCTAATCTGGAAAAACATGACAGCAAAAGAAAATGTGAGAGGATGTTATCAAATGTAGCATCAGCTTGTTTAGGAGAATGCTGGCTGGATTTAATTTTTTTTAATTTAGTGCAGTACGAAGATATAGTCATGATGGATGGCAAAAAAAAAAGGATGATAGCTTAGCCATTGTTGTCAGAATCAAGACATAATGACTTATTCAGCAAACCATGGCTAAAGCAAATTGCAACACAGCACAATGAATAAACTCTGATAAATGAGGACTGGAGTAAATCATGTTACTTTCCTTCAAAAGTAAAAAGACTGAGACACACCTGTAATATGTGATCTCCAATTCAGTTCTCATTTTCTTGCATAGGTGGTTTTAACTACATAGGTGTACAGCTCAAAACCTAGTCAATATAATTTTAGAGTTTACAGTATCATCGTTTCTGTTTTACTTTATTGTTTCATGAGAATATCATGTGAAGTGTTAAATATCACTTTATAATGCCTCGGGTAAGACCATACTTGGGATACTGCATCCAATTTGGTCATCACAATATAAAAAAGGTGTTGAGACTCTAAAAAGAGTGCAGAGAACAGAAAAGAGCAACGAAGATGATTAGGGGACTGGAGCCTAAAACGTAAGAAGAATGATTGCAGGAAATTGGTATGTCTAGTTTAATGAAAAAAAGGTCTAGGGGTGACATGATAGCAGTGTTCCAATATCTAAGGGGCTGCCACAAAGAAGAGGGGGCCAACCTATTCTCCAAAGCACCTAAAGGCAGGACAAGGAAGGAAGGGATGGAAACTAATCAAGGCGAGAACTAGAACTAAGGAGAAATTTCCTGACAGTGAGAACAATTAATCAGTGGGACAACTTGCCTCTAGAAGCTGATTAGACAACCATTTGTCTGAAATGGTATAGGTTTTCCTGTTTGAGCAGGGGGCTGGACTAGACCACCTCCAAGATCCCTTCCAACTCTGTTATTCTATTATTCTGAGAGGTAAATAGGAGAAGATAAGATTATTAGGTATGTTCACCACCTTGAGTTATTTATAAAAATAATAGAGGCAGGATTTTAAAAAATTCTTTTAAAAAAACCCTGCAATCATATTTAGGCAAGTTTTAGCACCCAGTTTAACTAATTTATAAAGCAATGTCTTGTCCTTTAGTAAAAACAATGCTCTAATGTTCCTTACAATTTGATTGGTAGGATGTTAATGCCATTAAAGCCCACCTATTCCCTAATTAGCTGAAAAGCTTAGGTAAGAGTTTGTTTGCCATTCTCTCATATGCCTTACCACACTCCAAAGCTGTAACCATGGAAACTAGAACAGGAAAATGCTAAAATCGAATTATTCATTGCACTATAAATAACATTTTCTAGAAAAAGCAGAAAGGAACATTTGTACTTTAGCACTTTTTCCTTCCTGCCATATACTCAACTTGCAATTATTCTCTGTAACAAACCTTCAAGCTATAGAGTTTACTGTTCGTTTGGAAAAGAAACCGAGCTAAGCAAACAAGTTATTAGTTAGTATTTATTATTAACAAACATAATTATAGTAGCTGATATATTAAAAAAAAAACCACATCATTTATAGGCTATTTAAGGACCTATGTGCTTCTTAATTGCATAGAATATTGATGCTGAGCAGGAATACATGAAGGAAGCTGGAAAGCAGGCAAGAGAGAATTAGACTGTGAAATATTTAACAGCTTATTCTGGGATTTAAAATTGGGAGGATGCAAGCCAAAGAATTAAGCAATAAAATTCTTCTACCCATGCTCTACACAAAGATGGTTCACGAGATGGTTTTCCCTTCTATCCACTCTTGAATTGTCTCGCTCTTAGTCTATATTGATCAAAAGCCTTCTAGCATGAAGGAAAGAGCAAAGAAAGCTTTCCTAGGCTGGGAAATCGAAACTCCTCCAGTTGGTATTGAAGTGCTGTTCCCAGTAAGTCCAGGTGACTATACTGGAACTAGAGCTGAGTAACATCTGATTTCCCACTCAGTTCTAAGCTTCCATTAGAGCAGCGGTTCTCAACCTGTGGGTCGCGACCCCTTTGGGGGTCGAATGATCTGTTCACAGGGGTCGTCTAAGACCATCAGAAATCACGTATTTCCGATGGTCTTAGGAACCGAGACACCGCTCCTCTATCCGTCTCCGGCGGGCCCACCCAAATGCAAATAGACTACTGCAAAAAAACAACAACCCTGTACCATGGGAACTTATGAGCATGCGCAGGAGCAGAATTTCCGGCACTGCGCATGCGTTGCCATCTTGTTTTCGGCTTTTTTGCATTTTTTTAAAAAAATTGGGCACTGTGCATGCGTGCGCGTGCAAAGTGCAGGAGGAAGCGAACCAGCAGCGAGGTAAGTTAGAACCCACCCCTGATTTCCTAATAATTTTGTTATTGGGGTCACCACAACATGAGGAACTGTATTAAAGGGTCGTGGCATTAGGAAGGTTGAGAACCACTGCATTAGAGCAAGGGAAGGGAAGGAAGAGGGGAAGTATGCTTCCCCTCAGCCCTCCATCCATGTAAAGACTAAACACATCTATAAGATTCTGGTTTGCAGCTGATTGAAATGTTGAAACAAAAATGTGACTTCATAGGCCAGGAAGGCACTGCATCTGTTTTGAGGAAAATGGAGCAAGGGCTGCTTTTGCCTGGTGATGCCCTCTTTAAAAGCACAGATCCAGCAGAACATACAGGAGATCTGTAACACTCTTTAAAATGGTTAGTTGAAAGCCACTCAAGATATTAAAATTACAAAGGGAACAAAAAAAGCTAAATGTCATTTAACCACAGTCGTCCAAGTAAAGAGATTTCCTGGAACAACAATAGCTACACCAAATATCTTAAGATTCTAACTAGGACATACACTTTACAATACGGAGAAGAAAGGAAGAGGTAATCAGGCGTAGCTTCTCCATTTTACTTTATTCTAAGCCACAGTTGATCTTGCTATTTCATAGCATTGTACCTGCAGTTTTAATATGTTCTAAGCACAATACCATGCGTTTCTGAACTGGCTACTGTAAATATTTTTTTCAGAATGTAACATAAATGTTACATTTACTGTAACATTTAAAGATCAGTTATACTGTACTTCTAAATATCATAGGTCACGATTGATACTTGGATAGGAGACACCAGAAAGACAGGAGACGCAGGATTGGGGAACAGACTTAGAAGTACTGCAGAAAAATATATACCCTGGAATAACGCAATGGCCGTTCACTACTCTGTGGTTCCAAAAATAAAAGTTCATGAAGAAATCCATGAAGTCATTTGGAACTGAGCTTGACTACAAACATGTACTGTATCCATCTGTCATAAGCTTCTAGAAATATGAGCATTCTCTGAACTGAGGAGGTCAGTCAATCCATCATTGAAGATTGGGACTAAGGAGTCTTTTGCCCTTTAATGTGTTAATTTTAATATCAAAGTCAAAATATCACAAGCTATTCGCAAGCCCGTTTCATGTCCCTGATGTTTTTCCCCCCTCTATCACCACTGTAATTGCCACTTCCATATTCCCAAATGTTTCCCAAATGCTTAAGTCTACTGATGAGCAAGGATAGGAACCTTGTCAGGTCACACTCTATTTATATTTATCACAGCACTTCACATTTCTAGCAGCCTCTTCTTAATCTCGCTTTTCTAAAAAGAGGATTATGAACTTTTGTTCATGTACTGACGGTACTCCAGTTAGTAATTAAATTATATTCCTATATTTAATATCCATTTGTAGTGGTACATCCCTTTGCAATTCCCGCAGTCCTATTTGTAAAGCAACATGCTTATTCAGCTTTATAAACTGTCTAATGGAGCACAAGAAGAGAGGGGACTAAAGGAACCTAATTCTTGCAAGGCAATTTCATTGAACACCTTCTGATCCTACTGATTTAAATGAGAAAATCGAAAACTGCTTAAAAGTGTAATTGGTGCCTAGTATGTAGTGTTTCTCTATGGCTTGATGCCTCTGCAAAGAGAAATAGAGGGTAACAATTTGTCCTTCACTAGGGTGCCAATCCCTAGGAAACTTCAAAAGGTAGGAGATATTTCAATTATGATGGGTCCTTGGTGCTCTCCGAGCTTGGTTGTTTTATTGCAGACGTTTCATTACCCAAACTAGGCAACACCATCAGTGCTAGCCAATTATATTATATTTCAAGTATTTGGGGGAAATAGCTCAAGAGGAAGAGAGCTCAATTTATCAGGGGGTAATTGCTGGAGTCTGTCCTTTCCTACCTAAATTTGCCTTCTCAAATTAGAACAGATAGGTTTTCCTTGAATTATTTATCAGATTGGACTAAGATCCCAAGCAATTTTTTTTAAAAAATCTCGATTTCATGTTGCTTTTACTAACTATATGAGTAACAAACAACAATAAAGGATAAAACCGAGGGTCTCCAAATCCCGGTCTAATTCAGTCACCAGAGCAATATTGATTGATCAAATTTCCCCTCTCCCTCCCCTGCAGCCTTCATAAATCTACTTGGTGGGGGGATGGAGGAGCTACAGGGATAGATATTAGCAGCAGGTGCAGGGACAAGAGGCGAGAGGAGAGGAAGGGAAATTCCTGTTCTACAAGCAGACGCCCATTTGCATATATCAAAACACCAAATAAATTATCATCTTCTATAATATCGTGATAGCTAACTTCATCAACCAACAGAACAAGTAAAGCAATTCGTTTAAGAAAGATTACAGTAATCACTAATGCTAATGTTCAGATATAAAGGGAAGAGAAAAGCATGTAGCTTTAGCAGCTGAATTTCTTATCAATGCTGCTTTTCATTTGTATATATCGCTATGACAATATATTAGAACACTGTACATGAATTCATACTTTTTGAATAAAAGTATTAATATTGATATGATGTACATGATGTATTCTTGATATTTATTGGGATCTCCTCCTGTACTGACTTCCATTATCAATTTTGATACAAATTATGTCCCTTCCACAAACTAGCATGCATTTAAATCAGGTATTATTAAAATCCAAAATCAAACTATAAAATGTTAAGGCAGAGAAAACATGGGCTATCAAACAAGGAGCAATGTAATTCATTTTTCTGGCACATAACACAATGCTGCCTGCATTACTTTAACTGCTACATCAACATTTAATTATTTATGACCAACAAAACATTATTTTCAATGAGAAAAATGGATACTTTTTTATGAACTTCCACAAACCAATACTATTTAAAGAGGTTTTCTCTGTTTAGTTCTGGGTACCAAGCTCTCAGAATTGATTCCCATCTCAAACAGAGGTTATGCACATGTATTTTTAAAAATACAAGATAAATTTTTCAATACATTTTGAAGTCTGGTTTTAATTAAAAATCCTATTATCTGTTCTGGATCACTAGCTAATAAATCTATAGCAGTGGTTAAAAACTAAAAAGGAAATATTTACATCTTAAACCATTTAAGCATATAACAATACTAATGAGTTTGGACTATGTAAAACACACAAGATTAAGTGTGCTTACTGGTTGCACTGAAATGGATAGGACCATTTGGAACAAGACATCAACTTCTCTTTATCTGAAGTTTTAAAATAATACGTTAATAAATTACAACAATGTGATTTATTTTATTAGCACCAACTATATTACTTAGATAGCACTGGACCTATTAAAAATAGACCACTGCATAATTTTACCTGGTAAAATATCTCAAGCATTAACAAATAAACATATTTCTTTCCCCCATGCATCTTATTTATATTACTGTGTTTTCTAAGACAGCATTTTTATTAGGTAAAAACTGAAAACCAAAAAATATTTTTTGCAAAAATCACGATTTATTTCCCATCTCCCCCCTCAAACCCCACCCCATGGGCTGCTTTTGCAGCACTATCACAAAAATTATTATTTGTCGATTCTTTTCATGCTTTTTTTCTGGAAATAGTTCCTATTGTTCTCGGTAAATATTATTTCTGAACAGACATATAAAGCAATCAACTGTTAATTGCTTTACGGCTACAAAGCACATTAAAATGAAATTTAATTAAATTCATTTTTTTTTCAACAACCTATAAGCTTTTGGGGAAATGCCTTGAGATTTTCTTTTGTAAAACTAAGATATTTTTGTCCCAGTTTTGTATTTTCAAAAAGAACCTTAAAAAGCCTCTGCCTCTATTGAGGCACAGCATATTCCTGACAATCTACCTATTTATATAACCATATATTATAAATATATAAAACCTATATATTTCCCGACAATGTAACTATCCTTACATCTCAGTGCAACTGAATATCTATTTGCAGAAATAAATAAATCATGCAGATAAATATACGGATTTCTTTTAGCAAGGTTTAAAGAAGAAATTTGCCAAAACACAAAGAATTCTATAAATAGAGCCAAGTTTGCTCCATTTTTTAAAAAAACCAGATTTTTCAGAAATCGCATACCTTCATACTGGCATATAGTGTGGTAAAGTTGCTGAGGATACAGTTTCCATCATTTGCCTTCTCTTGAAACTGTGCAGAGCCCCTCAGGGAAAGAGCTCAGCTGCTGCTAAAACCTTACACTGTTCGAGGTTTAGATATTTAGATATTCGGCAGGTAGCTGCTGAAGGATTTGGCTAAGGCACTGGCTGAAGCCTCAGCCATGATCGAAAATCACAACTGTTATGTTGTGATGTCAGCAACGCCTTCACCCGTCTCTGTAGAGGAACAAGGGGAACTGTCTTGGAAGCTATCTTGAGCTCTTTCTTAACAATTCAGCAGCAAGCACTGAAGGGCTGGTAATAGGCAGAAGATGCTGGAAAAATGGTTGTTAAGGTTTCTTTTCTTTTTTTAGAGAGAGGGGAGCGACACTTTGTGAAGACAAGTGAAAATAAAACTGATTATCCTGAAATATTCCCACAGATGGTATCCAAAAGGACTGACGTTGCTACAAAAGCACAACTTTTTTTGACATCTAATTAAAATGTCACCAACTTTTTCCCCCCCTTATCTGAATCCATCCTCCTTGTATAAAACCCTTCCTCCGTGTTATAATAGTCTAAAAGAACAGGACTTATAAAACTCTTCTGAGACTAGCGACTGGCTTCATGATGCCAGAGAGCGATGCCTTGTTTTGCATTTTGACTATTTGAAATATGAAAAAGGGAAGGAATTTCTTCTGCTAGGACTTGTCAGCTTTTCCCCAAGACTTCGTTACTATAATAGGACATAGGCTTCTGAAACTTGATGACTAGAAATTTAGAATGTTCCAATACTGTAACGTTCTTCTCCTCTCTTTATCCCTTCCCTTCCCTTTCCTCCTCACATTTCTTTCTCTCTGCCTTAAAAACATGTGGATTTTCAGCACTCACTGTTCAGTAGAACACACCAACAAAGACAGCAGTCTTTTGCGGCATGCTGTCAACTGAACTTTATAAATTTGTCAAAGGAAAAGCCTTGAAAAATATTGCAGCCGGTCTTAAGACTCAAATAATTCGGCATAAGTAATCAGCTAATGGCTGCTGCAGGGAAATGGCTGGGGAAAGATTTTATATGATGGTTGCGGTAGTCATGCATACTGTGTGGTGGTTGCAGTAGTCATGCATGCTATTTATTGTCTGGCAGAAGTTAAAAATGTATTAGATGCATGTCTTGAGGGAGAAAAACAAGAGCATTTTCTAAGATACATAATCTCAGGTTCACTGAAATGGCTTTTGGTCCAACGTGGACAAGCCTTTACAGGAACTGTCAATGAACACGTAAAAGCAAAATTTTCCTAAGAATATGCAAAAACACATATGGTTAAGACACCCCATTCTCAGGTAAGTGGGATCTCTTCCAAGACATATTCTTTAAGAAGAGACTGGACAGTCACTTGTCTGAAACGGTATAGGATCTCCTGCTCAAGCAGTGGGGTTGGACTAGAAGACCTCCAAGATCCCTTCCAACTCTGTTATTCCATGTTATTCTATGACCGTGGTGGCGAACCTATGGCACGCGGAGCCATAGAAGCCGGCACGCGAGGGTTCCCACCGGCAAACCGGAAGTGCGAAAAAACGCACTTCCGGTTTGCCGGTGTGCTGTTTTTTGCACTCCGGAGGGTTCAGGGAAGCTCCCTGAAGCTCTGGAATGCAAAAAACTACAAAACGGACAAACCGGAAGTGCACTTTTCCGCACTTCCGGTTTGTCCGTTTTGTAGTTTTTTGCATTCCGGAGCTTCAGGGAGCTTCCCTGAACCCTCCGGAGTGCAAAAAACAGTATACCGGCAAACCGGAAGTGCGTTTTTTCGCACTTCCGGTTTGCCGGTTTTGTCGTTCCAGGCTCCGTTTCATCGTTCCAGGCTCCGGTAAGTGGGCCTGTGCGGGGGTGGGGGGTGTGTGCGCATGCGCAGGGGGCAGCATGGGGGGGTGTTGTGCGCATGCGTGGGGGGGAGGGAATAGGTGTGGGCACGCGAGCGCGAGCGTGTGCGCCCCCCCCTTTTCGGCACGCGAGCCGAAAAAGGTTCGCCACCACTGTTCTATGACATAAGCACTTGAATAACCAGAATTACACTCTCTCTTTTTCTTACCAATTTAAATCAAAGTCTGTTCCTATATGCAAGCTAATCTGGTTCTTAAGTTAAAGAGAGAGAGAGAAATTGGTATAGTGGTTAAGATGCTGGCCTAGAAACCAGGAGCTATACATTCTAGTCTCTCCTTAGGCATCCAAGCCAGCTGAGTGACTTCGGGCCAGTCATACTCTCTCAGTCAGACCCACCTCATAGGGTGGCGGTTGTGGGGAAAATTGGAGGAGGAAGGAGTATTAGTATATTTGTCATCCTGAGCTGTATATGAAAAAAGTGGGATAAAAATCTAAAAATATATATTTATTTATATTTATATATAAATATATAAATATTTTATAGTTCTACCTTTTGACTGACGAAAAATACAAACACTGTATGTATTTGTGTGTGTGTTTGTACATACACACATATATTACTATATTGTGTTTTTTGTCAAAAAGTTGAACTCCATATTTTTTTTAGATTTTTATCTCACTTTTATCCCACACTACACACACACACTTGCTAATGAGCACACATTTGACCTGCAAATAAAAGATTCTCCACCTTTTATCTTGCCCTATGTAGAAGTTGTGAAGCAGACAGAAATAAAATACTTAAGAGATGGAAGGCAAGGAGGTAGCTAAAGAGGCCTTAAATGAGAAATATGTAAGTGGAATATATTTCTTTGTTCTTGCTTTTTGGATTTATACGTTTCCCATTCATCAGTGAAATGGACATTATTAATGGACTAAATTCCAGCCATACCCCTACAGAGTAATCTATAGCAGTGTTTCCCAGCCTTAGCAAATCCAAGGGGAGTGGACTTAAATTCTAAGAACTCTCAGCAATGGTCAATATATAAAGGATTGTTGGGAATATTACTGAATCTGCCCAACCACATCATCAAAGGCAGGCTGTCTAGATATCCTGTGAAAGGGGTCTTCTGGGATAAAAGTATTTAGAGGCTGATACATCAACTCAATGTAGCAAAGTTGTGAGGTCTCACTTCTACCCCTGCGCATCTATGGTAGATCTAAGGTTCTCTGCTTGACTTTGTTCTTGGCTCATTCTCCTTTTTCTGTATTTTTTTGGGTCTATGGCAAAACACAAACAAAAATGAAACGCTACCAATTTATTAGTTATCATAATCCGAGATTTAAAAATGACCACACAAACAAAATATTCCCCAGGGAACATATACGTGAAAGTTCCAATTAAATTTAGAATCAGTTAATATGAAATCCATATTAAAGGCATTAATGGTCATGGTTTGTAATGTACTTTCAGCAAATTTTTAAAAACTATCCTACTTGTCCAGCAAAAAAAGGCACATTCATCTTTTAAGCAAAATAATAAAACAAGTTCCAGTAATTCTATTAGACTCTTTTAAAAAAAAGCAGAAGTAATAGTGGTGTATTATTCATATAATGTTAAGCCATAAATGTTCAGTCACATTTCATTGTTCATTTATTGTTTATATTTTATGGGGTTCATAAATGGGGCTGCCCTTGAAAACTATCTAGGAGCTTCAATTGATTCAAAATGCAGCAGCTCTTATAGTTTTGTGGAGGCCTGCACATGTGTCATCTATCCTGCAGGAGCTGCACTGGTTGATTTGCTTCTGGATCCAGTTCAAGGTAGTGGCTGTCCCCTTCAAAGCCCTATATGGCTTGGAACCAGGTTATTAGAAGGTTTGCTTTTTCCTGTCACATCTACCTCACCCACCAGATTGGGGTGGCAGGAAATGCCATGGATTCCCTCTGCTAAGGAGATGCATCAAATGGGACCCAGAAAAAGGGCCTTCACCATGTTAGTTCTCTCCCTATCATCATCCCCTTGGACAGGGGTCGGGAATCTTAAAAACTCAAAGAGCCATTTGGACCTGTTTCCCAGAGAAAACAAAACACCCGGAGCCACAAAACCTGGGTGGGTGTGGCCAACTTGACATCACTCCCGAGTCACATGACCCTCCCAGCTATGCCTACCCAGGTTTTGTGGCTGTTTTCTTTTCTATGAGAAAAAGGTATCTCTCTCTTTCTCTCTCTCCATCTCTCTTTCTCCCTCTCCTATCTCCCTCCCTCCCTCTCATCTTTCTTTCTCTCTTTCCCTTTCCCCATCTCTCTCTCTCTCTCTCTCCCTTCCTCCCCACCCATCTCTCTCTCCCTTTCCCTCTCTCATATCTCTCTTTCTCCCATCACTCTCTTTCTCCCATTATCTCCCCTTCTCTCTCTCTATGCTGAGGAACGATAGCCACCCCTGGCTTCTCTTCGGGCGACCCTCCTCCCCTTCTCGCGACTCTCTGGCTGGCTGTGGCGCATGCAGGAAGACCCTCCTCAAGGCGCAAATGCGCATGTGGAGGGCGGGCGGCTGCTCTCTTAAGGAGGGTCTTTGGACGCGGCTTCTCTCCTGCCCTAAGGATCCGGCCATTGCCTTGCCATGTCCCATCCCATTCTCCCCCCCCCACCGCAGCTTTTCGGCCCAGCAGGGAGGGCGTGAGCTCCAGCCCGAAGCGGCAGGAAGCGAAGATTGCCTTACGCGCAAATGTGGCGTGAAGGCAGTTACAGGGCCGCTTCTCTCCTGTCCTAAGGATCCGGCCATCGCCTTGCCATGCCCCCTCCCCCGGTATGAGAGGAGGGGGAGGGGGAAAAGGGTCGCCGGAGCGAAGGCAGCCTTCGCTTCCTGCCGCTTCGGGCTGGAGCTTACGCCCACCCCGCTCAGCCGAACAGCTACCGGGGGGGGGGGCAAGGGACATGGCAAGGCAATGGCCAGATCCTTAGGGCAGGAGAGAAGCCGCATCCAAAGACCCTCCTTAAGCAAGCAGCTGCCTGCCCTCCGAGTGCGCCTTTGCTGCGCTTTGATGCTCGCTTGAGGGTCTCCCCGTGCATGCACACACTCCTGGCCCCACCACAGCCAGCCAGGGAGTTGCGAGAGGGGGAGGAGGGTCACCCGAAGAGAAGCCTTGGCCAGGGGTGGCTATGTTCCTCAACCAGCACCAGAGAATCAGCCCCGGCCGCTTCTCCATTCACGCCGCCGCCCTTACCTTCTCAGGCCAGGTGAGGGAGGGGAGGGCGAGGCCAGCCAGTGATGGGAGAGGGAGCCACAGCAGGGGGCCCAAAGAGCCGCATGTGGCTCCAGAGCCACAGGTTGCCGACCCCTGCCCTTGGAGATAAGATTGGGCCCCATTTTGACACTCTTTCGCAAGGCCCTGAAGACCTGGTTTTGCTCTAACCCTAGAGTGGCTTGGAGCCCATCAAGTGGCTTATTTGATCATTGTCGCTGGGGAGGGGGGTAGGATGGGGGGGGAGGTTATTGCTTTTTTATATATATTTTTTATATTGGGTTTTTATCTTCGTAAGCTGCCAGGAGTCACTGAGAGCGAGTTGGACAACCATATTACATTTTCTTAAATAAATATATTTTTAAAAAAAGATATCTTTCCTGGTTCACATACAACACTAACTTTTAATGGGTGGGTTCACTAAGCCAAAATGAAAAGAACCAGCCACATTCTAGCTTTGCTATTTCTAAACTAAGCCAGTCTAGTCTAGGCCAGTAAATGTTAAAGATTGAAATTAATCTCATGCAATGTCTCCAAAATAAAACATTTTCAGCCAATTGTTTGTTTTCCTTTTAGCACTGTGATTTTTTTTAAAGAGGATTCAAATTTCTAAAACAAAATCCACATGCCAGGTTCAAATTTCCCTTAAGATGAGATTTTAACTTCTCTCCCACATTGTTATACGGCTTGTAGTTTAGCAACAGCTCAGACAAATCAGAGTTAAAATCAGATATTAACCAATTAAATCTGCTTGCAAGCCTATGGGGTATAATAATCTTAAAACTTAGTAACAAACCAAAATCTTATTTCAGTGGTTCAACCAGCTTACGATACATTTGATGAACTTGTAGGATCTCCACACACAAAATGGATGGCTCTTGAAAAAAACATATATGAAGAGTCGAGTCCTGAACTTTTTCCAGAATAGTCTTTTTAATACCCGGTTTCCCCCAAAATAAGACATCCCCTGATAATAAGCCCAATCGGGCTTTTAAATGCATGGCAATAAGGCCAAGTGCTTATTTAAGGGTTCAAAAAATATAAGACAGGGTCTTATTTTGGGGGAAACACGGTATGACATAAGAATGAGAGATAAAGTTAGCTAATTAAGATGTTCCCTACGAGCATCCTATTTTTAGAGTATAATGCAATGTGCATATTAATAGCAGATTCTTCCAACTAAGTTTTCTTCTGGTTTTTTTTGTCCACTTGCCCTTCAGGTGCAAAGGGTTTTTACACCAGTTTTATGAACCCAGATCAGTTCACAGGATGGAGAGACAGAGAGTAGGAACAAATTCCTTTCAGTTCAGAAACCCAGCAATCTGGTAGTTTTTTTCCACATAATTAGTTTTCTTATTAGTAATTTGTGAATATCAATTGTAAGACATAGGTGATATACCTGCATGTATTGCCGTCAAAGTTTTAAGGACTGGTCTGATCATTCTTTTGAAGAGAAACTTTCTGCATTTGAAAATATCAGCTACCCACACTATATTTGGAAAGAAAAATGTTACTTTTTTTAGATGATCACCTGGGCAACCAAAGAATTGCCATCACCTCTCTCAGAGATATCCAAACAAGTTCCTCACCAAGAACAAGGTTGGGAATAAAGAAGCATATGCTACTAGGTGGAGTTTACCCAAACCCTTGTGATCATTGCCACCAAATATTTCTGCTGGATTCTAGCAGGAAAGTGGCCAGACCCTGGAGCCATCCTGAGCACTGTCTACACGGGACTTTTTTTTTTTTTTTGCTGGAAACCAGAAGGAAATGTCAGTGTCCATAAAAAAAAGCCATAAATTGTAGTCACATGACTGTGGGACACTGCAAACAGCAGTAAATGTTGGACTGTTGCCGAGTGCCCAAGATGCAATCATGTGACTGGGGGGGGGGGTGCACTGGAGCTTTGAATCCAGGTTGTAAGTAGCCCTGGAAAGGTTCCTCGTAACTTTGGTCTCTAAGCGACCAGTCGCAAGTCGAGGTCTATCTGTATTGTTTATTATGCTCAAAATGGCAAACAGATGTCTCAACGTTTTTTTGTAATGGAATGATAAACTCAGAAATGATGCCTAGTTTCCTGGGTGGTATTCAAGTGCATGTGATCTAGCTGTAAAATATCAAATTTTGAAAAATAAAATAAAGGAAATGTAATCAACGTCTATAAAATACACACGAATCATGCTCATAGCAATACACACACACACACACACACAAATACTTGTTCATACTGAACATATGCTTAAACGTTAATACATTATATTGTCAAAGTCAAGTTTCAGACATTTCAGAGAATCTGATAAAAGAGACTGAAAACAGAATGCACTTTTGTTGCCTGAGAGAGCATTTGAAATGCATTTGGCTTTTGGTGCAAAACATTAGTTTAATTAGACCCAAGATTAATCTTCTTGTTTCCTGTGTCCATAAAGGATTTTTTTTGGATAATATGCAGGTGTTGGCACAAATCAGCCAGTCTTTTTGTCATTAGATGCCAAATCGTTAGGGTAGTTTCTTTAAAAATGCACAAATGCTATAACATGAAAATGTTTTTCAGAGTCCCAATCACGTTCACAAAATTCCTATACCAACAGGCAATCTAACATAATGGTTTTATTAACAGTTTCAAATAGGATGATGTGCATGAAACATTTTGAAACTGAAACCAAAAAAATCTCCAAAAATATGCATATTATGGCCAAACTCTTTTTACTTCTCAAACTACCATTTATATAATTAATTTATTTCTTACCAAATTATTTCCATATGCAAGGTGGTGTCCCGAGGGTAAATCTTTGAACACAATATAGCTAAAAAACAGTTTCTGTTGGCCTGCCAGAACTTAATATTAAATCTTGAGGCAGTCTAGTCTACCAATACAGAAAATTGGCTTGAAGAGTATCAAAGACTTTCTAGTTTAATTTGTGGGAACAGTGTCCTTGGGGGATTCTTTCTATTTTAACATAATTACTGAAAATTTTCCAGCCAGGTTTCTTGTGAATATTTTTTTCTTTTCTTGTATTTTTCTATATTTTACTTGGGTATGTCTTGGGTATGTTTTAACATTTTGAAACTATCACATTATTCTGAGTCCTATGGGAGTTGGGCGGCCTATAAGAACCATTAATAAAATAAATAAAATAATATTCTATTTGTTTTATATCTTATTTATTATTTGATTTTTAAAACCTCGTTTTTTCTAAGTAACTCAAGGCAGCTACCATGCAAAATACTCATTCCTCCTATTATTTTCCATACAACAACCCTGTGAGATGAATTGGGCTGAGAGAGAGAGAGGGATTGGCCCAAAGTCACCCTGTCAGCTTTCATTTATTTATTTATTTATTTATTTATTTGTGAGATTTATATACCGCCTCACAGTGCAAGCACTCTCTAAGCGGTTTACACCAGTAAGCAATGTATATTTATATTGCCCCCAACAATCTGTGTCCACATTTTACCTACCTCAGAAAGATGGAAGGCTGAGTCAACCTTGAGCCGGTGAGATTTGAACTGCTGACCTGCGGATCACAGTCAGCTAAAGTGGCCTACAGTACTGCCTCTAACCGCTGCGCCACCTCGTGCCTAAAATGGGACTAGAACTCATTCTATTCTAGTTCTAGCCTGGGACCTTAATCACTACATCAAACTGGCTGTTTATTACTGTAAAGTTTATTACTGTAAACTTCATTATTATTATTATATTGTATCATTATTAAACCAATATAGAAATAAATGATACATACTTCAGTAGAATAAATAAATATGTGATCTAAAGCTGGCTGAGGAACTCTGGAAGTTGAAGTCCACAAGTCTTAAAGTTGCCAAGGTTGGAGACCCCTGATTCTAAAATACTTGATTGCATAGAATGAGATTTAAGATCTGCAGCCAGTCGTTTTGACCTCCCTGAAAGGGCATCCTGTTCTACAAAGGGCACTGAAGAGTTTTAAGGCTCATAAAGCACCAGATATGAATCCAGAAAGAACTGAGGTCTATTCTATCCCACGACCACCAATGACTTGGTTTCTGCAGCCAGAGTATCAAGTCATGGCACGTGGCAGCTGTAGGTTCCCAATGCCCTATTCTTCCTTTTCTTCTACAGAACATGCCCAGACACGCAGACTGGCAACTGGATGGGCTTCTTCTCCCAAACTGTTGCTTTCCAATACAGTACTGACTTACAACAGTTCGTTCAGTGGCTGTTTGAAGTTGCAACGGCAGTGGAAAAAAGTGCCTTATGACTTTTTTCACACGGATGCCCGTTGCAGCATCCCCATGGTCACGTGATCAAAAAACTGGATGCTTGGCAACTGACTCATATTTATGATGCTAGCAGTGTTCCAGGGTCATGGGATCCCCTTTTGAGATCTTCTGACAAGCCAAGTCAACGGGGAAGCCACATTCACTTCAGAACTGTGTTACTCGCTTAATAACTGCAGTGATTCACTTAACAACTGTGACAAGGATGGTTGTAAAAGGGGGCAAATGTCAACAACTGTCTCGCTTAGCAGCAGAAATATTGGGCTCAATTGTGATTGTAAGTCGAGGACTAACTGTATTGGCCTACTATCTTCTACTATCTTCCACTATCTTCTACTATCCTCATGCCATGGCACTTTTGTGCAATACATACCGTATTGTTCGGAGTATAAGACGCACCTTTCTGCCCCCCCCCAAGAGGGTGGAAATGTCAGTGCATCTTATACACCAAATACAGCCATTTTTTGGGCTCCTGAAGCCCCGCCCCCACATTCCATTTTTGCGAAAAACCGGCCGTTTTTTGCAAAAATGGGGGCGCTTTTGCCTTCCCCCACCCCCTAGGAGTGCTCTGCAGGCTTCCCAAACCCTCTGCATGCCCTGTTTTTGCAAAAAAAAAAAGAGAGCAAAAAATGGGCTATTTTTTGCAAAATTGGGGGCGTTTTTGCCTTCCCCCACCCCCTAGGAGTGCTCTGCAGGCTTCCCAAACCTTCTGCGTGCCCTGTTTTTGCAAAAAAAAATGAGCGAAAAATGGGCTATTTTTTGCAAAATTGGGGCCGTTTTTGCCTTCCCCCACCCCCTAGGAGTGCTCTGCAGGCTTCCCAAACCCTCTGCATGCCCTGTTTTTGCAAAAAAAAAAAAAAAAAAAAAAACCGAGTGAAAAACAGGCTGTTTTTTGCAAAAATGTGGGCGTTTTTGCCTTCTAATTACCCAATCTAGCATGACTGGAGGAGGAATTCTGGGAGTTGAAGTCCACTAGTCTTAAAGCTGTGAAGTTTGAAGACCCCTGGGTTAGGGGTTAGGGGTGCAAGGGTCTTCAAACTTGGCAAGTTTAAGACTTGTGGACTTCAACTCTCATTCCTGAGCTAGCATGACCGGAGGAGGAATTCTGGGAGTTGAAGTCTACTAGTCTTAAAGCTGTCAAGTTTGAAGTTCGTAAAAAGTATACATGATTATAAAAAGTATTCTGCTACACTGGTATTTTATTAAATAATATATTACTACACCATTTGGTTCAGAATACTTTTTCCTTGCTTTCCTCCTCTAAAATCTAGGTGCGACTTATACTCCGGTGCGTCTTATACTCCGAAAAATACGGTAACCTTCATACCTGTTTGCAATGGCCTTTACTGGCCAATAAATACTGAATTGTTGTCCCTGGGCCCTACCTTCAGCATACAGTTCATAGTAACCCAGTAACTTTATAGAAAAGGACATTGGCAATAAAAATGACGCAACGGTGGCAGAAATATCCATTTGCAGAGTGCCACTATAGAGGGAATTTAAGATGAATATTAAGTATTTTAAATCACAGAAACATGGATCCCAAAAGGCTACATGGCCTTTTAAACATTAGCACACAATAACAAATGTTAGAGATGACTTAATTTATATAATCTCATAAGGTGTAATATATGATAGAGAGAGGACCTTACCCATGAAGAATTCAATCAACCCCCCCCCCCCTTAATTCAAATAATTGCTTGCACTCATTTCTGCTCTTGCTTGAAGTGGAATATATCCACCCCATACAGCAGGGATAGGAAAACTGTAATTGAACTACAATACTTAGCAGCCACAGGTGGTTCAAGAAATAGTGAGATATGTTGCAACAGTTTGTAATTTAATTAGCATTGCAAAACTACCATTTGTACAAACAAAATAGGAGTGCAAGCTTTGGTCAAAATGTATTTTTCAATCCTGTAACATAGGATCATGAAGTTCTGATTGATTATGATTGGCTTTGCACAATTCATTGCATCAAAAGATGGTTTTCTAGTTTGTGCCTCTTGATATTACATAAACCCAGTTACTATATTTAGTTTAGGCTGCAGTATGTTTCATGTGAACCAAGGCAACTGGGTTAGTTCTGAGAACTATGGCTCTATCAAATACAGTTTGTGTCTGAACAGTTTCATACAGAGAAACATGGTTTAGCAAACGGACCCAAGATCTACCCTTCAGGAATGCATCAGCAAAAATTCATCACTGTCTTTATCTCACAGATACAAAAACTACTTTAACAAACTGTGCTTTGCTTGGCCCATACCTAAAGCAAACTCAATGCAAAAAAAATAATTTACTAATGTAATTAGAAGTAAAAACATAATTGTTATTTCAGATACAGTATGGCATCAAATATGTTAATGGGGAAACATTTAATAGTTTAATATACTTCCTTACATTTGATTTCCAAAAATAAAGAGTAAGATTTATAGGCAGGGTAACTATTGCTTAAAACTCCATGTAGAACTCTAGAGTTGTAGTATAATGTCATTAAACAGAATCCCTCAAAGACCAAGAAAGAGCCACAGTGGCCATGTTCACACACCAAGCCAAGCCTGAACAAGCTACATTAAGACATAGTACAAGTAGTCCTTGACTTACATCCAATGGGTTAGAGATCATTCAAAGTTACAACAGCACTGAAAAAAGTGACTCATGACCGTTTTTTTTTACACTTACGATCGTTGCAGCATCCCATGATCACATGTTCAAAATTCAAACATTTGCTTGGATGCTTGGCGAATGGCTCATATTTATGAAAATTGCAGTGTCCCAGAGTCATGTGATCACCTTTTGAGACCTTCTAATGAGCAAAGTCAATGGGAAGCCAGATTTACTTAACATCCATGTTGTTAACCAGTTATTCATTTAACAACTGTGGCGAGAAAGGTGGTAAAATGGGGCAAACTCATTTAACAATGGTCTCGCCTAGCAACAGAAATTTTGGCCTCAATTGTGGTCATTAATCAAAGACTATCTATATCAGCGGTTCTCAACCTGGGGGTCGCGATCCCTTTGGGGGTCGAATGACCCTTTCACAGGGGTCGGGAGACTTCGCCTGGACGCCGCTATTTGGGTTCTTTTACTCTCTGCGCATTCGCAGAACACTTTGCGCATGCGCAGAGGGTAAAATAACCCAAATGGCAATGGCGGCGTGGGGGTCGCGGTGGGGGCACGGTGGCGGGGGGCGGCATTAGGAAGGTTGAGAACCACTGATCTATATGAAGGATAAACCCAACCAGTCTATTAGCAATTGGAATATTTTAACTTTTGCATAGGTTCTCTCACTGATTGAGATGAACATTAGTCAAGAAGCTCAAAAAAACAAGATGGATCCAGTTTAGATTATTATTCCAGGATTATAAAACTACGAATGCAATGACCCATTTTATTTTCATGATTTCCATTTAACAGTTAAGTTTACTTAAGACAAATAGAAGCAGCTCCAAAGAAGATTGGCAATGGGGAGAAAGAAAATAAGAAGAGGGGGAAGGCATAGAAAGAACTCTTGATCTGACTATGATCTGCACAGTACTATAAGCTAGGAATGATTGCTTGACTGAGTTCATTCAAGGTTATGAACAAGGGTCTAAATGCAAAAGCAGTTTGAATCTAGGTGAATATTGCTGAAGGGAAAAGTGCTAAGTTTATCCTATCTCACTAATGAGTCAGTGGATGGAGGAAGCTCATTTTGGAGAAACTGGTGCAACTAAGCATTTCATTCGCTCTTAAGTTATTTTAAACCATCTCTTTGCACGTAAAAGAGATAAACCTAGAAGCCCCCTGCTAGACATTTTCCCCAATCTTAAGACAAAAGTTACCAATACGTGCGGCAGCTGGTTCTTTTCTATCCACCTAATTGAATGAAATAACTGAACTGAACACCATTTCTAACAGTGCCAGGACAAGATTTCTCTACGGCATAAATACATCTTTACTCTAAACATAGAATTTAAAAAAAAATCCCTAAGGGCAAGTGACACACATCTTCAGCATAGCCACATACACAAAGCAAATTCCATTTGGCAAAATTCCATGTCATTTCTCTCTGCTTTGGGGTCCTATGATGGGTCCAGCTGCTGTACTTTCCGTTACTCAAACATAGCTGGGGAGGACATAAAGAGGAAATCTCCTCTCATCCATGCATTGCTTCCTCCCTTTCTGTTTAAATAGCTTGGTGTTCCAACAGAAGGTGCACAGCAAGTCAGACGGCTCATTTGAACTTTAGTATTTTACCATTTTGATGTGGGTAGATAAATGTCATAGATTCTCCTTTTAAGATTCCACCTCTGCATGAAAAAAATGAACTACACACAACAGTACGCACTCCTCCGTGATAATTACTTCTTAAAATACCCAAAGCAGACTGAATACATTATCCAAATGTGCTTGCCAGGTAAAGATGTACAACCAGAATCATGGACAAGAAAAACTAAAAAATATATACTGACTAACACTACTGCATTCACCATAATGAAATCAAATATTCTTCCTTTTAGAAAAATCCACATCTCATATCTTTCATCAGAACTATAAAATTACAGCATTTGCTAGAACATTTTCACACACAAAATTAAATTGTCCTTCTGTAATAGTCATTACATTTAGCTCCATTTTAAGTTGCATGTCACCAGAAGAGGCTGCTAAAGTCGACAGTGGCGTAGCTTATCTCTTCTATCTGGCCTTCAACTTACATAGTGTCAAATACAATCATGAACAGAAGGAATATAATTTCAATATAGGCAAAAAAAAGCTGGCTTTTCAGTTAAGCTCCAAATGATAGAGGTTGTTTTTAAAAATGAGTATTTGATCAAAGGATACATTAAACACAAGCATTACATTTTAGTTGTGAAATATATAAATCTAATTCAAATTCTTTCTGAATAGATTGAGGCAGTTCCAAAATAGTGCTTCAAAGGATTATCTTCCTACAGAGAAAGATTTTTTTTGAAAGACTAATTTGACTGTATAATTATCACTCCCATACTGAAAAACTGCCGAAGTTTGTAAAATGCTAAAAGGTATCTAATTTAGTAAAATACAATCCATTTTTCAATGTTACAAAGTCAGTTCAGACAAGTGTCAAGATAGCTACAAGAGGACTTAAGATAAGAACATAGAAATATAGAATTATTGCACCAAACAAGAAACTTGGAACATATATAGGGCAGGCTATAATAAATACTTTAAAAGGTGTATTTGTATTCTCAAAATATCCTGTAGCTATAATATCTAGGAAAATAATATAAGACTGTATGAATATTGGTCAGACATTCTTGGGCTTTTGAGCAAGGGTTCGAAGGACAGACAGCATCACCAAATGTTTTCCTATTTGTAATCCCAATGTTGAATCTATCTATTCTAAAATATATCAATATTTAAATCTCCATACAAAACACCAACATACAGGCTTTCAACAAGATTGAGAGAGATCACCGAAGCAAGGTCTGTTTAAGATGCTTTGTGAAGAGCTGAACAGACAATATGATTCGAGGTACTGAAGCAGGATGAATATGTAGCTGGACCAGAGGCTAAAACTGGCAAACACTATGACTAACAACTTCACAGAACTTTGCTGAAAAATCAGACACATGTACTGCTAGGACTCATGGGTATGCTTTGATTTGTATAACAAAATGATTTTATTAAATAGTCTACTGAGATTTAAAGCATTTTTCAAATGATCCCTGAACTACATATGGATGTTTAACTACTGCTTTATAGCAATTGCAGGATTATATAGTGTTATTTTTTTTCTGGAAAATTTTGAGTTGGAAATCTGAAATAAAATGGCACTAGATTCTAGAATGCTTCAAGTAATTTTTATAAAATAAAAAAATGAACAATCAATCAAAAGCATTATTTAGAAGTTATTTTTATCAGAATATTTTAAGAAATGACATTTTATTGTATTTTTTAAAAACAAAATAACCAAGGTAGTTCACAAACAGAAATTCAATCAGTTTTTGGTCTCAATTTCAAAAGTGTTCACTTGGTTGGAAATATATCTTAAGATTGCACTATAAATTTTACAAAAATGAAACATCCATTTTAGAAATAAGAATAATTGTTACTCTTATTGACAGAATTTCTTTTTACCTGCATCACAGCATTGGCCAATTCAGCATTTCCTACTTACAGGCCTTAAGTTAACATCTTGAGAAAAAGGCAACTTTCTTTCCCCATACTATGACAAGGATTTATCTGTTGGAAATGCTGAACATACCTTAGATACAAACATAGAGGACAATATCTCTACCCAGTCCTGATAAGACTCATGTTTAGTTTAGTTTTTTATTCAGAACGGGAGTTAAAAACTTAAGTGGATGAAAAGGAAATAAGACAAATAGATTTGGGTTAAATCGATGTGCCACAATAGACTGGCACAACCTTTCACGTGTTTACATTGTTCTTTAGACACAACAGCATACACAACACAAGTTCTTGGGAGTGAAGAAGTCGCTAAGTATCCACAGATAAAGGAAGCATTTATATAATAATATACATTAAACAAACAAGCCTACAGCTCTCTGTGTGAAATATGCATTTTGCATTATTTCAACTTCTAGGGGCAATATGGGAAGAGCATATCTTGGATAAGGGAAAGTCACACTGTCTGGGCACTAACAAACTAACCCTTAACACCTGTTTAAAGCAGACAGAATCTCCTTGTCCCCATAATCCATCATAACTTCTTATATGGACAGCTAAAAAAAGACTAGCAGACTCACACATACGCTGCCCCTTATTACATATTTTAGGTCCCATTTCCATTTCTAACACAGTAGAAGGCTAAAAATTCCACCCCCCCAAATCCCTGATACTCCATTTGGATCTTTTGGGCATTTCCACTAGGACCTCACTTCATTTGAACAGATAAAACAAACAAAAAATCTGTGCAATCAACTCATCAACATACCACGATCACTGCCATGGTCATGAAAACTGGGACTGTGTGTGTGTGTGTGTGTGTGTGTGTGTGTGTGTGTGTGTGTGTGTGTGTGTGTGTGAGAGAGAGAGAGAGAGAGAGAGAGAGAGAGAGAGAGAGAGAGAGAAAGAGAGAGAGAGAAAGAGAGAGAGAGAGAGAGAGAGATGTAATTTACTTATTTCATAAAAAAATAACTCTTCTGGGTAAGCAGGCTGACAGATCACCACAGTTTTTTGCAGGTATTATTTGGAACACTTGCGATACTTTTATATTTTGGAGAGTTTTTGGAGATGTCCAGTTTTCATCAAGATTTATAGCTTCTTGGGTATGTATTTATACACATAAATAAATTTGTTGGAAGAGCAGAAGGTAAAGGGGGAGGGGAAGGGAGAGGTAATTTTTTTTTCTTTTGCAGGCCCCGAGGTGACAATCCCAGCCTTCCGGATATGAGAAGTGCTTGCCATGAGTACAAGCAGCGACTTGTCACTTGCGTGTGTGTGTGTGTGTGTGTGTGTGTGTGTGTGTGTGTGTGCGCGCGCGCGTATCCGAAATACGCAGACTCTGTCTGTGTGTGCGCGTGTGTGTGTGCAGACATACATGTGCGTCTGGGATAGGCAAACCCACACATGGCAAGCCGGGAGCGAATCAACATCCCTTTGCCCCCAAGGGGCAACGCTTTCCCCCCATCACCGCAAGGCCCGGGGGGGGGGTATAACTGCACCAACTGCATCCACGAGGCAGGCGCACACTTCCGTCCAAATGCAGGCCCGGGGGTGGGGGGAGGCTGGCTGGCTGGCTGGCTGGCTTGGGGTAGCGGCGCCGCCGCCGCCGCTGCTGCAAAGCCCCAGAGCAGCCGCGCTCCCTTCGCTTGCAACGGGACAATCGCCCGCGGCGAACAGCCGGGGAGTTCCAAACCTTGTGCAACCCGCGAGAAAAAAACGCGGGTGGGGGCACAACCGGGCGATTGGTAAAAGGACTGGGAACGCGGGGTAACTTACCGCAATGCCGCGAGGATGATGAACGGGCAGTCCGTGGGGGGGGAGGGAGGGAGGAAAGAGAGGGGGAGGGGAGGAGCAGAAGACGTCGGCAAGGCCGGCTTGCGAAGGGAGCTTCACACACGCGGGGGAATTAACCCCATCACCAGCCCCCTACAGCGGCTCCGGCTCCTGCCGCGGGTGCCACCGAGAACCGCCCTCTACGGGTCCTGCCGACCAATCGCAATCGTCCCTCCCCGTGACTGGCACCTGGCGCGGCCACTTGGCAATCCGCGGCCCTCTTAATCATCGACTCATCTCTCCCTTGGAGCTATCCGCTGAATGGTCTAAAATGCGGCCCACGAATGAAAACGCCCGTCAGGCGCCGAAAGCCAATGACGAGCCGCAGCTTGGCTAAGCGACGGCTCTTAAAGGACCAATTGGAACTTAAAAGACCCGGCATACGCTATTCCCCCACCTATTGACGTCATTGCGACCGGCACGATCGGTATCGAAGCGCTAACCTAAGTGGGTGCTCGGATTTGTTCTGAGTTGGGATGGGATCCTCTTTGGCTATAGATATGAGGTTGCTTGGAGGAATATGCGCCGTGATATAATGTATCAAGCGAGAGAAATGGGTTAGAGTCGTCCTAAAACTCCCTGCGTGGGGGAGGGAGGGAATTGGAGCAAAGCATGATGGGATTTGTAGTATCGCGTTCAAGTTTGCAATAGACCACTGCAAAGGGGTCATTTGAGTCCGTTGAGTCCTGAAATTCTTGCAGATGCTCAATACGTTGGCTGGCTTTTTCGCAAGATGCTTAACCAAATCAAATAAGACCTTGCAATACTCCATGAATAACTAACGATTTAGGGCTAGGGTTTGCCATATATATGCCACGTTTAATATTTAAACTCTAAAAGCAGGGACCAAAGCCCAAAATGAGTTTCATAGCACTCAAACTCTGCTGAAGCTTGATTTTTTTTAATGTGATCTGTCCTCTAAATAGCTTCAGATGAGTTACAACTACGGTTTTACAGCTACAGTTGTGCCACATGTGGATCGAAAACAGGAAAAATGTTTTCAATCTGTCTTGGCGGTCCTCATTGTACTTGGGATACCTTAAAGCAGCGGTTCCCAACCTGGGGGTCGGACGACCATTTCCCAGAGGTCGCCCAAGCATCCTCAGCTCCCCCCTCCCCCTGCCACAAGCCTGGACATATCGCGCCCCACAACCCGCATCCCCACCCCGCTGCCGCCTTTTAGGTTCTTTTATCCTCTGCGCATGCGCAAAGCGTTCTGCATGCGCAGAGAGCAAAAGAACTCAAATGGCGGCATCCAGGCGGGCGCGGGAAGCCCTGCACCGCGACCGCCACAGGCTCCATCGGCTCTGCGACGACCGACAGGCAAGAACGAACCGGGAGCATTTCACCGCTGCGAAAGGCGTGCGTGACTTTGGCGGGGCCGGGACAGGCGGCTGCCCGGAGAGAACCATACCCTTCGCCCCGAACGCTACAGGTAGACGGGAGAGACTCTACGAAGGGGGTGGCTCTCTCCAGGCAGCCGCCTGTCCCGGCCCTGCCGAAGTCGTGCACGCCTTTCGCGATGGGGCTTGAAAAGCTCCCAGAGGCAACACGCGAAGCGAGCGGAGACCTCGGCCAGATCTGGAGACTTCGCCTGCCATTTGGGTTCTTTTACCCTTTGCACATGCAAAGCACGCTTTGCGCATGCACAGAGGGTAAAAGAACCCAAATGGCGGTGGCAGGGTGGTTCACGGTGGGGATGCGGGGGCGGGTCGCGGCATTAGGAAGGTTGGGAACCGCTGCCTTAAAGAAACCACACCTTTTCCTGGCCTTACATGGCAGCTGCATGAAAATACAGGATTAGTATAAGAAACTAGAAAAAGATGCAGTTTGCTTAAGGTGCTGCTGACAGATCCAGTGAATGTACCCATGGTGACAGATGTTGGAGCTGAAGCATTTTCTCCTGCTAACTTCTGAATACTTGCATATTTCTAGTCACTACCCCTGGCCAAGGAGATATTTGTATACGTTAACCTGGTTAGTTTTGTTGCTTAGTGTTACATATGACATCTGGCTCAATTATTGTTCACAATACAGTATTGTTTGAATATAGACTAATTCCATAATTAAAGGTGTGCATTTTGTGAAGCTAATCATATTGTTTGCATGGTTAGGAGGTTGCTCCTCCATTCACTGCAATGAATCCATAGATGGAAGGGTTTCTGTGGTTTCCGCCAAACATGAGCAACAAAAGTTGCTTGTGTTGTATAATGCAAGTAACATTTTCGTTTTAAAAAATTACAGTTCAAATAACAATCCATTTGCTTTTCAGTGTATCACATTAATTTTTTTCTAAGCAGCGTTTCATATTACTCATACTATTTACAACTCAAAGACTTCGATAAACATCTTAATGATTCTTATATAACTTCTTACACAAGCAACCCTGTAGCATTTTAATGTTTGCTAGAATTATTACTACCGGTAGTCTGTAAAAGCTTAAGTCACAATAAGCCTAAAGATTTTAATTTTAAATTATTTTTAAAATGTTAATATATTTTGTACTTTAAAGCCAGGTTTATTCATTATCAAGCATATCATTTTACCCTAGCTAGATTTTTTTTTCTAAATGTCTCCACTGGAAGTCAGAAAATTATAAAGAATCTAGGGATACCTTAGGCCAGTGATGGCGAACCTTTTTTGGTTCGCATGCCAAAAGAGGGGGGAATGTGGGGGATCACGTGTGTGTGTGCCCACACTCATAATTCCATGCACCCCCGCACATGCACGCATGACCCCCCTGCTCCCAGCATGCAATTTTTCACCCATTTTTCGCTCTCCCCAGGCTCCAGAGCCTTTCTAGGAGCCTGGGGAGGGCGAAAACGGCCTTCCCCACCCCCTCTGGAGGCTGAAAACAGCCTGTTTCCCGACTCCCAGTGGGCCCAGAAGGCCCGAAAATCAGCCGGCTGGTGCATAGATACACGCCGGACCTGAGCTCGCGTGCCCACCGATATGGCTCCGCGTGCCACTTGTGGCACCCGTGCCATAGGTTCGCCATCACGGCCTTAGGCTTAAAGGCATATATATCTCCCATGCTAGAATGAAATCGGGCCATGACTCATTTAAAATTAATCACCAATTATGGTCATCTAAACCAAACCATAATCTCACCCACTTCATTTGCAACTTTCCAGATTTCTGACCATAAAATGTCTTTATTAATAACAATCAGCTGACATAAATAATCCTGGTTGTTGCTATTCTATTAAGCCTAACTCAGGCTTATCACAATTTAACAGTATCTAGGTTAGGATGAAAACCATTTTACTGCCCAAAGTTAGTTACTGGATACAGCCCAAATACAGAGTTGGGAATAGGCAACACAATGCTATCCTGGGGAAGAGATTCAGCCCATGGTCCTATTGTGTAGAGTGCTTCATGGCTCAATTCTCTCTATTTAACATCCACATGAAGCTGTTATGTAAAGTGATCCAATGATTTTGGATGAATAACCATCAATATGCAGATGATATCCAGTTATATACCTCCATCCCTGGCCCATTGAGTGATGCCATGAATGTCCTATTAGTTGCATATAAATAAATAAATAAATAAAATGCCATGAACGTCCTATGCACTGTCTGGAGGCTGTAGGGGCCTGGATGGGGAGCAATGGGGTCTGACTCAGTCCAAGCAAGATGGAGTGGCTTGGAGCATTTCATTTGCCTAGGAACAAGTTTCCTTTGAGACTGACTGGGGTAACACTGTCCCAGACAGATGCAGTGCACAATCTGAGGATCATCTTGGACTTGGTTCCTGCTTGAAGAACAGGTGGCAGCTGTGGCTAAAAGGGCCTTTGGGTTGTGCATCAGTTGTGCTCATTCTTGAACCAGAGGGCCTTGTTCACAGTCACTCATGCTCTTAGTTGGATTATTGCAACACACTCTACATAGGTCTGCCCTTGAATAGCCTTTGGAAACTTCAATTGCTGCAAAACATAGCTGCATGGATAGTTAACAGTGCCTGTTGTGCGGCACGTGTACCACTACTACAGGAACTGCACAGGTTGCCTGCATATTTGGTGCAATTCAAGGTGCTGGTTGTTACCTTTAAAACCCTTCATGGCTTGAGATTACCTAAGGGCCCATCTTCTCCCAATAGTTTCAACTCATCCAATTCGATCTAGTAAGTTGGGGATGCTGTGGGTCTTGTCAGCCAAGGAATGTTGACTGGCAGGTACTAGGAAACATGCCTTCTTGGCAGTAGCCCCTACACTCTAGAGCAGTGATGGCGAACCTTTTTTGGTTCGCGTGCCAAAAGGGGGTGTGTGTGCGTGCCCACACCCATAATTCCATGTGCCCCCCCGAGCATGCGTGCATGACCCCCCCTCCCAGCACGTGATGGCACGCCCGTTTTTCGCTCTCCCCAGGCTTCAGAGCCTTTCTAGGAGCCTGGGGAGGGCAAAAACGGCCTCCCCCCCCCCCCCCGAAGGCAGAAAATGACCATTTGCCAAGTTCCGGTTGAACCAGAAGGCCCGTTTTTTTGCTCTCCCCAAGCTCCAGAGCCTTTCTAGGAGCCTGGAGAGGGCAAAAACGGCCTTCTCCACCCCCTCCGGAGGCTGAAAACAGGCTATTTCCCAACTCTGTGGGCCCAGAAGGCCTGAAAATTAGCTGGCCGGCGTGCACATGCGCGCCGGACCTGAGCTCGCGTGCCCACTGATATGGCTCCACCTGCCACTTGTGGCACACGTGCCATAGGTTCGCCATCACGGCTCTAGAGCTTTCTTCTGTTGGCACTCAGGATGGCCCATATCCCGGCTTTAAAAACTTGGCTATGTGCTAATGGGCCCTCTTACTTGGTTACACTATTACGTTTATGTAATTATAATTTTTGATTGCCTATATGTATATAATTTTTGTGTTTTTCTGGGTTTCATTATTTTGTGCCCAGAGTAAATTGGATTGAGATGGACAGCTATAGAAATTAAATATTTTTTTAAAAATATCTCTGGCTCTGGATTATGAAGTAAATCATTCCAGGTTAGGTTTATCATATGAATCTACCCACTAGGGCAGAAATTCTCAATCAGGAGGGATAGCAGAGCTAATTTTATTAGTTTGAAGCAAACAACATAATATGCACTATCAGCTAATGAGCAGCGGGTTATTAGACTATATTACATTTGGAGTCTAGAATTACTTAATTGTTCCATTGTTCAATTAGTAACATATTAGAACAATTGCCTCACCAATCAACATGCACTAAAATGATAGCCAAATATATAAGGATTTGCTACAGCATTAGATCCTACTCTTGTGCAAGCCATAACCGCCTGCTAATTTTCTTTTTATAAG
Source organism: Diadophis punctatus similis (assembly GCA_023053685.1). NCBI lineage: Eukaryota > Metazoa > Chordata > Lepidosauria > Squamata > Dipsadidae > Diadophis > Diadophis punctatus. Next base: position 206,586,773 of record JALIGW010000001.1, read on the forward strand.
GTGTGCATAGAGTTCCATACTATAAAGCAGTGTTTCTGAACCTTGGCAACCTTAAGATGGTTGGACTTCAATTCCCAGAAGTCCCCAGCCAGCTTTGCTTCCTGGTAATTAAGTAATTTCTACCCTAGAAATAAGTAATTTCTGTCCTAGTGGTAAGTTCATATGACAAACCCCAGCTTTACTGGCTGGGGAATTCTGGGAGCTGAAGTCCAATCATCTCAAGTTTGCCAAGGTTGAGAAACGCTGCTATTAAGGACAGTGCTATTAAGGACAGTCCCAGGACAGTTAATCTGCTTTTAACATGCAATTCTATACATTACCTACTCAGATGCAAGCCTGTTTTAGTCAGTTGAAGCACCTTTGCATGCTCCTGCTATTTCATTCTCATAATCACTATCTGACCTGGTCTCCCATATGCTCATAAATAAACCCATCAAACCAATTAAGCTTCATCCTGTAACTTTGCCACCTAGTACCTTGCACTCAGTTACCAGCTCAAGAATTAGACATTATTCGCAGTGTTCTGTTCCAGCAACACAAAATACTTACAAAGACGGCCGTTTCCCTTCATTAAATCCACCCGCCCCAACACCCCAGCCTTTCATAGCCCGGCATCGGAGGCTTAAGGGAGTCCCCCCCCCCCCCCCAACATGCACGCATTTTCCCAAAATGCAGGATTGCTTTCTTATGAGAAAAGCCGGAAATCGCTTGGGATTTCAATCCTCGATGAAGATCGCCTTCATCGCTGGGGCCCGAGTGGCAGCATTAAGCAAACCAGGAAGCGAAGCCACCCCACCGTTTTGATTTATAGTTCTGAGGGAAGGGTTTGTTGAGCAGTTGGGTTTGTCTTGCCACTGGGTGAGATCACTTCCGTCGGGTTTAAGCGCGAAAAGAAAAGGTCATTCTGGTTAGCAGCCGAAAAAAGAAGCTGTTGCTGCTTGGGCGAATGAGATTTGGTGAGGAATTCTTTACCTGGTTTTGTGCACAGTGGAATAGCAAATCAGCCTCTGCCCCTGGATTGCATTGATGCCCCTAAATGAAGTTGGCAATGTGCTCTCTCTTTATTGCATGGCACTAGCTCCTGAAATTGCTGCTTTGGAAAAACAAGATTAAAGATTGCTTGGATTTTTCCGGCCGTTGTGCTGTATCTAGGACAGACACTCATTGAATTTAGTGCAAAACTAGGCTAAAACGGAGTTGGGTAGTTTGTAGTTCAGCATGTTTTGTAAGTTTAGCCGCTGGCTTAACTTTATGTTAAGCTTTATTTGGGCACAACAAGTGCTCGGTGTGTTTAAAGTGGATTAGGGTTAGGGTTGTATGAACTTGGTGGGAGTTTGATGTCTTGGATTGTAAAAAAAAAACCCTCTAAATTATGACGTATGTTTTAGTCAATTAAACATAAATAATCTCACTGGACCTCTATGATGTTGCTGCAGGTTTAGCCTATAATGGTTAAAGGGAGTTGGAGGAATCTCTATATCCATTTTAATTATTGAGTTGTTACTAGGTCAAAGGGAATGGAAAAGGTATGACTGAAATATAGTTAAATGGTGCTGTGTGAAAAATATATACATATAATTCCCAAACTGCCTAAAATTAATCTGACTTTCTTGACAAGGGCAGTGTGTTCTGAGTAGAGGTTGAGACAGAGCTGAATTACTGCTGACTTTTACAAGTAGTCCTTGACTTGCGACCACAATTGAGCCCAATATTTCTGTTGCTAAGCAAAACAGTTAAGTGATTTTTGTCCTATTTTATTACCTTTCTTGCCACAGTTGTTAAGTGAATCACTGCAGTTTTTAAGTTAGTAACATGGTTGTTGGAAGTTGGTTGGGAAAGTTGCAAAATGGTGATCATGTGACTGGGATGCTGCAGCTGTCCTAAATGTGCAAAAGTTGCCAAGCAACCGAATCATGCGATCACGAGAATGCTGCAATGGTCACGAGTGTGAGGACTGATCATAAGTCACTTTTTTCAGTGCCTTCATAATTGAATGGTTGTGAAGTGAGGTCTACCTGTACTGACTAAAATGTTCGGGTAGATAAACCAGGAGTATCTACTCCTTCCTTAGCCATGAAAACTGGCTGAGTGAGTTTGGTGTGCCATTCTCTATCAGTCCAATCCACCTCACAGGGTTGTTTGGGGGAACAGAACATATTTGTGGAAACATCAGTATAATACAATAGGACTTGATTAGATGTTTCAAAACTGCACCCCAGAAAATAACTACCATGTGTATTGTTTTAATTGTATATGGCACGGTGTCAAACTCGCCGCAACACATTGCCATCACATGACGTTTCGTGACATTTTTCCCCTTTGCGGACCTGGAGTGGGCGTGGCCTGCATGTGACGCATCCAGCCTGTGGGCTGCCAGTTTGACACCCCTGGTATATGGCCTCTCTTGTGGAAACATCTTAATATTCTAAATAAAGCCAACGTCATTGAAAGGAAAGGAAACTCTACTTCAATGATCCATTCTAATAAATTGGTATTCTACAGCAGGGCAACTTTAAAATGCATTGATTTCAACTCCCAGAATTTCCAAGACAGCCATGCTGGCTGGGGAATTGTGGTTGCCAACTTTGGAAACCCCTGTTCTACAGACATAAACACTAGCATATTAATACTGGCAATATCAAGATACACTGAAAAAGCAAAGTAGATTGACTAAAAACAGGCACTAGAACACTTTTAAATCACCAAGAATGAAAAGAAAATTTAAAACGAATTTCAAGATTGAAATCTTTGGTAAATTTAATAAAAGCTTCTTCCGAATTTTTGTACGTTTTTAGAACCTTATATTCGTTTATCAATTTCTTTTCAATCTCTTTTGGTGGCATTTTTGAGCTTACATTATTTTACTATTATAATAAGAGTGGTGGGTGGCATTGTTTTCTATTCTCTATGGCAGGGATGGAGAACCTTTTAGACACCAAGTGCCCAAACTCTGCGCGCGTGTGCATGCCCAAACTGAAAGGTGCAGGCATGTGCACATGCATGCGTGGACATATGCGCATGCACAGCAGAGACCTGAAGACCAGCTGGCCGGTGGGAGGTGGGGCATCCCAACACCAGCAGCGCGGCAAGAGGTAAGATCTTTTTCTTTCATGAGCTTCTGTTTCGTCATTTGCAGAGAAACAGAAGCTCACAAAAGAAACACCATGGAGATCTGACCTGGGGTGACGGCGTGTGTGCCACCTCTGGCACACGTGCCATAGGTTCGCCATCACGGCTCTATGGTCTGGATGCTCTTCTCTTGCTTTTTTTTTTTTTAGTATAGACTCTTTTTATTCAGCTTGAATGAGAGAGGTTGAAAATCAGCAGATGAAAATTTTGGTACAGCAATAATGAGAACATATTTGATTTATAACTCTCTAGAACATTTAGAGCAAATGTTGGACTCTATTCCGCAGAACACAGCTGGCAATACAATGGCGTCCCTGGAAATTTCAAGAGGCCATTGAAAGTTAAGTTATGAACATCAGAAAAAATTAAATCAAGAGTAGTTAGACAAGTATAATTTCTAGACATTTGGAGAAAAACAAAATAGAAATTTGAGAAAATAAATATATGGAACATTTTTTTTCTTATCAGACCTAAATGTAAATTATTGTATTGGCTTAATATAAAATGTATCTAGTTTATGATACATTGGCATATTTGTTTGATTTACAAGACTTTATTCATATTTAAAAAAAACAGATGGTTTTCATATAAGAATATTTTGGCTTTATTCCAAAGAACCTTGTTTAATGGGGCTTACTCCCAAGCATACTGGGAATATGGTATTCTTGAGGATGCAGTCTTGAGGACTAGCAGATTCCAATTTTAGTTGCAAGAAGAAGTAATTATGATAACCACTTTTGCTACTACATCACAGATAGCAAGACCACAGCAACCTGATTCTATGAATTGAGGGAATTCTTAAGGGCTAATATCACAATTCCATTAATAAGAAAAAAAAATCTAATACAGGTAGTCCTCAAGTTACAACTATTCATTTAACAACAGTTTAAAGTTACAATCTGTCCTTGAAGTTATGACTGCTCTTTCAAACGCATGGTCAGGTAATTGCAATTTGGGCACTTGGCAACTGGCTCACACTTCCTATTGCAGTGTCTTGTGATTACGATTTGCAACCTTTTCAGATGGACTCCAACAAGCTAAGATAATTGAGGAAGCCAGATTCACTTAACAACTACATTAGTCACTTAACCATGTGATTCTCTTAACAACCATGGTAAAAATGATCGCAAAATATACTTCATCCCCTTGTGTTATTTATCTTTACAGATTGCAAACTTCATGGATTTTGAGAACCTGCTCTTTTGCTTATATCAGTCATGTCATGTTTGTTAATGGATTGTAATTAATTGCTAGTATTATCTTTTCATCTTTTACAATTACAAGCTACATTACTTTTTATGATGTTCAACGTGAGCTTTTCTATTACTGTTTTCTCATCAACAGTGAATTTACTGTTGAATAAATACACTGCCCCTACTGGCACTCTGGTTACAATATCATTTGAAAGATATTTTATTTTATTTTGTGTCTATATATTCACACATGTGCAAACAGACACACACTCCTGTGTAACTAATTTCAGAAGAACAGAGTGGGAAGGCACCTTAGAGGTCCTCTAGTCCAATCCCCTGCTCAGGCAATAAACCCTATACCATTTCAGACCAATGGTTTGTCCAATCTCTTCTTAAAAACCTCCAGTGCCAGAGCACCCAGAACTTCTGGAGGCAAATCATTCCATGGATTGTTCTAATTGCCAGGAAATTTCTCCTTAGTTCTAGATTGTTTCTCTCCTTGATTAGTTTCCATCCATTGCTTCTTGTCCTGCCATTTTATTCCCAGATTCCTTGCTTGATTGTTGTGATCTGTGTATAATACAATTGCCTATGTTCGTGATGGCGAACCTATGGCACACGTGCCACAGGTGGCACATGGAGCCATATCTGACGGGATGCGAGCTGTTGCCCTAGCTCAGCTCCAGCGCGCATGTGCGTGCCGGCCAGCTGATTTTTGGCTCGCACGGAGGCTCTGGGAGGGCGTTTCCGGCCTCTGGAGGGGACAGGGGAGGCCATTTTCACCCTCCCTAGGCTCCAGGGAAGCCTCTGGAGCCTGGCGAAGGTGAAAGATGGCCTACCGGGCCCACCGGAAGTCAAGAAATGGGCAAGCGGGTGGTTCGTGCGTGCATGCGCGTGGGGTGGGGCAGAGTGGGGGTCACACATGCATGCGCAGGGGGTGGGGTGCATGGGGCATTGATTTATGGGTGTGGTCATGCGCGCGCATGCAATAGCACGCATGCTTGCGCTTTCGGCACCCGAGGAAAAAAAGGTTTGCCATCACAGGCCTATGTTGTCTTCAACATTGCTGAAAAGTAATGAAGAATAATGCTGAATTTTTAATAAAACCCTCTTTTTTACTTTTGCTAGAATAAAGATGGCAACTATTATCCAGGAGAGTCCTAGAGTTGGAATGTCATGTTCAAATTCTGATGGTGATGAAGAATTTTCTTATTTACCTGAGAAGCTAAAGGAAAAACTGCTTCCTTTTCAGAAGAAAGGAATTATATTTGCACTAGAAAGAAGTGGCAGGTGAAATTATCTTAAAGATGTGTGGTGATGAAGTTGTTTATAAAATGCAACCTCTGGCCTATTATGTTGAATGGAAATTTTGTGCAAAATGTTTACTAAAGTTTTAGATTTGAAATATTGAACACTATTAATGTCAAATTGTTGAAGCTGAACCTAAACTTAATTCTACTTTTTGTGTTTGGATTCTAAATCACTGGTCTGTAAATAGTGGTCCTTGATCAAACTTGGCATGTATTTTATTTTTTATTTTTTATTTTATACTTTATACTTTGTTTTTTTATTTTTTTGTTTTATTTTTACTTTTTTACTTTTTATTTTACAAATAATCTAAGATGGCGATTGTATCCAGCAAACCTATTTTCCTCATAACAACAACCCTAGGAGGTGGGTTGGGCTGAGCGAGAATGACTGGCCCAAGGTCACCCAGCGGCTTTCATGGATAAGATGGGATTTGATCTCATGATTTCTCACTTTGTGGCCAGGAGCCTTAACCACTAGATCAAACTGGCTCTCTATATATTTGTCTTTATTTTATTGTAGATACTTAGAATACAATCAAGATTAAAAAAAAACCTAAGAAAAAAAGAAAAGAGGTTTGCAGATGGTATAAAACTGAATAAAAATGCAAAGTAATGTTAGATTAGTGCTGCTTTTTAAAGTAACTTTAAAAAATAACTTTAAAAAGTTGAGTCAATCTGCAATAATTAACAACAAATGCCAGTATAGTATGAATCATTGATCAAAGTGAAGAATTAACAAAGATTTCTGGGTAACAAAAATTCAATCCTTATTTCGTAAATTAAACAAATCTTAAGTATTAAACCAGTAAAAGAAACCCAATTTGGGGATGTAGCATATGGCTATAGATAGAACTATGACCTATGAATGATTTCTAAGATTAATTAAATTATGTTTCACAATTGTTTTTCAAATACAAAGTTATTTTTATATTGATGCATACTTCAGTCTTAAGGTGGTATTCTTCTATAGAAGAGCTTATAAGTGATTTTCAGTAAAAAGCATAAAGTGTCCTGGCAGTTGTTAGCTGTTAGCACATTTATATGGAAATATAAGAATTAACATAATAATAGCTGATTGGAAAGAAAATTCAATCTTTAAAATTTGTTCAATTCTGTCATAAATAATCTTTCAGAATTGTTGAGCATAATAATATTTCCACCAGGGGAAAAGTAATCTAAACTGATTATTGTATTTCCAGTAATTTTTAGAAAACTGCTGGTCTATTGTAGCAGCCAGTATTAGAGTAATATTCCAATGGTAAAATATCTTGTAAGTCTGATATTCACACAATTTAATATTTGATATTTCCATTAATACAACGAGCCACGGTGGGGCAGTGGTTAGAGTGCAGTACTGCAGGCTACTTCTGCTGGCTGCCTGTAATTTGGCAGTTCGAATATCACCAGGCTCAAGGTTGACTCAGCCTTCCATCTTTCCGAGGTGGGTAAAATGAGGACCCAAATTTTTGGGGCAATATGCTGACTCTGTAAACCGCTTAGAGAGGGCTGTAACAAAGCACTGTAAAGCGGTATATAAGTCTGGGTGCTATTGCTATTATTCCCATTGTTGCATATCATTCATTCTGTTTAAATGTTGTACCCATTTATTCATAGTCTTTAACTTGTTCAGTTTCTGAATTATATTCCACTGATAATTTGTCAGTAAAATTTGTCCCCCAAAAGTTATGAATTTGGTTTACAGATTTTTCAAATTCAACTTTATCTGACCATTCAACCCACTACAGCACAACTGACACAAGCTATGAAAAAGATAATATTTCCATACATCAAAAACATTTCAGAAACAACCAACAGGCTCTTATCACCACATGGCATCACAGTAGTACACAAACCAATGGAAAAACTACAAAATATCTTAAGTTTTAAAAAAAGACCCATTAGCCACTGAAGAAAAAACAGGCGTCAGGTACAACATACTATATAAGGACTGTAACAGCCACTATCTAGAACAAACAGGCAGTAGTCTAGCAGAGCACATCTATGCATACTAATTAGTAGTCAGAAGACATGTAAATTCCATAATTTGACAATACATGAACAGACTTAGTCATTGTTTCAACTGGGCAACTGTGATCAACCTAGAGTCTAGACCAAGCTAAATGCAAAAACTCTAGGGAATTCCTAGAAGCTTGGTACTCAGACAGATCAGCCATCAACAAGCACATAGAGATAAACAACATTTACACATCATTTAAAAGAGACAATTAAAAAGCTAAAAAGGAAACAAAGGCCAGAACACCGCCTTCTCTGCAATCATCACCCAAATAAGTAAGAATCAACTCTAGGATTAACACCAGACAAAGGAGCAGTAAACAATACCCTAATCAGGGAACTACTATCTCAGACAAACAATCAAGCAGTAGCCTATCAAAGCAATTACAAAGGAGAAAAGAACACCCTCACCAACTCTGACATGGTAAGCTCTGTTTAGTATATATGCAGTATATAAACAGATATAGATGTTTATAAACAGATGTATATAAACGGAGAGCAAACTCCACTCCTTTCTAGCACTGAGGTTGTTAGCTAGCTGGGTAATGAAATGTCTGCAGGAAAACAACCAAGGTCATATTGCACCACGTTGTTATTTTGCTTTATCAGCTAAGCTAAGGTGTCAGTTTGCTGAATTCAATGGTGAATTTGGGGGGGAGGGGAGTCATTGTTGATTTGTAAAGACATGAATCAATGGTCTAGAGCAGGGGTCTCCAACCTTGGCAACTTTAGGACTTCTGGACTTCAAATCCCAGAATTCTGGGATTTGAAGTCCACAAGTCTTAAAGTTGCCAAGGTTGGAGATCCATAGTCTAGAGCAGGGGTGTCAAACTCGATTTTATTGAGGGCTGCATCAGGGTTGTGTTTGACCTCGGAGGGCCGGGGGGGTGGGCGTGGCCATGATTGGTGTGACACGGGACATTTTCAGCCGTGATGGCCTCCAGCCCTCTGCCAGTGAAAACGGTGCTCAGGGGCTGTGCGGGGGGCCCCGTGCCCCATTTTCGGCCACGACAGCCTCCAGTGTCAGTGAAAATGGGGCTGTGGGAGCTCCATTTTCGCTGGCAGAGGGCTGCAGGAGGCACGGGACCACATGCCCCCCCCAGTTCTGTTTTCGCTGGCAGAGGCACTGCGGGCCGGACCTGTGCTGTTTCCAGGTCGGCCCCGTGGGCCAGATCTAAGCACCCGACGGGCCGGATGCGACCTGCGGGCCTTGAGTTTGATACCCTTGGTCTAGAGCCAGAATATGTTAAGGAATACTGTCTCTCTTATGCAACCGGTTAAGGTTTTTTTTAATTAGTTTTCAGAGACTCACCAAGTGCCTCCAATGAAGTGAGGCAAGTAAGGAACACTTTTTTTTTACTGTAAGGCCTAGTTTATGTAACACTTTCTTCAGGAAAGCATACCTTTTGCTCATCCCAAAATATATTTTGATACGAGGCAAAGGTTTTTCTTCTTCTCCCTAGCGTTTCTATAATTTTGTACATTTGATTGTAAGTAGGTGCTGTAATTGATTGGAACAAGGAATTTTATGAGACTGATGTCTTTGCTATGAATTTTTAATTATGTTTTCTTGTTTTTTATTTTCCGAACTTTTTAATGCCTTTTGATATGTTTAATATTTTAAGAAACTTTGTCAGTCTTCCAGAAGATTTTAGTTATTAGATGGATTGCAAGTATTACCAGTAGTAAAAATAGAAAAGTACCCCGTATTGCTGTCAGACTGATAGTTCTCATTAGCACCAAATTCATTTTGAACATTCTATATTTGTGTCGTTTGAGGCTCTATTTTTGGCAAGATACTGTTGCAAGGCAGGTCATTTTGTTTCAGAATTAGGACTGCATCGTGTGATTGGTGACATATAAATGAAATGGCTGCTTGAACATTTTAAAATGTACCAGGTTCACATTCTTTAAATAACTCCAGTATGAGAAAGATGTTAATGCTAAAGTGCTGCCTTGTATGTGGGATGCAAATTATATGCTGGAGTGTTATATAAAACTGATTCACATGAGTGGGCGAAAATCCTAGGAAAATCTGGAGCTCCAAATTGAAGGGAAACAGAACTCTTCCTCTGTTACAGAATGTTCTGTAGTTAGAATGTGTAAGCACTGTTAATTAACAGGTGAAGGGGATCTATTGATATTAAATCAAATTTGCTTTTGCTTTATTTTTCTTTCCTTTGTGTTTACATTTTAATGTCTCTCTTAAGCTGTCCTCAATTGTTGGGACCTCATATCAGACAGCATGGGAAGCTGGGATATAAATGTTTTCAATTAATTATCATGCTAAACAAAAGAAAATTCCATTTTTAAAAATGACAGCTTATTCATGAGCACTTTAAAGGATGGTCCATCTTTTTATGTATGCTTCTCTAAAGGCTGGATCACCCATTTCTTAGGACAAGAGCATGTCTGTCCCCTCTTAATTTGTGAAAACTGTATTGTGAATCACAGTTGATGGCAGTTCAGCTTTCATGAAACACCAAGTCCTGAATAATCCTTTTCACATGCATGTGGTTTGTGCAACATAATTTCTTATTTTGCAAGACAGCAGCTGTGTGTTTTCTTGTCCTGCATTGCAAGTTGGCTTTCATAAGCTTGGGGACTATGTATTTGCTTTAATTATCCTTTCCAAATAAACTATTAAAGTGAATGTGAGTAGTCCAGAAGCTAGAATAATGGGCTGGAATTTGAGAAATGTATTTTCACATCTGTGTCTCCTTAATTGAGCAGAGTTCTAGCAAGTGAGTATCTCCATTTATTTTTAATGATTTGGTAGAGATAAATATGATAAATTACCAAAGATGGCTCTTTTTTTTACAGTTTACAGAGAAACTAGGCTTTGTATATTCAACAAAAAAAATGAGAATCTTTTGGTCATTTAGTGTCTTTAGACACGTTATGTCCTTAATGTAAAAGCTTGAGGACTTGAAAGTGTATAAGGATTAGCATTTGTAGTTTCTGGACCAACTGTTTTGATTTGCTGAGAATATTGGGAGTCCTAACACATCTGAATGGCCTCAGAACAGGGGTCTGGACTGAGGGAGAGTTAATAAACTCAACGGTTCTCAGTACAAAAACTATGTGAGACTTTTATTCACTGAAATATATAAAGACAATAAGGACTATAAAGCAGAATACAGCTGTTTGTCTTTTTACATTTGTACATGATTTTGTTATATTCGTATTCCACCTGAAAATATTAATACAGTAATATCTTTACTTTTTCTGGAAAAATGAAATAATATTTTAAGTATATAATATATCTTCTTGTGGCATGTGGCTTCCGTATGAGCCTCCTTTCTTTCTTTTTTTCTCAGGCTTACCATTTAAGAATGGAGAAACAGAGGAAGTAAAGTACTTATTCAGAAACTAGTTTCATTAGAATGAGTGTGCATAGTGATAAAGATGTAGAGCTAAGAGCTGTGGATTGGGATTTAAGTCAGAAAGAGTCTTTGGAAACTCGAAGGGCCAGTTACACTCTCTAAGCATTATCAGTCCCGTAGAATGGTTGCTATGGGAAGTATTGGAGGAAGGCATTCTATGTCTACTACCTTGAGATCCCAAGAGCAAAGCAAGATGTGGATCTTAATAATGATGATGGTGCATGTCAATATTGCAATCTAATAATATTAATACATTAAACGTCACAATATAAAAAAAGATGTTGAGCCTCTAGAAACTTGTAAAAAGTTACGATATAAAAAGATGTTGAGACTATAAAAAGAGTGCAGAGAAGAGAAGAATAATAAAGATTACTGGCGGCTAATACATATGAAGAATGATTGCAGGAATTGTCTAGTTTAACAAAAGGAAGGATTGGGGTGACATGATAGCAGTGTCCCAATATTTGAGAGGATGCTGCAAGGAAGAGGGGGTCAACCTAAGCACCTGGAGGCAGGACAAGAAGCAATGGATGGAAACCAATCAACCAACCTAGAACTAAGGAGAAATTTCCTGATAAAACAATTAATCAGCAGAATGACTTGCCTCCAGAAATGGTGGGTGCTCCAACACTTTTTAGATTTTTAAAAAGAGAATGGACAACCATTTATCTAAAATGGTATAGGGTTCCTGCTTGAGCAGGAGGTTGGACTAGAAAACCTTCAAGGTCCCTTCCAACTCTGTTTTGTTATTCTGTTAAATAGCTTCCCCCATCCCTCTGAAAAATAAATCGAAATTACATTACATATGTACCCTGCCCTTCTTTTAGGAAATCCTATTGCAAGGGTTAGATTGACTGATAAATGGTCCAAGATCATGTCATGGGTTTTATGAATGAATTGAGGTTTATATCCCTCCTACCTTAGATGGCTTATAATTAATGAAAATTTAATACTTTATTACTTTATGGAAAATACCGTATTTTTCGGAGTATAAGACGCACCTTTCCCCCACCTAAAAGAGGCTGAAAATTTGGGTGCGTCTTATACTCTGAATGTAGCTTTTTCGAAGCTTTTCTTTTTCAGCCCTAATGAGGCGCTAACGATCTTCCCGGCTCTTACCGGCTTGCAGGATTTTTTCATTACTACTACCTCCGAAGAAGGTTTTTTCCAGCCCTAAGTCTTTGCAGGCTTTTTTTCATTGCTACTCGCTCCAAATAAGGTTTTTTTAAAGCCCTAACCAGGGGATAAAATAATGTGCTGGAGCTGACCAGGCTAAGGACGCTAGCTGGTAGGCAGATTTTTCCCCCTATTTTCCTCCCCAAAACTAAGGTGCGTCTTATACTCCGGTACGTCTTATACAGTGATCCCTCGCTATATCGCGGTTCACCTTTCACGGTCTCGCTGCATCACGGATTTGCATCGTGCATTGTGTTCTGCATTCTGATTGGCTGATTGGTAAAACAGCTTGCCAAGAGCAGTGAAATACACGTGAGGGCCTGAGTCAGCTGTTGAAGACGTGGGCGGCCAGGCCGTCAGTGGCAAAGCGCGGGGCTCTGTGACTCGCTCCCGACAGTCAGCTGTGAAGACGTGGGCGGCCAGGCAGTCAGCGGCAATGCGCGCGGCTCCGGGACTCGCAAATCTCTCCGATGAGTTCTGCGCCTGCATGGTGGTCTCCTGCTTCAGTCTGGCAGTGGCAGGCGAGTAAAGCGGTCCGATGAGCTCTGCGCCTGCGCAGAAGGACTGCCGCTCATCAGCTGTAGGGCGGGCCGCGCTGTCAGCTTTCCTTGAGGGAAAATGGCCGTTCGCGCCAAATCGACGAGGGAATGGCCTACAAGCTCGCTCAGGAGATCAGTGCCAAGCAGCCACAGCAGACGTCAAGAGGGGGAGAGGTTGGAGGATTTTTCAGGCTTTTTTTGGGCGCCGAAAACACAGAAGCAGGGTAGGAGGAGTTAAAAAAAATAAAGGTTACTACTTCACAGATTTCACCTATCACGGGTTCTTTTTGGAACGTAACCCCCGCGAAAAACGAGGGTTCACTGTACTCTGAAAAATACGGTAATTGCTAGGACAGAGCAAATACTTCAAAATAGATGCTGTGGAACACAAGGGAACCTTCAAATTAACCATGTGAACAGGGAAAACAGGAATCTGCTTTAACCATTTAAAAAGAGGTGGGTTTTGTTCACTCCTTTGTATTCTGAGGAACCTTTTTGAAAGATTTGCGTAGCCCTAAAAACTGCTTTCCATGCTTATAATTGGATCTCTAAAAGAACAAGAATCATTGGACATTTAACCTAGATTGAGATCAATATATTTTTAAGTTTGTTGGTGGAATCAACTTGAAGCAAAATTAGTATCATATTTAGATCTTTTATTTATTTAATTTATTTAATTTTATTTCATCTTAACAAGTGACTCTGGGCAGTAGAAATCATAACACATAAAAAATTAAAACAGTACAAAATAATCTGTTTATACAGTATGGCTGTATTAACACACTTTTAACACACTCGGGGGTGGGTGGGGGGCAAGCCCGAGCACTCAACCAATCCTCACAACCTTGCAAAAAGTCAACAGGGTCAGGGGTAATCCTGATATCTGAAGAGAGAATATTCTAGAAGGCAGGAGATACAGCAGAGAACATGCATCTCCTGGTTTTTGCTAGCTGACATTCTTTGGCTGATGGGACCCGCAATATGCCTAATCATAAATTGGATGGATAGAAACAACTACAGGAAGAAGGTTCCTTAAGTAACCCAGCACCTAAGCCATGTAGGGTGTTAAAGATGACAACCAGCATCTTGAATTGCACTCAGAAACACACTGGCAACCAATGCAGCTCACAAAACAGTGGTGTTACATGTGAAGGATACCTGACATCCTTTACTACACAGGCAGCCACATTCTGCACCATTTGAATCCCTGAATGTTCTTCAAAGGAAGCCTGATGGAGAGGGCATTGTGGAATAGGAATAAAATTAGAATGAATAGAATAGAATAATAATAGAATAGAATAATAGAATGGAATAAGAATGAATAAATGGAATAGGAATAGAATAGAATATAGAATAGAATAGGAATAGAATATAGAATAGAATAGAATAGAATAGAATAGAATAGAATAGAATAGAATAGAATAGAATAGAATAGAATAGAATAGAATAGGTTGGACGGGACCTTGGAGGTCTTCTGGTTCAACCTCCTGCTTAGGCAGGAAACCCTATACCAGTGATGGCGAACCTTTTTTGGTTCGTGCGCCAAAAGGGGAGGGAGCACGGGGGGGGGGTCGCGCGCATGCCGACACCCATAATTCCATGTGCCCCCCCGTGCATGCGCACATAACATCCCCCCACGCGATGGCACGCCCGTTCTTTGCTCTCCCCAGGCTTCAGAGCCTTTCTAGGAGCCTGGGGAGGGCGAAAACAGAGGGGGTGGGGAAGGCCGTTTTCGCTCTCTCCAGGCTCCTAGAAAGGCTCTGAAGACTGGGGAGAGCAAAAAACAGGACTTCCGGTCCAACCGGAAGTCGGTGAATGGAACGGGAGGGGGGGAGGCCGTTTTCGCCCTCCCCAGGCTCCTAGAAAGGCTCTGGAGCTTGGGGAGAGCAAAAAACAGGCCTTCCCCACCCCCTCCGGAGGCTGGAAACAGCCTTTTCCCGACTCCCAGTGGGCCCAGAAGGCCCGAAAATTAGCTAGCCGGCGCGTGTATGTGTGCCGGACCTGAACTCGCGTGCCCACCAATATGGCTCCGCGTACCACTTGTGGCACACGTGCCACAAGTTCGCCATCACGGCCCTATACCATTTCAGACCAATGGTTATCCAATATCTTCTTAAAAAACTTCCAGTGTTGGAGCATTCACAACTTCTGGAGGCAAGTTGTTCCACTGATGAATTGTTCTAACTCTCAGGAAATTTCTTAATTGTAGGTTGCTTCTCTCTTTGATTAGTTTCCACCCATTGCTTCTTGTCCTGCCCTCAGGTGCTTTGGAGAATAGCTTGACTCCCTCTTCTTTGTGGTAGCCCCTGAGATAGTGGAACGCTGCTAACATGTCATCCCTAGTCCTTTTCATTAAACATATCCAATTCCAGCAACTGTTCTTTATATGTTTTAGCCTCCAGTGCTCACAAAGGTATGAGTAACTGAACTACCTACCAATCTGGGAACAGGTGTAACTGGCACACATCACAAGGTGTGTAAAGGGTCCTTCTGTTCATGGCTGACACTTTCTTCTTTCAGCAGCCATAAGTCCAAGAAGACTTCCAGATTGCACAGTAGCCTGACTGAGACAGTAACACCCTATCCAAGATTTATTGTGGAAAAACCTTCTCACCAGGAGGCTCAAATACCCAAAGCCATTCCGTTTTTAAATTGTTTGGTTGCAAGCAAACTATTCATCTTTTGTTTTCAGTCTTTTCATCCAGGAGGGTAGATGTATTAACATTCTAATATATTCTAGTATGCTGAATATTAATTAATGTTCTCTTTTGGCACATTTGTTTGTTCTTACTGAGTTTATAGCTTGAAATGAAATGCTTCAAGTCTGAAATTAGAGTTCTTGATATAGTTGTCAGATAGTTGGGACAGATGGTATGCAAATTATCTATTCTCAATTGGGTAACTATCAGTTAAAAGGAAATGACTAATTGAACTTCAAAGACAAGATGTCCTGCTCATAGCAGTCAAAACATATGACAGAATTTATTTTTGAATCTCCATAAAAAAAGAAAAATCTGAAGATCTGTTTTTGGGGTTGGGTTTTTTTTTTTTTGTTTTTTTTGGTTGGGGTTTTTTTTGTTTTTGTTTTTGCTTCAGTACCATGTAACCTTTCTGATGGTGTAGGTAGTTTGCTTTTATTTCATTAATAAAGGAGACACTGACCAAAATCTTTAATAAAGCTTCAGATGACAGATTATGTTGTTAATAAAGATAAAGAATTTAAAATAAGGAGCCTCTATAAAAACACGTTATAGAATTTAAAAAATCAGCTATCTGTTATTAATATACAACAGTAATGTAAACCTTGCTGTAGTAAAATTGCTAGGTTCTTTTCTTATACTTTATGTTAATTTTTCCTTCCTGCTATATACCTTATAGCTAATTTCTTTACCATTTGAAGGTTCTTTAGTGTGAACGTTGGTTCTTTAATTTGAACCAACCACTGACATGGAAATACAGCCTTTTAAAAATTCTATTTCACTTACACGTGTCTTTGTCCGTGTCCCTGTTTCAGACATATGCTAGGACGCCTGCCCAAGTAGTGTACTTCTGTATTAAAGCCTCCAAGTTTTCCCTTTGGCCCCTGACTTTCATTATCCTTGACTAGTTGCAAACAGGAGCTCCCCCTTTTCTTCTCTAACTTGCCTCCCATCCATCCCTTCACTTTCATTTTCATCTGTACCACTTGCCTTTTCCATTCCACCAAGTGGAATTTTCCATTCCACCAAGTGGAATGATAATTCATCATCATGTTTTTATTTGAGGACTCTGCCATTTTAAAATGGCATTCCTTCAAGAAAAAGGGTTTTCCTTCTGATTAAATATAATATTTCAATTATTTAAAAAGCCCTGTTGATTGTTGCTCAGTGTAGATCCGGTTTGATCTTCATATGAGAAGAGCTGTTCCACCCAAACATTATGTAATTTCACAATTACTTAGTTAAAATATACTTTGTCCAACATTTCTCATGGTAACATGCATAATCCCTTCAGTTTTATCATCTCAAGAACTCGGAGTGAATGGATTCAAGCCTACACAAAATACTCATTAAAATTCAGATCTAAAGCTTGGCCATCACAGCTCCATATATTAGAAATAGGCTAGATGATACAGAAATCTGAATTAAGTTTTGAAAGGTGATCAAGTAGGAGATGTCAATGGAAATCAGTATGTCATCAGGAAATACTCTTCATTTTCAAATAAAAGTTGACGTAGCTTAGTTAAGGAATGACTTTGGATTTGAAGAGACACAAATCTAAAGCCAGTTTAAGCAAAATGATTGCTTCCTGATAACTAATTTGCAATTGAAATAATGCTTCATTTTGGTTTTTCCCTAATTTGTTTTATTTTTCTCTTAGGTGTATGATTGCAGATGAGGTAAGTGACTCCTCTCTCCCTCCCTCCCTCCCTCCCTCCCTTCCTTCCTTCCTTCCTTCCTTCCTTTCTCTCTCTCTCTCTCTCTTTCTCTCCCTCTCTTTCTCTCTTAAATACTTGTTTCATAATTGTTTCAAACACGTGATAATTCAGCATAGTTTTCTTAATTTTATTATTATAATATATATATACACACATACACATACACACACTGACTGACTCTAAACCGTTTAGAGAGGGCTGTAAAGCATTGTGAAGCTGTATATAAGTCTAAGTGCTATTGCTATTGTTAACCAAATCCATCCAGTTGTTAGGCAAGGTCTCACCCTAATCCAAGCCATTCCTACCTTGGTCCCTGCCAGCCTTCAATAACAGTCTGCTTCATTTTCAACCCCCCCCCCCCTGACTTTTGCACACCAACACTCCTTGGCACCAAAGCTGGGGCTGAACTAGAGACCCAGGACCTTCAGCAGTCTCAGCTAGCCACCATCACGTCAGAGCCTCTACTTCAATACCACCATTAAGGAGTGCCTCCTCAAGCACACAGCCTCGTCCAGCATGTGCTCTGCAGGCCCTGCTATATACAATTGACTTGCCATCTTCCTCCTGCTGCTAGCAAGGCGTGCCCTACCTGGCTCCATGTGAGGCAACTGCTAGCTTCACCAGGCCTTCTTCCTGAGGAGGCTCATTCCTTCTCCAAATAGCGTGCACTGTTCTCACAAGCCTTCAGAAAGCTTCTGAGGTCTTCCAAAGCATCACGGGATCATACTATTTGGAGAACAGGGCAGGTGGCCTTGGCAAAAAGGCCTGGCATGGCCAACACAGAGCCAGGTGTGGGGAGCGCCTCATCAGCACTGGAAGGAAGATGGGGAAGGGCATTGGAGGTAGATGTAGCATGGCACTGTGGCATTGGGGTGGCTGGCCATTGTGTGGGGCTTGAAGTGCCACTTTTCAGCAGCAGCGCTTGGCTGAAATAGATGCTGGAGGGTGTTGCCGCAGTTTCCTGAAGGTCTCAGGCCTGTACTTCAGCCCCAACATTGTTGCCCCTACTGAGGAGAATCATTGTTATTGTTGTTTAATCATTAAGTCATGTCTAACTCTTTGTGGTCCCATGACCATAGCATGCCAGTGCCCCCTCCATACTCCACTGTTTCCCAGAGTTGGCCCAAATTCATGTTCATTGCATCCATGACACTATCTAACCATCACATCCTCTGCTATCCCCTTCTTCTTTTGCCTTCAATGTTTCCAAACATCAGGGCCTTTTCCCATGAGTCCTCGCTTCTCATTAGGTAGCCAAAGTATTTGAGCTTCAGCTTCAGTATCTCTCCTTCCAAAGAACAGTCGGAGTTGATTTCCTTCAGTTCAAGGGTCTCTTGAGAGTCTTCTCCAGAACCAGAAAAGGAATTTGCAGGGTGGCAAAATTGGCAGAGATGGGGGAGAAAGGCAGGTGGGGAGGCCCCTGCAATTGTAAATGTGGGCAGGCTACCAAATGCCTAAATTTTGATCATGTAGCTGCCTGGGCATTATAATGGACATAACTTCTGAGATCAGCATAAGTACTATTTGTTCACTACTGCCATAACTTTGAACAGTCACTGGACAAATGGTTGTTAAATGAGGACTACCTCGGGTGGGTTCCTCCCGGTTTGGACTGGTTCGGGCAAACCAGTAGCGACCCACTGGTGATGTCACGATGACATCACCGACCCGGTTTGGTCGTTGCCGGTCTGTGGGCACCGCCATCTTTTTTTTTTTTTTTTTTTGAATATTTTTTGAATATTTTTTCTTCTTCTAAGCATGCGCAGAAGCCGAGTTTCTGGCACTGTGCATGCGGTCGCCATCTTGTTTTTGTCTGGTTTTTTTTGGCACTGTACATGTGTGCAAGCGCCAAGCGCACGCACGCCCACGCAGCGTGGGAGGAAGCAAACCGGCAGCGAGGTAAATAGGAACCCACCCCTGGACTACCTGTACAGTAATGAGAGCAAAGATCAGCCCCTTTATCAAACAGAGATGCTGTGGAAGGACAGACTGCATGAGGAGATTATAAACCTGCCTTCCTTTCCTCCTCCTTGGCCCTCCCTTATTGTCAGGATGACTCAGTTGCCATTCAAACAACAGTGTTAGACAGGTGGGGAAGCAAAAGACAAGAGAAGATGGTTGCCTGGGAGCTCTGCAGCCACAGGTCTTGTGAAGAATAGGCCGAATCAAGAAACCTCAAAGCCCAGGAATAAAAGTAACAAGTAAAAACTAAAGGGTAGATGGGGAGAAATCTTTTTTCCCTCCTTTTCCCCAGACCTGAAGTGTAGGAAAAGTTATTCTAGATGTGTCCCTCAGCTAGAGGCAAGCTGTGGAAGAGGAGAAGAGCCAGGAAGCCCAGCCAGGAACACACAGCAGGAGAGGCAAAGACAAAAGTCAAGACTTTGACAGAACAGAAATAGAAAACAGACGCCAGAATCAGATAGACAGATTGAACTATGTGGAAAAGATTATAGTGATATAGAGAGTAACCATAGAGATATATACAGAGTTGTTCTATGATTGAACCACATTTTTTAATTAACACATGGAAGAAAGACTGCTTAAATAAGATCGCTCTTCCTATTTATTTTTGTGAGCAGCGTCTCTTAAATTTGTGAGCTGAAAAATAACTTCTTGCCTTAACCCCAATTAATCCAGTTAGTCCCAGTTAAATAATTATTTCTGGTTTTGCTTTAACTTGGCACCCCATATCTGCTAGACCATGGTTGTCCAAACTTTTGGTTTGCCTGGGCCGCATTGAGTGAAGAGGAATTGTCTTGGGCCGCATATAAAATATACATAAATAACAAACTTCCTTTATTTTTAAATATTTTTTATTGTGGAGCTGCATTATTAGCTGTCCAGGGCCACATGCAAGCCACGGGTTGGACACGTCTGTGCTAGATGTTTAACAATGAAGCTAGTCCTTACCAACATGTAACTTTCCTGTATTAATACCTATACTAAGCAAATGGGGGTATGGTGGGAAGGAGAGAGGTTGAAGGGCTATAAAAACTTGCCCAATGAAAGCAATCCCTTTATGAAAATGCCATGACATTTTCTCCTCTCTGGTGTTTTGGCTCACCATGACCTGTCAAGGGGGAATCTCTCTGACGCTGTAAGAACTGCATTTGAATATTCTTAATCTATCAATGCCTTAATCAATTTTGATTGATTATACTGAACTATGCAATTCTACTGAAAGATACAATTCAGTATCACCTGCAAATGCTAAAGCCATCAATAAGTTCTTAAGATAAAAGATATATAGAGGGCAGCAATAAACATATAGAGGTAGTTCTCTTTTAATGACGATTTGTCACCGACTGTTGAAAGTTACGATTGCACTGAAAAAAGTGATCAATGCACTTTCGACTGTCATCCCCATGGTTACATTGCACTTATGACTATCATCCCCATGGTTACATTGGGAATTGGTTGCTTGGCAACTATTGCACATTTACGATAGTCACAGTGATCTGAACAATGAATGCCATTGTGACCTTTGCAACCTGCTTCCAACAAGCAAAGTCAATTGGGATGCTGGCAGGAGGTGGCAAATCACAATTCCATAATGTCTCGCTTAATGACCACCGGTGATTCTCTTAACATGCACAACTAAGACTGCTGTTGCAGGGAGATCACGTGATGTTTTGCTTAGCAATGGAATTGCGGATCCCAATTAGAGTTGCTAAGTTAAGACTACCTGTGTATTAGAGATATAGAATAGGACAATATGAAAACAAGGTAAAACTGGATTTTAAAAAATATAGTCTAGATAACAGCCTTTAGAAAATAATTAAAATAAAATATAATTTTAGTTATAAGATACTGGTTTCTGATACAGTTGAAGGCACTTATCATTTCCTCTTTTTTGTAAGTTTTCCTTGTTTTGTAAAATAAAAGTCTCCCCCAGCCATGAAAGAGAGATACAAAAAAACCAAGTTTCCAGCGCTTTGTGTCTTTATTGAATCTGGGCCAATGTGGTTATTTTTAGTTCAAAAAACAACCTGTGACAGATGCCTTAAACTCAAGATAAAATTCTGAAATCGTTTCCAAAACTTACCTTACTACTAATAATAGTGGTGGCTGCCCAAGTGTAATTTGGAATGTGGTTGCTATAAGAAATTTAATAAACTAACAACAATAATGCCATAATTTGGGTACGGGCAGTTCTTGAGACTCCTAGGGTGGCCCATGTTATACTGTTATTTCGCGAACTGCATTGACTGCTGGTTTGGCCCATCCCATCCTTAACGGCAGACGAGGCATGCTGCAGACCCTGTCAGTCAAGGAAATTCGGCTGATGGGGTCCAGGAGAAGAATCTTTAGTGTTGTAGCGCCTGTCCTTTGGAACATCATACCCCCAATGTGAGATCTGCACCCACCCTTTTGACTTTCCATAAGGGCCTGAAGACCTGGCTCTGCTAGTTGGCCTGGAACCCCAGTGAAGGTGCACCATTCCGAAGGTGGTTGTTGGATTAGGAAAGACTACACCCCTCCCTGTGTACTTTGTGTTCCCCCCCTCACTATCTTTTAACAGTATTTATTACTGTTGTTATATTTTGCTTTATTATTTTGGTGTGTAGTAGTTATAATGTTATAATCCAGTGTCTTCTCTGGATAAGATGGGCAGCACATAAATTAAATAAATAAATAAATAATTTGGAGAAGAATAGGCATGCTGCTTGATTAATAATTTTGATGCCTCCAGTTGAATGCACACTTATTTTGTTGATTTTGGTAGCTACACATATTGTGTAAGGAATGGTCCATTTCACTGGAGAAATGTTCATGAATATATTCATTATCACTCAATTACCACATTTACAATTACACTGATTTAGTTTTACAGAAATCGTGTGAATGAAGATGACAAAAGAACTATAATTCTCTCTCTGTGTGTGTGTGTATGCAGTCTTTTAATTTCATACTAGCATATTTGTTTATTTGTCTGTTTGTTTATAGTTTATTTGCTGCCTATCTCGTATCCAATGACTTATATCCAGTTAAACAGTCATAGAATTGCAGGAGAGTCGTCTGAGTGATTAGCAACTGGTTGAGCAACAATAAACAAAGGGTAGAAAAAAATGGATAATTTTCACAATGAAGGGAGATAAGAAGTGCGGCCCTTCAAGAATCTGATTTAGGTTCATTGTTATTTTACTAATTTGAAAACAATTTAAAATTAGACATATCAAGTGAGGATGTCAAATTTGCAGATGACACAAAACTCTTTTAAGATGGTGAAAATACAATTGTACAGTGTAAAGCTCCAAAGGAGTGTCCCAAGCTTAATGACTAGAGTGCTAAGGGAAAAATGCAATTTTTGTTATTCATGCGTACAAGTAGAAAATGTGATCACTTCACCATTATTTTATACTGATAGATTGGTCAGCTACTGTTGCACATGTAACAACCCTAGTATATCTGTATCTAGTTATACCTTTAGATGAAGAGCTATCACGAACAGTGTATTTTTCTCCTTTCAATTGATTGCATTTTAGATGGGTTTGGGGAAGACTATCCAAGCAATAGCTGTATCATACCACTATAAAAATGAATGGCCCCTGTTAATAGTGGTGCCCTCATCCCTGAGGTACCCTTGGGTTGATGAAATGGAAAAATGGATTCCAGACCTCTGTCCAGAGGATATCATCGTCGTACAAAATAAAACTGACATTTGGTGAGTGATATATTAGCAATGGCATTATTTTTGAAGTGGGTACCAGATGGTTTAATCTCCTTTCTTGTTAGACAGGACAGGGTACGTACAATCTCAGCTCTTACCGCAGAAAATGGAAAAACTGACATTTGTTTTGAAGAATTGGAATTAATAAACTGCTTTCCAATGCTGGAGCGCTAATAAAAAACGACATAATAAGTTGGAAGACAGAATATGAGCTGTGTTATTCCCCCCCCCCCGTTTTTGAGGCTCTGATTGGGGTTAGTTATATCATACAGTTTGCTAATCTGAATATTTTGTCTCGAGTTTTTAAAAGAGATGAGCCAAACAGTTAGACTGTGGCTTGAATTGTTGATCTAAAAAAAGCAAGTGGAAACCATTCCTTGTCAGTATTAGGTGAGAGCAGTGATGAGTTTCTCTTACCTTCCCTACCAGTTCTGAAGTGCGCGCGTGTCACATCTGGATACTGACCCTCTGAACATGCACAGAAGCCTTTGCGCATACGCAGAGGATTCTTTGCCAGCCGCTTTCAAGCAGGGAACCAGTTCGGGGGCATGGCAAGCCGGCCATCACTACCGATTTGGCGAACGGGGGCAAATTTCCGCCACCGGCCCGCACGAACCGGTCCGAACCGGTAGCAACCCAGCACTGGGTGAGAGGAGGAAGATTGGAAGCTCATGTTTGTGTGGTTGGTATTAATTATATTAAATTGCAATTTAAAAAAACCCCTTTTCAATATTTGCTTTCATTCCTTAATATGTTGATTTTCAAAGACTTTTAAAAGGACTGGGCAACGCTTTGTGTTTAAGAGTGCATGCTGCTGTAGGTAATGGGTTGAAGGCTCCGGTTTCTACAAACACACAATGAGTTTCTTTGCTTCCCAGATCAGGGTGCTGTGCTTTAAATATTTGAACTCTACCCATCCCTTTGGGACCACCAGCACATGAGGGGAAGCTGATGCAGCACTGTCCTAGATACTGCTGCCCTCTGAGCTTTCCAGTTAATATCAACTCTCACAGCTACGGTCACCCACACGTAATCTGGAGACTTTGCAGTCTCACTGGCTGTCACGGTGTGATTTATTTCCTGTTACATGTATATGCAGGGAGAAGCATCCCTATTTAATATAATGGTTCATTCCTGAGCACGTGATTGATATGTTCTTGTACGCATGTGTGCATTCCAATCTCCGTTCTATCCTCCTTCTTCTGACTTCCAATGAGAGAAGTCGCATTTTATATCAGACATGTAATTAATTAGAATTTATTGTTTTTGTACCAAAATAAATATTTTAATTAGAACTTTAAACTGCGGTTTCATTTCTAATGTCTGAATTCTGGGGGAAAGATCTATATCGCCTTTGTGAGATTTATTCTCACTCCGTCACTGGCTAAAATACTGTAAATGTTTTTTTTACTATTCAAAAATGGCTCTCCATGATGATCACCTTGGTAACTATTTATTCTGTTCGTCATAGGATGAATGGATATAATTTACTAAATTTTGTTTTAAAGAAATTAGTGGGGTATTTGAAACAAGATGCTTTTGAACAAACCTCAGTTCATCTTATGCCTTAGTAGCAACCACTCCTGACCTTAAAGAGATTAATAATATCGGACATTTAAGGGTCTTTGAAAGAAGCACTTGTCACACAAGATTTTTAATAGCAACTTTTTTATATACTTGTAAATTTTCTGAAGCCCTTTGAGTTGATAGTCTAAACATGTTTAAATATAATTGAAAGTATGCATGAGGCATACATTCAAGCAATAGGTAGTTATGGATGATTAATGTGAATATAGTTTAGTCACTATTTATTTTGTTGTTCTTTTCATTTTGTAGGCAAATACCTAAAAGCAAAGTGACTGTCCTGGGTTACGGCCTCTTAACTTCAGATGCTCATGTTTTAATAGATACTTTATGCAAACAGAAATTCAAAGTAGTAATAATTGATGAGTCCCATTACATGAAATCCAGGAATGCAACTCGTAGCAAGATTTTGCTGCCTATTGTACAGAATGCTGTTCGAGCTGTTCTCCTCACTGGAACTCCTGCTTTAGGAAGACCTGAAGAGGTTCTGAAAATCGCTTTTTAAGTTTTAAAACCTATGAAATGCATGCCATGGTGAAACAATTATGGGAGGGTGAGGATGTGCTTTGGGCCTACATGCTTCTCCATCCCTTGCATGTTCAAATTCCCTTTCTCACTCTGATTGGTGGTAAACACAGGGTTGTTATTTCAGATGTCTGAGTTCTAATAATGGTCTGCTAAAATCATAATTGCCGCATATGTTTTGGCACCCCAGAGTTGATGCATGCTGGAAAGTGATGGGGAAAAAAATTAGAGGAGGGGAACAGTAGAGAAGTCTGATTTATTTTGAATTGTTAAAATGATTTTTGGACTAAAGATGCAGCTTCAATAACGCACCTTAGCACCTGCATCAGTGACATTACTGATGCTGTTTGGGAAGTACCATTGATTTTACCTCAATAATAGATGAAGTTATGCTGATTAAAGTCTTAGTAAGAGATGGGCTGGACTTAAGATGGGCTTCAGTTAGGATTTCTGACTTAATGGGGATTTTAAAAATATTTATTATTGTATTTCAACAGCTTTTCATGCAACTTGAAGCACTTTGTCCACAGAAATTTGGCACATGGATTGAGTATGCAAAAAAATACTGCAATGCACATGTCAGGTAATGACTTCTTTATCCTTTTATACATAGATGTATTCATGGTGTACAGTTCCAATGTGGTATAATGATTAAGGCGTAAGACTGGAAACCAGGAGACTTGAGTTCTACTCCCACCTTAGGCATAAAGCCAGTGGAGTGAACTTGGGCCAGTCACTTTCTCTTAACCCTAAGAAGAAAGCAATGGCAAACCATTTCTGAAAAACCTTGTCAGGGAAACTTCAGAGACTCGTCTAGGCAATCTCTGAGAATCAGATATGATTGAACAGAAGGGGGAAAAAATCATGATGTAATCTTGTAAACTGAAGTTAGTTCCAGTATGCAATAACTGGAAGAACAATATTTATTGTACTGTTTTAACAATAAGCATTACTTGTTATCAGATCAGGGGTGGGTTCCACTTACCTTCCCTACCGGTTTGCATCGCGGCGGAAGTGCGCAATAGTATTCCTTTATGTCACGCAAATGACCCTCTGTGCATGCGCAGAAGGTTCTTTGCCAGCCACGGCGACTAGAGAACCGGTTCGGGGGTGTGGACAGCCAGCCATCGCTGCCGGTTCAGCGAGCGGGTGCAAATTTCTGCCACCGGTACGGGCGAACCGGTCCAAACCGGCAGCAACCCACCACTGTATCAGATGTGAAGAAATAACTGACCTGTTGCAAACTTAGCTTAAAAAGTTTATTTTTATTACTTCAAGGTAATAGTAGAAAATTTTTTGTTAATTTGCTGCATAACTTCATAGTGCAAAATGCCCGTGTGTAAGTCTAAACTTTGCAAAACAAAATTTCTCCCTTTTTTCTCATAACCCATACAGTGCTCATATGGATGAGACCTCTGGATGTGTGCTTTTGGGATTTTATTGTGGCAGTGGTGGCTTGGAAACATTCTGTCCATGATTATTTCCAAACAGTCCTATATCAATGCATTGGTTGTCACATATTCTACTGCAGTGGTCCCCAACCTTTGCAGTTTGGCGGCCTGGCTGAGGGGGATAGAGGGGAACCAGGCCGTGTAGAGAGGAACCAGGCCGTGTCAGCATTGGGCCAGCGTGCGCACAGCCCAATTTGCGTGAGTGTTAGGTGGCGCGCATGCGCGCACAACTCAACTTGCCCAACTCTGCTACTCATGTGAGTTGAGCCGCGTGCGGACAAGCCCACGCTCACACGGCCCAGTTGCGAATAGGCCGCGGCCCGGTACTGGGCTGCGGCCCAGAAGTTGAAGATCCCTGTTCTCCTTCTTTGATCTGAGTCATAGAACTGTGGGACACCATCAGACTCGAGACTTTCTGAGCCGCCTTAGCTTTATTACCATTAGAAACAAAATATATAGGCAAAACAAACATACTATTTGAACCTACTATATTAAACTATAACATTGCTTAAATGTGAATCATAACATAATGATATTTAAGATTGGGATGAATGCCATGGGTTTATTATATTTACCGCCTTTGGAAACAAGTTCGTATGAACATATATATCTAATTTAATAAGAAATAAATGTTACGACGTTTTAAATTAGCTGTTCTATTTTTATTGTTCTTGTTCCAGATATTTTGGTAAAAGACGACAGTGGGACTGCAGAGGAGCTTCAAATTTAGATGAGCTGCATGAATTACTAAGCAACGTAATGATTAGACGAATGAAAAGTGAAGTTTTAACACAATTGCCACCTAAAATTAGGCAACGGATACCTTTTGATCTTCCTAAAAATGCTGTTAAAGTAAGCTGATATTAGCATGTCGAGAAATATGTCAATCATGATCTATTTTCATAGGTATAATGACTTTGGGAAGTATTCAGAAGTATGGCCATGTTCCAAAAGTTATCTTCTTTTTTTTTTGCAAAAGTTTTTTATTTATTTTTAACATGCTCCACATAAACATCAATACATATACCATAATATCTTATCAAGAGTTAACATAGATTATATATTATTATCCAATAAACAAACATAATAATCTTACATCTATAATTATCAGGTTGCCGGTCTGTTTTCCCATATCACATCATGTCACTCCCCTCCCTCTATCTCCCTCCCTTTTCTCTATCTTTTTTCTCCTTCTCTCCCTTCTTCCTACTTCCCTCTTTCCCTTCCTCCATCTTTCTCCTTCTCTACATCAACCTCTCCTCACCTCCCTCTTCTCCTCTCCTCCTCCTTCCTTCTAACCTCCTTCTCCTACCTACACTCTTCCTTCTCTCCTCCTCTCTTCTACTTCCTCTTCCTCCCTCTTATTCCTTCCCTGAGTATATCCATTTTTAATCTATTTTGTGGTTAACAGACAAGCAACACATTTCTCTAACTTCCCTTAACCTACGGTACAACTATTAATCTTAAATCTTTTCTATGTCAATACTTCTATACAAATGGATCATTCTAGGTATATTTTTATTCTATTATAATGCTGAGTCCTTAACTACATAATTTTGTCACCTGGGTCTAACATCTTTAACTTTTTATTTTCCTCCCATTTTAATCGGTGTAACTTATCTTCTATCCATATTCATTTTCCATCCATTCATAAAATTTCCCCCAAATATTATAGTATTCTGAATCCTCCTTTTCTTTAATTATCATTGTCAGTTTATTCATCTCCGCACAGTCCAATATTTTCTTAATTACCTCCCCTTCAGAGAGAGCTTTTGTTGCTTTCCAATTTTGTGCACATACAATTCTAGCTGCTGTAATTATATGAATAATTAAATATATATTTTCTTTGTTATATTTCTCTAGTAAAATACCCAACAGGAATATCTCCGGTTTCAACTCTATACGTTGTTTCAAAATCTTTTCCATCCACATTTGAATTGCGCTCCAATATGCTTTAGCTTCAGCACATGTCCACCACATATGATAAAAAGAACCAGGTATTTGGTGACATTTCCAACATTTCATAGATTTATCTTTAAACATTTTAGCTATCCTTTCTGGTGACATGTGCCATCTATAGAACATTTTACACATATTTTCTTTATATGCTGTTGCCATTGTCAGTTTATAATTTCTTCTTCACAGCTGCTGCCATTTGTCCAATTCTATCGTATATCCAAAGTTTCTTGCCCATTTTATCATTGTTTCTTTCGGTTGTTCCTGTTCTAATTTAATATACAGTAGATAGTTATATAATTTTTAAACTAGTCTTTAATCTGTTCCTGTGAGTATTTTGTCTAATTCCATCTTTTCTAAGTTAACACCTTCTGTTTTAATATCCTTTTCATATCTTGATTGTATTTGCGTTCTCATATACCAATCCATTTTTATCTCTTGTTTCTCTAATTCTTGTTTAGATTTCAACTCCCCCTTTTCAGTTAAAATGTCTTTATATCTTGCAATATTCCCCATATTGAATTTGTTTGGGTGAATTAGTACTTCCATTATTGACAACCAATATGGTTTTTTCAAATAATGTTTCTCTTTTATCTTCTCCCACACCCCATACAAAGAATTCCTTATGTAATGTCTCTGGAAATAGCTGTGTATTCTGCTTTTCCCATACCATATAAATGCATGCCTAACCCTAACCCTATCTGTAAATCATGTCCCTCCAAAGTCAAAAGTCTTGTGTTTCTTAACAAAATCCATTCTCTCATCCATGACAATGCCGCTGCATGATAATATAGTTCCCAATTCGGTAGTCCAAACCCGCCTCTAAGTCTTACATCTTGTAACATTTTTATATTAATTCTCGCCTTTTTTCCCTGCCAAACAAACTTCAAAATCATTTTATTTACCTCATCAAACAAAATTCTCTATTCTTATTGGTATTGTAGAAAATAGAAACAATAATCATGGCAGTATATTCATTTTAGTTATCACAATCCTCCCCATCAATGATAATTGTAAATTTTTCCATTTTTCCAAGTCTATTTCAATTTGTTTCTTTAATCTATGATAATTATCTTCTTTGAGTGTTATGCATCTTGCTGATAACAGGATACTCAAATATTTTACCTTTTTTGTTATTTGTATATTTAGCTTCCCCATCAATTCCTTCTTTTGCTTTTCCGTCATATTTTTCACTAACAATTTTGTTTTGTCTTTATTAATTTTCAGTCCCGCCACTTCTCCGTATTTTTCTATTTGTTGTATTAATTTGGGTCCTGTCTCTAATGGTTCTTCCAAAATAAACACCAAGTCATCTGCAAACACTTGCAATTTATACTCCTCTCTCTTAATTTTCATTCCTTTTATATCTTTGTCTTATACTTCTATTCAATATCTCCAAAGTTATATCGTATATGAAGTTAGTGCCATCATTGTTATTTTCTTTTCTAATTTTTTTTTAAAATTTTCTGGTATTTTAGGTAGTTCCACTTCTTCCAAATAGTGATTTATATTCTCTTCAGTGACCATGTTTTGTTTATATAGATACTCATAATACGCCCATACAATCCCCCCCCCCCATTTCGATGTTGTAAATTCTTTTCAGCATCTTCCAATTGTTTGATCCATTCTTTTTCATTTTCCTTCTTCATTTTATAAGCTAACAATCTCCCTGGCTTATTTGCGTGATCAAAAAAGTTTTGTTTAGTCATTTTTATTTTCCTTGCCACCCCTTCATTTTCCATCAAATTCATTTTATGTTTCTTCAATTCCATCATATTTTTAATCTTTTTGTTTTGAGTATCTTTCTGGAGTTTTTTTTCTAGCTTCTTATATTCTTCTAGTTTTTTCTTGATTTGCCTTCTCTGTTTGTTTGTTTTTTGCTCAAATACGTCATAGCCAATCCTCTAATATACTGTATGCTTTCTCAGTGTCCCATACAATTTGAAGTGAAATATCATTCTTTTTGTTTTCTTTAAAAAAGAATCTCATTTCTTTTTCCATGAATTGTTGAAATTCTTTTTCTTTCAATACCTCTTGATTTAGTGTCCATCTAACTTTTTTCCTTTGTCCTTTCCAGGCAATTATAATCGGATTATGATCTGCCCACATACTTGTTTCAATATTTATATTTTGTATATTTGCTAATAAGTCTATTGACATCCACAACATATCTATTCTCAACCAGGACATATGTCTGGAAGAATAAAATGTATATTGCTTCTTTGTTGGAAACGTTCCCCTCCAAGCATCAAATATATTTAATTTATCTGTCATAGTAAAAAAAGGATTTTGGAAGTATTTTTCTTAATTTCTTATTCTTTTTTGTTGTCCAAATCTACCTCTACAATAGTATTAAAGTCTTCCATCATACAAATATTTTCATATTCCAGTTCAACTATTTTTTATGTAATTTCGAGTAAAACTTATTGTGACATTCATTTAGTGCATAAATTGCCACTAATAGTATTTTTTTGTCATTCATTGTTATTTCAACCATCAAAATCCTACCTTCTTCATCCGAATATATAGATAGATAGATAGATAGATAGATAGATAGATAGATAGATAGATAGATAGATAGATAGATAGATAGATAGATAGATAGATAGATAGATAGATAGAAATCATCTTAATCTCTTCTTCCATGATCCATTCAGTGCCGTGGCCGATCTCGTCAGCCGTATATCTTTGTTCCTTTGCCTCTTTCGCTTTTGCTCCTTCCAGTTCTTTTCCTTCCTGCTTTTTGGTATATTAACTTAATTGTTGTTCTGTCTCATCCCTGGTATCTTCTTGAAATCTAACCTCTCTTTCTCCTCTTGGTCTTTCTTCACCTTGTCCAAAATGTTGGTGGTAAAATATTTCAGCTTTCTCCACTGTATCTAATCTGTACCTTTGTTCGTGCCAAGTCAACATTATCCCCTCCGGTATCAGCCATCTAAAGTTCGCTCCTCTTTCAATCAATCTCTTCATCAGAAATTGATATTCTCTTCTCAAATCTCTCACTCTTCTTGGGATTTGTTTCAATGTTACTATCTCTTTTTCTTTATATTTATATTTAATTGTATTTATATTTAAATATTTATATTTAATTGTATATTTAATTTCTTAGCTTTTGTAAGATTTCTGTTCTGAGTGATTTCTTTGTGAATCTTATGTGAACCTCTCTAGGCAGCTTATTTTTCATTGCATATCTGGTATGAACTCTATATACTTCATCTATATCATTAAGTATCTTTTCTTTACTTTCCTCCATCGCTTCTGCCAAAATTTCTGCCATCACCTCAGCCAAGTTCTCTCCCTTTTCTTCTTCCACATTTAGAAATCTTAAATAATAATCAGATCTATCCATCTCCAATGTTATAATTGTCATCTCCTGTCGTTTATCTGATGCTGTAAGTCGATCATCCAGTTCCTCCACCTTCTCAGTTACTTCAACTTTCCCTTCAACTTTCTGCAGACATTGTTCATTTTTTTCCATCAAACCCTTCACCTCCTTAATTCTTCTTCCACTTTACCAATCCCTTCTTTCAGATCTGTATGTAGAGCTTGAAACATACTCTTCAATTCCATAGTATTAGTCTTGTCTGTATGCGCTGAAGTATCAGAAGTTTTCTGTGTCCCTGGACTTTGTGCTGTTGAAGTAGCTGCTGGTGTCGCATATGATGTTATCTTCTTCATCTTTGCCAACATTTATAATCCCAATGGTTTATCCAATTTATAATCCAAGGAGAAGAAAAAGAGCAAAAAATAATAACAATAAAAAATAGTCAAAATAGAAAAAGGAAATAAGAAAAAATAAAACAGTTAATAATCGAAATCGTATAAGAGAAAAAAGAAGAAAAAAAAGAAAGAAGAAAAAAATTTCCCTCAAAAATAAAAGTTCCAATAATCCAATCCAAGATGTAGAAAAGAAACACAATATTTTCCAATCAACAAAAGAAAAAGAAAGAAAATCACCAGATAGAGGGGGGGGGGAAGAAGAGGTCCAAAAAGATGCTGCCGTATTTTTCGGAGTATAAGACGCACCTTTTTACCCCCCAAAAGAGGGTGAAAACTTGGGTGCGTCTTATACACCGAATGTAGCCCCAGCCACCCCCACCCTTTGGCCTCTGTCTTCCAGCAATTTACCTGCTTGCAGGAAAGAGGGAAGAGCCTGTAAAGCCAAGCAAGTCAGTAGCAGTTTCCCGACGAACAGCTGATTAGGTTTGCCACGTGGAAAAATGAAAGTGAAACTAACTGCAAAGAGGCAAATAGCTGGGAGAGATTAGACACACAGATTTTTATTTTTGCTGAACTGGCTGCAAAGGGGTAAGTGAATAACTATAAATGTCTGTAGACTGTTCAAATTATTAGACTTATTTTTTAAAGACTGCTTTGTTATTGTTCTAGAGCCAGAGGTCTCCAACCTTGGCAACTTTAAGACTTGTGGACTTCAACTCCCAGAATTCCACAGCCAGCTTTGTTAGCTTTGCTGGCCGTGGAATTCTGGGAGTTGAAGTCCACAAGTCTTAAAGTTGCCAAGGTTGGCGATCCCTGTAAATCTAGACAACTTAACAAAATAAAGGAGCTTTTTAAAATAAATGTTTGCTCTGAAGAGGCCCAGTGCTATTGTATCTTCTTTTAAATAATAGAGAATACTGTATACTTCCAGAAATTTTAATTAATTTTAACAGCTCTGTACAAGTATAGTCTAAAATGTAACAGTGTCCTGTTTAGTATTAGAGTTTAGTTACCTTGGAGTAGATCTATTTAAATAATTGGGAAGAGTTAGTGTGACTACATTTAAGAAAACTTTCTGCCATAATGTACATTTGCTATTTCTTTGCTATTTCTATGAGTCAAGCACACATGCACAGAAATACACAGCAAACAGTGTATATCATCTGTGCTGTTTGCTGTTTGGCAAATTGCTTGGAGGCAGAGGCCTTTTTTCCTTGTTTTCCTCCCCCAAAACTAAGGTGCATCTTATACTTCGATGCGTCTTATACTCCGAAAAATACGGTAAATATTCCACTTAGACTTCAATCCAATAGTAAAAAAGGGAAAATAAGTCACAATAAAAAACCTCCAACAATCACAGCAAAATAACAAGCCTCCAAAAATAGTATTTCTTCTGTACTTCAGGCTTTTCCTGCCTTAATCCAACCAATGAAATTCAAAAGGAGAAAGAACGAGTAAAAGTTCCAAAACATAGATCAAACAAAGCCAAAACAAAGCTCATCCACAAAGACAATCTCAAGTTACAAGTCTAAACACTTTTCAGTCCAAAAACAGCAGCTGTTCTTCAAGGTCATTTTCTACAAAAATGTTTGCCACTAGATGACACTGTGGCCCAAAAAATAGTTCAAGTATCCCAGGTATAATGGATACCAAAAAGACTGCAAATGAAAAAAAAAGAAAGAAAAAATAAAAGGGGACAACAATCTAAAAATTCTTCCCCCTCAAGTATATATCAATATTACTCCAGTTTTATGCCAGTTAATGGCTTTACAGCACAGCTCTCTTCCATTAATATGAAGCCTCTTTTTCGCACATCGCTTTTACCCCCGCTAAAGTCCGAGAAAGGAGCAGTTTAAAATCCGCGCCCCCCTCTTTTTGCAGCTCCAAGCTTTCTCTCACGTTCCCAGCTATTCCCTTCGTTAAAAAATATAGATTTCTTTTATAATTCAAAAATCATCTCACCCAGGTGAACTTCTTAAATCATCTGTTTTAATTCTTCCGCTATGGCCGCCCCAGCTTATGGCAACTCAGATCGCCTTCACAGCTGCTGGTCAGGAGGCTGCTGCTTGTTATCCAGGGGGTTTGTGACTCCCTCCTCCGACCCACTGGACCGTGCTGCCCTTCTTCACCGTCCCTCCAGGATGGTTCCGACCCTAATTCGGGTCGCCAAACAGCTGAGATTCGGCGTTTCCTTCGGAGCCCCGAGGGAAACATCCGTACCGCCGTGTCGTTGGCCACACCTCCTCCTTCCAAAAGTTATCATTGAGGGGTTGCACAGGTTCAGTAGTTCTATTCAGTTTTGCTATTATAGGGAACTTTACTTGTTCATTGTAAAATAAGAGGTCATACAGGGTAAATAGAACATCATTCTGACTTAGTAGAAAGAGCTAAACTGGCAGTGGGATATTATTTTGTGGTGGAAACTGATAAAGTGCTGATGACAAATAGAATGTGGACTCAAGGATCGAGGCTCTGTTTTAAATAGTGTAGTAAATATGCATTTTCCCAGGATAATCTGGCTGCTGAAAATTCAAGTTATGTAATGTCAGGAATTCTTTGGCAGGTGCTGGATGAGTGCCCTTATGCACTCCAAAGCATCTTTTCTTCTTTTTCTCCTTAAATCCAAAGGCCCACACAGCCCTAGCAACTATAGCCAGTAGTCAATATTTGAATAAGTAGAATTTATATTGCATGTTGAGAAAAACAAAAAAGTATTTTAGCAAGATAATATAAATGCAGTACTGAAAAACAATTTGCATAGCCATTTTGATTTCAATAGTGTTCTATAGAATAGTGTTCTATTCTATTTTGAAATTTTCAAAAACATGGTTTTACTTATGATTGAAATAGAATGAGTTATACTTGCTATTTTATTATTTTTCTCTCAGTCTTTCAGTAAATTTCCATACATGGTAGGAATTTATCAATGACCATGCGTGGCATTGACATTGCTAAGCGAAAAAGGTTAGAGTCTATTGTTCTTTATTGAGAAAACATGGTATGATTCAGAGACAATGTAATTGTTTTGCCTTTTCACATTTTTGCCTCTAAATGTTGTTTCCTCCTTTGCAGGAATTAAATACTAGCTTTGAAGAGTGGGAGAAGTTAATGAGGGCTTCAAATTTAGACTCTACTAAAGATGACTTTGTCCAAGTGATGAGTCTAATTACACGTATGTTTAAGCAGACTGCCATTGCCAAGGTAATCCTTGAAATGCTTTGTGAGTGTTGTTAAAATATAGTAGCTATTTCTGTTCTGCTTTTTCTAACGACGTAACACTCAGCTGGATTAAAATTATTCATTTTATTTGTTTACGTATTTAAATGTACAAGGCTGCCCAGCTCTACAACAACTCTTGAGTGGTGCATAATAAAAAATGCCAGCAAAATACAGATAGTAGAAATGCAAACCTCAGGAGGGGAACAAACCCAACCATCTTATCTCCCCAAATGCAGAAGACACACTACTTACCGTATTTTTTGGAGTATAAGACGCACCTTTTTCCTCCCTAAAAGTGGCTGAAAATTTGGGTGCGTCTTATACTTCGAATATAGCTTTTTTTTTCCAGCCCTAACTAGGTGCTAACAGATCTTCCCAGCTCTTACCTTGCAGGCTTTTTCATTGTTACTCTCTCCGAAGAATGTTTTTCCAGCCCTAAGTCTTTGCAGGGTTTTTTTCATTGCTCTACTTGCTCCGAATAAGTTTTTTTCTAGCCCTAACCAGGTGCTATCTATCTTCCCAGCTCTTACCGGCCTGCAGGCTCTTTCATTGTTACTCTCTCCGAAGAAGGTTTTTTTAAGTCCTAACCAGGGGATAAAATAATGTGCTGAAGCTGACCAGACTAAGGACGCTAGCCAGATGAATACCTGGTAGGCAGATTTTTCCCCCCTATTTTCCTCCCCAAAAACTAAGGTGCGTCTTATACTCCGGTGCATCTTATACTCCGAAAAATACGGTACTCAACCCAAGGCTTGGAAAGAAAAACCAGGTTTTCAAGGCTCTTCTAAGCACAATCAGGATGGCACCACATGAATTTGTGGGGGAGATTCCAAAGGGTACCACAACAAAAAAGGCACCTCTTCCTGCATTTCTTGGGAATTGAACATAATATAAAGTGGTATTCGGATTATAAGCATCCAGATTTTTATAACAAAAAGATTTTGAAAACCAGAAAGAAATATTTTTCCATCTGTCAGATGCCCAGATCCAGCAAAAGTTTCTATGAATAGATCATCGTGGGAGATTTTTGTTAACCATTCTCCATTCCCTACAGCCCCCGAACTGAATTCTAAATTTGTCCATAAACTGCCTCATCCTAGTATATATTGTCAAAAAGATACTTAAACAGTAATAAGTGCTATATTTTATTTAAAGTTTCCTATGATAACAAATATATGTTCTGACATTTAACTAGTAGTACTTGATCCTTAGCAACAGCACTTGAATATTAATTTCAGGAACTCTGAGTGGTAATCTTTTTATCAAACTGGACTTCTCTAGTCAGTTTTTTGTACTGCAGATCAACTTGAGAATCAGCTTTTGGATATAATTTGGGATATAGTATATTGGATTGCTGAATAGACAGGGAACTGGGAGACATTTTATTAGTCTTTGTTGAATTGAAGAATTCCTAGTCACAGTTAAGTAGAAATACTTCCATTCAAAAAATATTTTAATCCAAATTTTAAGAGATTGTACGTTCATGCAGTGTGTGTGTGTGTGTGTGTGTGTATTGTCATGCTTGCCTGTTTGTTTTGAATATAAATAGCACAAAACTCTTTCCTTTTCTCAATAATTACAATAAGATTCCAACATGCCTATATATTTTAGGCAGGTGCAGTAAAGGATTATATTAAAATGCTGCTGGAGAATGAAGAACTGAAGTTTCTGGTCTTTGCTCATCATTTAAGTATGCTGCAGGCATGTACAGAGGCAGTGATTGAAAGCAAGGTAAATATGCTTTATGGAATTAGATTGCTATTGGAGGCTTTTATTAAGATGCAAACTTGAACATCACACTTACAAAAAAAAAGGTAAGCTTGTGTCTGTACCGTCTTGACTACTGACACATTTTCCACTGTGGCATATTTTAAAAACGTCTATAAAATAAACAATTATTAAGTGAAAATTAACAGTTAAAAGCAGATAGCACTGCATACATTAGCTTTACTCAACATGGCTCTTTCCACCTATGTTGGGGCTGCAATTTCAAAATACCCAGTTAGCCGTACAACGGTCCCAAAATGTTTGGGGAGGGATGCCAGAAGGCGGAAGATCTTAACTTAAATTGTTATTTACTTATAGTAAATAAGTGGCTTGTTAGAACTTGTTGGAAGGCCAACAGCAGTGGATTAAAGACTTAACACTGGAACAGTGTAGGAGGTTATAGTACTCAGATTAATAAACTTTAGTCCATGTAAAGACAACAGAGAAATTCTATTGCTATCCAAGCCCACAATTTGGTTTTAGCCCACTGCAGCCTTCACCTTTCCTCTAAAAATATTGTTCAGCTTTGGTGCCTATTGTACTATCAAGTATCATACACTGCTCAAAAAAATAAAGGGATCACAAAAATAAGACATCCTAGATCTGAATGAATGAAATATTTGTATCAATTAAAAAAAGAGCCGAGGTGGCGCAGCAGTTAGAGGCAGTGCTGCAGGCCACTTTAGCTGACTGTGATCCGCAGGTCAGCAGTTCAAATCTCACCGGCTCAAGGTTGACTCAGCCTTCCATCCTTCCGAGGTAGGTAAAATGAGGACCCAGATTGTTGGGGGCAATATAAATATGCATTGCTTACTGGTGTAAACTGCTTAGAGAGTGGTTGCACTGTGAGGCGGTATATAAATCTCACAAATAAATTACTTTGTTCATTACATAGTTGAATGTGCTGACAATAAAAGCACACAAAAATTAGCAATGGAAATCAAATGCAGCAACCCATGGAGGTCTGGATTTGGAGTTACACTCAAAATTAAAGTGGAAAAAAACACTGTATATTAATCACATGTATCAGTGCTTTGATACATGTGATTGCCATTAAGATAGTATTGATTCTTAATGACCACAAGATAGAGCTTTTCCAGAAGTATCTATCCTCATCCTGACCCTTTGGTCTTCCAAGAGTTGAACCCATCGCTACTGCAATAAAGTCCATCCACCTTGCTGTTGGTTGTTCTCTTTCCATCCATGTGTGCCCAGCATTCTGGATTTTTCAAGAGAGCTAGGTTTTCACATAATATGTTCATGATTTGAGCCTGGTCATTTGTGTTTCTAGAGAAAACTCTAGTCTGATTTGTCTGATGACCCTTTTGCTTATTTTCTTGGCATCCTTGGTATTCTAAGGAGTCTTTCCCAACATCAGAATTCAAAACTCTCAATTCTCTTCTTATCCTGCTTCTTCAAAGTCCCAATATTCTCTAGCATAGACTATCACAGGGAAAACTATTGCCTGCAACATCTGATCTTTGTAGAAATAGAATATCATGATGTTTGAATATCTTTTCCAAGGTCTTCATTGCAACTCTGTCAAGTGCTAGTCTCTAGTCTAGTGTATTTCTTGATTGCTGGTTCTGTTAATGGTGCTTATTGAGCCTAAAAGACAGAAGCCATAGACCATTTCAATAATGTCTGATAATTCTTAGGCTAACAAGTAAACCTAAGCCTGTAATTGTTGTCATTCGTTTGACCTTTATATTTAATTTTAGTCCCGCGTTTTC
This sequence comes from Diadophis punctatus similis, assembly GCA_023053685.1. NCBI lineage: Eukaryota > Metazoa > Chordata > Lepidosauria > Squamata > Dipsadidae > Diadophis > Diadophis punctatus. The sequence goes on from JALIGW010000001.1 coordinate 206,625,562, forward strand.
ACTATGCTCTTTTAATTACTAGAGTTTTTGAATTTTTTACTATCAGAGTAATAATCAGCATATATGGTTAATAATGTTTCTTTCTCCAATTTTAAAACTTTGCTCATCTGCTTCCAATCCTGCATTCCTCTATACATATTCATCATTAAGACTGAATAAATAAGGAGACTTGTCTTATTCTCTTGTTGATTTAAAGGCAATCTGTTTTGTCATGTTCTGCCACTTCTTCTAAGAACATTCCACAGCATGCCATGGCCTACATACCATATTTTTTGGAGTATAAGACGCCACTATTTTCCCCCCTAAAAGAGGGTGGAAATGTTGGTGCGCCTTATACACCGAATACAATCATTTTGGCGTCACGAAGCCCCGCCCCCACGTTCCATTTTTACAAAAAATGCCCCCGTTTTTGCAAAAAATGAGCGGTTTTTCGCAAAAAAGGGGCAGTTTTGCCTTCTCCCAGCTCCCAGGAGCACTCTGAAGGTCTCCCAAACCCACTGCGCACCCCGTTTTTCGCAAAAATGGGTCAAAAAATGAGGTACGCAGAGGGTTTGGGAGGCCTGCAGAGTACTCCTGGGGGCCGGGGAGGACAAAAACTTTTTTTTCTTACCTACCTCTTCGAAATCTTGGTACGTCTTATACACTGGTGCGTCTTATAGCCCGAAAAATACGGTAATCAAATGTATTTCTTTCATCAATGAAGCACATATTGACTTCTTTTTAGTATTCTTTGATTTTTTTTTTCATTATCCAGTTGTGTATCAACCATAATGTCTCTTTTTCTTTTGTTAAAATCAGCTTGAATATGTGGTGTCTCAATTGTCAGGTGGGACTCCCATTTGCATTGAATTATTCTAAGCATTATTTTGTTAGCATGTGAAATTAAGGATATTTATGAGAGCTTGCGCACCCTGCTAAATCTTCTTCTTTGGTATTGGTGTATACCTTGACCTCCAAAAACTATTTCTGATTGTCTCCTTAAAATGGTGGCTATATTCTCCAGATGATAGCCTAGAAACTGGGTGACTTGTTCTTCTGCATTAGCTTAGTTGCAACTTCAACAAAAGCAATTTATGATCCATTCCACAATGAGCAACTGGATATATCTTTGCCATTCTAAATGAATTCTTCCATTTCATTATACCAATTATGGAGTGAGTTTTATTTGTATGTGTTTCGCGGGTGATGTCCATGTACATAGACATTGGTTTCATTGTTTGAATGTGTTAGCAATGAAGAAATAGTTAGATTGCAGAAACTAATGTCATTCTGATTCATTTCCTGTTTCCTAGGCCATACAAACCAACTGTGTTTTCCTCATTATTTTCAGCTTTGACATTCCAACCCCCAACTACAAGCAACAGTGGAACATCTGTATACAATAGCAATACTTATTATATTTTTCTTGATCAAATTAATGCAAATCAGCATGGCATGCTTCAGCTCCAAGTGCAATCCCTTAATTAACTTTGGCTAATATGCAAATTTAGGTAGAGTTGGCCATGTCAAATGCTCCCGTGAGGCGCCATTTGAGAAATCCAGGGGTCTAGACTAGGTCATAAAATCAATATTTTTGGAAGAAGGCAATGTGAATCGGTTCTAAGAAAACAGAGAGGTATACAGTACATGTAAGCCACCAGGACTCAAATGTAATTCACAACAAACTTTAATTTATGGTAGTCATGACTATATATATATGTGTGTGTGTGTGTGTGTATGTGTATAAAGTCATGACTACCAAATCCCAGTAAGGGTATGGCTATCTGACAAGAGCTAAATAGCTCGAAATAGATCTATAATAGTCTCCCTTTATTTTCATTTATCAGCAAAAAATGCTACATGTATGTATGTATGTATGTATGTCTTTGGTTATTTGGGTTTTCTCCTGCGTGAAATTGGAAGTGTCTTGGCGACGTTTCGATGAAGTCTCATTCGTCATCATCAGGCTGGTGTCTTCTGCTTCCTGCTTCTAGGAGCAATGTGAGATTGCAGCTGTTTCTTCCTTTTAACTGCCAGTGGGGGTTTGAACTGATAGGGTGGGAGCTTGGCTGTGTTCTGATTGGTTGGAGGTGTGTTCCGATTGGTTGGGGGCTTGGCTGTGCTCTGATTAGATGGGGGGGTTGGCTGTGCTCTGATTGGATGGGGTGTCAGTTTGCTTCATGTATGGATTGGAGGGGTTTAGGGGTCGAAATGTTGCCAAGACACTTCCAATTTCACGTGGGAGAAAACCCGAATAACCAAAGACCTACATACAAACACCCGCGAAAACCTCAGAAAACATATACATATACATACACACACACACACACACACACACACACACACACACACACACACACACACATATATATACATACACATACATACATACATACATACATATACACACACATATACATATATATATATATATACGTGTGTGTGTATACATAGGGATCATAGGGTTGTAATCAGAACTTATTACTCAAGTCACACTAATAAGCCATTTCTAAGGTTTTAAAGGCAGGAAGGTAGTAAGGTGCTTGCTCAGCAGTCCTACTTTAACAGAGTTTTACTTATGACCAGCACAAAATATTTGCTGAGCTGTGCACTATGAGATAGGTTGAGGAAGAAAACATTCAGTTTTAACCAAAAGAGGATCTTTGAGCAGATGATAGGCTGTTGTAGAATTTTACTGGAAATTTAGTAATGATACTAAAGATGAGATACTAAAGATAAGATGGAAGATGAACTGGATAATGTATTATAATGCAGGGACATAATAAATAGCAGTTAAGTGGAGAGGTCAAGGCCTAAGGACCTAATTATAAACCATAAGCAGTATAGTGTACAGCTTTATAGAGAGGTTAATTGCTGACCTCTTGTTTCCTTGGCATCCAAGATGCTAAGATAAATTTGAATAAACTTTGGTGGTTGTTTTCTACTGAATATAATTTTGGGTTTTCAAGTGATCCGTAATTTTAATTGCAAAAGAAAATACAGGAATTTTCTTCGGTCTCTTGGTGTCTGTGTTTTTAGATATTTTATTAAACAAAAAATAAATTTATTTTTAAATAGTAGAGGGAAGAGGCACATAGACCTGAATTCATTGCAATTTCACATGCAGAATAAATTGTAGTGGAAGGCAAACTTAAGACTTTTATTTCCCCAAATTTCTTAACTATCAGCTCCACAAGCAAGAGCTCATTGTCAGCAAGGTCCTCCTCTTTGGGTTTGTACAGGATATGTTTAACTGTTCTTCCATATAATATTTATAATGTTAATGTCAAAAGTGCTGGTGAGGTTAACTTTTTAAGGTGACTGTTCTTGACATGGAGCAAGAAAGAGGATTTTCAAGCAATTTGGCTACATTTTCTTGTTTTGTTTATGATTTGTACATGTTACGTAATTATGTTTGTGGATACTACCCGGTTAATTTGAATTGTCCTGCAATATTTGAAATGTATTGAAATTGATATTGCAACTTCAGATAACATAACATGATTCTAAACTCTCCAAATGTTTTTATTGTATCAATTTGACTATACATTAATATTTTAAGGTTAGGGTTAGGGTTCAGTAGAAGTGTTACTTGCTCTACTGCCTTGCTCTTCCAATATTTAAACAGCTGCATGTTGTGCCATTCAAAGTTTCTGAATCATTTTTAAAGACAACCCCATGATCTCACTGGAGCGTAGGAAACTTACAAGATCAATTATTACTATCATTTACTTTGTGGCATTGGTACATGAAAGCCAGGAATCTACAATGTTATTACAGAGTAGAAGGTGGCTGCCTAAGATTGCTGGTTTGTTCAGTTCATGTTTGCGTGCTATCCACCATGCACCACCACAGGGGGCGAACTAGCTCCACACACAAAGCAAGTAACGGCATTCTGTTGGAAGGTCAGCAACATCTGGATATTTTTCTCTGCTGGTTTTAGTCTCGCATTCGGGTCATTCCGTCGCCCGCTGGTTTCTTGCATCCACCATTAATCCCACCAGAGTGGTACCTGCTTGCATTTGCATGCTTTTGAATTCCTAGGTTGGCAGAAGCTGAGGTGAGTGATGGAAGCTCACTCCATCACGTCGTGCTAAGGACCAAACTGCTGGAATGCGGAGAATTGACTTTCTCTGGCTGACAAATCCAGTGTCTTTAAGCCGCTGAACCACCGTTCCTCATGATTGAACAGCTTGCCTTCAGAAGTTGTGGGTGTTTCATCACTAGAGGCTTTTAAGAAGAAACTGGACATCCACTTGTCTGAGATAGTATAGGGCAGGGGTGGCCAAACCGTGGCGCATGCGCCAAACATGGCGGATTCCACGATTTCAAGTGGCGCATCCACCGTCGCGTTCCTCAGTATTGTGTCCAGGGCAGCCCGTCCTAAAAGAGATCGTCTCGTGAGTTTGAGAAGTTTGAACTCGCGAGACTTTCTCTTTTAGAATGGGCTGCCCTGGGCACACTACCGAGGAACGCGACGGAACAAGTCCCAGGTAGGACACGCGTCACGCAGCTCTCCCTGCCGCGCACAGAGCCGAAGGGGTGGTGGGAGGCAAGGAAAGGAAGCGGCTGGCAGAGCCAAAGGGGAGGCTCTGCCAGCCGCCTCTTTTCCTCGCCTCCCACCGCTTTTTGGCTCTGCTGCTGCTGCTGCCTCCTCCTTTCCTCGCCTCCCGCGTGCGGAACTTGGCCCTAGCCCGCCGCTCCCCAAAGCCCAGCGCCGCAGGTGCCTTCAGGAGCCCTGAAGCTCTGCCGGCAGAGCCAAAGGGGAGGCGGGAGGCGAGGAAAGGAGGCGGCCGGCAGAGCTTCAGGGCTCCTGAAGGCACCTGCAGCGCTGGGCTTTGGGGAGCGGCGGGCTGGGGCCAAGTTCCGCAGGCGGAGGCGCAGGTCTTCCTCCTCAGCGACCGTCCCTCGGCCGGGCCGGAGCGCCTCGCCTTCGCCGCTCCTCCATGCCCGCCTCCCCGGGCGCGCTTTCTGCCAGGCGGCTTCAGCAACCGTAAGTAGTGCTTCCTTCGGCGCCCTTCCCCCGCCTGCAGCTTTCCAAGATGTCCATCCGCCTCTTTATGTCCCCGGAGCTGCTCTTGGAGGGTCGGCGGTGGGAGCGAGCGAGCGCTTGGCCGGATGCGGCCGCCGCCTGCCCATCGCCCGAAGCCTCGCTCGCCCGGCCGCCCGAAGCCTCGCTCGCCCGCCGCCTGCCCGCCACCCAAAGCCTTGCTCGGCCGGCCGGCCGGCCGCCCTCCGATGGAGGGAGCCAAGCTCGGAAACGGAGCCCTGCCAAATGGGGAGCTTTGGGGTTCTCTGGCAACACCGGGTTTGCGTGAAGAGCCAAAGCGGGGGATTCCCAGTCTCGGAGGTGAATGCGGTGCAGGCGGGCCCTTCATGAGTGCGAAGGTGACCCTGCCTCGTTCTTTGTCGTAGGTCCGGAGCTGTTGCGGCGACGGAGCCTCCCCTTCGGCTCCCACCGCTTTTCGGCTCTGCAGCCGCCGCTGCTGCTGCCTCCTCCTTTCCTCGCCTCCTGCGGCGGGAGGCGAGGAAAGGAGGAGGCAGCAGTGGCGGCAGAGCCGAAAAGCAGTGGGAGGCAAGGAAAGGAGGCGGCCGGCAGAGCCTCCCTCCCGCCTCCCCCCTGCCCACCTGGATGCTGCCATTTGCGTTCTTTTGCCCTCTGCGCATGCGCAGAGGGCAAAACTCAAATGGCAGCATCCAGGCGGGCCCGCCCACCCAGGACGCCTGGGCCAATTGGCGCATGGGACTCTTCAGGTTGGCCACCACTGGTATAGGGTCTCCTGCTTGAGTAGGGGGTCGGACTAGAAGACCTCCATGGTCCCTTCCAACACTGATGTTCTGTTATTCTATCTGTTGTCTTTAGATAGGAGCAGAGCAAAAAGGAAATCGAATGAACTGCAGATTCCTCAACCAATATTGTTGCTTCCATTTCCATAATACTATCTTCCTGCTATGCCTAACATTTCCTCTGCTTCTCCTAAACTTATGTAAAACCAATCTGGGAGTTCCAGTTCTATTTCTATATCACTGTTTTTAGATTTATCCCAAAGTTAAGTTCCCTTTTAGTGTCATCCTTTTAATTCTGGTGGTTCTTTATGTTCTTGCTGTAGTAGATGAAGCAACCTGACAGGGATTATTTCAGTCTGGGGCCCTCTAGCCATGAGGCAGAAGCACTCTGGCCAGCAGACATTCGCCCTTGTTCTTTCTGTGGAAGATTGGAGCCACCTTCTCTGTTGACCTAAAAATTGTTACCTTTTCAAACTAGGGACCTATATTCCTGGAACTGTTAAGGTATCATATCTTTGAAGCAAAAATGGCGTGTCCAAAGCTGCTGCTCTTTTGGGTTGGAACCAATTGCATACTATACCTTAATTGTGATTGGTCTGATCATATTCAGTGTGGAAATCAATAATCTCGTTAACATACAGTATTTGTTTCCCTGTTGTCAATTTTTTTTCTTGTCAAAACCCAAGGATTCTCTCCAATTTATCTTCAAGTGACTGTTTGTGTTACTTTATATGGCACAGGTTCGTTATATTCGGATTGATGGCAGTGTACCCTCAGCAGAACGAATAAATCTTGTAAATCAGTTCCAAAAGGACCCAGATACCAGAGTGGCTGTTTTAAGCATTCAGGCTGCTGGCCAGGTAATTACTTAAATCTCAATCTCTCCCTCTCTCCCTCCCTCTTTCTCTCTCTCTGCCTGCACACACGTGTGAAACCTTCTGTTTGTTCAAATATAAAGCAAAAGCGTGGAGATAAAAACTGTTTCTGCGAACTGATAGAACATCACAAGGTCTGCACCATATCTATAAGCACCTGTCTAAGTAAAACTGCTCGTATAGATTGTGAATTAATTCTTCTTAATTGAACGTTGTGCAAAGTATGTTAGTCATTATTATGCATATCAATGAACCTCTAAGAAGCAAATACAATAAAGCCCCATCCTTTTGTTTTAGGATTGTAGGCTTATATTTCCTAATCTATTTGCATAGATTTAAACTTACTAAGTATACATGCATCTTAAAATTGTTCCCTGATATAGAACACTGGTAAAATCATTTTCAAATCCAGTACTATGAGAAGATACTTTAAAAGCTTCTAGGCTGAATAAGTTTCATATCTGGATTTCTACACATAGCATGTTAACAGCCAGAAAAAAGATAATGTTTGCCAGATCCACAATGGAGTTGAGTGTGGAGCATAAAGAGAAGGAGAACTCAAAATCTCCTTTATTTTTCCCCCCTGTTAATCTAAACCTTAGCTCAGGGATCTGCAACCTTAAACACTGAAAGAGCCATTTGGACCTGTTTCCCACAGAAAAGAAAAACACCGGGAGCCACAAAACCTGGGTGGGCATGGCCAACTCGACATCACTCACTGCCAGTCACATGATCCCCTAGCCACACCTACCCATCCGGTCATTAGGGCAGAGAACCAAGAACCACAAAACCCCTCTCTCTCTCTCTCTCTCTCTCTCTCTCTCTCTCTCTCTCTCTCTCTCTCTCTCTCTCTCTCTCTCTCTCTCTCTCTCTCTCTCCCCCCTCCCTCCCTCCCTCCCTCCCTCCCCTCTCTCCTCTCCTCTCTCTGTATGTCTCTCCCCCCTCTCTATCTTCCCCCCCCTCTCTCTCGCTCTCTCTCCCCTCTCTCTGTCTCTTTCCCCCTCTCTCTCCCCCTCTCTCTGTAAATGTCTCTCTCTCCCCCTCCCTCCCCCCTCTATCTGTATCTCTCTCTCCTCTCTGTATCTCTGGGTCTCAGTCTTCCCCCCCTCTCTATCTCCACCTCTCCCTCTCTATTTCCCCCCTCTGTATGTATCTCCCCCCCCCTGTGTGTGTGTGTGTATGTGACCCTCAAGCGAGCGGGCAGGCTCGGCCAAAGCGCAGCAAAGGTGCGTGCAAATCAGGCGGCCACTTGCTTGAGGGGCTCCCCTCTTGTGCGCACACTCCCGGCCCTGTCACAGCCGGCCAGGGGGTTGCAAGAGGAGGAGGAGGGTCGCCCGAAGGGAAGCCTCCACTGCGGTTCACGCTCGTTCCTCAGCCAGCCCGGATTTCCAAAAAGAAGAAAGAAAAGGAGTAGCGAAGAGGCCCAAGGAGAGCTCGCCAGCTTGGCCCATCCTCGGCTTTCCTGACCCCGGGGTGGGCGTGCGAGGTTTGACGGGGCCAGCCCCCTTTTCCTGCTGCCCTGAGCTTCTTTTTTTTTTTTCTCAAAAAAGTTTTATTAGTACAAACTTACATAAGTGGTAACAAAATATTAAATCCAAAGTACAAACATTTTTGTTTCCCCCCCCCAGACCTACCCCCTTCCCTCCCCACCTCCCCCCCCCCGGACTTCCCAGAGATAATACAGGGCATAATAATAAGTTTAAATTGTTAATAAAAAGAAAAAGGAAAAAGGAAAAAAAGAACACTATTTTTAAAAAAACTTCAACTCCAAACTATACAGTACTAATATATCGCATTTGTATACAATAGTAAAGATACAAAAAAGAGAGAGAAAAAAAAGAAAGAGAATAAAAAAAAGAAAGAAAGAAAGAGAAAACTCTTTAACACTACAAACAAACAAACCTCCTACCTCCTCCCTTCAGTCCTCTATCTTATACAAGGTAAATGTTACATAAGTAATAACTAAATATAAAATACACAAATCTTAAACTAATATTATTGACATTAGAAATAACCTCTAAGATAAAACTTAACTAAATGTTACATAAGTAATCATCAAATATTAAATTTCATCATGATATTAATAAGATAATATTCTAAATTAATTCGCTAACTTCAATAAACAAAAAAAGAAAATAAAAGAAGAATAAACAATAAACAAATCTTCAACAAACTATATATATCTAATATTATCAACATTAAAAATAACCTCAAAATTATATAAAACTTAACTAAATATTGCATAAGTAATCATTAGATAGGGAAAAAATAAAATACAATCATATTAGTCTCTATCCATCCAATATATTTCAACATCACATCGTTTTGTATCTTGATAGTTCATCTTTTAATAGTTCAATAAATTCAAATTTGTCAAGTCGTCTCCCGTCTGCTCCCAAACCTCCATCTCCTTTTCCCCAGCTATCTGATTCAGGCACTCCTTTTGGATTTTTGAGTCTATTTCTTTTTGATCCATCGAAGGTGGCTTCCCCTCCTCCTCCTCTTTTATTTTCATACACCCTTCTTCTGGAATCTTGGATATATCAGCCTTTAGAACATTGACATAAAATTCAGTAGCTTTTTTTATCGTGTTGAGCCGGTATCTTTTTCCAGAAAATTTCACTGCTACTCCAACTGGTGCTTCCCATTTATATTGTAAATTTAATCTCTTAAATTCATCAATCAAAAAAGTATAGCTTTTCCTGGCTTTAAGCATTTTAGAGGGGATTTCTTTCCAAATCTTTAGTTCCTGACCATTCACCATAAGATTATTGTTAAACGTTGCTTGTATAATTCTGTTCCGTAGAGCTCTTGTGGTAAAATATATGACAATATCCCTTGGTAGATGCTTTTGTTTGGCGTACCACGAGTTGATTCTGTATGTTTTGTCGATTTGTGTAGCCAATTCCGCTTTAGAAATTCCAGACACCTGATCCAATATGTCAACCATCCTGCCTTTTAAATTTTCATATAATCCTTCTTTCAAACCTCTAATCCTTATAGCAACTTCCATAGATCTGAACTGAGTCATTAAGACCTCTTTTTCAAAATTTGCAATGTCATTTTGGATTTTATCTATGTAATTCACCGAAGTTGCCAAAGCTTGTTTATTTGTTTCAATACGTTCTGCCAAAACTTCAATATTTGTTGCTAAGCCTTTGCAAACCTCTAACACATCAAATCTTAGTTGTTGATTCATATTCTTCAAAGCAGCCTGCATCTTATGGTCTATCTCACTTATTTTCTGGTTAAATTCCAAAGTAAGCTCATGTTTCATAATCTTTAAATTATTTAATAAATTTTCAGGTGTCAAAAGCTGTGGAGGTGTTAGCTCAGTGTTAAGTTGCATTTTAGAAATATATCCAGATGAATAGTCATTTCTTTTAGTCAAAACAGTCTTTCCAAACTTTGAAGCCATTGGTGTTTCAAAAGAGTACAAAAAAGAAAGAAAGCCAGTTGCCTGATTAAAGTTCTTTCCAGTTTAAAAATCAGATAGTCTTTTATTATTGAAAATATTTCTATTATAACTTTAATCCAGAGTTAGGAGACAGAGAAAGAAAAAACCATTTTTCCAAGTTAAAAGTTTCCATAAGAGAGAGAGAAAGAAAAAAAAAAAAGCCTCTGGGGAAACGAAAGTCACTTTCACTTCTCAATCGCCATATTGTTACTCTGTTTCCTTTGTTCCCTTGCCGAAGTGAAAGCTTACCCAGGAGTTGAAAAAAAAAGGAAAAAAAGAGGTTTCAGTACTTGCCCATCTCACGCCTGTTTCTCTCTGTCTGCTTCTATAGTTTAAATGTAGTTATAAATCCCATTTTTGAAGCAGCGGCTGGTCACTCCATCTAGCTCTGCAAAGGCAGAGGTTTCCGGATCTTCGGAGCTGGAGACAGGCTGCATGGGGAGCTCTCCCTTCGCGCCCTGCCAGATGGCTCCTAAGGCGCTGGGGGGGCTCTACCCCGCTGCCCTGAGCTTCTTAAAGCCACGGCTGGGCGCTGCGGGCCCATTCCCCTTTCCGTTGTCCCCTCCTCCCAGATCCCATTCCCACCCCACCAGCTCTTGTGTTAGCGAGGGTGGCGTCGGTCAGGCCAGTGTCTTGGGGCAGGGAGCAGGATGCACGTCTCTCCAAGCGCCCAAGGCACGCCCAGCACCAACAAGAGCCGGAAGAAGCTCCAGCAAGAGTGAGGCGCCAGAGAATCAGCCCTGGTCGCTTCTCCATCCCCCGCCCTCGCCCTTACCTTCTCAGGCCAGGAGAGGAGTGACCAGCCAGTGATGGGATAGGGAGCCGCAGCAGAGGGCTCAAAGAGCCGCAAGCGGCTCTGGAGCTACGGGTTGCCGACACCCGCCTTAGCTGGTCAAAATGGTCCTGAATAAGTAGGAACAATTCCAATTGCAGAAGGAAAGTTCAGGATCCAGAATTTCTACCTCAATTTCTTTTTAAGCAAATTCCTGCAGTGATGTATCGGCTTAGCAAATGACAGATGTCAAAATTAACACATTGCAAATGTTTTGCAAAAATTCTTTAACTTTTTTTTACTAAATATTATATGTAGTAAGACTAAACTAACAACTTCTGAAATTTAGTCACTAATAACCAGATAACTGCTGTTGCCTTCATTTGGGGAGACTAAAATAAAGCCAGACGATTGTGGAACCAATCAGCACTTCCCCAAAAAAGAAATACAGTTTCATGTAGGGATGTTATCATACCAAAAATTAAAATATATTGACACATTATAGTGTGGACCCCAGCTACTAGAATATGTTTGCATTGTCACCTATTTTTGTTCATATGTATCTCTACAGATTTAACAGTTTATTTTTCTACTATTAGAGAATAAGTTTTTCCAGAACTTAAATTATTTTAAAGAATTTAGCTGAAGTGCTATGCATTTTTTCCTCACTTTGCCCTTGTTCTATTCCAGTTAATGGGTTTTTGTCAATCGTATAATGTATCTTTGAATACTAGTAGCTCAGGTTGGTAGTTATGTTGTTGGTTTGAGCTCCGATCTTGGCAATTTGGTTGCAAACGTTTTGTCCCCATTTGAGGAGACATCTTCAGTGAGCTGTTGATTGGATAGGTTCTTGATCCAGGCTTGTTCATTGTTGTGGGGGTTGTTATCCATGAGTGTCGATAACTTGTTTTGCAGGGTGGTGTGCTGCTTTTGTATGCACTGAAGATGTCTCCTTGAATGGGGACGAAACGTTTTCAACCAAATTGCCAAGCTCGGAGCTCAAACCAACAACATAATGCAGAGCTGATCCAGAAACAAATGTTATTTGCAAAATACATAGGAGCACATCATTTATGAATTAGTATGTTTGCATATATAAAATGCAATTTCTTATGAGATATTTAGGAAGGAGCTATAGAGATAAGAGCTTTGTTACTGAGGGGAAAAATTAGCAATTTCAGCTAATGAAGAGACAGAATGAGATGTCAGATGAGAATTCCAACTGTAAATGCCTTTTGCCCCAACTTGTTAGGCCTTTTGAGCGAATTTTTTACATAGAAGACAAAACTTTGCAAGCCAAGATAAAGAGGAATGATGTTCTGTAGTTTCAACACTAAATGGCCCCGAAATTTCTATAAGAGACTGTAAGCTTACAAAAGGCATTGATTGCTCCCTGTTTGAGAAATGATGTAAGTATTAATTTCTTCATTATGTTTAGGGTTTAACCTTCACCGCTGCCACTCATGTTGTTTTTGCTGAACTATATTGGGACCCTGGACATATAAAGCAAGCAGAAGACAGAGCTCATCGGATAGGACAGAGTAACTCTGTGAATATCCATTATCTTATTGCAAATGGAACATTAGACTCCGTAATGTGGGCAATGTTGAATCGTAAGGTATGATTAAATATTGGAAGTCCCAGCTGCTACAGATTTTGTACTGTATTAGTCCTCGATTTACAACAGTTCCTTTAGTGATCATTCAAAGTTACAACGGCACTTTAAAAAGTGACTTATGACTATTTTTCACACTTATGACCGTTGCAGCAGCCCCATGGTCCTGTGATTACATTCGGATGCTTGACAAAGTGACTCACATTTATGACGGTTGCAATATCCCGGAGTCATGTGATCCCCTTTTGCGTCTTTCTGACGAGCAAAGTCAGTGGGGAAATCAGATTCACTTAACAACCGTATTACTAGTTTAAGAACTGCAGTGGTTCACTTAACAAATGTGGTGAGCAAAGTCGTAAAATGGGGCAAAACTCATTGGAGAAATTTCTTACTTAACAACATAAATTTTAGACTCAGTAATGGTTGTAAGTTGAGGACTACCTGTACATTCTGTGCCGGTCCTTTTTTACCCCATCTTTTTGCTTGGCTTTGATTCTTAAGAAGAATATTATATATCTAAAAAAACAACTAAGACATAATGGAACGCAAAAGTTTCTTTGCTACAAAATTTACTTAGAAACCTCTGGACCCATATTTTAGAAAACAGAAAGTGTCTCAGTTCTGAAAGCATGAGGATAGTGAAGCAGAGGAAATATTTATGTAGGTAATTAGAGCTTGGAAGATGCAGTCAGACAATAATAAGAAGCAGCCTTTACCCTTGGAAATGTTCCATGTTTTGTCTTCATTTATCTTAATCTGACATTAAAGGCCTGAAATCAAGACCCTTAGAATGAAAAAAGAATTTGTTGAGCTATAGAATCCACGAACTGTCAGATTATTTGGGATGCTCTATCTGTCATCTCTGCAGATTCTGTACTAAAACAGAATTTTTATTAGTGCAACTCAGAGGTCACAAAATAATATGCAAGTTTTCATGTTCTCCATAATTTATTGCAGAGCATGGTAAATAATGCAGGGGGAAGTTATTAGAGCCATGGTCACATACTTAAGATTTAATATGAGAGAAGTTTCATACATTAACATTAGGCTAGGGTAAGCTTGTAATTGCTTGTAAGCCTCTTTTCGAGGCTGCTGGGAAGTAGAAATAAGGAATAATTGTTCCTTTGTTTTTAAAAAGATAATATTGAATTATATGCTCTTAGAGGCAGACTTTCCAGGTTCTTTAGAAGGTGATTAAAATAGAAACTAGACAGTTGTTATTCTGAAAACTGTAAATAATTTTGGATGATATATTTTGAGACATGGCAGATCTTTCTTGGCGTTTGGCACTTTATCGTTATATTAGCTCTCTAGGCCCAGAAAAGGCCTGGCAATGTCAAATGATTACAGTCAAACTTTCTCATCTCTTTTTAGGGAAAGTTGAGCATTTGAAGTGGATGTTAATTATGTCCCTGTGACTTAATAAGTCCATTTTGATTTTAACAGGGAGGAAAATGTAAGAATTGCATAGCTGAAAATCAGCTACGTTGCTGCTAATTTTGATGGTGATGTCTGAGAGTAGTTTGGGTGTTGAGGAGCGACAGCTGAAGTAGTAGGTGATAATTCAATATTCCAATGGAATATTACGGAATATTTTCTCTTGAAATCGTGCTTTGGAAATCTACAGAGACACAATTGTTAAAAACCAGACTTTTAATTTCTATTTCTAAGTGTCATATTCTGTTTTGCTTGTCATCTTAAATGCTTATTATAAGTTGGGTATGCAGCAAATAGACAAATAATAATGTGGGTATTTTTAAAAAATTATATCATTTACTATTTAGGCCAAAGTTACAGGTACCACATTAAATGGCAAAAAAGAAAAGCTACAGGCACCTGAAGGTGACAAAGATAAATGGAATTTTTTGAATTTTGCTGAAGCCTGGACCCCAAATGAAGACCTAAATGAAATCAAGGATGAGGTCTTATTCACCCATGTAAGAATGTACATATATAAATCCTATTCGGTATCCAAGAGTAATACTATGTTTTTGATATACAAATACTTCTCATTTTGGTTTAGCTCTATTATAATAATTGACTTTCACACAGCATTCTATTTTCATTAATATTAGCTGTTGTAATGCTGTTTTAGAATCATTAATGAAGTGAAATGTCGATAGGAATAAATGCTTTATTTTATATTTACTGTTTTATTTTTCTCTTAAACCCATAGGTATGGTTTCTATAGGATTTGCTGACCTAGACATTCGGGAGAGGCAGCTGACATTCCACGTGTCATGATGTTGCACAAATGATGCTAATTAGATACAATATGTTATTTGTGTAATGGCATTGTGACAAGTGTGACATTATCAGTGCTTCTAGCAGATGCTTATGTCTACTGATTATAATTCTGTTTGGTCTTTGATAACTGTGTTGGGAGTTTTAGCGCTTTCTGCAGAAACTTAATGGGAGATTATATCAGATTAATTTGTCTTAATACTTTGGTTCAGGGTTTACTCAAATAGCCTTCTGCATATTATCTAGGGCATTAGCTTCATTACAAGCTGCATTAATAATTCTTCATATAAATGTCAAAATGTGAAATCTAAAAATGGATCACCATTGGCAGAACAGATCTCTCTCTTCACAGCATCATTTTCCTTATAACAATTGGCAGGTTCAGAATTAATTACACGGCTCATTATTTTTTTAAAAAAGTAGCCAGTAATGTCATTTGAGTTTCAAAATTGGATCCTCCAAATCCATAGAAATAAACATGATTCCTATTGTTCTAACTACAGCAAAGATTAAAATGAGTTAAATGTATGTTATTTGACCAAAACATTAGTATTAATAGTTTATTTTGTGAAATTTACTTGCCAAAATATTAATAGTTCATTTTGTGAAATTTATTTAAATGTCAAAATATTAGCATTGATAGTTCATTTTGTGATATTTGCTTAAATGTCAAAATATTAGTATTAATAGTTCATTGTGTGAAAGTTATTTAAAAGTCTGGAGTAAGTAGTACTGATGCAAAACCTTACTATTTCATTTGGCATCTAACATACCAATTTTGTTTAAAAACTCTATATGCAATACTCCAACTTAAAAAAAATAATTTGAATAATGTTGACAGAATGTTAATACTAATGAATTTCTATATTCTAAAATATAGAATATTACTTTTTTTTCTTTAATATGTCAAATTGCCTGTTAAAATTCAAACTACAGACTTACGGTCACAATTGAGCCTGG
Source organism: Diadophis punctatus similis (assembly GCA_023053685.1). NCBI lineage: Eukaryota > Metazoa > Chordata > Lepidosauria > Squamata > Dipsadidae > Diadophis > Diadophis punctatus. The sequence goes on from JALIGW010000001.1 coordinate 206,641,251, forward strand.
AATTTTGGTTGTAAGTCAGTGTGGTCATAAGTCAAGTCACCACATGACCTAATTCAATTTTATGACCATTTTTACAGCAATCATTAAGTGAATCACTTGGTTGTAAATCTAAATCCAACTTACTCAATGGGAATTTTTTTGCTGGAAAATGGCAAAAATCACAAAACATGATTGTGACTACAATACAATGAACTGACAGTAAATGCGAGTCAGTTGCTAAACACCTGAAATGCGATTATGTGAGCACAGAGGTTATGTGGCATTTGTAACTTCGAGGACCAATCATAAGTAACTTTTTTCAGGTTTGTCGTAACTTTGAATACCGGTAGTTGTTAAGTGACCAGTCATAAGGCAAGGACTACCTATTTCTAAAATGGCGAAATTGAAATAGGAAATGGTTGGTAATGATAGTAATAGGTAATGAAGGGGCATCTTTGTGTTAAGTGATAGTGATAGGTAAGGAAGGGGCATCTTTGTGTTAAGCAAAGTAATGATTGTTGGCTCTTCCATCCTAGTTTGAAAAGGAGAAGCAACATGATATTCGTGACTTCTTTTCGCCAAAACCAGATATGGAGAAAAAGCGAAGAATTGATTCCTGTTATAATACATCTCCATGCTTGAGTTCAAATTCTTCCCAACCCTCGGAGGAAAAAGATCTGGAAAGTGGCAGAAACATAGATCCCCAGGGGCCAGAGGATCTAGATGAGATTTGCAGAGAGGCAAAGAGACCAAGACCTGTAGATCCATCTACACCCAAGCTTGTTCCTAATAGAGGAAAGAGAAAATGTTTGTTTAGAAAAAGAAACAATTCATTTTCAGAAGAAGCTTCCCAGGAGGATGAGTGTATCCTTTTACCTGAGTCAATGAAAGGATTTGCCTCTGAAGTAACCTGGCCTTGCAATCTTTGTACTTACAGTAATAGTTCATTGCTACCTTATTGTGAAATGTGTGAATCTCCTCGCAGAAAGAATAGTGAGTAAAAATATTTGCTCCTGTTAGAATATTTTTTTCATTGTTTTAACACATCTTGTTAGTCTGTTTGTATTATAGCACATATACAAAAATATCCTAATGTTTAATGCTAAAAGCAGATATTAGCAGTTGGGCCTAAAAGTGTAATATTGCATAAATTAAGGGTTTACAGAAATAAATGTAATTGTCCATGGTATAAATTTAATTTGTATGATATCTTATTGTTAGACGTGTTAAAAGAAGCAACTTTGTTAGTCTTTATTATTTATTTATTTATTAGTGAGACTTATATACCGCCTCATAGTGCAAGCACTCTCTAAGCGGTTTACACCATTAAGCAATGTATATTTATATTGCCCCCAACAATCTGGGTCCTCATTTTACCTACCTCGGAAGGATGGAAGGCTGAGTCAACCCTGAGCCGGTGAGATTTGAACCGCTGAACTGCTGATCACAGTCAGCTAAAGTAGCCTGCAGTACTGCACTCTAACTGCTGCGCCACCTCAGCTCATCTATGGTATTCCTCCCTCCCCTCCCTGAGTAATATACATAGAGTCTTGAAAGAAAGCAGCAGTAGGAAAACTCAGTTCAAGGATAGATCTTATTTCATCCCCAAGGATGTAGGATGTAGGCCATGTTTGACCTCAGATTCCTGAAAGGAAGTGTTGCTAGTAGGAAAAAAGTGGGACCAGAACAAAAGCTAAATTCAGTTGAATTGAAGCCTAAAATAATTATATTTAATTTTAACAAAGTATTGATAATGGGCTGCGTGGTGGCCTAGAGGTGGGGCTCTCACCTCACAATCAGAAGGCTGTGAGTTTGATCCTAGGTAGCGGCAGATATTTCTCTCTCAGCATAATGAGAAAATACCTACTGTGAACCCCATATAGGCATCAGGAAGGGCATCCGACCAGTAAATGCTTAACTTCATTCAGTCACCCCAACTCCACCCTGATGATTACAGGGTTGTTATAAAAAAATATTGCTAATATGAGTATTTTGCAAGTATTCTATAATTACCCTGTCTGTGACATTTAAAAAGTTCTGTGCTAATTCTTGGAGGTTTGGACAGCGAGATGTATATGTAGGTAATTCCTTCATTTAGCATATGCAATTGTTATTTATTCAAGTGTTAAATCTCGGGTAGTACCAAAGCATAGCATTGCTAGATGCTATAGAGGTAATAATAGATGTAAAGAAAGTAATTAGAAACGGTTGCAGTCTTTACAAATATATTCATATAATTAATAAATGGGTACAATGGAAGGCAATTTAAATGAAGTAGTTTATAGGTTTTTTTTCACCTTTTTGATTTTTGTCACATTTTTCTTATACTTTTGCTTTTTTAAATTTCTTTTTCTTATACTTATAAATAGTAAAGATATCAATATTAATACATTTGAAGTGTTATTGGACTCTCTAGTTATATTTTAAGATGGCATAATAAATAATTCTAGACAATTGATGAAATAAAATATTTCAAATTTTATTATAATGGAAAAATCTTTATTTAGTATTGTTATTCTTTTTCCACTCTGTCTTTATCAGCCTTTTTATTTTATGTAGCTTTTTATTCTGTACTTTTAATTTTTTTAATAAACTATTTAAAAATTGCTAGATGTTTGGTGACTATGCTGTTATTCTTGTACCCATTGTCACTGTATATGAACATAAGAGAAGTAATTTTGCAGGCACATATCCTGTTCTTTAATTTGAGAATCATCTATGTAATTACTTATGGTTAACTGCAATTAACTGCTACTTTTCTCTTGAGAACTAAGTAATAGACTTTATAACAGGAATGTACCTTAGCATTTATGTTAGCTTGTCTTTCCCAACAACATATTATATAATTGTTATTCCTTTTTGCTTTTTAACACTCATAGTTATACAAAAGGAAAGTCAAATTGGTTTTCTCTCTGCTGAAAGTGAAGATGGAAATGCAATCAAAAACAACATACAACTTAATGACAAGGAAGAAACAAATAAAAAATTGGACTGCTGCAAGCAAGAACTCAAAGAAGGTAATAAATATTGTGTTCCTTCTGGCATTCATTATTACATGTTCATGAACATGTAAATCTAGAAGTTTGAGAATTATCAGCTCTTCCCACAGTAGTCAGTGTGTGTGTGTAACATTTGCAAAATGTTTAAATGGTGAGAAAATTTCTATCTAGTCTAAGAGTTTGGAGCCAATTTGGAGTGGAAGTGCAGAATGTAGGGGAATGAGAGGAAGGGGGAGACTTGGTATAGTAGTGGAAGTCAAGTTGTTCCACATCGGAACACAAAACTCTTCAAAGAATGTAAACACTTGTTGGTTCTTCCTTTCCTCTGTTATTGAATACAGTGCTTAGAAAGACTTACAAGATGTCCTCAGTACATTTTGGAGACGATGGCAGGGCTATAGTTTGCATTCTGGGAATTTAGACGAGGCAAGAAAATGTCCTATTGGAAAAATCTTATTTGTCTACCAAAATTAACTTGATTAACATAGTTGTCTCTCTCTATAACAAGATTACACTTTAAAAAATATCACAGAATATTCATCTGATAAATTAGAAGTGAGAGCCAGTTTAACTTAGTCGTTAAAGTAACTGCATTAGAAACTGGGAAACTCCTGAGTTCTAGTTCTTGCCTTCGGCAGGGAGTAGGTGACTTTGGGCCAGTTGCTTATCCCTCAATGCTAGGAAGAAGGCAGCAGCAAACAATTTCTGAAAAGAATGGCAAGAACTTGTCCATGGAGTTCAAGTCATAAAAAAGACCTACCGTATTTTTCGGAGTATAAGACGCACCGGAGTATAAGACACATCTTAGTTTTGGGGGAGAAAAACAAGGAAAAAAGGCCTCTGCCTCCAAGCAATTTGCCAAACAGCAAACAGCACAGATGATATACACTGTTTGCTGTGTATTTCTGTGCATGTGTGCCTGACCCATAGAAATAGCAAAGAATTGGAGAAATGTACATTATGCCAGAAAGTTTTCTTAAATGCAGTCACACTAACTCCTCCCAATTATTTAAATAGATCTACTCCAAGGTAAGTCAGGATTTAACTTTAATACTAAACAGGACACTGTTACATTTCAGACTATACTTGTACAGAGCTGTTAAAATTAATTAAAATTTCTGGAAGTATACATTATTCTCTATTATTTAAAAGAAGATACAATAGCACTGGACCTCTTCAGAGAAGCATTTATTTTAAAAAGCTTCTTTATTTTGTTAAGTTGTCTAGAGGTCTCCAACCTTGGCAACTTTAAGACTTGTGGACTTCAACTCCCAGAATTCCACAGCCAGCAAAGCTAACAAAGCTGGCTGTGGAATTCTGGGAGTTGAAGTCCACAAGTCTTAAAATTGCCAAGGTTGGAGACACCTGGCTAGAACAATAATAAAGGAGTCTTTAAAAAATAAGTCTAAGAATTTGAACATTCTACAGACATTTATAGTTATTCACTTACCCCCTTGCATCCAGCAGAAAATAAAAATCTGCGTGTCTCTCCCAGCTATTTGCCTCTTTGCAGCTAGTTTCACTTTCATTTTCCCAGTGGCAAACCTAATCAGTTGTAGGTCGGGAAACTGCTACTTACTTGCTTGGCTTTACAGGCTCTTACCTCTTTCCTGCAAGCAGGTAAATTGCTGGAAGACAGAGGCCAAAGGGTGGGGGTGGCTGGGTGGATGGGGCTGCATTCGGTGTATAAGACGCACCCAAGTTTTCACCCTATTTTGGGGGGTAAAAAGGTGTGTCTTATATTTCAAAAAATACGGTAATTTATACATAGCTTTAATGCATACAATTGGCTTTGGACATAGCCAGATAAGGATGATGTGCTTTGACATTCTAGTGATACATAATAATAAAAATACTATATAACATCTTAATATATTTCCAATTATAATCTTTTACCTCCCCAGGACATTGCCATAGAAAAAAGAAAAGGGAGCTGTGTTTTTGGTATATCTAGGGCAGGGGTGTCAAACTTGCGGAGTCAAGTTGTCATCACGTGACGTATTGTGACTTTCCCCCCCTTCACTAAACCGGGGGTGGGCGTGGCCAGCATGTGACGCATCCAGCTGTGAGTTTGTCACCCACCCCTGATCTAGGGCTTAAAGGATCATTGCAAATAAAAATTAGAAGCTAGGTCTGGATCTAGGTTTTGATCAATTCAATTCAATATTTACTACAATAGACTATTATAGTTCTCTATTTCTACTGGGAATTATAAATTTGAGATAGAATTAGTTACTATTATCCTTATTTCTTGAGTAAATGAAAAGATCCAACATTGGCCACCTAATATAAAGGTACTTCCTCAAATGTTTTTCTCATATGATTTTGGTGAGAGTTAGGCCTCATTTAAGTTATTTTAGATACAGTAGTCCTTGCCTTACAACTATCATTGAGGCTGGAACTTTGGTTGTAAGCATTGCAGTTATAGGTTGAATCACCAGGTTACATAAATCTTTCAAGTATTAAATAACCCCTATGCCACAACAGACTAGATAGGATCTAAGGATGTAGTTGCTTCCTAGGATATTTCCTGGTAAATCAGGTGGAACGTGCTTGTGCGATGGCATGTTCATTATCGTAATTGTTATAAAGAGATGAAAGTAAAATTGTTTTGTAATAAAACTCAAATAATTTTTATTTACAGAGTATTCAAATGATTCAGAATCCATCCTAACATATCATAGTCTAATGTTCTATGCAAGTAGGAATACTGATCGAATTCATGTCTACACAAAGGTGGGAAATTAATTTTGGATTCAAAGAAGCACATGTAGTATTCTGATTGGTACAATAGTTTCTATTTCTTTTGCTCATTATTTTTCTATGCCCTCTAAAAAAGCATTCTCGAAGGACTATAAAACACTAGGTTGTTGAATGGAACTGCATCAAAGAGGCTGAGTTTTGAGGGACATAAGTTAAAAGGGGTTGATAGAAACTGAGGAGAGAAGTTGCATAAGCATACTTATTTTTTGCTGTTGGGAACACCGTTTTCTAGTTTCCATCAGTTCTGTGGCTTCTCACTGAGTCATTCTCTTTTAAGATTGACCACTGGATATTGCAGTATCAACTATATTACTATCCCAATTCAGCTAGTGTACAATTCCTGGAGCATTCCATGATATGGCAATACAATCCACTATGAGTACTGGCTTTCCACCCATTCTTGCCTTCTATTGCCATTTTACCCCTCTAGATAATGTAATTTTCAACCTAACTGAGTTAGTTGTTGCGTGGAATAGTCCCATAAGCAGTATCTTCCTATGATGTTGCTGTCATGTCCTCAGGACATCTCTGTCCTGGGAAGAGATATGTTGGTCTCTTCAAAGCAGATTTGAAGCTCTACATGACCAATTGCTCTAGGATTTCTGTTTTCTCCACAGATATTACATTTGTATCTTCAAATTTTTCCCATGTCCCTATTCTGTTGTCTGTGGAGGAGATCTACCTTATCATTATTTAATGTTTAGGCTGAATTTGCAGAAGGCAACAGTTAATGCCTCTTGAGATCTTGATACAATTGGCTTCTCCGTTTATTTTGTTGCCAGATGCTCAGGTCGGAAAGCAACTACCTAATTTTTCTTTGTATTATTCCATTTCTGTAACGAGCAAGTTTCTTAAATGGTGCGGTTTCTTAATGCTGGAAGTCCATCCATCTCAGCTAGTGGAAAACCCAGTTTACAAGCTGCAAGACTTGTCAATCTTGTCCTTTGAAAGCTAATCTACAAATTTGAGCTGTGTCTAAAAAGATAGTTTTGTTACGAGTTGGCAAACAACAGTCCTGCAGAACAGTACCCATTCTACGAGAAGATTTCTAGTTTCCTTTGTGGCCTCCTTTTGTGTCAGGAAGCTACATGGCTCCAGGCACCTAGTAGACAATCTTTAGAGAACTTTATTCAAGCAGCATATGATTATCACACCCTTCTCCAAGTAATAAACTAGGTCATCCATGCGTGAATTACAGATTCTAACCGAAGAACCAGTTACTTATCTATGACATCTATCATAGATATCCTTGTGCCCCACTTCTGATCAAATGATATTAATCTCAATTTTACTATGTCAGTCTCTGGGAAAATGAGATGGTTTGATGTGAGCTGTGCTGAGTACAAAAAGTTATTGGTTATTACCTTTAGAGCCCTATATGGCTCAGGACCAGGATACCTTCGGGACCGCATCCTGCCACATACCTTCCTACGACCGGTTAGGGCCCACAGAGTTGGTCTCCTCCAGGTCCCGTCAGCCAAGCAATGCTGGTTGGCGGGTCCTCGGGGAAGAGCCTTCTCTGTGGCGGCTCCGTCTCTGTGGAACCAACTACCGCCGGAGATCCGGACTATCCCCACCTTGCTGGCCTTCCGTAAAGCCGTTATAACCTGGCTCTTCTGGCAGGCATGGGGATAGAGACCAATGAGAATATGTATGTGTATGGCAAATGTTTTTAACTTTTATATGTATTTTTAACCTTTTCTGTTATTGTTTTAATTGATTGTTCATTTTTTATGTTGTACGCCGCCCAGAGTCCCTTGGGAATTGGGCGGCCTATAAGATTGAAAAATAAATAAATAAATAAATAAAGTGGCATGCACAACAAGAAGTCTGTATTCTGCAAGTTCCCACATTGCCTTACATAGAGAAGTAATGTGTACTCAGTGATGTAATCCATGTGACAGATGGCCACTTCACTTATATGTAAATAACTAGTTCTTCCTTGAAACCATTAGCAGACTGAATAACTTCCTGATCTAAGATACTAAGTGTCTGTTATTTGATTATCCAGGATGGAGAGCCTCTCAATTGCAATTTCATTCCACTTGATATAAAAATAGGCAACTGGGAAGATTTACCAGCATGTTTTCAACAAAAACAGAACCGTACATTGGTAAGTTTAATTCCGTGAGTCTTGATAAAGCTACAAATAAAGCCCAAAGTATATATTTTGACTATATTGACCTAAATTGATGTCTAAGTGTTGTTTTGGTTTAGTGATACCTATTCCTTTTTTTGGGGGGGGGGGGAGAAAAACACTCCATACGTTCTCTGTACAAGGACTAAATTGCTTAATTTCATATGTTCTCATAATACTTACTCATGCTTTTCCCTTTCATGGTAAGTAACATTGTGCAAGGCCCAGAAGAAGAGGAAGAAATAATATAGAAGGGAAGGGAATAAGGAATGGGAGTGGAAATGGAATACTTTATTTGGCCATCTGATTAGACACAAGGAATTAGTCTCCGCTGCAGAAGCTCTCAGTGTACATGCAAAGCAACAGAGTAATAATAATCATAATGTTGATACCAATAAGAGGAGTAAGCAAAGGCATATAAAAGTATAAGTTAAGAAAAGGAATGAAAATAAAATTGATTTTTGTTTATACTACCACCAATGTTCCCTCTAATATCAAAAAACAGCACGCGGCAGTTAGAAACTGCCGCGTGGCGTTCTCTTTCCATCTATGCGGCCGCGCAGGCGCGCAGCCTCTGCCATTAGGAAATGTCGTGCGGAAGTTAGAAACTTCCGCGCGCTGTTCTGTCATTACGTGCGCAGCCGCGTGGCTGCGCACCTTAGAGGAAACAGTGACTACCACCATTAACTGTTTCCACCACATTCCTATGCCAAATTGTTTTAGTGGCTTTCAATTTTCCACCTCTGTCTTTTTTTAGGATCTCATCCATTCAGCCACAAGTTCTCAGCCTTCTTCACCTCTTCACATTCACTCTTCCTTCCTGTATTTGTTTAATAATTCAAGCCCATTTCATTCTCTCTGTATGTACAAACCACTTTGATGTATTTCTTCAGTACTGATCACTCACTTTTGCATTAGTTCCACATTTATTATCATCTGTCTCTCCTTGATTCTTGTAACCTGTTTGCATTATATTCAACTTCAATGCTTTTCCTGAAATACTGACATTTTCATTTAAGAGAACAGACAGAAGCACACTCTTATACATAGCGTCTTTCTTTTTTGCTTCTTTTACTTCTTTTGACAAACATTCCCATGATAGACTATGCATTACCCATTATCTTTCTATCAGCGTCGGTATAGCTTGAAAATTCCATTTCCCTATTTTTCTGATATGCTGTAAAAGTACACAAATTCATTTACTTCACTACTTTAGCTTTTAGCCATTTACATATAACTTGCAATTTTTCATTTGATTTCCCCTGTCAAACAAATTATCTTGCTCTTTGATAAACTAATGGTCAGATCTGTACACCTCAGTGCTACACGCTGTCTTGTATTGTTTTGCAAAATTATTCATGTTCTTAGCGAATATGTCTCCGAATATATCTGCATGCATAAGTGCCTGCACATTTGTGTCCCCGGCCACTATCTCAAGATTTCCTTATAATTTATCCATAAATAAATAATCAATCAAAAGAACACCAAACATCCTATGTCTTACTTCAGCTTGCCAGCGGAGGTTGTGAGAGCCCCAACACTTGCGACCTTCAAGGGGAGACTGGACTGCCATCTGTCTCAAATGGTGTAGGAACTCCTGCTTGAGCAGGGGGTTGGACTAGATGACCTACAAGGTCCCTTCCAACTCTAATAATAAATCTAAATCTATTTGCTGAGCTTCCTCCTTATTGTCACATATGCTTTACTACACAATTGCATTGATTTAATTGATGTAATTAACTGTTTGGCTTTTTGAATCTGACAGAACATAACAAAAACTTACAAATATTTTGTTTCTGAAAACCCAAATGAGGCTCTAGTGGATATTTCCCCCCCTTCATATTGCAAGAACATCTGAAAATACAGAAGTGTTGATTGCTGAAGTCATCAGCTGCTCCTGTATTACAAAGCAAAATATAAAATAATAGGTGCCAATTAATATTTTATGTATGTACAAGAACAATAAAGCCTTTTCTACTTTCAGAGGTGTCAAAGACACACTAGGAATATACAGGAGTCTTTCTGCTAAATGCAAACACTAACGTTTGTACAGTGCATGCAAGGCTCACAGCCTTATAATGGAAGATCGTTTCTAGTTGAAGAGATTGAGGCTGAGAAAATGGTTTGGTTAAGATAACCTAGCGTAATAAATATTTGAGAAAGACAGAATTTGAGCAGAGAAATTCTTGCTTGTCACCCAGTATCGACCCACTGGGATATATATATCCATGATTGAATGGTTGTATACATTTGCTAACCTCTAGAATTATCAAGGCAGGATAATCTATGGCTGCCCAATTGTTGACAAGCATAGCTCTTAGCATGCTGATTGAAATGGATGGGAAAAGAAATTTATCAGGAGAATTTAAGTTCCATGGCCAAGTCCTCTTTGAAGCTACACTAATGCTCACCCGTTTGTCTTTCTCTCTGCTGTGATTTGTGATGCAATAGTGGAGGTGAGGGCTGGCTCAGTAGACATTTTCTGATCTACAGAGATTGGATGTTACTGAGTGCTCCTCTGCTTCTGGGGTTCCATATCCCATCAATACTGAGGCTGCTGCTATATTAAGAAAAACGTCATTTATCTTTGAAATAGCTGAATGTTTGTACAGGTAAATGACATAAAGAGCACGTCATTAGTTGAAATGATTTTAAAACCTGTTATCTATTGGATGTATGTTTCAAAATAAAATCTTCAGTTGTAATGAATAATTATTAGGAATAACAATTCTTTTCTAGATACTGAGGTTTGTGAGAGAATGGAATAGTCTAACAGCCATGAGACAGAGAATTATCAGAAAAAGTGGCCAGATTTTTTCTTATCCTATTCTTGCTGCTGAAGAAATACTGTCTAAACAACAAGCCAAACTCACCAGTACCAAACGGTGTGTGCTGCTAGCCTCTTCTCTACTCTGGTCTAAGTATTACATCTCATGCAGTTATATTGTACTTTCGTCATGATGATGCTAAATGAATTGACAATCTTTCTTCTTTTTAAAATGTCTTTGTATCCAAAATGCTTTTCAAATTGTTGGGGGGGGGGGGGAAATCAACAGTAAGTGTTTTTCCCAACAATAGTAGAAGGTTTCCTTCACAAGGTTTGCATTTCCCAATTGCTCCACTTGACATTTTTGATAGTCTTATCACCAGTTCTGGTCTTGTTGCGAAAAGTCAAATTGGACAGTTGAAATGCTACTAGGAGAATGGGTGGATGGATTATCTTTGCCATTTTGGGGTGAGATACCATCAATATGCAGATGATACCCAGCTTTACAACTTTTGCCCAGGCCCTTGAGTGATGCTACAGACATCTTATCCTAATATCTGGAGGACCGGATGGGGCGGAATGGGCTCTGACTCCACCCTACTAAGAGAGAATGGCTATGGATATTTGAACCCTCTGAAGAAAAAGTTATTTCATCTCTAGTTCTGGGGGTTCTCCTACCCCAAAACACCAGGTGCGCAATCTGGGGTCCTCCTAAACTCATAGCTTCTGCTTAAAGAGCAGGTTGCAACCATGGCTAGGAGGGCCTTTGCACACCTTTGGGTGGTGTACCACTTGTACCTATACTGAACCGGGAGACACTGCTCAGAGTAACTCATTCCCTTGTGACCTCTCCTTTAGACAATTTTAACATGCTTTATGTGGAGCTGCCTCTGAAGAGCATTTGGAAATTTTAACTGATGCCCAATGTGACGTTGCAGGTGGTAAATGGTGCCAGATATGCAGCACACATAGCACCGCTTTTGCATGAGATGCATTGGTTATTGGTGTGTTTCCAGGTGCAATTCATGGTTCTGATTGTCAGCTTTAAAGTCCTACATGACTTGCAACCAGGTTACCTGAGGGATTGCCTTTTTTCCAGGAATCTACTCATCCAACCCAATCTAGCAGAATGGGCATATGCTGCAGATCTCATCAGCAAATGAGTGTTGGCTAGCAGGGACAAGACAATTAACTTTTTCTGCAGTGGCTCCAACTTTATGGAGATTAGAATCACCCCAATCCTGTTAGCCTTTTGTAAAGCTTTAAAAACTGGGCTCCCAAACCTGGGTGTTGATTGGGTCCTGTTTCCTCGCCAAGTATCTTGCCTGACATGTACGAGGGTGAGTCAAAAAGTAATTCCATTTTCTTAAGGACAGGTATAATTACCAACACAGGAACATGTAGCATACATCAAAATGAAGCTGGTCCTCTGTGGATCACATCCCTACTTCTCAACATAGTCACCGTTTCTCTCAATAGCAATGTTCCACCTTCGAATGAGAGCATGTATCCCTGCCTCGTAAAATTTTGTTGACTGTTCTTTGAGCCACTTCTTCACTGCAGTTTTCACTTCCTCGTCACTGGAATAATGTTTGCCTCTCAAACCCTCTATAATCTAAAATATTGTCCTCAAACACATTTGTAATCGTCTGTGAATGTTCACAGGGGTTTCCCCCTCAGCAACAAGGAATTCAATCACTGCTCTTTGTTTTTGACGCAACTCTAAGGGGGCAGCCATTTTGAATTTTCCTTGCAAGTCTACAAACCTGAAAAGTAAGAAACAAAATATTTCAGAACGTAAATGATATAATCATTTATAACTGGGAAAAATTTCAGGTATTTTTATCAAAAACTTCACCTGAAATAAAGAAAATGGATTTACTTTTTGATTCACCCTCGTATATTTATTTTGGATGTTTTTATAGTTTTAAAATGTTTTTAATGTCTTAATTGTAATACATTTTTTGAACTGTAAGCCGACGATTCATTGACTTGAGATGGGCGGCTATAGAAATGGCATAAATAAAAAGTCTTAACTAAATAGAAAAAAAACTTTAAATCTGGTCCTGGCCCTAAAATAGGACTTAGAAATCTCATTATTGCCGTTGTACATATAGATCCCACAGATTCCACATGGGCTGCTGTTAATAATCAAGTAGCAGATCATCACTCAATATATTTGCACAGTACAGATGTAACTTTTTCACCACATATTATGATGAAGAAGCTTGTGTGAAGCAAATGTTCTACAAATATCATTTCTTTTTCCAGATTTGAGTGCTAAAACATCATTGCGAATAGAACATAAATAGAACAAGCTAAAATAAAGTTTAGAGAAATTAAAAATGCTGAATACAAAATCACTCTTAAGACAAGAGTAAGACATGAGAATAAGAAATTCCTCATAATGTATTTTTGAGTTTTGGGTTTCAGTTATAAGCCTTCAAAATATTAGCAAAGCTTTCTAATTCTCACTAACAAGAATAAAATTAAAAAATAAGTTTTACCACCCCACCCCAAATAGGCTGCTAAAACAAAGCTCGTAAGTAAATAGACTATTTCTGAATGTTGAGGATTTGTGGAATCCATAGTTCATATAGCAAAAACAAATTTTATGGTTACCACGCATACAGAGAAAAACCTTGTTCTGAAATTCAGTATCTGTTTGTTCGACTGTTGTTGTATACATAGCTCCTTCCCAATAGTCTATTTTTCAAATCTTGTGAGAAAAGGTTGGATTCAGAAACTAAAATCTGTTTCCTTGTAATACATCCTTACCTAACATTAACATTTTAGAAATAATGATCGGTAATCAATGCTGTAGTTTGCCCTTGGCAGAGAGGGATCACCTTGTGGGGGCCATCTGTTTGAAAATTCTGCATCTCAGTTTTTAGCTTTTGTTCAAAGCTAAGAACAGTGTTTAATATTTTAGGTACATGACAAAAGAAGACATTGCCAGAGCTTCACTAACAAAAGCTGACAGCAGTGGCGGTAGCGTTCGTATAATCACAAAAACATCCAGAGAAGTTATAAGAGCCCATGGATCCTCTGTTGGAAAAGGAGATAACCATTTTATGAAGTAAGTTTAGTTGTGCTTGGGAGAAGAAAATAGAAGTACAGTATGACATTCTAATAAAGCGCTTTTACTTTTCAGTTCAATTGTGTCCAGTTCTCAGAGATTGCCTGGACAGGTCCCTGCAGTTTTCTTGGCTACGTTTTTCAAGTGGTTTGCCATGGCCTCCTTCCTAAACCTGACAGAAAGTGACTGGCCCAAGATCATCCACCTGGCTTTGTGCCTAAAGCAGAACTAGAATTCAGTCTACCAGTTTTAGCCTGTTGCTTTAATCCATGCACCAAATTGGCTCTGTAATAAAGCAGTTAGACTTGGATAATTGAGAATTCATGCCCAGAAACTTGTGGTGCCTCTTGGAGCCCTCATCTGATAAAGTGAAGTACTAGCACACTGCATTTTTAGTGACAATGCTATGTTAGAAAATACCTTCCTAAGAGAAACTTTCCCAATGTCTGTTATATTTTCTGCACGTGATGAAAATGTTTCTGACATCTCTAGTATTTAAACTTTAATAGACGTTTTTGATTCTGGTATTCAGTCTGCAATTGACAACAACTTTGGATATGTTACCTCTTTTGGTAAAAAAAAAACCTAGCCAAATGACTTGGGCAATTTCTCTTTAAAAGATTAGAATAACAGTTGCTGTGTTCTTTGGTAACAAAATCATCAGCTATCATAACCTTTCTCTTTCTAACTTCTTTGTACAGGAAAACATTTTTTATTTTAATGTTTTTATTTTATTGTCTTTTCTATTCAGTAGATCCTTTGTTGATTTTCTGCAGGAGCCTTAAAATCACTTCTTAGTTTGACCCAAACCAAAATCGAAACATCTTTTTGTAAATTGAATTTAACTTAGATTCAAAAGAATCTGACAGGAAACCAGTAGTGTTAGAAAATATGTGAAAAATAAGGCTTTAGTTAGAGTTATTTGATTGAATCATTCCTTGCTATACTGTGATAAGCTTTGTACAGCATAAATATGCAACATTTTAAAGGATGAGCGCTACACTTGATTTTTAAGGGGCATGTTAGGAACTCCATAAATATAAGCAAAGACAAAGAATGAAAATATTCTAGTCCAAAATAAAATATGCTTAGATTTAATTAAATAGGGGTACGTGTATTTAATAATTTCTATTCTCTCATTTCACAATAAAAAATACATTTTGGCAGGAAATCTGAGGATTTTTCCAAATGCAGCCCACATAATATGTGGATCAATGCCTATTTCTAATTTTATAACTTGCATGGGACCATAGGCTATTCAGTAATGGTGATGATGTTATCCGTTCAGTCGAATCTGACTCTTGGCAATTATGTGGGCCAGGTCTCTCCACATCTTCTGATCTTGCACTATTTCTTTGAGGTGTTCTATGCCCCGCCAGCTTTGATGGTGCCCAGCCACCGTGTTCTTTGGCAGCCTGGTTTCCTTTTGCCGCTAACTCTTCCAAATGTAATTGCTTTCTCCAGTGAATGGTACATAATTGAAAGAGGTTGGCACAAATATTTCAATCCAGTGAGGAGGTTGCAATTTAACCAATGCTTTCAGTCTTTTTTTGCAAGGGGTGGGGGAGCAGGTAGTGATAGGATCAGAATGGGAGATATCTGGGAGGTAAAGCATCCATTTTCTTACTTAAATACACTAGCCCTTCTTTGTGCAGTTATCATTCAATCATTTTGTTACCAAATTCCAGACACATAATCTGGGGCTACTCAAATGAGATGACAGAGTACATTGGTCTGCAGATTGCCTACTCCTGTCCTAGTGAAACAACGGGATACAAATGTAGAAACAAAATCTAGGCATTTATTCATTTATTTAGCTTATTCTGTTTTAGGTTGCCTTCAGAAGATGGAAGTTGCCCAGATGCCAGTTTAATCTCTGACCAGATTGTTGCTATTGAGGAATTTTCATCAAGCAAAGGCTATTTACAGGCGGTCGATAATGAAGGGAACCCACTTTGCTTAAGCTGCCAAAAGCCAACAATCCAAGTTGAGCCAATGTTGACATATACCGCCTGGGACACACGATTTTGTTCTCTTAAATGCCAGGAAGATTTCTTCTTCTACACTAATAATAGTTACCTGAGAACTAAAGTTTTTGAAATAGAACATGGGGTTTGCCAGTTATGTGGGTTGAATGCCCAAGAACTCTACCTTTGTGTCAGAGATGCCCCACGGAGTCAACGCAAGGATCTTTTGGAGAAGTCTTGGATGTCCAAACTTCCTTTAAAACAGGTGAAATATGTGGCTGGAATACAGGAAATTGTTCTGGGATGGATGGATGGATGAATGAATGATTTTAGAAATAGAAGGGAACTTTAAAAAATGTTTTGGAAGAAGCAATTTGATCCCTTTCTGATACTCATTAAAGAAGCCTTTTTTCAGGCTTTTCAAAAACCCTCAAAGGAAGTTGCAGTTGCTTGTAGACATCCATATGCCGATGTTAATGCCAATTCCTAAAACAGCCACAATTTTTCCTCTAGGAAGCCTTAACTTCTTTCTTTCTTTACTTAACTTCTTTTAATTAAAAGGTATTGGACTTGCATGTGTGAAGGTACTTTTTCTGAATTATTTTCAAAGGCTGAAGAATTACATTAAAGCTATTTTCATGCAAAACTGCTATTCATGCAATGAAATAATTAAGACTACATGGTTATTGTTAAGCCATAAATGTTATGAACATTCGTTATCAGGCCCAATCATTCAAAGAATGAAAATTGTGCTATTCAAACAGCTTGTTACTCAGCAAGACTGGCTGCTCTCTAAAAACAGCAGATGTAAGCATGGGAACTGTAGTCTTAATCATATTCCTTTGCAAAATGAATTAAATTTATTTTAGCCTTTCAGAGACAATATAGCAGATCAAAACAAGGCTAGAAAATATATGTATTTTGGGGGGGGGTCTTGTGTCTCAAAAATATTAGGTAATACTAGAATGTAAGAATTTATTATTTTATAGGTTTTAAATTACCAGTTTTGACATCATAGCCACAAATTTTTGATGGCAGAGTTTTGCAGCTATCCCATATGAATCTGAGTTTGAGTCTAAAAGTGTTATCAGCTGTGCCAGATTTCATTTCCAAATCATTAGGAATACATTTGGATCTCCAATGTACTTCATTTCCTGTTTTTAGAATGAAGGATGGCTATCTGACTAACTTTTTGAAGATAGGCTAACAATTATATAATTATGATGCATATTTTCTTTTATTATCAGTTTAAAAATGAAGAACAAAGCTGATTTCCCTGTGTTTGGTCTTCACAGATGTGACTTAGTGATATTTGAATTGACAGATAGTTTGTGTTTTCCTCAAATTAGCACTGCTATTCTCCTGGAACAATTATTATTTCTGAGGCACATAGCAAATTGATTGACTAAAAGCAACGAAAGCATTTTGGAAGGAAGATATATAAGTATATGACTCATTTCCGAACATATATGACTGTCACTGATCCTATTTTATTTCAGTTAAATGAAATTATCCTGAACCCAACTGAGGGCCATTTCTGGCAAGTGGATCATATCAAGCCAGTTTTCAGTGGGGGTGGACAGTGTACTCTTGAAAACTTCCAAACACTATGTACAGTTTGTCACAAGGAGGTAAGTACAGGATGCAGCAGCAAAATTTCATGAACTTTCAACATTAAGAAATGGATTTCATGAGATTTTTTTCTTTTCTTTTGTATATTTTCAGAGAACAGCAAAACAAGCGAAAGAAAGAAGCCAAGTTAAAAAACAATGTGTTGCTTCAAAATATTCATCAGACATCACAAAGTTTTTTGTAAAATTATGAAAAGGTTTGATGAAATGGATGTTTGTAATAGTTCTTAGTACAGCTCATTAAGAAAACACCATGTGAGAAATGTTTAAAAAGCTGTAAGTATCTATACATGTTTTTTCCTTCTAAATTTCAAATTTAGAAAACTGAGGATTTCTTTTACAAATTGTTAGCAAGGTTCATGCAATTATTTAAATCCTTGGTACTGTAGCATTACTAGTGCATTTTTCTTAACATCTGATCCACAATTGTGGAACTCATTGAAGGGTAGGTTATATAGATTATCATCTGGGTAACAATCCTTGCTGTTAAATAAAAGTATCTTTTATAAAATTAAACATGTACATTTGTTCATCTCAAAATAAACTCCGGCATTTTTACATTAACTTTTTCCTAATTTATATAGATTGAAAAATACAGAAACCATTTTCGACGTATTAATGTAAAGAGCAAAACTGGCGAAATATGGGTTTTTGTGTGTGTGCATGCGCATCCATCAAGATTAACATTTAAAGCTGATAGTTGTCCACGAGGATTTGGTATCATCTGATGCAAGTAGAAGGTTATGATTGCTATATTAACTACCAATAATTTTCCTGACAATGCAGTATCATAAAGCAGAATGATTTAAATAAGTACATTGCCAGTCAGGCCACAATGAAGTGAATTTTATTACATATAATATCTATGTTTGTATAGCTGTAAACAATTTAAATCCACTGATTTATTAGGTTTCTAATCTACTCACTTTACATGAGCATAAAACTTAACAAGGCTGCGGAGCAGGATTGCGTAATTTAATTTACACTTAATAATGCACAGTTCTATGATATTTTCATAATCATTGTAAAGCATTTTTTTTAAAGAGGAATGGATCGTTAAGTAAAGATGGGTAATCCTCCAACATCAATAGACAAGGGGCTCTCATGGAAAAGATAAAAATCCCAAAAACGTTATGCATATGAAGACACATAGGCATTACTCTTGAATATTAGCTTCATTTCCAGGAGACTGGATAAACATCTCTTTGATGTACTTGCTTGGGTGAAAACGTTGCTAGAGTGGATGTTAAAATCAGAAGAACGTTGTGTCGGATGAGAAGGCACCCGCAAGTCGGAAATCATCTTTTGTAAGAACACTGTACATCCGCTGAGGCAAAGTTTTAGAGTAAGGAGCAGGCCGTGGAACAGTTGTACGTAAAATAACCTCACGTCCTGCAGGGGGTGGAAACTCCGAACTCATTCCAGAATTCAAACGTTTTTCATCCATAGAGCCCGATCTTTTTAGTTCTTCCTCATAGGGCATCATTGGAGCAACCTAAAAGAAAGAGAAGCCTTTTAGCACTGAACTGTATTACTGGATTCGTATTTGTTTTTGAGATACGCTAACATAAAAACGTAACAGTCAATAACTATTAAGTGTGACAAAGCACAACACTGACTGGAATATAAGGTTAAGGAAAAAGCATTTGTTCTATTGAGTTTCTGCTTAAGAAATTGACTAATGCTGATATAAACACATAAAATATATGTTCTGCACCCACAAGATCATCTCACTGAAATGCCAAAAGGCAGCTTTAAACGACTTCACGCTGATCTGTCCAACAAAGAAAGCAATTTATGTTATGAAACAACAGGCATTTGAACACTGATTCAATCAAATAATAAAACTGGACTGAAATTATTTTGCTCAGTGGTGGGATCTGTAACCAGAGAAACCAACTCTAACTAGATCTGGTATCGGGATGTCATCCATTAATCAGACATTTTAATCCATCTATGCTGATCCTATCACACCTAAATGAAATTTTGAATTGATTAGAGATACTGTGCTTGAACAGAGTTTCTACTCAACCATCAAACTATGAGTCCTGCTTGGTTCAAACCAACTGTCCAACTACTTCACACAACTGTAGTGTACTACTATGAAAATGAGGGGTTTTTTCTTCCAATATTCAAGAGGTAAGAATTGAAAAAAGAAAAGTTCCATAGAGAAAATAGCTGCAAAGCAAATGGAAAATAGATTACTATTACTTTTATTCAAGCCAAGTGGGGAATCTATCGCTTTATACAATGTGTATTTTAATGCTATCGCAGTTTGGTGCTTGAAATGCAGACATGTAAGATACAGCTATCTTAAACAAGAAAATAAGCTCAAAGTTATACACAAAAAAATCCCTCAAGATTCTAGAAACCCATTTGATGCATCCATTTCAACCATTTCCTTCGTACTCTGGTGATGTCAAAGCTCATAACTTAATTTTAAAAAATGTCAATGCTTTAATTATGCAAATAAGCAGTAGTTGAGCCATATGCTATGCTGCTACAGCCTTCATACCCATGCAGCACCTATATGAAGTTAGGCAGATGACTAGAAACAGGGAAAAATCTAATTACCTCCTCAGATGATTCAGTCAGCTGGGTAAGAAAGAGAATCAATGGTGAAAGGCAAGTCAGAGATGACTCACATAGGGTTAAAGAGAGGTTTTAGAACAGAGGGGCAGCAGCCTTACAATCGTATTTGTTGCTATGCACAGAAACTGATAAACACTCGGAACACAAAACAGATCTAAAACAAACTCATAACAGGACTAGTACAATGTAAATAATTGCATCAATATAGTCAAGTCCATCCGACTTTGCCATGAAGCAGTTATATAACCTATTGTCTATCCCAGTTCAGTAATTGATGGAGCTAGGGCTTTCTGATCTCTGTAGCTACCCATTTACTTCTAGGATTTCTAAAGGGAATTCCTATAAACATGCATTCTACTTCTATGAATCAAATCGCATGACAAGTAGGCAACCTAGTCCAATGTATCCTTTGTGCATTAAAGTACCTGCAGGAGATTGTATCAATGTTTTTTGTATTAATCCAATGTGCATAATATTTTTATCAAAGAACATTACAGGTGGTCCTCAATTTACAATGGCAATTGCCGTCTCTATGCAATGCAACTATAAAGTGAAATGGCAATGGCAATCCTTCCAGTTCCGATCACTGTTGTTAACCAAATCCCACAGTTAATAGGCGGAGCCAATTTCCTTCTGGCTTCCCACAACTAAAGTTAAGTGGGGAAGTCAGCAGGAAGTTGCAAGTCCCAGACTGGCAGTCAGGTAAGTGGCTGCTGCTGAGTGGGGGAGGAAGCAAATGAGTGCTTGGAGAGGATGCAAGATGTATGGTAAGGATAAAGAGTGCAAGAAGTGTGGGGAGGATGCACAGGGATGTACAAGATGCAGCATGGGTTAGGAAGGCTCTGCAAGTGACGCGGGTTGGGAGGGTATGCAAGAGGCATGGCAAGTGTTTGAGGGGCTTGTGCAAGAGGTGCACTGTCACCAATGCCGAGTTCGCAGCAGATATATACTCATTGTGCCCAGAGAGAGAAATATCTGCCGCTACTTAGGATCGAACTCACAGCCTCCTGATTGTGAGGCGAGAGCTCCACCTCTAGGCCATTGCACCACTCAAACCCTATCGCAGAAATGCCTGGGTAAATTGTGAGAAGCTACCTATTTGGGGCTTATTTTTAAAGGGCTGTTTTCAATATTAGCAATATATTAATATTGAAACAAGATGTCATGGTAAAATGGGTACAGCAGTTCTCTGTGATACAATGATTTTTGTTCTAGCAAGTAAACCCAGCATAACAACCCATGCTGTTAAGTCCTCAGAAATAATTAAAATTCATTTCAGATAACTACAGATTAACAGAGAACAAACTATTAGCATTGGATGCAGTATCTGGATAACATCATAAAAAGATGCATTTGGAAGGATTCAAAAGACCCTGGACAAGGAGAAACAAAGAATCCAGAAAGATGCTATATTTATCTATTATATCTAAATCAAAATAACTCACTTCATGAATCTTATGGCTGGGCTAGTCACACTCTCAGATCGACCCAATTCAAGAGTTTGGGGGGAAGAAAAACAACCTTCTCAATAAGGTAGTAGAGAAATCAAGAAACAGCTGGGGAGAATTATACAGGTTGCCCTGAATTCCTTGAATTGCAAGTCAAGAGAGAAAATATAATGCCATCATAGTAGAGTTGAAACTGATTAGGGGAGGGGGTGGGAAATACAGCATAAGATGACTTCCTGCACCAAACAGCAGTATTTTTTGCTTTAAATTTCTGGTCATGGACCAGTTATAGTCTACTCATATGGCTCTTTGCATTCAAGCCTCAGTTTGACTATTTTAAATCATTCTGTTAAGGCTCATTTCTTCCCTCTTGTAAGTGACCACTCATGCTTTCTTAAGTCTTCACTTCGTCTCATACTTTTTCCATTTTTCAGGAACTACCGTAGGTAGCTCTTTAATTCTGTCCCCTTATTACTGGTGCCCTTACCTAATCTATCAAGTTGTTCCAGTCCTGGTCCTAAACCAATACCACGCAGTGAGATGAATACAGGCACATTTTTTGGCTATCATTGTATAGTATGATGAAATATTAGGCTTGAAAATCATTCACTGTTACCAAAGGCAAACTTGATCTTGTTCTGGCATTCCCCAAAACAGTATCACCAATATCACATCTTTTGAACCAATATGCCTTAATGCCGTATCACATTAAACTATAGCAATCTGTTGGAATTTTTGTAAACATTTCATGCAAACTACTTCCTGAAAAGAACAGGTTCTACCATTTGCTTATTTAATTGGAAATTTAACACAGAAATCAGATTTCAACCCGGGTCTATTTGATGTAACGTTGGTTAATTTTTAAATATCCATGCGATTTGGTTATTTTAGTTAGAACAGACTATCACAGCTATTTCAAAATCTGGCATTCGAGTATTATAACAAAAAGAACAATTGTTTTGTAAGTATATCAAAGAAACTAAGCCGTCCATCTTACCCTTTGTGCATTCACAAAAAGTTTATGAATTATAATACCAGCAGGCCCTCTTCTGGCACCAAGGACTGATACTTCTGGTTGTTCCAGAAAGGAATTTACAAATCTGACAGCACAGAAAAAGTGGGAGAAAAATATATCAGCAAAAGAAAAATCATTTTATGCAGACTGTTTTAAAAACAATAACACTGAAATACTGAACACTGAAAGTTCTCAACCGATATTCAGATTCAATAGAAAATTTTCAATTGACATTCTGAAGAAATGATTCAGGTTGTTTTATCTATGATTGCAAAACTTTCTTGTAATCAATTTAATTCCCTTTAAGGGAATTTTATCCATGCGAGTTTATCAAACAAGTCACTTACTTTTCTAGATCTTTGCGTTCTTCTTCTTTAGTACATTTTTCTATTCCAAATTTTGCTTTTAAAGACCTTGCCCGAGCAATAGTGGCTTCCACATTCATAATTTGACCAATGATTTCCTGGGAAAAGACAAAAAACTCATTTTCTCTGCTTGTCATAAGTCACATATTTCAAAGCTTTACTCAAGCTTTTATCAGAGCTGGGTTCAATAGAATTTTCCAGAATCGCTCATTCTCTCCTCTCACATAGTTAAGACAACTATATGTAACCTTTTTTTCCTTGTGATTACCATAAAATATTTATTTAAGAGCTAACATTTTAAAAAATCTCTTTCTTGGACATTATTAGGAAAATGAAATTCCTTACTTCTAATTTTTTGTCTTCTGGATTTGGGAACCGGAGAACTTTACCGGAATGGCTGATTATCTGCTTAATTATCTTCTTTACTAACCCAATATCTTCCAGAGATTCTGTTGGGAGGAAAAAAGCCCATGAAGTACATTGAAGTAAAAGCACCCTATTTTTACTTGAAACATACAGCCTTGCTTGTTAAAAGTTATTTACCTTCTTCTTTTACCTTGAGTACGGCTGCATGGATGACACAAGAAAGAAGATGCCTTGCAAGATCAGCTGGTTTCTGTATGGCTAAATAGTGTAGGACCTGAAGATACAGTAAGTCAATTAGATTGCCATAATCTTGCTGCAAAATTGACAACCATCTCTCAAGGCTTCAAAACTGAAGGTTACCTCATGTCCTTTCTTAAGCATTCAATCAAAAAGCCTCTTTCTCAAATCTCTAAAGGGGAGGGGCCCACCATCTGAAGGGGCTTCTAAATTTATCAACTTTATTTTTTTATTGAAAATAACATTTCTTTTATTGAAAGACAGCATAGCATGCTAGGTAGATGAAAAGGTGATGAAAGACTGGGACAAAAGCCAAAAGAGAAAAATTCACTGTACTTATCGTTTAAAAAGGAAAACAGGCTGAAGATCAAAAGTAATTGAAAATTATTCTCTTACTTCATGTTCTTGTGAATAATTTATTTACATGTTTCCACATTCAAAGTGGCTGCCAATTTAGACGATTATATTTTCAAATGTAACATGCATTATCCAGTCTTACTTTAAAAGTGACCTGCATAGTTGGTTACCATTATGAGCACCACTACAGAAATTCCATACAAATACAAGAAAAATAAACTAAGCTAATAAATGAAAGTGCCTCTAATAGATTTTCCACAGTCTATACTAGGATGGGCACTATGGAAGCTTTCAGATCTTGCAGAATTAAAATGGAAATGTCACAGGAATTCCCCTGAGCCTCTTTTTTACCTTCTCTGCCTCACGGGTGTCATCAAAAAGGCGCCTCTGTCTCCTTGCTGGAACGGACTTCGCTGTTTCCCATGCTTCAACCCACATGTTACTTGGAATCTTCATTCGGGCGCTCAGCTCACCCCTGATGACTACATCCCCCTTTTCATCCACGGTTTCCTCTTCAATGTAATCCCGGGGTGAATACCATCTCACAAAATCTTCCAGACAACAACCAGGGTTGGCAGCCTAAGAGGAACGGAGGGAGGGGGGGAGAACATGTTTATTTGCATATAGGCCATGGTTGTCCAAACTTGAGCGAAGAGCTGTCGTCCTGGGCCGCATATAAAATGCATAAATGTTAATATACATAAAAAAACTTCCTTTATTTTTTTTATCATATTTTGGGGCTGTATTAGTAATGTCCAGGGCCACACCTGATATGGATTTTCCAGACAATTCTATTTTGAAAAATAAGAAAGCATAAAGGACGATCAAAGACATTATATAGTGACACTCTCATCTTTTAAAAC
Source organism: Diadophis punctatus similis (assembly GCA_023053685.1). Taxonomy (NCBI): domain Eukaryota; kingdom Metazoa; phylum Chordata; class Lepidosauria; order Squamata; family Dipsadidae; genus Diadophis; species Diadophis punctatus. Next base: position 206,665,816 of record JALIGW010000001.1, read on the forward strand.
CTGAACGTGAAACATTCAAAATGACCGCCTACCTTCCTAACATTGTAATTTTCAACTCGTCTAAGATAACCCTAGACGTGACTATTGCTTATAAATTTGCAAATGGCTGTATAACACATATGAATCAGATCTAGGTTTGATTTTTTTACAATGACTCCAACTTTTCAATGCAAAGCTTATTCTGATCACTGGTAAGTTTGTAATGTATTTAAAATTTAGGTTATTTCAGAAATTGGAGTTCTTTAAGCTCAACTACCTTCTGTACCATGAGAGGGCGACCTGTAGCTTTTCAGATGTTGATGAACTGCAATTCCCTGATTCCTTCACCATTGATTGGAAAGGCTGGGGCTGAGGGACCATTCCAATCCATTCC